>JAIPRK010000007.1:0-747065 GCA_025469195.1 Chaitophorus viminalis
TCATTATTACAATGGATTTGTTAAATTTGAATGCAATGATAGATATCATTGTATACGAATAACGATTCTGAACGGAGTTAATATGTTTGTCTAAAATGTATATATAATAATATAGTATTTTATATTTGAATTAAATTTTAATGCAATTTCGTAAAAATTTAAATTTAAAACAGTTATAACATTTTTTCTTTTAAGTCTGGTAGAAATTTTTTTATATATTTTTGAAGATTAGCTTATGGAAAAACTAGTGTTAACATTTTGAACCTCAAGTATAAACAGAAAAAATTTTATGAATATTTATCTACAGAATAACTTGCAAATTATCGTGATTTTGACACATTTTATACAAATTTGAGCTTTATGGGATATAAAAAAAATTTGAGTGAAACGATCTCCGACATTTTTTAGTGACGATAATTTTAACTTATTATAAACCTTGTATTCAATTCTCAAGAGTTTTCGGACAGCCAAATTGTTTTATCGATATTTCAAAAAAAAAAAAAACTTAGAAAAATCGAAAATTTAAATTGTCTATAAATAAGTCAAAATATGTCAAAATACTTGTCTGTGAGTAAAATAAATCGATAAAATACGTCAATAACTTCAACACGAAACGCTCATGCATTTAAAATGTCGCCTTACCGGTGTTTCTGCCATGTTGAAGAACGCCGAATACTCCACATAAAACTGTGATTTTGACGAACGTGTGATCAATTTTCATTTCTTCTCTGATAAACACCGTCCTGATTGCGAATAAATTACGTGAAGCGACATCAATTAATGTTAAAGGTACAATGATAAATGATAAGTTAAGAGTGCAGAACGATAGGCGTAGAATCCCACTCACGCCGATCAACAGGTGTGACTGTTGTGCGTTGTGATTGGCTGACGGCTGTAACAGCTACCAATATCCACCATTTAATCCGTTAACGGCAACAAACATAAATGTTAAATTGTATCATAAGTGTTACCAACTGAATTACAATTCCTCAGTAATTAAATCGCACCATTAGAACACAAATCGAATATATCGATTATCGATAATATTACCGAAAATATAGAATAACGTATCGGGCAGTTATCGAATCATTATCACACATTGAATTTCATATAATCATCATATAAATTATTTTAATATTTTCTTTTTGCATAGCTTTTTTTATACTATGAGTTATTATTAGCACTAATCTTACTCAATCTCAATATGGCTTTATATTATCTTGGTTGGGATTTGTTGGCATTAGAGGAACGGGTTGGAGTATTAGAAACACGAGAAAAACTTAAAGAGACTCAATTCATTAATTTCTTCTTCCTGTTTTGATTTTTTATAACTGTCTATATCATTCCTATCTTAGCTATAACATAAAGATGACAATAAATAATTTAATTAAAATTAATAAATTAAATAGGTCAATAATTAATAAAACGAATACTTACCTGTTTTGCCTATTCATTGTAAATACAATTTATTTAAAATTTAAACTGTGAACTGTGTTACTGTGATGAGTGTGATGTATACAAATATAAAATGATGTAAATTTTAATAAATATATATTTAAATGATGTATTATGTATACGAATCTCATTTTAATTTTTAAACAATTATAATTTATAATACCTACCATCAATAAAACATGATCATTAACATGTGTCGACATAAAATCCGCTTGTTCTCATCTCACTTGTCATCATGTCTTTATGATATCCCACTGTGTTGCCGGTAGATAATTACATTGTATTGAAAATTCAATAACCATTTTTTGTCGAAAACCCGTTTTATAGAATCACAACTTTCATATCGATTTTCGATACATGTTTGGGATAGCTAGGTAACGAATTCTTTTCGACATTATTTAATACGTCTTATCAAGTTACAGAATCGTGCTGCTGAGCAGATAATTTTTTTTCGTTAATTCCCTAGTTTTTACATTTCACCTAAAATATATTTTTAACTATATACTGAATTACTGACAATAAAATGAAGGGAAAATGAAGTTTACATATAAGTAATTTGAAATATATTTGTGAAACCTACTTAAATAACCCATTTAAGAAATGGTAAATGTCAATAAGTCATATTGGCTCGATCATTGAAGCCACAACGGCACTAACATCACCACTCAGCACTCATCTATAAATGGTGAAAACCTTCCCATATAATATGTATAGAAGAGGATGTTATCTCTTGAATATTGCTGTTCAATAATTTATTTATTTTGTCTTGGATATCTATGAATATTTTTATATATTATTAGTTCGAGGAGTTCTTTGGAAAAAAAACTTCTATTAATATTGTTTAACATGCTATATAATATTTTATATAAGTAAATATTTTTCATACTCATATAGTTATATAATAGATTAGTAGGTACCTACTGTCGAAATGTATTTTAAGAACTGAAGAAATATTATTTACATATTCAGTGTTGAGCCTTTTGATATTTAAATTTAGGTATACACTTTATCATATTATGGATTTATAAAGTATTAACCCACATCGTATTCCAATTTTAATTAAGATATTTTCATGATGTAGAAATAATATTATTCCTTCCTTTTTAGTCTCTATTGCTGCGAAGTATTTATGCTCGACAATAACATGAATCGTGTTGGTTATTAAATCAATGCAGCTACTCTGCATTGATCTAATTCATCGATGCGAGTCCGTAGTTGGTAGTTACTAGTTCGTACAGCGACTCCGCCGTAGTGGTATAGTGCCGTGTACCATGAACGCCTGCCGTCAAAAAATCGAATATTTTTTACGCAGCGTTGCACTTACTGATACGAGACCATAGAAATGCATCCATAGATCACTACTAAACATATATAGTTAATAGGTCTATGCTTGCATCCCATTTGTAATCCATATTGCACAACGTTTGTCGTTTGTCTGTCGGCATTTCAGCAAACGTATACCTACTCTATGGCAATTGTCAAAATCAGAGCGATTATTTATGATGAATAAATTTCCATTTGCGTGTACATTATAGTCGTTGGTCGAACTTGTACGTGTGTTTGGATCGAGTCAATAATAACTGCATAGCACAAACATGAACGACAACTCCAAACTTTACCCGGAGTATGAATTTTCCAGGTCCGAGGTAATAATAATTTTTTGAATTATGCTGAAATAATTAATAATAAATAAATAAATTGTAACTTCAAGTTCTTAACTCATTATTTTATTTAATTAATTAAATCAGGAGCCTTTTGAATGTAACGATACCCATTTTTGTAACGATGTTCTATTTCCTATTGATGATTTTTCTTCGATTAAAAAGCCAATTAATGAGTTTCCAATTGGAGACATTCAACAAAAAAATTCTCTAGTAATCCATGATTCAAAAAACACATTACAAAATCAATTCCAATTATATGTTGGTAATATGACTAAGGTAAATGGAATACATTATGTATACCTACTTTAATAGCAATTGTATATTTTTTAAGTTAGAACATTTGTATATGTAAATTATATGTGTTAACAGTGGACAACTGATCAAGAAATAGCAGACTGTATTACAAGCATAGGTGTTTCAGATTTAATTGACGTTACATTTTTTGAAAACCATGAAAGTGGTCAATCAAAAGGTTTTTGTATTATTACATTGCAGTCAGAGCACAGCAGGAAACAAGTCCTAACAAAATTACCCAATGAAAAGTTGTATGGAAAATCGCCTCTTGTTACTTACATATCCAATGAAGCTTATTCATTTGTATTGCTTTTTTTATATCATAATATTTGGTGTCATGTATTTTATAATTTATTAAATTTTGTTTTATTTTAGTTTGATTCAGATTCTAAGATACGCAAATCTAAGGCTCCTAATCAAGTTATACAAGAATCCATTTCTGGCGATCCATTGTTATTAATGAAACAACAAAGCACACCGGTGTCACCGAAAAATAAGCAGCCAGGTGATTCCATGAATCCTTGTAAACAAGGTTTACCTAATTCAAATAATCAAAACCTATTAAATAGATCAAACCATCATAAAAGTAATTACTTATAAATATTGTGAATTATTTTAAAACTATTTTAATTTTTTTTTTTTTTTTATAAAGATCCCATACAAGGTTTATACAGACAATTTCAAACAAAGGTAATCTTTATAATCATAATTAAATATATTATTATTTTCGTTATTATAAAATAATAAATTTAACATATTTGTTAAATCATATTTCATATGTTTTAATACTTCTGAAGCCTCTGCCAAAACATGGTTTACTAAGGTTTGGTGTTGGAAATCATTCTTCTAGCTTAGCATATAAACGAGATACACCAATGCAAGGTATTGTTATTTGTATCATGTATATGTATGTATTACACGTATTTATATATTATATAATAGGTATTTAGTCATATAAGTCCGAAATTTCACACTTCAATATTTATATAGCGAATTCTACACTTGCTAGTTAAATTGATAGTTGCGTATGTGCTATTAAAATATATTATAATTTCTATCATGATTTATTTTTATAATAAATTGTGACAGCTACGGGAATTGTATTATTTTTTTTATCAATTAATTTATTATTATTACATTTCAAAAACAATAACATTTTAAAATTGTGATGAAAACCTAATCATTTAGTTTTTAATTAATGAAAAGTCCATCCGATTGTTCCAATACTATGTCTAGTACCGAAAGCGGCGAAAGCTCTAAAAAAATTTTTGAATACTTATTTTTCATTACCTCTCTATATCTGTTTATTTTACGAAGTGTGAAATATGATTTGTTCAATGTATTATATACCTATATTTTATATGACCAATCACAAATTAACTTATATTTTAATGTTTTAGGCCACCAGCAACCAAAGTATACAAAATGGTTCTTTAATAAACCTTCATCAGTACCCTGTAAATATAATAAAACGGAATTGTCATTACAAAAAATGGATGAAATTATGAACAGGAATAGAATTGTATCAAGTTCTGCAATAGCTCGTGCTATTACTAATACAGCAAATGGTGAGTTCTCTGATGCTATTGAAACTTTAATCACAGCAATGTCGTTGATTAAAGAATCTAAAGTTGCTAATTGTGAGGGTAGTAATATATTAGTGAGGTCTTTACAAGATGTATTACATGAAATCGAAATCAAAAGTCATTATTCAAGAAAAGGTAACTTTAAAAAAATAAACTGTATAATAATACAATATAATAAAATTGAATACTTACATTTCTATTGTTCTAGAAAACAAAAAATTACATAGAAAATTACAACGCAGACGATCATGTGATTATGATTATAAAAATGTAAGTCATGTTTAAGTTTATAAATATAATAACTTTTCCCAACAAAATTATTGAGTAAATTAAAATAGAAAATTAAAATAATATGTATGTAGGTATATTTTTATTCCTTTTAATACATGCTATTTTTTCAATTTGTATTCTTTTAGATATAGTTATTGTCACCATGAATATATGATTGCAAGTATTTATGAAATCATTTTATATGATCAAGATTACAAGGAGAAAAACATGTCAACGTTTCAGATATTAATATAAATTTGTGATTTTAGATTATTTATACCTAATATTATTATACTTTTGTTTTCCAATTTAATATACATTTATTATTATTCAACATAACTACATGTATTGTTTATAAAATTCTTGTTTAGAATAGTATACATAGGTAAATGTTGATTGATTTTATCAGTGACATAATATAAAAATGTATGAACTGAAGTAAAAAGCTCATAATACTTAATCAGAGACGTCACTAAACTAATTTTCAAAGGGTATTGATAGATAATTTTGCAGACTACCTACGCCCTACATGTTAAAACAACTAAAGTGGGTGAGATACAGGGACGGATGGATGATACTGATATATTAGTCTTTTAAACTTGAAACCGATGTGCCATTGATCTTGAAAATATTATCTTGAGTGACAGAAGTCAGGTGAATCAGTATATATTTCTAAAATTGGTTTATACGATACCTATAAGAACCAAATTTTCAATAAGGTAGGTTTAATGTTTAATTGAAAATTTTAAGTACCCATAAGCAGCATACTTTTTTCGAAAATTTTGAAATGTCAATAAAATACTTGTACATAAGTACTCAGACACTCAGTTAATGTTTTAATTCATATTTATAAAATAAAAACTAAACGACTAATACCGTATACCTAATCAAAATTCGTTAAAATACCCGATTTTGTTAACACTTAATTTTCTAGAGATCATAATATTGTCCACAATTTTCTGGTAAAAAATTGTATATTGGTTATACTGACTAAAAAGAAAATCTCATGAAAAATCATGTATCTATGAACCATGATATTTTTCAACATTGATAAACAATATAGTCTAATGAAATAGTAGCATTGTAACAAATGTAACAAAATACTAGGCAGTGTTGGTCTCAATCTCGATTATAAACATTATTTTCAGTTTTCACTGTTTTCCACAATTATGCGGTAAACCGTCAAGAAATTCCAAAAATTACTAGCCTTTCCTACTAAAGGTACCAACTAAAAACTATTTTCTATCAACAATATTCCATAATTGTGATGATGATTGCCGATTGGAGATCCTTCTGGCCAAAATCGTCTACTCAAGACACTAAATAAAAGAACACATCATAATAAAAACGATACATTTCTTGTGTCACTCAGAATCTAAAATCTACAAGGAATGGGTACCTAGGTTATGTAGTTATCATAGTCATTAGAGTTAAAATTAAAAGTGATGATCTGTATGAGAGCATTATATACAAACGTAAATCCGATGAGACATGATGTAGATTTATTAATTATTGAGAAATAGTTTTAAGCCGAAGTTTATATATATTTTTCTCTCTTTTTATTACATAAAAAGTTATTTTCGTCCGAAACATACTTAGAAATCTGTGACTGGGCAATGCTCTCAGATTACAATCAGAAAACAGTGATCACATAATATCGAACGGTGGTATTTTATTATTAATTTCCCCGTTCCCGGTTTCATATCACGTACGCCTGCAACGCGATCTCTCTAAATCACGGGATGTGGGTGGTGGGGAGGTAGTTCGAGCAGTGTACACCCCTTGTTGGTCCATCCGCTCACCCGCTTCACCAAGTCTGCGAATGAGACTCGGAGAAGGGCCACGAGTTGCGTCGTATTGACCTCTTCCCTTCGATCAAACGACATTGCCCCAACGGACGCGCGTCAATCGCTATCGACCGCTTCGACTCGGTCCAGACGATTCCGTCTCGCTCGTCGTTGCGGTACGCGCTCTCATGTACGTCATCGACCGTACGGGATAGTATTATTGGTAAGTAAATAATAACGACATATTAAAGTCTCGCGATAATATCATCGTCCCGGCCGTCAAATTATCATTCTCCCGGGGCCTGGTTCGCGACACGATTATCCATGTACGAAACTAGATCTACCTCGACGAGGTTCGCGAAGCTGGCACGTACAAGCACACAGACAACGGCGTCGCGGCGACGTCGACCACTGCGGCCCAGTATGTATAATACCTAACATTAATAACATCAAAATTCCATATTAATAATATCAATAATAGACAATAATTGTGTTTTGCGTTGCTCCGTGTTACGCGGTACCCGTGATAAGAGACTCCGGTATCCGGTTCGTGCGGTCAACGCACGCGCGTAAAAGCACAGAACAAGTTAACACCGACCACCGTTATCATTTTTGTACATTTTTTTTCTATTGCTCCTCTCCTACCGGTTCGTTTTTTGCCGTAACTACTGTCGTTTCGCAATCGTCGCTATTTCGTTATTCGAATAAACGACTCGCACGTTCGCCGGGTTCGTCCTTCGACACGCGTCCCGCACACCAGTAGGTATCGAGCGTACAGCTCTAAGTATCATCCCGCACCTCGCTGCGGTATGCCCGGCATAGGTATCTATTATTGTTCAAACTCGAATTGCTTGGAAATATATGTTGATTTATCGTTCCCGTTTCCTGTTGTACACGGAAGGGCCGCATTGTGCGAATCCAGATCGGTGGTTACTTGACTGTAAACCGACGTCCTACATACTCCCCATGTTCCCAGTACTGTGTGTCCGTTCAACCAACTAACCTAATGGCAGTGCTCTGTAAAACAAAATCATGATTGTGCTAACCCATGATAATACTAATAACAATAAAATACTAATAACAGTATTTCTTAACAAACAAATTCATTGCATAATGCTTTATGTAAATTCATCAAAATTATGATACTTATCAATTGTCTTTTATCCTAAATCCTGATGTTTACAATTCATTTTTTGTCAACTAACAAATACCTATTTTAGTTTAAACTTTTAAAGGCTATGCAGCTAATTCAAATATCGAGTATATAGTTCTCTACATTTACTGCTACAAAATATAAGCCTATAATCATTATTGTATTGTAAGTTTTTATTGATTAAAAGGATGTAAACATTAAATTAAATTATTTATTATAGGTTGAATTTTGTAGCTGTTGTTCTATAGTTCTGTTTTTTTTTTGTTTTTTATATGTTATGTAGGCCCCATTACCCAGTTCTAAAATAAAAATGTTTACATAAACTACATTATCATTACTTAATACCCAATGCATAATTTTACAATTTTTATTACTTACTTTTTTTTAAATATATAATATATGTATTATGCTATGTTACTGGATATTATTTTACATTTAAATGTAGCCATCCAGTATTTCATTATATTGAGTGAAAAAAAAGAATATGGAATGAAATAATATTACATTGCTAGTAAAACCTTATGTAGTTCAATGCTGTATTTTAATATTATATTTAATATTACAGAGTCAAAAATGAAGTCTAAATATGATAACTTTATATTGAAACAGAAAAGCATTCCAAAAGACCTTATGGATATGTCGAGGTACTAGTTTGTTATTATTTTATTTTTACTATATAAAAGTTTATAATCAATTTGAACATTTATTTTTTGCTGTATACATCTAAATCTTGTGAAAAAATTTTATTTATGCATCTATGCAATCCTCCAATACAATATGAAATGAATTGAGTAAAAAATGTAATAGTATTGTTACAGTTTTTAATCACCTAACACTAAATATGATTTTTATTAAATATTTAATTGAATAAATAAGAATACTCAGAAAATATATTTTAACTGTTTCCAGTGTGTAAAATTCTCTAGCCTAAAATGCTGTCAAATTTCATTAAAAGCAAAATACATTTGGTGTATGTTTGATTTTATATTTTTTAAAACCTCATACAATAATTATTTAATTTATTTGATTTTTTAGTGATGTATATCAAAGAATTGCCTGGTATAAATTAAGAACGGCTATTTACATTTTAATTAATAAGGTCAACGCAGTTAACATTGGAACTGTAAGAAAGGAGTTATTACAACTAAATATTTTGCGAGGAAGAGGTTCATTATGTCAATTTATTACACAAGCTCAAATAGCATCAACTAAAGATACTCATGTTTACGCTACTTTGGTGGCTGTCATCAATTGTGTAGTAAGTAGTTTGATGAATTTCTTTTTAAAAATGTACTCCAAATTTAATAAATATTGATAATTTCAGCTCCCAATTATAGGAGAATTACTCTTGAAAAGATGTATAATGCAATTCAAATTTGCATATTATAAAAACAAAAAGTCTTGGTGTTTAGCATCAGTAATATTTATTGCTCATTTGATTAATCATAGTGTTGTATGTTTTCCATTTTTTTCATATTTTAATAACGAAAAATTTTCAATTGATGTAAAAAATTCAATTTTAGGCTGATGAAATTTTGGCTATTGAGTTGTTAACGCTGGTTCTTGAATCACTGACGGCAGTTACAATTGAAATAGCTATTATAATTTTGGAAATATGTGGAAAAAAGGTAAATGAAGTTCATCAAAAAGACATTAATGACATTATTAATGGACTTAGTTATGTTTTGCAAAATGAAGAACTCGATGAAAGGGTAATTTATATTAACTGTTGACATTGTAGAGTAATTTTTTTTTACCTGAAAAACAACTTTATTTTTATTTTTAATTAATTTGGTTTTTTCCAACTTATTTATTGAATATTGGATGTTGATGTTCTATAGAATTTTTAAATATGCATTAATAACAAAAACAAAACAAAAGAAAATTCTTTAAAATTATATAAATGTATTAAACTTTTATAATTATTTTAAACTAATTCTTGGGACTAATGAATATAAATATAAATTAAACTTTTAAATACTGCAAGTTTGAATTTAAATGGTATTAATTTTTAAAATAAATATTATATTTTATAATATACCTAATAGTCAGTACTTCAATAGATAAAGTAAATTAAAATTAAGTGAAAAAAAAATGTTAACTAATGATTTTTTCACATTTTAAGATGAAAATGACTTGAACCCATTATAGAATTTAAATGCTTAATAATGCTTAATTCATTGAGCTTTATATAATTTAGAACCAATTTTTTGCAAAAAAAATTGTTTAAGATGTCAAAAAAAATAAGATATATCAATATCCAGGACTTAATTATTAGTTATTACGAAAAAATACGAACACTTTGATTCTAAAATAAATTGTTTTTTTTTTATATATATATTTTAGACTCAAAACAGGATTAAATTAATATTGCAATTACATAATATTGGATTCAAGGTTAAACAGATTGATTTAGTACCAGCTGTGGATTGTCAAATCACTCATTACTTAACTTTAGATGCAACTACTGATCCAAAAAATATAACGGGTATAAACTTACTTAACAATAAAATATGAAGTACCTCAATTTTTAATTATTTATTAGATTGTTACCATTATGATTTTAACTATGAGTTTAACGAAAAAGAATATAAATTAACCATAATGAGATTGGAAGAATCTGACAGTGAAGATGATTGTGATTTCATATTTGCTTACAATTCTCATGATATATTTGAGTGTAGAAAAAAAGGTAATAATTAATTTTATTTAACTTATGGAAGCAATTATATATTTAAACAATACCTGCTTAAAATACCTGTTAGAATAATCCTATTTCATAAATATATTTATTAAATTGGATTATTGTAACATAAAAAAGGCAAAATATTGTACAGGTATAACTTAGTAGTAAAGAATTATATGCATGCAATATTCATGTTTTCTTCAAAATTTAAATTAATTTTTATAATACATAATTTATAATATGGGTGATAATTTATTGAATTTTTAGTACTTTTCATTTACTTTTTGCTATAAATTATTTGATACTAATACAGTAATATATATACATTTAATTGATTATACTTTTCCATATTAATTTATAAAAAAGCCCTTATTATATTTTCAATAATAGTTAATCACATAAAGTGATACTCTAATGTAGCATAAATTCCATATATTTTTGTATTTATTTTTATAGAAGTAACATTAATTCAACAGACTACTAAAGTAAACTCTAATATAGTGTGTTTAAGAAATACTATAGGGTATACTGAAAATGCCCAAATGATGAAAATTGATCAAGAAATTGAAATGCGCCTTATGTTTTTTTACTGTTGTCATAAAATATTTAAAGAGGATTTCGTACTTAAACCCCAAGTAAGTAATACGTTTTAAGCCTGCTAAGCCAATTGCAATTTTTCTTTTTGTTTATAATTTAAAAAAAAAACTTTGTTATCATAATCTATTGATTACTTACAAAGTATTGTTCATAAAATAATAACTTAATACATTTAAGTTAAAAATTATAAATTATACAGTTTTGTTGTAAAAATAACAATTAGTTTTTCCATTTGGTGTACATTGTGATTTTTTTTTTTTTGGAATGTACTTTATTTATTTTTTCAGCTATTCTGTCAAACTAACAAAGCTCTTTCTCAAATTATAATTCAAAGCCAACGCTATTTGATTAATAATACTATTGATATAAATAAAATACAAAATGGTGTGAAAATATTTGCCTATCTTTTGTTTTCTGGTGCAATGTCATGGAAAATGTTATTAGTAATGCATGAAAATGAAGATGAAGCAATTACTTCTATCAGAAGTTACCTTAAATCTTTGTTCCTAAAATTTGTTAAATATAATATGAGACATAACAGCTCAAACTTAAGTATTCAAAATTTGTAAGTATGAAAATGTTATTTGTAATATTGTTGGATATAATTTATTATTTATATATTTTATAATTACTTAAAACAAACGAGTTATGTAAAAAAAAAAAAAATTGAAGAAAATGTTGCCAAAAGTACTTCTAAAATGTTTGATATTTTTATGAAAATATTCTGCAAGTTATCGAATTATTCTGCCCTATAAACTAATTTACAAAACCAAATTGGTTAAATATTATTTGGTGATAAAGTACTTACTTAATATATAAAATAATATCCATTTTTTTAAAAAATTTTATTTTTCAGGAAAATTTTAAAATCTAACATAACAATTGAACTTTTTTTATTTACATATATTACTAATAGAATAAAGATAATACCACTTCATATACAATATACATTATATTATAATATTCAATCACTCAAATTCATAAAATATATTATTATTTGCCAATAACATCAATTATTCTTGAATAATTTTTGAATGATATTTATACAAATGTCCTCTAGTTGTAGTATGCCAGTATTAAATATATACATTAATATTATACTATCATCTAAAACGATTAACTAAAGAATTTTTTTTGTGAATTGAATATTAATTTGTTTAATAAGTTTAAATATTCTATACAAATAGAAGATTGTATTTATAATTATAAATAAATGTATACACATTTATTATTGGCTCCAGTCTCAACCACTACAACGGTTCTTAATTTGGGTAGTGGTTAACCACAGCATAACATCAATCAGTGACTGTGACTAAGAAATGTTTTTCATTAATTTTAATATATTAATTGATAAGACTATACCTTAATTGAATAATGTTTTCTAATATATTTATGTTATATATATTTTTCTAGGAACGAATAGAAAAAGCTATCAATTCAATCATTAACTATTCTCCCATATTACTGAAGTTTCTAACAACTAATTATTTGTATAGTTTAAAGTTTTTTTTTAATTTGATGTTAATTTGGTTAAGTTGTTTGTAAAATACCATAAAGTATTGTGCATATTTAAATTATTCTTTTGTATATAATAAAAATAAATGTGTTCATATATTATATTTTTACTGTTTTGTCAATATTGCTACTTGTTTGGAGTTTTACTTAGTTTGTATGCTAACTGATAAATCATTAAATACATGTTGATTTTAACCAGAAAATCTTATATTTACAATTTTGGTTATTATACAGTACTAAGCAATTTTTAAACATTTTTTCATTAATTAATTCTTTGTTTTCTAATACCAACATGTTAGCAATTTTTCTCATTAAAAATTTAATTTTCCTCTAATAATATTAGCCTTAGGAAAAACTTTTCCTAGTATCCATGCTAATTGTAAGGTAAGGAGTATTTCTCAAACAGATTAGTAGTATGTTAAAATAATGATGGTGATTACATATTTTATTATCATAATCTGAAAACATCAAAACTTAAAAATCACTAAAACGTCTAAATGAGGTGTGATTTCTGATATTTGGTTTACATACACTAATTAAAAATATTTATAAAGCAAAAAATATCCTATAATAATCCTTTTATGAATATAATCATATACTCTGGTAAATGAAAACTACATATCTTTTAAAAAATTAAAGAACAAATAAATAATTTTTCGGTAACAAAACTTGACAACAATATATTATTAGACAATTAAAATAAATAGTATTGAAAATTACAGTGGTTATGCAGGATAGTTAATTTCAAATTGAAGTGTCATCACGTTTACCTGAATTATGTTCTGAAATGTGAATTAACTTAAGCGACATAATATGTGTTATGCAAGTATGTCAGTAACAGATAGGATCCAATACTCAACTGAGTATGTTTGTCTCAATTTCTTATTAAATTATTTTCTGATTTGACTTTTGATCTCAAGGAAGATATTTCATTAGATCAATGTTGGATAGAGACCCAGGCAAAATATTTTTAACTGCATATACATATTTTGACTTATTTCTGTTATTGTACCTATAAGAATATTTGATTAAATTAAAAAGTTTAAAGTTTTAAAGTGGCAACATTAATTTAATGATATGTATTAAACGCTTGTAAAATAATATTAAAAAATAACATGGTCTTACCTTATATTAATATACTATTCATATTTCTTATTATTAAACTATACTTAAATATAAAAAATCAAGCATATTTTACATTTTATTTTCTAATTTAATTAATTTTTTAATATCAATAGGTCTACGTGTTTATTCTATCAAGTTGCATATCGGTTATCAATATTGAAGACTAAAATTTAGTATAAATTCCTATTTAACAAACCTAAAAATTTATCACAATTTTATTCGTAAGACTTTGCCTATAAGCTACTTATTATGCTTTTTCAAGAACCAACTACTGTATATAAATTATTCTTTATTAATATCATTAATATTAAATACAAAGAAATTTTTTATTTTGTTTTAATACATGAGAATGGAAATTGTTACAGTCCTAAGTTTTTACATTACATTATTTTTCAACTGATTATCAAGAATTTTAATTTGAGCACTCAATGATTGCAAATTAAAAACTACAATGGTTGCATTTTTTGTTATGTGCGCCTCTATGTTATTAAGTAATAATTCATTGTTCTTTAGAGTTTTGGAAGTTTCTGAACATTGAGCACTAAGATTGTCAAGTGTTACTCCAAATGTATCAACTAAAACAAATAATTTAAAGTATGTTCTATGAATTATAGTTAAAAAATGTTGTAAAATACAAAAAATAAAAAATTAAGTCTTAAAATTGTTAAAAAAAATTATTTAATTCTAAAACAATAATTATTATTATAAAATTATATCTAGGTACTAAATCAGTAAATAAATGGATTAAATTACTCAAATATGATTATACTGTATGAATTACCTTTGTGACGATAATTGTCTAAAATGTTCATTCTTTCTACAATATGAGGTAACAAACGTGATTCTTCTTTTGCTTTTAAAATAGTGTCATATAGTTCATTTATCTTTTCTTGTACATCTATATTTTGATCAGTTAGTTTGATAGCAATTTGTTTTAACTTTGGTAATATATTTAAATCTCTAGATTCAATTGCATTCACTTGAGGGAAAATTAGGTGGGTTAATTTCTTTAATAGGCCAACAGCTTCAACTAACCCATTCTTGTTGTGACTACCTAAGCGTTTCTATAAAACATTAATATATTAAAATCTCAATTTATATTAAAGTATAATATTTTTAGCTATAATTTATCAAACAACAAAACAAATTAAATGATGAACCTAGGGAAAAAATCGTAAAAGAGTTTAATCTTTAAAGTACCTACCTAAATCAGTATTAACTGATAACAAGACAATTCAATAAATATATCAGTAGGTACCGATACATTGATTTCATTAATTATTTTGATCAGATAGGTAATTAAAAGTTGTATGTACCTATAATAGAGGTGTGCTTGAATAAATTTTAAAATTAGGGATGACAATATATAGTCGAGAAATAAAAATCTATACTTCTACATTAAAATTTTTTTATAGTCTTATAATAACAAAATGTAAGATTTTTTAGTATAAGTTACGAATTAAGATATTCATTTATATTATACCTAATGTATTGTTATCATTTCAAATTATTTCGTAGAAAATAGCATTGAGATAATGAGATTGAACAAGGGTGATATAAATGTACAATAGACAAAATAACAAGAAACAACTTATAACATTTAATTATTGTTCTTGTGAAAATAATTTTTCATTTGACCACATAATTTACTTGAAAAATGAAACTCCTAAGTCTAAAATGAATTAATATTATCACATTATACATTTTGTATGTGTCAATAATATGGGAATAGTAAATCAACCTTGTATGCAACAAACAATTATATATAAATAGTTACTCGCGCAGTCGCACTACAGGTCTATAGCCCATCGACCATAATACGAATTTCCGGAACTAGGTACGATATACGATAATTATAACAATAAAAGGTATACATGGTCATGAATTCATGATATTTTCATTCTAACCATTATACATTTTCTATTTTCATGTCCCAAAAGTTTTAACATTCCGTGCGTATACTATCTAATAATTTGCCCTTACCAATATAAATTGTGGGGATACATTTATAATAAGCCTACGTGGCTACGTCTATAATTAGAGGCCCACGTCGTGATACGTTTTCAATAATATTATAATAACAAAGCAATTTTATGCGCTTTTTAAATGCAACATACTTATGTTTTACAAAAATAAATCATTACCCCCCCCTTTAAACTTAAACGATTATGAGCGCGCTTAGAATGGACGCGCCTGAATAGAGCTCTTTACCAGATTTTTGGCGTTTAACATTGTTTTTCCGATTACGTTGTAAATAATTGTAACTCTTTTTTTTATGACAACTAATCTATTTTTGTTAATAATTGTTAATACTAAGTATATATGTTTATTTAATTCATATTTTTCATTATTGTTATGTAATAACAAAAAATATTGGACATTGATTAAAGTGTAGAACTGTGGTGCATCTTGTAGAACGATTGTAATTTTTTATTAAAGTTAACCATTCATCAACTTACCCGGTTCACCAATTTACCCAGGTATTCCCTAAGCATAACAATTAAAAAAGTTTAAAAAAAATGTAAAAATTAATAACATTTGAAAAACAGTTCTCAATAACGGAATAGGTATATAAAACTTCACAATGTTTAAATAACCAATAATGGTTAACGAAAAAAAATCATAACGTTTAAATAACCAATAATGGTTAACAAAACAATTAATAACGTTTAAATTCCCAAAAACGATAAACGAAAAAAAAATGAACTTAAAAACGAATTTTTTTTTGATTTAAGCCCTGGAAAATAGTCATAAATCATAGTATAGGTATTAATTGATATTTCTTGAAAATGAATTTAAACAATTTTAAGATCATCTTGCATTATAATTACGTTTATTACAACTGAAAATAGAAAAGTTAATTTTAACAAGTTTTCAATTTTATAAGAATAAGGATTACAACTTATAAGATTTTTTGTTTTAGAATATCAACAGGAAATGGGAAGGTGGGAAAAATTAATAATTTAAGAACTAGAACTAAATTAAACTATTTTTATGAACTAAAAATGTATATTCTAATATTATTTATATTTACTATGTCTTATTTAATATAATTAAAACATTTTATAATTCTCACCAGAATTAATTTTTCAGAACCAATTATTACTTCTAATTTCCGCAAACGTATTTCTAATTGAGATATTTTAGATAATTGATCAATATTTAATTTATTTGATCTTTTTATTACTTCATTATTTAGGTTTTCTGAAGTGTTCTTAATAATGAAATGTTCCTTGTCATTGTTGTATAAAATGTTATTTAATAATTTAGTAACAATGTAGTTTCTGAAAATATTAACAGAACACGTGAACATAAATAATTATAATATATTATGACATACACATGAAATCAGTGGCGTATTTCCAAACATAGGAATATAAGATATAATAGAGACATTTTTAGTTTTATTTTTGATGATGGAAATTTGCAGAATTTATACTCAGAATAAAAATAATTGTAACATTTAGTATTTTATGTTTCTCAGGAAAATATAATAGAATCCACTTGCTTCAATAGTTCAATATATTAAAAACTAAAAATATGCACCACTCACTGTAAATTACAAACTTTGGAAGTTCTTGACTGTTGAAAATATCCATCAATATCAATCGTTGATTTTTCTAAAATATTTCGTATTTTAAAATCAATATTGGCACATAGTTCTTTAATCCAATCTTTGTTCTTTTCCTTACAAAAAAATAAATAAATAGAAATAGTACCAAAAAACTTCAAATTTTTTAGTAAGAATTCCATTTTATACCTACTACAATTTTAAATCTAAACAATGATTAAATTTACATACCAAAGAGTGGTCAACTACACGCCCGAATATATGTAGGTACCTTATTATTGTGTAATAATAGGACATTATAGTAGGACATAGTAGGACATTATAGTATTTGTAAAATTAATTTATAGCAAACCACCAATTTATATCATCACCAAATCCATAGTAAATTTATTTTTAGCAATTTATTTTCATTAAAAATACATACTTGATGTGAGCATATTTTTTAACACATTTTTAACTAATACATTTTTTTTTTTTAATTGATCTATTTTTTAGGGAGGGCTCAGCAGCTGTGGCTATTAGTCCTCCATATGGGTTTTTAGTAGGTTTTTATTTAATGAAAATAAACTGGTCACTGGTCACTCATCCAACTGTCAGCAGTGCAGATTAGTGATTAACCGCACCGAGAGTGATTGCAGCAAACCGTCTTGTCACACCATGCTAATACACAATAATTAATTCATAATTTTGTATACTTAATATACTTATTAGTCATAAGGCTTACTGTAGTACCTACAGGGATGGCCAAACATTTTTTTGAGCAGATATCAAATGAGGAAATATTTTACTTAAGATTACAGACATTAGAAAACAATTATTGGCCAATTCGAGTCATCAGTGACTTTCAGATCGACTTTCCAAGTCATATGCGGTCGACTGATAGATCGAGATTGACCGGTTACAGTATAATATGGTAGGTTTAGTATATTAAACTAAAGGTACACCATTTATTAAGTAACATAATCTTTTTTTTCTGTTATCCTCGACTTATATATTATTTTCAGTTTTCACATTTAATCGATGTTGTTACACATTTCACAGTGATTGAGAATATTTTAAAGGCATACCTACTTATGTATGAATACTCAGCCAATTTTACATCCTACAATTTTTTTACTAGAATCATGTACCTACTATAAATACTCAATACTTATACATCAAAAATCAAAACCACACTATTACAATAACTAAATATAACTGTATAACTGACTTGAATATTATAATAGACCAATTATTGATAGTTAATACCTATTGAAAATTAAAATACTTGTGTAAAAGTTTAGTAATTCATAATAGATGTTGTTTACTAACTATGAAGGCACTAGTTGTATTGAAAAGTCGTATTTGATAATCAAGAATCTAAAATACCGGTAAAGTTCCAATGTCACATAATACGCTACTCAAACACTCAGTTTAGTTACCTATTATTGGTTAATGGTTATAATGACATTTATTTTAAATGAATTTATAAAAATAATTGAACTTTACCACTCAGCATTTATGCTTCTAACCTACAATTTGGTGTACGATTATAGCAATATTATAGGCTTAAAGCCAACAATCAACGACTTAAGATTATCAATACAATAATTTAATTTTGGTAGGTACTTATCTACGCTAGCGTATTAAGTCCAGAAATATATGTATATATTACTCCAATATTTGATAATAATTTTCTAAGTACCCATTAATTATAAGTAGATTTTTTGATAAAATATTGGTAGATTATCGTTATTATGTCTAATTAAATGTATAGGTAGATAGTTTAGAAACAAATTTGTTTCATTTTTTCACTTGAAATAACAAAATATTTTAAATTTAACCTGTTTATTTAGGATAGTACACAACAAATTCTACAACATTGTTAAACTTATAATTTAAAACTTTTCAAAAATTAACATAGGTATCATTCATAAGTTTAAAATTGGTTGATAGTTCTACAAAATAGTAATCTTCAAAGCTGAGTGATAAAATAACCATATAATACATAATAGGACCGTGAAAATAATAAATATATAACCAGTTATTTATTTCATTTTAGTTGTAAACCTGTAACGACTATTTTACTTAATTTTTATAACCTATTTTTTCTAGTTTTTGAAATATCAGAATATGTATAAACAATTTCTATTACAATACAATTTTAAGTCTACTAAATCTATTTTCAAAGAACACTAACACACTAAATATACTGAAAATGCAAGCAGAGAAAAAATGGGTAAATATTTTTCTATATATTTATACAAAAAATGTTAAAATAAAATATTGATAAAACAATACCTCATGAAAACTAAATTCTTGTATTAATTCCTCTGTTTCAAATTTTAATCTATAATATTTTTGTAGTGGTGTTTCTTTTTCTCCTAAAGCAGCTAGTTCCCAATATTCATCCCTAAAATTTAAATGACATAAAATAAATTAGTGTATTAAGGAAAAATTTAATATTTACCTTAAGTGATGCTCTATTCTGAATGATTTTCTAAATGAATTAAAACATTTAACTATACTAGTACACGCATTATCACCTGTTGAATACTTTTTCGTTGTACATAATGTATTTGTCTGAATATTATAATCATCTTCAACTTCCTAAATTAAAATAATGTAATAGATATAATTCTTAGATGTTTACAATAAACCCAATTCTAGTAATTTCTTAATAAATTTAGAAATCTTAATTTTTTTTTAGTAATTCAATACTTAGCTGTAAAAACTAGATTTCCACTTTTCGAGACTATTCAGATTGAATAAAAAACATTTTAACAGTCTGAAAAACTCTAAAAATTATACCCACTTCCAGTATTTTAAATTCTATATTTGTTTATGACAATATATGCATACCTACTATTTATTAGTCTAAGTTCTATATTTATTTTATAAACATTTAATGAACTTGACTCGACAGTCGACATAGACTTATCAGACTTTTCCCCCAAAATTATAATTTTTCTAATAGCATAAAAAATATAAAATGGTAAAAACCAAAAATCTTTTTCCAATTAATCAAATACACACACTTATTTCATATGTAAAAATAAAATAGTTGGTTTTGACAGAAAATCACAAAAAAAAAGAAAATGTCTAAATATTATTTTGTTATAAATACTTTTTGTCCTCAGTAATATAAAAGTCTTAGATTATTTACATTATACTTTTTGATACTATATTTTATTTAATTTATTATTTTTATTATTTTATTGTTATTATTATCAAAAAATATTCTTCCTAAATATAAAATGTATTACTTAAAAAAAAAGAAAATTAAAATAATAAAATGTTAATAGGTATGTGACAAACCATGATAATATAGTATCACTTAAAAAAAAATTCTACGGACAGTGAAAATAAACATACAAATTATTATGCTTAATATTCTAATAATCTTTATTTATTACACCACATACAAATTAATAACTAAGTAAAATATTAATAAATGATAAAAAATTGATTACAATAAAATACCTATTAGTTTATATTTAATAACTAAGTTAACAGCAAAGATAATATATTATGTTTGTTGAAAAATTATTTTATGCTATAAATTATGTTATAAATAAAATATGACAGGGCTGTTACTTGTTATGATATGATAAGTTTTGGCTTACTTAAAAAAGAACTATGTAGATACACATCAAAAAAGCATACATACTTACATACTTACATACTTATTGTTAAAAATAATGTGATATGCCATGGATGATGGATGGGCACATGCCAATACAGTTTGTCCATTATTTACAGCATAAACCAGATAGGATCATATCTGATTCTTGTACAGAAAAAAAAAAAGCTGATGTCCATTTCCTTTAAAAATTTTACTATACTTAAATTTAATGGACTAATCTAATTGTTACACTGATCTATAAAGAATTTTCTTTTTATTTTATTCCACGGAAAGGAACATTTTTGAAAAATGTGGATATCTGGTTTTTGCAGCAAACCTTTAAATTTACAACTACAGGTTTGAGTTCTAATAATACATTAATATTAAATAATAAAAGCTAAGTTTTTGCAATATTTATTTTGAAACTCAATTATACAAATAGGAACAGTAGGCAGTGTAATATTTTTTAATAAATAATAAACCGAAAAAGTTGTAGATACCTGTCCTCTATCCTTTTTCTATGCACCTGTTTTTTAATAAAAATCTTTACAATCGAATCATTTGGACCCGGGTTTAAATCTAAATACAATACATTTGTCCCATTTTTACCATTACCATAATTACCATAATATTAATTACCATAATTACCTATTTATAATTTATATAAGTAGTCAGTACCATACAAGAATAATCATACCTTTTTTATGCTATAGTTCTGATTTTCATCTGGTATATTAGTTTCATAGACATCAGATTTGTTGTCAGCCTTTAAATAAAATATAAATTGATTGCAGGTAAATACTAAATTATACAGACTACTTAAATAACAAATAAAGTATGCATTTTATAGCTAAAAGTTCAATTTCAAAAATTTTAATATACAGATAAAAATTGAAATATATATATATTACATTTAACTTTAACATAATTGAATATATTATAATTTAATAAGTGTCTACTTATACATATAACTCAAATTAAAAACTAGCTGTTAATTAGTAGTATATTCAAAATAAATTTGATTTTTAACTAATTTAATTCATAATGTAACATTTGCTATGAATAGGGCTAGGGACTTCATGCTCCTAAAATCCTTAAAATATGCATGCATTTAAGCCCTTAAAAATTTTAAAATATGCTCTTATAATGTTATTTTTCATTAAAAACCAGAAATTAAAAATTAGTTTATTACTTTCATTTCTTCTTCTTCAAGCTTATTGACTTTTTTTTAAAAAAAAAAAAAAAACAAAAAGTAAAATAAAAATTTCAATTATAAATATACCTATACCTATTGCTTATGATTTAATAATTTTTAAAATCTTACCTAAACGTTAAAAATTTTAAATATATTTAACCATTTTGATCTTTTTTTCATAAAATTCATAATAAATATTGTATAATATGTGTAAAATATGTGAAATATGTACTTCAAATACAAATATAACAAAATATGCAAAATAAAATTTACAATCTTAAACTCCTATTACTATGAAACAAATTTCAATAGAACATGTTTTGGACGATTATTAAAAACATGCAAACTCCTATAAGTCCCTAGCCTTAGTTATGAATTATAATTAATTTAAAGATTATGAGACAATAAAAATATTACCAGATTAAATTTCTTCAGAACTAATTTATCATCTTTAAAAATAGCTAAAGTGTCCCATTTATCTTGAATTCTGTTGGAACGTTTTTTCCGTTTATTCTAAAAGAAAATAATAAATAAAACAAACACATTATTGTAATTTTTAACTATATTAAATTTCACACTTATTGTGAGATTTTAAAAATGCTTAGAGCGATAATGGAAAGAATTATGTTGGGAAACACATAGGTACAGTTATAAAACTTGGAGATAAGTATAGGTACCTAGACTTTGGGTTTAATTTTATTGTAATTTGTAATTATTTTAAAATCATGGTATTAAAAACAGTTGAAATATTAATAACGATAATATCATATTAATTTAAATACATTTTAGTAGATGTTATGTACTTACAATTACATTTAAAATAGTATCTTGAGAATCGATCATCGTATTTACGTGTATACAGCACAAACTAAAATAAGTTTAATCCGTGATATATACCTACCAATCTACCTAGTTTAATTTTTTATTTATTTATACGACTTGATCTTGAAATCCTACTGATAAAACTAATAGAAGTTAACGTGCAAATTTACCGAATTACTATATTGTTTAATGTTTTGAACAAAACGAAAGTAAAAATTGAATCTGTTAAAACTCTTTGTTTTTTGTAATCGCTTTGAATGTATTCGATCTGAAAATCTGAAATTGTTATTAATATTAATACAATACTTGGTACAGTTATATATTGATTAGGCATTTATTTGATTTTATACACATATTATCAAGAATAATATTTAGTTATCTCTGTAGCTGTTGGTCATTATTAACAATTTTGTTTGAAGATAGGTAGCTTATTATATAATAGCTAAAATAAACTATAAATAATAGTACTGACGGTGCACTACATAGCAAACCAACACTACAATCATATAGTAGTAGTACGCATTTGCCACTTTGGTACTAGTAATATTATTAAACAAAAATGTATACAACTTTATCATGCTATATCATATATTTACAATCTAAAATTTCTAAAATATTCAATTGCGATTTCTGTAATTCGTATTGCAACGAAAAATATTTTATTATAATTTGGATGATTGGAATAATAGAGGTAACTGGGGACGTTAGGTTTTAAAGGGGATTTTATTAAGGGGAAATAACTTCTTAGATTCGACCTTGGCAATATATTGAAAGTTAATCCCATATTATCTAATTTAAACGATTTTTATAATATAAACGTTTTTATAATATACTATTCCATTATTTACCTACGACGATGTTAGTTATTTGGTTTTCATAGCTACTCGAAAAATGTACTTACTTACCTACTAACTCATATTAGCAGTTTAGGTATAGATATTTCATAACTTTTGAAGTATTTCAATGAGATTTGCACTGTTTATAGGAATTTGAAATTTTCAATCAAAAGTTAAACCTGTCTATTAGTTATAACTTATAAGTAATCTGGTTTTACTATTATAGAATTCATCTTTATGAACATAAATTGATCCATCCGAACTCATTCAACTGTCACTGAAAATCGTTTTTTTTTTTTTGAGAGCAAAGGACATTTTTCCAATATTACATTGGTATATTAAATATTAATATATAATAAATTATAATATACTTTATTGGTTTTAAGTTTAGGAGACCAATCTTTCACCCATCCTTATAATATTTATAACTCACTTGATCTAGATATTTCACTCTTTTTCTTATTGTACTGTACTAGGTAACTATCAAATTGTACATTTGAAAACAAAAATATGTTAATCATGTACCTAAAAACCTATTCCTATGATCTTTAAATCAATAAACGCTGTACCTACCTACAATATGAAACTTAAAATTAAAAAATCAATTGGTTATTGGCTATTAGGTTAGTAAAGATAGGTTTTTATTACATTTATAATTATAATATATTATACTTAGGAACATGGGTAAATGTTAAATATTTAAAATACTTGTACAGATAAAGTTAACAACAAACATTTATTCTTATTTCTCAGCATTAGAAATACTTTCTGAGGCTTCAGAGAAAACTATTTGTAATTACTTTAGTAAACAGTTTTGCCATGTACCTATCTTATCATATTTTTTCTTTTATCCAACATACAACAGCTGGAATGAGAGTTCAAATTTGACAGACTAGTTATATTTTATATTATAAATTTTGAATAATTTCAGGTGACAACATTAATGTCATTTATGTTTTTAATTCATTTTCAATAAAAGAGAATTAAGCAATCCACATCTATACTGTGGTTTTACGGTTAATATTCTTAGCTGAATTTAAGAAAATAACAATTATCTTTAGGCTATGATGGGTTAACAAAATCATTTTGTAAGATGTACAATAAATAAATACGAGTAAATCAATAATATTAAATGCTAACACATTTCAATATGCTACCATACACAGTATATAACATAAATACATAAGAAAAATATAAATTAACTGTATAATCTGAAGAAAATAAGGATGTTTCTTCAGTAATATAAGTACATGTATCACAAGAATTTTCTATTTATTCAATTTAAATATGATTATAATTTTGTTAAATATGCTATATGGTACTTAATTATGAGAAAGTTAACAACATTTATCTGTAATTTATATTATTACTCTTTCTTGTAAATAAATATTATATTTTATTCAATTATTAATTTATGTTAAGGCACAATTACTAAAATATTATTGTAAAAATAAGAAGTTAGAGTTAAAATAGAGTTAAAATATTATATTTGTAGTACCGAGTTAATTAATATAAGATTAAAAAAACAATGTACATGAACAAAATGTCAAAAAAGAATTTCAACATTTTGGTATAATAAAATGTAGTATTAATAAAAATGTTTGTTTTAATTGAAAATGTACAATGAAATAATAATAAAATAAATTATTAAAACTAAACAAATACAATGCACTATGATGTTTTTCTTATTCTCAAAAAACAAAAAAATGACAAATTTAGTATAGTAAGTATAAAGCTTCATTAAAATAGCAGCATTTGCGATATAACACTTACAACCAAACATAAAACTACTTTAATTTAGTTTATATATTTAAGACAAACATAAAAACAGACTAGTCCTTAGTATTAAAAAAATGACTAAATAATAATACTACCTAATGGTAATTTTTAAAGTTACAAATCAATTTCTTAAAGCTGATTAGCTTAATGAATATTAAACAGCAGTAATATATTATAGATCATAAATAACACGAAAAGCATAAATTATAATGGAAACTTTAAACAAAATTATATCCAGTTAGGTATTTGTTACATATATAACTTGTCAAATAAAAATTAATTAGTTCACTTTAGTCAACCAAAATCTAAATACATATCATAATTCAAAACATTTAATTACTTTACAGAACACAAATATGGGGCCAATAATATTATAAATTTATTCAGTTTCAATAATAAGTAGTTTATTATTAAATAATATTAACAGCAATAAGTACATTAATGTACTGCATGTTGTATATTTATTATTGACAGCACTGGATGTAAATTATAATATAAGTTATGTATAAAATTTAAGTTTTTATTAGATTGGAGAGAGAACAATATCACAGGAACAATCATTGTGGTGGA
Source organism: Chaitophorus viminalis (assembly GCA_025469195.1). NCBI lineage: Eukaryota > Metazoa > Arthropoda > Insecta > Hemiptera > Aphididae > Chaitophorus > Chaitophorus viminalis. The sequence goes on from JAIPRK010000007.1 coordinate 26,510, forward strand.
TTGTATTTTTAGTTATACCAATCATTCCTTAAAAGAACTCCGATCCAATAGAACAACTGGATAGTCGTTCCTTATACATGGCACATCTAAAGGTACATCACCCTGTGAACATTAAAATTATAATAATTAATAATAAATATTAACAATTTCTTTTTAAAAAATAAGATATTAACAAGAATATTAGTACGAGAAATTAAAATTGAAATTTGGTTAAAATTAAAAATGTACACTAAATGAAATATAACAGCAAAATCATTATTGGCTAGATAAATCTGAAAAAAAGAACTTAATAAGTCTATAGTAAAATGTATACTCAATTTACAATATGCTTCTTTAATATTTCAAACTAATTTTTCATACACCATAAACTTATAGAAATGCAAACTAATATTAACATTAAGTTTTGTTTTAAATAATTAGATATGCCTAGTACCTGTGGCTTTAAATGTTTATTGCTAATTTTCTCCAGGGTTACTTTTGATCCTATTTTTGTTTCTACATAAAATTCATGGGCAGTATCACCATCTTCATCTACATACATTGATCTATGAAAAATCAATAACAAATATATGATGAAATATAAATAATATGTAATTTATTAAAATGATTATGTATTATTATATAGTTTTTTCAGTAGTTTTAATGGTTATAAATACAATTTATAACAATAAATATTGTTTTTAATATTTTTACTTACCCTCTTCTGAAGTAAACAAATGGACTTATCGGATTTTTCATGATAGCCTCTTCTGGTTGATGACTGTCATGATTGTTTAGTGGCTCATTACACTGGGAACTATTATCGTCTTGCACATTAGAACTCGATTGAGTTGAGTTTCTAAATAGTTTGGTAGTTTTTCCACCCATCGTTTTTACAATTATTTAACAGTACAACATATATTTTCTAAAAACAAAAAAAAATTATTAATTTAAATAACACTAAAAAGATATTTAATAAATATAGAATAGCTAAAATGTTAAAATATGCATAAAAAATAAAAATAAGCATAAATTTATTTATTTTTTGAACATTTAATTAATACAATATTATACTTAAAAAGTTGTAAGAGACGAACACGCTGTAAATATTTTAACGCGACAAATAGTGAAATATTAAATAATATAAATGGTCAATCATTGTCATAATTAACATGTTCTTGTATTGGTATTTATTTTCCCGATTATTGGTCCAAGATCATATTATAGAAAACTGTTTATATTTACAAATATACCTATTAATACATCCTTGAAATAGAAAAATGTCAAAATATGCAAAAAAATTTACCAAAAAAAGTTTCAATTTTTTTAAATTACCTTTTGTGTCATGAAACAAATTTTGAGATCACAGCATATCATACAATCAACCAGAATAAATAAGCAAATACATACAAATCCGTGCTCTATTAATTTGTTGACAGGCACATAATTAATTGCTAAAACCAATTAAAGTATTTTAAATAGAATTATTTATATTTGAAGTATTTCAAATGTATTTTAATTCATTATGCTTTACTATATTCAGCAATTGTGTAAAATTGACAAATTATAAATTTTATTTCTATACTGTTAGTAAACACATTATTTGTAATATTTAATTTATCAACACAATTATGAAATCAAACAAAATACAAAGTTCAAATTAAGTATATAATTAATGATGGTATATATATCCTTTATCTCAAAATAGAACTATCATCAAAGGGTGTGGCTAAGAATAATATAGACATAAATTCAACAAAAAATGGCACAATATATTTAATAGTTTAGAAAGTAAATAATTAAAAAATGTATACTTATACTTAGGTCAAATGTTTTATATATGTATAGCAAAAACAGAAAGGAAATATACATTTTAATACTAGGAACTGATTTATAACTAATGAATCATATTAGTAATTTAGTTTATGTAGCTGCTATTATAAACAAAACAGTATTAAAAACAAAAGAATATTTATGATGTCAGACACATAGTGGCCAGTCTAAAGAAAGTATAAAATCTTGAATTCATTGAAGTATACAATTTAATTAAACAAAATACATGTTATTATTTGAACAGTTGTTTAATACTTACACAACTAGAAGAATGATGTTCCAAGTTATTACACTAAAGCGTGTAAATGTATTGAAAAATCCATTTTTTGTTAACCCAATGGCACAAAGGGGTAACTTTTATTTAATTCTGATTATAAAAATAACAAACTGTATTGATTATCTTGCCTCTAGGTACACATTTAGTGCGTGTATAACAAGAAATTAGTAAGTTAATATTGAATTGAATAGAACCACAATTTAGCTATTTAAGACTAAAATTAAAACTTAACAATATTGGTTTTATCTAAAGTTGAAGGTAATATTGTAATAATATATCGTAATATATTGTAGACTGAAGTGGATAGTGGACTGATCGTCGTCAGACCGTATCAATCAGACGTAATAAAGATAATATGATAAAGTACAATATATGTACATATATATATATATAATATACATAATGTCTATATTATCATGTCTATGGTATCAATAATGTTTTTTTTATCAACACAAGTTGTTATCTCCTAAGTTCAACATCATCTTTCAACCATTTGGGCTACTTTACTGAAATTTACTTACTCATTTCCAACTCTTCGTGTGGCTTAATAGTTATAGAATCATCAGTGTGCGTTTAAACAACTTTCGTTTTACCTTTATTATTATATTGTTGGTATACAGTTAGGAATTGTAGCATTGAATTTTAATTTTCAAATGATTTTTAAGATTTTTATTTTCCAATATATATAGAGTAAGTAGGTACAAATAAAAACGGTTTTCACTGTTTTTAGGATTTTTAAAAATTATACTTTATTAAAGATACTATTGTTAGTAATTAATAGCATTACCCTTGACCATTCTTATTTGTACAGATTTGTTAAACAGTCATAATTTATATACCTATTGTACATACAACATACCAGTATACTATCTTATAAAAGTGTGAATTGTTAGCTATTGCATTCAATGAGCGATTGCATTCAATGAGCGATTGCATTCAATGAGCGATTGCTAATAAGACTTGGATATTCTTTAATAGCCTTAAAATGTCAATAAATACAAAACGTTTGTATCTAGGTACAATGTATAGTATTAACTGAAAAGGAAGATGGTTACACATAAATTCTGGTTTGGAATAGCATATACCATATACCTTATCATTTTATTCAGAATATCTGAGTGGAGCGTCATACTCATATGTACCTATTACTATGATTTTACCAGCTTTAGTCATCAAATAGGTTGATGTCAGAAAAATATTTGTAATCGGTACTTCCAGGTAGTAATTTTTTAAAATTCTTAACGATTTTACAAATAATGGAAATAAAGTATAAAATGTGTTGGATACTGATTACATTGGTTAAAATCAAAATTTTGTGTTGATTGCTACTTACCCAAAATATTAATAATAATAATAATAATTAAAACATGAAAATATTTTGAATGTTAATAGTACCACTATAGACTTTAGAAATAGTATTAGTAATATTAGATAAAATGTCAATAAAACAATTTTCGTTCAATAAAATCAATAAGTTATTCTTTTTCATAAGTATTATAGATTGTAGCAACAGTTTTGTTTTTCGGTTGTAAGTTAAGTAGGTATGCATTTCAAAATTGGCATCTTACAACCTTTTAATGTTTTGAATACATGAACATACAATAAGGTATTGTTGTGTGGATAAAAATGTATTTGTTATTTTATACTCCTACTTATTTCATTGAATTTCCTCAATGACTGCAGTTCAATTAATTATTTGGCTTAAACTAATAGTGTACAAATTGTAACTTATTCAATGTTTAAACTTTTCTGAAGGTATATTTAATTTTAGGACATGGAACATTGTTCAGTTTTAAATAATTAATCTGGTAACTAGTGTAATTTTTAATTCATTTTAATTATACTGTTATTACTGTTGAAGAAAAAATAATCATACATTTTTAACAATTTATTTAATCATATTTTCTATTCAATATTTTACCATATTCAATATATTCCACCAAGTAATAATAAGCTTTTTTTAATTTCATAGTTATATACTTTAGGAGATAAGAAATGTAAGTTGTAATTAACCATTTATGGAAAAAGTTAATATAAAGATTTGGTGAAAATTTCAATTGTGCGATTTTTTTTATAGTTAGAGCATTTTAAAAAAAGAACCAGATGGGATTTGCTTTGCTGTACAGTTGGGGGTGGAGTGCACCTCATTCATAGAATAGGTCATTACAATGGATTTGTTAAATTTGAATTCAATGATAGATATCATTGTATACGAATAACAATTCTGAACAGAGATGATATGTAGGTCTAGAATAGGTATATTATAATATATTATGTTATATTTAAATTGAAATATAATATCAATATTTGTTTTTCAATTGCTTATAAAAAATAAGTAGGACAATGGATTTGAATAATTTTGAAATGACAGTAAAAACAATTTGTGTGGAATCTTCTATTAAATTTTCAAGTATTTTGTACAAGTCAAATATATTTATCAACGGTTATACAAAAAAAAAAAAAATAAATATAATGCTATAGTATGTAATTTACTAAAAATTTAAATTTCAAACAGTCATAAAATGTTTTCCTTTAAGTCCGGTAGAAATTTTTTAGATATTTTTGAAGATTAGCTTATGGACAACCTAGTGTTAAAATTTTGAACCTTAAGTATAAGAAACAGAAAAAATGTTATGAATTTTCATCTACAAAATAACTTACAAATCATTACGATTTTAACATATTTTATACAAATTTGAAATTTATGAACTTATAAAACAAATTTGTGTAAAACGATCTCCAATATTTTCTAGTTACGAAAAGTTTAACTTATAATAAACATTGTATTAAATTTTCAAGAGTTTTCAGACAGCTAAATAAATTTTATAGATACTTAAAAAAAAAAACTTACAAAAATCGAAAATTTAAATTGTCTATAAATAAGTTAAAATATGTCAAAATACTCTGAAAACTTATCCATGTATAGAAAAAGCCAATATAAAAAGTTGGTAAAAATTTCAAGAGTTTGCAGTTTTTCGTTTTTGAGTTAGACGATTTAAAAAAAATGTATTTTGTCAAAACGTGAGTTTGCATAAAATTTCCCGTTTTTTCGTAATTTTTTTATCGTTTTTTTCGACGCTTTTAAAAAGCATTGAAAAAGTTGGATTTTTGACTTGCCCAAGTACCATCTACATTCACTTTCCTTTCAATAAAGTTTTTGTATAAAAAAATCGAAGCATTTTTACTGGCAAAAAAGATGTGAAACACATAATTATAAAATTAATAGATTCCATCACTCCGTTCAGAAACTAAAATTTGTATTGTAAAAAATTGTTGTGACTCATGTTAAATAATATGTTACTCATGTTAATAAATTTATAATTTTTTTTGTAAAATTATTTTTTTTAATGGTACAATTTGTGTTGGGAATATAACATAAAAATAAAATCTATTTTTATATAATTGTTATCAGAATAGGAGTAAAAATTATCTTACTAGGTATAGTATTTTCTACTCATAATGTGCAGAAGCTAATTGAAAAACATAGTATGATCATTTAATATGTCAGGATCTTTTAAAATAATGTATAAGAATTAATAACTAAAATATAACTAATTCAACATTAAAATAAAACATTATTATATTTATGTACAAACTACGACCATTTGATTGTGTTCTAGGACGTAGGTGTTATAAATTTTTATTTTTTAGTAATTTTTCATTTTTCTGAATGTCTTCTAATAATGTGCTCAGAATTGAGATAAAACCTTTGCTATCAAATGAGTTGTATTTGTATTATGAGAATGACACTTTTTATCATTTTATTCATTATCTATCGTTGTAGTTATAGGTTTTGATGTATTTTAATGTTTAGATACACATTAAATCAAATAAACTTTTATATCAGGAATCTTAATTATTATTGTATGATTACAAATAGTCAAATAAACATTTTTTTTAACATAATATTGTGTGAATTTTTGAAAATATATATACTTATTTAAAATCTCTAAATTCTAATGAGCAATCATAACATTTATATTGTTATTTAGTAACTGTGCCTAATGCATTTTAGATTAATGATTCCTTAGTTTAAAAGTTTAATTTTTTTAGCAACTGGTCTGATACAATGCTGACATAGAGTTTTTGAAATATGTAGTAAATGTTTGCAGCAATGATATTTAAAATGAGTTGTATAAAAAAAATATAAAAATAGCATAAAAAATTGCATGAATGGTTTAAAAAAGCAAAAAGTCGACTTTCCAGTAATTTTGGTCTGCATGTATTAGATTCTGAACGGAGTGATGGAATCTATTGATTTTACAATGATGTGTGTTTTTTTTTTGTGTCTGAGGACACCTTTATTGGTTGTAAAAATACTTCAATTTTCTGAAACGGCAATTTTTCTGAAAGGAAAGTGAATGTAGTTGGTATTGGGCAAGTCAAAAATCCAACTTTTTTATTACTTTTTAAAAAAATTGAAAAAAAACGATAAAAATATTACAAAAAAACAGGAAATTTTACGCAAAATCACGATTTTACAAAATACATTTTTTTTAAAATGCCCTAACTCAAAAATGAAAAACCACAACAACTTGAAATTTTCACCAAATCATTATATTCGCGTTTTCTATATATGATTAAGTTTTCAATGTATTTTAATATTATTAAAACTTATTTATAGACAATTTAAATTTTCAATTTTTGTAAAAAAAATTTTTTTTAACATTATAAAATTTAATTGGCTGACCGACACTCTTAAAAATTTAATACAAGGTTTATGATAAAATTATCATAACTAAAAAATATCGGAGATCGTTTCACTCAAATTTTTTTTATAAGCCCATAAAGCTCAAATTTGTATAAAATGTGTCAAAATCACGATAATTGGCAAGTTATTTTATACATAAAAATTCATTAAATTTTCTTGTTCATACTTAAGGTTTAAAATTTTAACACTAAGTTATTCATAAGCTACTCTTCAAAAATCTTTAAAAAATTTTATGACCGTTTGAAATTTAAATTTTTACGAAATTGCATAAAATAGCAATTTATTCTTAAACGATTTTAAATATTTGTTATAATTCAAAAAGTATAAGTCGCAGAAATTTGAAATTGTTACCAGCTGTTAAAATTGATATTTCCTTTAAGTCATATATTTTGAAAAATATTATAATGATTTTTAAGCTACTTATAGGCATTTGAAATATTCGAATTTTTTCATTTTTTTTTTTTTATAATCGGTGATAAAAAAAATATGGATAGTACAAAAAACTTGAGAATGTAATAGAAGATTCAACAAAAGTCATTCAAAAATTATTAAAATCCATAAGTACAAATTTTTTTTATAAGCGTTTGAACAGCGAATATATTGACATAAAATTACATGTAAAATATAATATAATGTATAATATTCTAGACTGACAAATCATATCAGTTTTTGAAATTTGCTCTAAATCAAAAACAAGAAACTGTAACAATTTGAAATTTTCACCAAATCTTTATATTGGCGTTCTCTATACATGGTTAAGTTTTCAAAGTATTTTGACATATTTTGACTTATTTATAGACAATTTAAATTTTCGATTTTTGTAAGTTTTTTTTTTTGAAGTATCTATAAAATTTATTTGGCTGTCCGAAAACTCTTGCAAATTTAATACAATGTTTATTATAAGTTTCTAGTTACGATAAGTATATGTTTATCATAAGTTATACTAATCGTAACTAGAAAATATTGGAGATCGTTTGAATCATTTTTTTTTTTATAAGCCCATAAAGTTCAAATTTGTGTAAAATATGTTGAAATCGCGATGGTTTGCAAATTATTTTGTAGTTGTAAATTCATAAAATTTTTTCTGTTTATACTTAAGGTTCAAAATTTTAACACTAGGTTGTCCATGAGCTAATCCTCAAAAATATATAAAAAAAATTTCTACCGGACTTAAGGAAAAAATTGTATGACTGTTTTAAATTTAAATTTTTACAAAATTGCATACTATTGCATTATATTTTAATTTAAATATAAAATACTATATTATTATATACCCATTTTAGACCAACATTATTTATATTATCAATGGCAGAATCAAAGCGCACCAAGAAGACAAATTTAATGAATTTCCGTCAAATTATTGTGTCTCTAAGTTGGTACTTAAAATTTTGAATTTTTTGTAGACATTTTTAAATATACATTTGTATATCTAAAAAGTAATAATCAAGTTATTGACGTTATCTAAATGTTTGTTTTCCCGAGGAACATATATATTTGATATATATATATTTTGCATATTTAATTCTACTTTATCAAATTGTAGAAAATCAAATAGTAATTAATTTTCATACAATTGTCAATTATTAATTAATTATTATTAATTTTTAATAGTTTATGGATAGATAGGCGTCTTGAACCGAAGTAACATGTATGATAATTACTGCTTGTAATAAGTATGCATTGTTAGGTGTTATAAACTTATTGTGTATATTGAATATTTATAACATTTTTAATAACCAAATTTGGTCATTATTTAACTATTATGGCTTATATTATTAGAAAGAATTGTGTACAATAAAACATGAAATTAAATTTTGAGTTAAAAAATAATACATCTAAAAACAGATTTGTATAAAATGAGGATTAGTAAATAGTTCAAAAAATAATTATTATAAATTTATTAATTGTTAAATATTATAGGCGTATAATATTAAATGTAAGTATACAATATTACAATAGCAAAGTTAAAATGATAAATATTCTCATTTATAAATTGCACCTTCTTTGTTTATGTTAAATTCAGTTACTGGGGTGTAATAAGTTGATAGTTTACAAAATGTTTTCAGAAAATTTAACTTTAATAATATAAATTAGAACTTGGATTTTATAGACCATATGATTGTTCCAAATACGTTATATAACAGTAATTTTCAAACTATGTTTCAAACAAATAGATTATTTTTCGCAAACGACAATCACTTATGGTTTTTATCATGGTTATTGGCATATTGCCATTTTTATTAATCTAGAAAGATAAAAATGAAATAAAACGTCTAAGACTTTTAAGGTTTACTGGAAATTATGCTTTTAAAATGTAACGTCAGCGAAACATTTACAAATAGAAAAACATGTTTGGAAAGAACAATAAATTAACAATTTGTATATAGAATCCTAAAATGTAGAGTGCAAAATCACTAATTCCCATTGATGTACATTTACCTATATCTATGAATAGGTATCTAAGAATATTACTACAGTGTAATCTTGATAAGTTGAAATATTTAGTACTTATCTAAAATATAAATGATATCTTACAGTTAATGTTCTATATTATACTCTAAAATGATTAAAACTGTGTTGGAAAGTAATGTAACATAGTTACTTTTTTTAGTAACGTTATGGTTTCTTCATTATTTACTATTTTTGATAGCGAAGGAATTCTATCATAAAATTTAGAAGTCACTTTCAAAAATAAAAAGTTATATTTTAATTTCAATTATATGAAAAAAAAAAATGCTGTATACGCCAACACTGTAATGAAGTTATGTTTTGAAGTTTTTTAATAAAACATAAAACATAAATAACTGACTTACTCAATGTTCTGATAGATTAATATTACAATTATAATAAAATATACCTAATTAGTTAGTAACTAATTAGTAACCTAATGAAAATAGCTGAAAATCCGAATATTACACATTATTAATTGAAATTCTAGGTGCATTGTTCAGCACCTTACGAAATATAGAAGTGTTTCTTAAAAAATTATAATAATAATAATAGTTGAAAAAACTAACTAGTTATTATTTATGACATAACTTAACTAGTTAAAAATGCTATCATAGTTATTTAATTCCCGCTATTCAGTATTACTTTACCTACTCAGATAGTCTGATTTAGATATTTAATTGATTAATTGATTTAATTATGTGATTATTTTTATAAATTTGTCCACCTTTTTTGCTTTGCATTGATCATAACTCCTTTAACTTTTGGCTGTTTGCTTATTGCTTTCTGAAATATGCTTAATGTTACATCAGGTTAAAAACATGGCTGAGAAGCCAAATGTCTCAGAAAAGACTGACAGGTTTGGCTTTGATGAATATTCATAGAAACATAACTATAATACACCAAAAGTTATAGAAAGATTTTCAAAGACCAAAAGAAAATTGGATTTTGTTATTTAAATATTATTTTATTATTATATTATGTGGGTTATTATAATGTACTTTTATATTAATTATATGTACCTATGTCCTATGTCAAGTTATTTTATTTGGTATATTGATGATGTTGTTTACAATAATTAATGTTATGGGTTACGAAAGTGGGTAGAAATTAATTATTGAAGTTTAAGCAAGCGAAACGATCAAAAAATTTTGATCCACCAATTTATTTATAATCTGTACACTATCGTTTATGTACAAATTTTGCCCTCCCTGGAAGAAGAGCTGAATACGCCCCTGCAAAGAGTCCGTGGTCTTGGGAATAAACGAAGAATCGGATTTGGTGCGTCGGCCGTTCTCGTATGAATAATAATAATATTATTTAGTTTGATCAATTGAAACCGCTAGAGCGCAGCAGATTATCCATTTTAATTTACTCGGCAAAACGTAATTGTTGATTTATTATTACCATTGATAAATAAAATACCTATAGTAAAGTGAAGGCATTGATTAAATATACTATAATAAGTAATTAAGTATATTGAATCAATGGTAAAGGTAATTGATTTTTCATAAAAATTCGTACTACACATTTTTTTTACGTACATTTATGTACCCCTCCACACCTCCTCTAACAAACTTATGATTATGATTTTTGTAAGATTTGAACATTTTTTTAGTAATAATTCAACCTAGTACCAACATTACATTTAGTAATCAGCTACAAGGTACAGACAATGATAAAAAATGTTTATTATATAATGAGGGGATCATATACTCAATATAATTACATTTATATTATGTCTATCCACTATGGAGGAGATTAATTCATAATATACATTTATATCTATTGTGTTCATTTTTTATAAATAAAAGTTGAGAAGTAATAATTATCTTGGTAAAATGTAACTATTAACAATTTATTTTATTTTTGTTATAGAAAATATAATTTTTTTAAAATCCGAATTGTGTATCTCTGCATACCTAGCCAGTGGTCTTATTTATTAGTACACATTTCTTAAATCAGTAATGCATACTGCATACTTCCATTTTGAACTACACATTTTTCGTTCACTAAAAAATTGGGACTGTAGTTTACTAGTATACTTATAGTGTTATAATCAATGATATTATCAATATTATTATTTTGTTGATTATTGATCAGTTTACAGCGTTTACGCTTATATTAAAGCTAACAACACAGTATTTGAACTACTGAACGAAAATTTGCCATGTTGTACGATTGTAAGATGGAGACAACACTTGCGGGTATTGTATTTTGGGTCCTCTTATAATTCTTTCTTGTAAAAGGAATTTGTTTCAAGATGAATAATAGAAAAAAAAAAATGTACAAATATGAAAAATTACGTATAGGTGTTTGTTTGAGTTATTAACAAGTTATCAATGTATTTAGATTTCACTATTGTATTATATTGTCAACTAACATGTTAAGTGTTAATAAGTTTTAAAATTTTTTTACTTTTTGTGTTTCTTTTGTTCTGATTTAAGATTTTTATTTATTACCATAGCGTATGTTGATGCATTCTCATTACTATACCGTGTGTTCATTATGCATAGAAGCAAGTTGTTATTATATTTCTTATTGATCAATTACAATGTAAAATCCTTATGTCTAATCAGAATACATTATTCAATTTACGGTTAAACTGCTTATCTGTTTCCATATTATATAATGAACGCATGGTAGTATAGTCGTAACATCAATAAGATTACATAATTTTTATGATTCTGATATGGAAGTATTATTGGGCCGTTATGAAAAATGATTAAACGTACTTAATATTTTATTATTGCGTATTCAATATTTTAGTATAAATAATTATATATTTACAGTAGTAATTTTTTGTGAACCTGAGTATTTAGAAATTACATCGTCAGGCGCAAAATAGTCAGTGCATATAAATTTTGTTTCATTAATTGGCAACTGCTTTTTGATTTAAAAGTTTTGGCGATGTGAAAAAAGACATTTTTAAAACACGTTTTATATTTAAAAATGCCTCTACAAAGCACTTCCGAAATATTATTTTGCTTAAAGTGAATAATATTTTAGGAAATTATTTCAATAATATGTTACAATACGACTTTTTTTTTTAATGAATTTTGACATAAGACGAAATCTTGAATATTTGAGGGGTTAGCATTGTTTTGTCAATCATCAGTTCAATCACATTCTGTGGTTTGAAATGAATCCGTCATGCTCGTCGATTATTGTCAACTGCCAAGTACCTGTAGAGTAAACGGTAATACCCCAGTTCCCCCGGATATGTCGACTTTGGATCCATCACTTTATACAATAAATCAAATATCACTCGGTCCTGATACCTATCCGATGTGATTTTCCGTAACAAATCGTGGGAACTTTTTCGATTCAAGTTTTCGGCGGAAATAACCCCTAGCCCAACTAGATCGGAACGCTTCAGCAAGCGGCCACGCATGTGGCGCGATCTGTGCGACGGGTCTGCAACGTTTTTGGTACCGACACCGCGTGCAGATGCCACCGCACTGGCCACACGACCGTCCTACCAGCAGACCAGTCGGCACCGTCCGTGTTATGTACCTAATACCTATACGTGAAACTCTGCGCCCGCCACGTCCGTCACGGTGTACATAGCGCTGGCCTTGGCATTTCGACCAAATTTCAGATCAATCAACAACGAACATAACGGATGTGAAAACTATTTACCTGCAGTCTAATTAAACTTGTTTAATCAGTCGTCTGTTTATCTTATTTATTATTTACACATTTAACATTTAAATAACATTTATTTTATATTTTAACATAATAAAATAAAATAACACACACACACATACACACACACACACATACATAAATTGCTTTGAACCTATGCATCCTGGACTTTGGAACTGAACGAATAAAATGTCGAAATGTTCTGATGAAAATTTGAAAATTATCTGTTGAAATACCTACCTGTAGCGTACCAATTTTGTGATTTAATTACTTCTCTCGCACCAAACAGAAACGTGTAAAACGGCACACCCGTTTGTTTTCTCTCTCCGACTCCGACACAACGTGTTCACAGACGTTCAGCAATAACGCATAATCGCTCGAGCCAACAGCTATATAATTCACTGCAGTAATAATATATGCAGGGCCAATGCTTGAAGAATCGGTACCCTGGGCGAAACTATTTTTCGGCGCCTTCTATCCCCCACCCCCACCAAAAAAAAGTTAAATAGTTTTAAGAATTTATTTATAAATGGGTAAATATTATCAAAAGGTAACCGATGAACTAGTGTAGTATATATATATATATCTAATATATAAATGTGAAAATGAAAACCTTTGAGTGATATGTTCTCGGAAACTACTGAACCGATCGTTATGATTTTTTTTAAAAATTGAAGAGCTCATTGCGGAGAAGGTTTATAATTCTCTAACTTTAAAAACAAAGGAGTTATCAATTGTCATAAATAACTACTTGTATAATAATTAAATTTTTATCAAAATTTACTTTTTATATACTCTTTGGTACCAACTTATGCAGAATTTTTATATAATATCCTCTTTGGAAACAGACAATTATATCAGGAGTTACCACACAGTAACTACAGAATTTTATTCTGATAAATAAAAAAACAATTACAAAATTATTAAAATTTTTAAGTGATGCTTCGTAAAAGTCGGAACGCTGCTTAATGTATTGTCGAATATTCAAGATGCCTGCATTTAAATAGTAAACAGTATTAATTATAAATCGATTACTAATAATAAGTTCATTTTAATTTAATTTCTATAATTTTTAATTAAATTAAAATTTATCACAACGAAAAGAAAAATTAATTTAGGTCTTTCAACGAATATAATAAAACGTCAACGTTTACTTAGATTAAGCCAAAATAACAATGGCTCGCCAGATAACTGCAATATTAATAGTGATTATAATGATGATAATATAAATACCAATAGTGTTGGTAGTATTAATGAAAACAATATTAATAATAACTTTACATTTAATAATAGTAATATAGTTAATATTATTAACAATATTCACGATATTTCTATTGACGAAAATTTAGTTGAACCACGACGTGTTCCATGGTGTCGCTGTGAAATGTCGGCATTTACTTATGATAAATTAATAGATTATAAAAATGGTTCTTACGTTATCATAGGAAATATGAATTTAAAATGTAATTATTGTCGTGCATTGAAATGGTCCAAAGGCTTGCAGGTTTTTGCTGTTCAGGAGGAAAAGTTGTTTTGGAAGACATTGCTGATCCACCTGAACCATTAAAAAGTCTCTTAAATTTGTTTTATGAAAATTCAAAACATTTTTTTTTGACATGATACTTGTTTATAATTCGGCTTTCCAAATTATATCGTTTGGTGCAACAGAAATTAGACATGGAAATTCCATGCCAACATTTAAAGTTCAAGGTTAAGTCTATCATTTGGCTGGTTCTTTATTACCCAGCGGTACAGAACAACGAAAGTTTTTACAGATTGCACTGATCAGATCATTGCCAATCAGAGAGAGATAGATCAAGAAAATAGTCGTATTGCTATGTCAAAATTTCGTTCTTTGCGTTTCTTGCGAGTTTAGTACAAATCAGTAAAAAAGTCTCAAGCCGTGAATTACAAATATTAATATTAATTAACATTTAGTTTACACAAACCAATAAAATTATTATTAAGAAATTTTAACCGTTATTTTGGGCGATAGCACTTAAAAGGGTATTGCTTCCACAGTTCCATAGCGATTCAAACCCAAAATGAGTTTCACAATGACATTCACAATAATTTCCCCAGGCAACGCCGGGTAACAGCTTGTATATATTTTATTTACACACATAAAAGAGGCCTTACGTGCATTATTTTTATACGATTAATATGATTATACGAAATCCAGAAATCCAATGGTATTACTGCGTAATTAATTATACAGGTATGAGACATTTGCTGATGTATCTTTAACTAAAACCACTTGATTGATAATTCAAATTGTGTAGATTTACAATGCGTATTAAAAGAAAAAGAAAATAGAAAAATTTTAAGTTTTGCGCCCCTTCCGTGCTGGTGCCCTGGGCAGTCGCCCAGTTGGTGAACTGGGCTGAACCCATAGCTTTCGACGGCCCTGAATATATGCGTATAAATGATTGTAATAGTATAGTGTTTCTATAATAGGACATCTCACGGAAAACCTAAAATAGATACGTGTAGGTAATAAACAATAGGAAAGAAGTTTATCGGTGTTGTTAAAGTTCAAAAATGTTGATCGCCCAATGGTTTTGGATATTGCTTCCACTACAGGCACATGGCTTTAACACAAAAATTATTCGTTATTTAAGACGCTATAAAATATTTCCCAATATTAATGTGTTTCATATAAATATGAATCCACTATTAATGTGTTTCATATAAATAACTTTCTACTTTGTTACTTGCATTCACTGAGAAGTATGGCGATTAGGGTCAGTCGATTTTATTGTTTTTAAAACACTTCATTTTATTTTGTTCAAATTGCAATTGCCAAATTAGTGAAATTTCAGATAACTTATTAGTAAAATTTGTAAAATTAAGTTTTAAAAAATTTTGGTATCTAAAACCTATTATATTTTTCAATTGTTGTTTTAGGATAGAACTATTAATCAATCTGTACCCTACAAAATTATCTATAGAATGTATTAATTTCGATTGTGCATATGTAAAGTTCTTTTAACTATTATGTATCTAATCTTAATAAAATATTTAATTTTTCAAGTTTAAATTGTAAATTGTAATGTAACTTTTTACTAACAACTAATAATAGATAATGTGGATTTGTATGTATTTACATATTTGTCATGAGTGATGATAATCGAATGATCCTTCTACATAAATAACTATAATATATTTTACATAAAGAACAAATATATTCTACATAATGAGTGTTTTAAACTAAAGTTGATATTATGCATATGTATTATGTATACATATTTGGGGTTATTTAAATATTTTACTTTAATTGCATATTTTTGTATTCCCCTATTTTGAAAAAAATTTTCACCATCGCTGTTAAATCTGTTTAAAAATATACAGCCATACGTTGTGACTCTCTAGTATTAATGTGCACCATTAATATTATATTAGATACATATTGGCCTAATAACTATAACGTCTATATAACTTTTGTTGATGTAGAAAGTTCCTTTAGCCACTACAAAAACGTATTACGCCCCAACAAACGCCAATTTACTTATGAACTAAGAATGTATATGGTCACCCATTTTTTTTTTGAAAACGAGAATACTTGACAGTTTCTTTCAATGAATTAGTTCAATGAATTTAGTTGGTGAGTATATAATTTTAAATTTAATATATAGTTTAATAATAAGAATCTGATGTGTATAGTTAAACTGTATTCTGTGTGAATGTATCTTATATATATATTATAGTCTAAAGTTTTTATTAAAAATTGTTTTTTTTATATATATATCACATCACGTATTTTTAATTACATATTTGAATAAAAATAAATACATATATTTGTACATATTTTTTAGTTTTAAAAACATATAAATCCGCATCTTACTAATAATAGAGATAGTAGTATAGAGTTTTTAGAGATAATATTTTATAATATTTTAACAATATTTTGTTAAATTCACGAGTGTTTCTAATTATAAAGCCAAGCGACTCTGTAAGCTTTTATTATTATTGATTTGATATGCACAGAAAATGAAAGTGAACTTGAAAAATTAATACCTAGGTCTTTAATAGAATCGACATTAGGTAGTAAAACATTATCAGAGAAGTAATTAATAATGAAAGGAGATTTATTTCGATAAAATGAAATGGAATTACATTTATTAAAGATGATTTGTAGACCATTGTTTTAACACCAATTTCTAAAATGATTATAGTCCTCTTACAATTTTGAGTCATCATCCAAGATATTTATATTATAGTATAATTTTGAGTCATCTGCATACATGCTAAATTGTACACGTTTAAAAATTAATCCAATATCATTCATATACAAAATAAATAGTATTGGGGATATATGACACCTTTGTGGAACACCCGAAAGGACTATAATATTATTCGAAAATAACCGTTAAGTCTTATGTTTTAATTTATGCTTTATAACCGCAATGGCGACAAAGTTTGAGATTTAAATTTTGAGATGATATTCTATTTATACTTATATACTTCCAAGTTCGTTTACTTGAAATTGTACTTTGAGAAGTTTATATGAATTAAGAAAAAAAAATACCCATTCTTAACAAATGTAGGTACTCAATAGTAGTCTTGTAGAGTCGTAGGTCATATTATCAAAACACATTCTATCTAATTTTTCTGCAAAATAATAAATTATTTTTTACTTAATTTTTTTAATTAACGTGGTCTAAATTTACATTAGGTAATTTAAATCTCTTTTACTTTTTATATAAATAAAAGTGTTACAGAATGTGACCTTTTAACTATTTTTCTATAGTGATATAGTCGGTAGGTATGACATTTATAAATTAAAGTATGTAACAGTTCAAAATTATAATGAACTATACATAAAAATATTTATTTAATTGCTTATGTCTTTCTCTGTACACAGATAAATAAAATAAAATAAATGTATACTTTATTTAAAGGTTACTTTTTTTGTTTCGATAACGAACAACGATCAACGTCAAATGGCACATTATATAGCATATTTGTGTACATATTTTAAAACGTTTTTACAAATACTTGTAAAAGTTTAAATTATTATGATGTTACAAACTTCAAAATAGTCATAACATTTATAATTAATAATTATATATACTTCCTCACGTAAATCTATGTTTGCTTTGTATTTATTACTTATTACATTTACTTAAATAAGTATTGTATAAAATAATACAGATTGTTCATATTTTATAATGAAAATTAATGAATTTATGATTGCGAATGAAATTGATTGGACTAAATGTGTAGGAGTTGGTACAGATGGTGTTCGCGCAATGTCAGGCAAATTTACTGAATTAATTTCACGGTTTTGAAAAATCTTTTGTTATAACTACTTATGTACAGTCCGTATCATCTATAACGACGTCAAAGGACCGTAAAATATACGTCGTTAAAATCTGATGTTATAATCAAATTTGATCTTTTTATTAGGTACATTATACACTCGAATTCTACTCATTTTCTATTTATATTTATAATACCTACATACATATTATTTTATTATAACTTAGAATTTAAAATATTGTTTACATAAATAATTTTTTCAAATACAACTAATATAATCAATAACAAAATTAAAAATTGCACAATTATTTTAAGAAGTCAGTGATTTTTGTCTATTTTTATTTATCATTTAATAGCATATTTTGTAGAGTGAATTTTAATGAATTAAAATGTTGATTCAAGTAAATATTATTTAGTAATAAAAAATTAACAATATTTTCTACTGATTTATACGCTTCTTCTACGGTTAAATTATTGTAGATATTGTAGATATTGTAGAATGGCTTACACCAAATTCAGTCCCAATATTACTGTTTTTTTCATTAATCTCAAAGCGAAAAATTATGTGCACTTTATCTTCGACAGAAAAATGTTTTCAATTATTTATTTTAACATTTTTATGAAACAAGCTGTGCAGCACTAATATAATTAAAATATCAAAACCATGATATTTGTAGATTTGTGGTAATATCTCATAATATGTACATGTATATTATGTTTCTATCTCGTTGATATCTACGGTACCCTATCCATGTAGGTAATTACACCGATAATATTAGACGATTATTTGTGAAAATAATAATATACAGTTGTTATTGTTTATAATAGTAAATGAAAGTTGTAATTGTGTGTTGCAGCTCGATTTTTAAGTCGATATTGTCGTTTCGTCCAATGCCGTTATAAGCAGTTATTTTGTATGCAAAAATAAACGGATTTTGCTGGGTCCTTGAAATTAACGTCTTTATACCCCATATGCTGTTACAACTGGCGTAGTTATAGATGGTACCCACTGTAATTTATAAATTATTTATAATTATTAAATTTGAGTTGTCATAATGACATGCATCATTCACTGGATAGTGGGTACATTATATCTAACAACACAAAATCATCATAAATTATTATCTTGATAACCAGTTAGTGAAAATATTATGCATTTGGGTTCGATTTTCTAGAAACCGATTCTTAGAAAATTTGCTTACTTGATATTAGCCATTGGTATAGAAAATGTCAGCCCGATCCGTTCAGTGGTTCCAGCTAGGCGATGATGAATCAATTAGGAAACATGGTATATATAGATAAATGTTATATATATATATATATATATATAAATAGATGGGTATATTATTAATTTTTATGATTATAAGCTGATACACTCGGCCTGTTTCAATTTGAATAGATTTTTCAAAATAAATAGTACCTACATGGTTTCAAATTTTAAAGACCAATAAAGCAATATCACCCATTTCCGTAACTAATCCTACCATGGAGTCTGATCCGACCTATAGGAGTAACATCCTTTTACTATTGTGAATTATTAGATTCTGAACGGAGTGATGGGATCTATTGGTTTAAATATAGATTTATGTTACAATAAATGTATCAAATATTTGCTTATAAATAATTTTAAAGATATTTACTAGTAAAGTTATGGCAGTTCAAAATCAATCAGCTGTGTAAACTAAAAATGTCCATTACAATTAGACATTATCGCGAACAATATTGTTTGGACCTTAAGACCGGGTTCCAAAGGTAAGTGTACTCAATTAATACCTACTAAACTATAGAACTCTGTACTTGAAATTGGAATGGTGTTGAAACCGGGAGTATGAAGCAGGATATCTTAGATTTTTATTTTTATTTACGAGTAAAAATCTAGAACGATAAAAAATAGAGTACAGAAATATATTAAATTATCGTTTTCATACCAATAAAATGCCTTCATTAATTTACAAAAATAAAATATTGAATATTTGAGTATTTAAAAATATTGTAACATTTAAAGTGCTACACTAGGTATACAAAGTATAATATATAAGTTATTATACGAAGTAAAAATAAAAATACATAATTTAATTTTTAAGTTTTTGTAAAAGTTTTAATTGTGAAAAAATCATGTATTTAACTTTAAAACTCATGATCAGCATAAATGGTAATTAATTTAACCATGACAATTGCATTTTAATAATATTTTGTTATATTGGAATAGAGTAGATATCTATAGCTATATATAACCATAGTTTTCAATTTTATGTTAATGGTTTAAATACTAAACAAAGATAATTAATTTAAATTTGTTTAATTTGAGAATGCAATTACTTTTATAATTTGATAATTTGATGTGATAGGTATTTGTACATGTTATTAATTTTTTCTACTCGGCTTAATTATAAATTATAATTCATTACAATAAAAATAATGTTTATAAATACTTAATTGTTGCTTGTAATTGTAATTTAAATGCATACAATAAGTATTCACTACTAACAATAATAATTATAATTTAAAATATTAAAATGAGGTTTAATAACCCTAATAACTATAGGTCATATATTTCATAATAAAATGCAATGTGATAAATTGTATTATAAATATTATAAGTGGATGTTATTTGATTTTTGTTAAATAAACCTTTTGAAAGTTGCTTAAACCTACTCAAAAGTTAAAATTAAAATACACATTTATAAATTATGTATAAACATATTTGCCACAAAATATGAGTGGGCATATAATTTCTGGTGTTTAAATTTTAAAATAAAACTGATTATTATACTTATTATCAAATACTATGTTCTAAGTTAGATAGTTAATTATTATGAAAGTTCTATTATTTAGAAAATAATTTATGATATATTTCGATAGAAAAAGAATTAAAATTTATTATATAAATTTAAATTTTTAGCTTCATTACAAGTATAATGTCCAATAATTGGTAATTTACATAGGTAGTTGTACTTGACAGGCTAAACATTAGAATATAAATATGATTACAAAATTAATCTAGAATGAGATAAATAAACGACTTTCATTTAAATAGACTTATAGATAAAATAAGGAAAAAACACTATTTAATAATTACCTAGAAAAATAATCAATTTAATGTATAAGATCTTAAGTATTGTAGGTACCTATAGTCAACTGATTAAATATAGGAAGCCAAGAAGACTTTCATAAAATTAGAACTTATTTGATATTTTTTTATAAGAATGGAAAGAGTATGCTTAAGTACTAATTGAAGTTGCATCGTTTTGGTTTTTATTAAATTATGAAGATGCGTATGAATACAAATTGTTTAAATTTGAACCATTCGCATTAATTGTTGAATTACTTCTCTCCTTGAATGAAACTCATACAAATATATACGAATCTATATTTATTTTAGTGAAAATATCTACTTGTATTTATTGTTGCAATAAACTACAGTTATGTTTTATAACTAATAAAATGAAGAAAATAGTGATAAAAATATCGACTGTTACTTCGTTACTTCTTTATGTATTCATTAATTACCATTTACTATTGTTTTTTAGATTCTTAACGGAGTGATAGAATCTATTGGTTTTACAATGATGTGTGTTTTTTTATTTTTATTTTTTATTTTTTTTTTTGTGTTTGTCATCATGTTTTGGGGCAGTAAAAATGGTTCGATTTTCTTAAACAACAACTTTTCTGAAAGAAAAGTGAATATAGTTGGTACTTGGACGAGTCAAAAATGCAACTTTTTCAATACTTTTTAAAAGCATCGAAAAAAAGGATAAAAAAATTACGAAAAAACGGGAAATTTTACGCAAATTCACGTTTAGACACAATACATTTTTTTTAAAATGCTCTAACTCAAAAACGAAAAATGGCAAACACTTGAAATTTTCATCAAATTTTTATATTAGCTTTTTCTATACATGGTTAAGTTTTCAAAGTATTTTGACATATTTTGACTTATTTGTAGACAATTTAAATTTTCGATTTTTGTAAGGTTTTTTTTTTGAAGTATCTATAAAATTTATTTTTTATTAATTTATTTTTATTTCTTATCTAGAGTTCATTGGAGTATGTCGTTTCGTTTACGGGTCTCCGTTATCTATCTTTCATTTTATATCGTTAATTCACTGTACTTTTCGTTCGTTTTTCAGTTTATTTTTAATTTTGATCGCAATGTCTTTTACGTCTGTAAAATGTTTTGATACTTCTACACATAAGGACGACATATTAGAGTGCTCAACTTGCAAAAAGGTTTTTGCACTTCTATTGTGCGGGCTACTCTGAAACTAATTTTAAAAAAATGTCAAACAATATTAAAGCAAGATTCAATTGCACCGAGTGCCAAATTGATGTTCACAAACCTCAAAAATCTCCTAGAAATCAAAATACGGAAAACAATAAAAACTCGGTTAATCCTATGGAAAAATTATTATTATGGAACTAATGAATTCAGTTTCTTTTATGAGCTCACAATTTGACAATTTCATTAATAAAATTGATACTGTTGTGAGTGAACTAAAAAATATCAAACTCGTAAATGAAAAAATAATTGCTGAGAATAAACGGCTCTCAGATGAAGTTTATTTACTCAAATCTAAAATTGATGAAATTGAACAACATAATTTAGGTATATCTGTGGACATAATAGGTATACCTAAAACAACTAATGAAAATTGTATTGATATTGTGGAAGAAATTGGTAAAATTACTAATACGGAATCGAAAGTAATTAAAGCTCATAGAATAAATTCTTTGGTATCAAAGCAAAGTATTATATCGGCGAAATTATCAACACTGGACATGCGCAAAGATCTAATTCATAATGTTAAATCTATGAAATTGACAGCGGATATTATAAAAATTAATTGGCTGAAAGAAAAAATCTATATTAATGAACGTCTTACAAAATCAAAAAGAGCACTTTTTTCACAAATCAGACGCGCTGTGAAAGAAAAAAATATCAAATTTGTATAGCTGTCTAATGCTGATATTCTAGTAAGGAAAAACGATAATTCCAAAATAATGAAAATCAAATCATCTAAAGACATCGAAAACCTATAGTTAGTACTTTTTACTTTCAAAATAATTAAAAATAAGAATAATAATTTCTCTTTCCAATGAATGATAATATATTAAACATCGATAATCTTTTAAATATAAATAATATTAATTCAAATTATGTAGACTCTATAGCAGATATCCTCCTATCAAATGATAATCTATCTCTTTTCCAAATAAATATAAGAAGTATAAATAATCATTTTAATGAACTAGATATGTTGCTAGGCTCAATAAAAAATTATTTTAGTATTATTGTATTATGTGAAACATGGCTTTTGAATGATGTTGATTTTACTTTAAATGGCTATAAATCTATAAACTCGCTGGGAACATTAAATAAAAGTGACGGGGTCACAATTTTAATTAAAGAATCTCTAAATAATCTTCTAATTGAAAAAAAAGTTATATCAAATTGTAATTCAATACATCTTAAAATCAAATCTAATGAATTATTATTTTCTGTAATCTGTATAAATAGATCACCAAATGATAATCTTGAAAGTTTTATCAATAATCTTGACTTTTTCTTATCTCATAATAAAAATAAGTACCTAAATATTTTATGTGGCGATATTAATATTGATATAATGAAAATTTCCAATAATAGTAATGATTATTTAAATGTACTGGCTAAACATGAATGTGTATCATGTATAAATAATTTTACTAGAGTCACTGAATCCTCTAATACTTACATTGATCATATATTTATTAAAAATGTAGAATCAAATAAAATTAGTTCAAACATATTACGATGTAATATAACTGATCATTATGCTACAACACTGATGTTATCTGACAAAATGTTTAAAGTCCAAAATGTTTGCCAAAATTTAAGTATAAAAAAAATAAATATTGGCCATTTAAATAAATAAATAATTTTAGAAAATTGGTATTCTACTATATCTTTTGATGATGTTGATTCTATGCTAAAGTTTTTTAATTTTAAAATAAATGATTTTATTTATCATTCAACTATTTCTGTAAATAAATTAAAATTGAAAAAAATGTCAAAATTAAAAGAATGGATTTCAACCGGTATAATAACTTCTATTAGAAATAGGGGAAAATTATTTGCTAAATTGAAATTGAGGGCTTTTGATACTCGCTTTAAACAGTTCTATAACAAATATAGAAATATATTAAATGTATTAATAAGAAAATCTAAACAATTATTCTATCGAAGTAAATTATTAAGAGCTCAGTCTGATGGTAAAAAGGTATGGAATATTATTAATGAGGTAATAGGAAAATCAAATAAACATAAAATATGTGATATTAATAAGATAACAATGAAAAACGGTTGTAACACTGAATCAAAAACAGAAATTTGTAATGCATTAAATGACTATTTTATTAATGTTGGGAATAATTTAGAAATAGAACATATAAATCATGTGTCTGTTGACCATTATATTATACATGATAGTTTATTTTTTAAACCAATAAATAGTGATGAGATAATGTTGCACTTAAATAAAATAAAAGACTATAATTCTTTTTATGAAAATAATTTGTCTAATTACATAATAAAAAAAAAACTAAAGCCATTTCATTACCATTGTCAATTATTTTCAATAAATCTCTATCAACAGGTAAATATCCATCAAATTTCAAAAAATGTATTGTAATTCCTTTATTTAAGGCAGGTAACAAACTAGAATGTGGTAATTATAGGCCTATATCCATATCTCTAACTCTATCAAAAATATTTGAAAAATGTATAAAGAACAGATTACTGGATTTTTTAAATAAAAAACGTTTCTTTTCAAAATGTCAATTTGGCTTCAGGCCAGGATTATCTACAATAGATGTGCTTTTTAAGATAGACAACTTTATTAGGAGTAATATTGATAATAATAATAAGGTAATGGGCATTTTTTTAGATGTACAGAAAGCTTTTAATTGTGTGAATCATAAACTATTGATGTTTAAATTAGAAAACGCAGGTATTCGTGGTTTACCTAATAATTTAATTAAATTATTCTTAAGTAGTAGAACTCAAAGAGTTAAACTAAATGATAAATATAGTGATATTCTAGAAGTATCTTTTGATGTACCACAAGGTACAGTCCTAGGTCCCTTATTATTTATAATTTTTATAAATGATCTCCTAAAAATCAATACTAACTTAAATACTGAAATTTTAAGCTATGCTGATGATACTGCGATTTTATTATCTGAACGAACTACAGATATTTTGTATTATGAAGCAAATAGAATCCTAAATAATATTTATATCTGGTTTTGCAAGAATAAATTAAAATTAAACTTGTTGAAATCTAAATACATTTTGTTTAATCCACAAAAGTGTAATACATTGAATACTAACAACTTAATAGTCCATTCATAAAAATGTGTCTCAGCTTTTAGCAATGCATGCAAGTCACAATGTGTTATTCTTGAAAATGAACTAAAGTACTAAAGTACTTAAGGAACTAAAGTACCTTGGCGTAATTCTAGATTGTAGATTTAAATGGGATAGTCATATCAATTACTTAAACAATATTTTACTTAAATTCTTTTTCATTTTTAAAGAAGTCAAATATATTTTTAATAACTCATATGAAAGAATTATTTATTTATCTTTGGTATAATCAGTATTTTCTTATGGTATATCAATATGGGGAGGAACTTACAACAATCATTTATCTAGATTATTAACAACTATAAGCTGCATTATTAAATATCTTCTAAATATATCATTTCAAACAAGTACCAAGTTAATTTATAAGGAGCTAGAAGTTAATGATTTAAGGCATATTTTTAATTTTATTACTTTAATTGAACTTTATAAAAATAAACATTTAATTATTCTTTTTGATCATGATCATAATACAAGATATAAACATTATATAAATATATGCCTACCTAATTATAATAAAGTCTCCGGTCAAATGAGTGTTTTATATAACGGTCTAAAATTGTATCAAACCTTAAATATTAACATTAGCCATTTTAATAATTTGAAGTCATTCAAAAATTATGTAAAAGTCTTGATCTGTCTATTATTTAATTAAATCAATAACTTTAATACTATATTTTTAAATATAATTTATTTTTGTTTTTCATACTCTTTTTTTCTCTGTTTATAATATTGTATATCTATAGGTACTTTGCTACTTTATACTATTTTATGTATTAATTTTAAGTTAATATAATATAAGAACATCCGGTGACCATCTGGATTTTTAGCGACGTTAACCATGCCACATATGCACATACGTGTTCCACACAACCCCACAGTTCTCCACCATAAACAATTAATCATCCAACATCCAATGGCCTCAGTTGCCGCGGATTATCTAATGAAAAAAAAAAGAAAAAAAATATAAGAACCGCTCCCCCAGTACAAGCTTCGCTTTTAGGGGGTGCTGAAGATAATTATTTTATGTATTTATATAATGTGCCACTAGTTGATTTGCAAAATAAAATATTATTATTATTATTATTATTATATTATTATTTGGCTGTCTGAAAACTCTTGAAAATTTAATACAATATTTATTATAAGTTTACTTATCGTAACTAAAAAATATTGGAGATTGTTGTACTCAAATTTTTTTTATATGTATACTTAAGGTTCAAAATTTTAACACTACGTTGTTCTTAAGCTAATCTTCAAAAATATATAAAAAAATTTCTTTTGGACTTTAAAAAAAAAGTTTATGATCGTTTGAAATTTAAGTTTTTACGAAATTGCATACTATTGCATTATATTTCAATTTAAATATAAAATACTATATTAAAATTTACCCATTTTAGACCAACATATCATCTCCGTTCAGAATCGTTTTTCATATACAATGATACCTATTATTGCATTCAAATTTAACAAATACATTGTAATGACCTATCCTATGAACGAGGTTCACTCCACCCTCAACTGTACAGCAGAGCGAGGCCCATCCGGTTCTTTTTTATATCGTATACTATGTTATTATTTATTGTGGTGAAAAAGTTATCAAACTACTGTATAATTATTTTTCACCAATCTCAGTAAAAACAAACCTTGTATGAAATTTCAAAAATAAAAATGTATACTTCTTAAGGCCGAGGAACCTAAGCGATTGCAGGTGTTTGGTTAGTTAGCAATGAAGTTGTTTTAAATTGATATGTTAGCATAAAATGCTTACCCTTCCCAAATAGTATCCTTGATAATAAAATTACTAAATCTATTTACTATTTAACTTGTATAATAATATATTATGTTATAGTACTTTATGTCAAACTATCAAACTAATTAAAATTACTTTTAATTGATTAATATACAATTACAGCCAATTAAAGTATATAGCATATAGAACCACTTATATTATAAAAGGTTTAATCTAATAGCTATATGATCCAAAATACATTTAATTTATGTAATAATATATGCTGCAGTTGGTTACATTTTGAAGTACTCGAATGGACAAAAAATCACAATACGTAGGTACCTTCTACTTACATGTTTTTTTCAGTCGACATTTTTGATTTTTGAGTTTCATAATTTTTTTTGTATATATAGATATTTAAATATGATTAGTCTTATTTTCGAAACTAATTCTCAAAAGTCTTAAATATAATTCAAAAATAAATAAGTAATACAACTACTTCATATTGCAATCAAGAATTATACTTGAATTATATCAAAAGATTTGACCAACGATTTTTTTAAAAATACTTAATAAAATAGGTATAATGTACTTATATGTTTTATTTAGAAGCTTTTTAGACTCGTATAATTTTATCTTTGCTTTTAAATTTTAGAAATCTTTTTAGTATCCCATCCACTTTTAACGGCTCACCAACACTAACCTGCTTTGTTTACTTATCAAATCTATAAGTTAAGTACAACTAAATACAATTTTTAAATCTTAACAAATACCTATTACTTAATTTTATTTTCAATTCATCAAGGGAATTATATTAATGCATATTTATTTTTATTTTTATTTTTGAATAAAATAATAGTTTGTTTACAGGTATGTCATTTCCACCTAATAATATATAAGTATATTTTATAACGATATTATATATATTTTTATTTTAATGTAATCACTTTGTATTTAAATCAATTTTTTAACGTTTATAATTATAGACAATTCACACTTAGGATAACTAAATAATTCTACCCAATTTATTAATTAATATAATATATAAGTGAATTTGTACTACATTATGTTCATTTCTATAATCATGTTATTCTATATTTATAATTATATTTAGATACTTTATTATATATCACATATTTATAATTGTGTATTAAATTCTCCTTCTGTGATAACTATAAGATTAATTTAAGTTTTAATATTACTGTACTCTCTGCCCCCTGAGGCGTTATTACTTATTGCCATTTCTTGCAATAAAGTCATTATCATTTTGATACTCAGCACCGTAATTATACTATTAAAAATATCCCTTGTTTAAAATATGTAATTAAATGTAACATTAGTTACATGTTTGAAAATAAAGTATTCATAACTTAATAAAAAATGTATTTTTATAAGAAAACATGTAAATTTTATTATAAATAAAACAAAACTTATTTTTTGCTCTTTTATTAAATAAAATAATACACTATATAGTGTGCGAAATATATATTATATAAAATATAACACTTTTAACTATAGTAGCAATTAAGCAGTTGAAGTTTGAACTATAACATTTGTCTAGGAAACTTTTATTGTATATAACTAGCTCTTTTTTTGCGTATTTTATTAATTAGTAATTTAATAAATTTCACTGATATAATTAATTTTTTTTCAGAAGACAGTTTTAAGATATTTGTTGTGCTCTAAATTGATCACGTAAAATACCACCGTCCATTGATTAAAAATCAATTTATTAGAACTCCTTGTGATTTGCAAACATGTTTGTTTTTTGATGAAAGGATTTAATTTTTTTCTAGAAGTGTAAATTAGATCTAACGGAAAATGTGCCTGATGCTTGGAATTTTTTGAGTTTACTTTAAATATACCTAATAAAATAAATAATATATAACTTTTAACATTAAAAAAATATCTTCTAATAAAAAGATTTTCTGGATGTAATTTTTAGCTCTTATATTCAAATTAAATTGTTTTTATATAAAATGGCTTCCTCTTTTTTAGAAGAACGAATAAACTTCACTCGTCTGATTTAGAATTCAATTATAATAACAGCTTTCAAATATAATCAAATAAATTTCTAACGTACCTGCTTCAATGGCCCACCTCAAATGGACCAACCTAGTGTGCGATTTTTAATTATTCATTTCTATACGTATAATAAACTGAACATTAATGTATTATAAAATCGTGTGTTCCCATATATCGCGTGTAGTAATAGTTATAAATTTTAAAGTATATGTGTTGTGTGTTCATACATGTACTCATTATGTAATGACATCATATACCATATACCATCATGTACCTATATTTTTATAAGAAGCTTATAAATTAAAATTTATGTTTACATTCGATTTATATGCTAATTTGTGTTCGCGTACACATTTACACTTTCTTACTCGTACAATTATTTGAATGATAATAATAAGAAATACATCGTATTTGCTATAAGTATGAACATTAAATAACAACATCTATTACAGTGTGATCATTATGTTACCTATAAGGTATTGGTTCATATACTGACTATAAACTTATTGTAATTATTTTTACATTTATTCATATCTATACGCGTGTTAGTATAAGATCATAATAAATAATTAATAATGTAAGCACGATAACCTCTGCTGTCATCGTTTTCATCGTCGCAGTTAACGTCAAGATTCGGGGCCGCTTGTATGTAATCGAAGCAGGTTTTTTTTTTTTTTGGGGGGGGGGTAAAATGGGCTTACGTTAAGTATTTTTGCATAGTTTAAACGGACTTGTGACTTAAATACTCAACAGTGTGTTCTTTGGCGATGTTGGTACGCACCGCAGCACCCGGCAGCGTCTAAGTTCCGTATAGGTTCTTAATGATTAATATGTGATGTCATATGGGTAAAATAATTATAATATGACGGAGACTATGAATAAAAAAATAAACCTACCTATTTATAAATATATGTATGTATTTTAAGTTTCAGCCGCGCAGAACAATGTTGTGGTGTAAAGATAATAAAGATGTTTGTATATGGGTGTATACGTGTGCGTCGTAACATTATATAGGTATGTAGTCTTTGCACACACTGTAAGTACATATTAAATATGTAATTTATAATATTCATGTATGATAAATGTATGTATATCATCTATACGGGTTATAGCATGGTGTCCTTACAACATAATATTATCGTCGCGTGTGCTGCCATAAAAAAGTTTACTACAATTAACGCGACCAACCGTTGTAGAAATATATTTTCATTGTTTATTTTAAATAATTGAAAATATTACTAATATCCCGAAATATCCCGAAGACTATAATGAAAAGACAGTAGGTACATAATATTATGTATATGTATTATTATTATTAATATTACTATAGTTATTACTTATTATATATGATGATTCATTTCATATAATAATATTATTTACTTTTTAATTTAATTAAATTGTTAAAGAACTTACATGCACATATTATAACGTCAAACTATATCTGTAGTAAATTTAGTAACATACTCGTATTTTAACTTTTGTGTTTTATGATTTTAGGTTAAAGACAAATATTTATAAGTTGAGCAAGTAACTACAATGGGTTTTAGTTGCCTTTAAAGTTGAAATTAATGGTGCAAGCCATGCCATTAACAACATTTTACATTATTAGTGATTTACGAGTGAAGATAAGATTTCTTTAGTATTGAAACTTTTTTTGCCTAGAAATAATAAGTTTCTTATCAAAAACTGTGTAATATTATTGATTAGAAATTTAAGTAGGTAGCTTTGATATTTTTTATAAAACAATAATGAAAAGAATACATTACACTTCTAATAAATGATGTTATATTGCAGTGTATTGCATTTGTGCTATAAATAATATAAACTGTGTATTAAACTTAATATGGAGTTAACTTATTACTGATTTAATATATAATTTATGTCTTAATAATTAAGATTACAAATCTATTGAAATCTATTATCTATTCAATACAATATTATAAAGATTTTAAGAAGTTATGGTAATTGTAATTTAAGTATTAATATTTACTTAGCAAAATATTGTAGGTAAAGATTTGTAGTAGAGTTAAGTTGATGTATAACAACAAATAACAATATTTTATTGTGATACAAAATACAAATACTCTTCAACATTTTATATTTTTAAATACCTACAAAATTATTTTATTTTTCAATATATATATTATGAATAAATGTATGAATAAACTAATAAAATGTTAAAACATTTCATCATAGTTGAACGTATAATAAGATAATGTTATTAACGAATTAAATATTTTTAATTCAATTTTATACTGTATTATGGATTTATTTTATTTTAATTTATAGTATTATAAATTCATAAATAAATATATTACATTGCCTAATAAAGAACTTATCAGAACACATCTTACAAAATAAATTAAAGATACAAAAGACTTATAAATGCGTGTGTAATTTCCTACATTATTTTGATTCATTTCACGTGATAAGTATTCTGTTTTCTCCACAAAAGTTCTTTTGTTCAAAAACATAAAATGATCTAATCATTTCTAAAATTATAAAATAGGTAGTTAACATTTTTTTTGTAAAATTTTAAATCGATATAATTTCTAACCAACCGCGTTTAGTCTTAATCTTTTTTAATCTTATTGACCTAGACAACTGTCCTGCATACGGTTTAGCAATATATGTTAACTCTTATGTTAAAAAACATACTCTTGGCAGTTAAAATATACTCAAGGAACCCGTCGTCGACGAATAACGACAACCATGCCACCATTGGGTTTGCGCAGCTATAATGATTATTGACTTGAGTGACTGCAACAGCGCAAACAATTATTATTATAGTGTACACTGCGTGATAATAATAATACTGCGTCGGGGTAGAGACGTTGCATGGTAATCAATGTAAAAAAAAAAAGTTACAACAATAACCAGCATCTATGTTTATTGTAGTGGTTTTGTAATTCGTTCAATGCAGGTGTATATTGGGCTCTCTCAGCGACGACACTATGTAATTATTATTAATCGTCGTGTTGGCGGCGGCGGCATCGGCGGAGGTCAGTTTTTCCTGGCGCACGCGTTCTTTTGCATGACATAACACTACCGCCCACGTCAAGGTGGCATCACACAAGTCGCCGCCCTCATCACTGTCTATCGTTGGCAGCGAACTTTGTGAGCACTGAATAAACACATCGCAACGTTTGGATTAATTATAGCCCGTGTGTTTATAGCCTCACCGGGCGTCAATAATTTAATACGAAACGAATCAATGTCCGATGTCATATTTTTCTGTTGAGATAATAATGATTTGGTCATTAAACATAAAAGTCACAATTAAATGAATATTTATCCCGTTTGGAAATCCGAATAACAATAAATTATACAAACAATACTAGGAAATCGTAGGTAAGTAATCACCACCATGTGATTATATACAATTGTCAAGTTCAAAAAAAAAAGTAATAATAATAATAACATAAATCGCATAATACTATATTGCGTGCGGTGAACGGATCGAGGAATATTATGCTAGAAATACTCCTGTTTTTATTCTATATAATATATTGTACGCGTATAATTCGAAGAGTGCCGATGTATCTATATTTATGTTTATAATTACAGCTGTAGTATTGCACATTGTTTTGCAATATAATGTTTGTTGTTCGTAGTCCGAGGGGAACATTAATATTATTTTAAGTAATCAACAATCGTGAACGAGGAGTAATGAATTGAATTGGTGAACAGAATGTATTTAAAGGCCGGGAACTATTTTCTGAGAATTATCGTTCGTATTATAATAATTATGTCCGATAGCACGTGCGCGATTAATTATTATTCTCGTCATATCATCGCAGTCTGCAAATTAGTGTAGCATCAGCAGTTCTTAAAGTGGTATTGAAATAATTTTATAGTGCACTTAATTACAATACTTTATTCTAATATAAAATTATTAAATTGTATTAGCTTCAAAGATAGATTGTTAATTATTTTTCATCAAGAACTTGCTACTGTCTTGATTTAATAAATTGCCATTAAACACCTACTTACACTATACCAACATGTTCTATATACTATGTAGTGAATATAAGCCATATGAACATGATCGAATATTGATTCCAAATAGTAAGAGTTGTGGTGTCATAACAGAAGTTTGTTTTAATTCTAAAACAATAATATAGACATTACTTAAATTCCTTCCAAAAGTAAGATTATGAATACCTAGATTTGTTTTATAAATCTCACAACCACTATATTTATTATTTTTTATTACTAAGAATACTAATCTTGTTTTGTAACTCATTTTATCATGGAACCTTTGCAGACCTTCATAATAACACAGTAACGCTAATGCAGATAAATTTATGTGTATTCAAATAAGTAGGTAGGCAATCCACCATAATTAGGCTTAAATTTCAAGTGAAACTCTCGGCGCTGGCTCATGGAAGTTCATGAATGCTGATTCTTCGTGTTTCCAACAGCACTTGGGAAACACTGGTCTATATTCGACTGGAAATGTGGGAAAATAGTGTATATTATATTTTTTTTAAATATACCTAGACGTATAGAGGTATAAAAATGAAAAATTCCATCGATGAAGTATTTGAATGTAACGTAATGCATAAGAATCTAACGACTGGTTTTTTTCCTCTTACACTTATTAAATTTTAAATTAATCGAACTGAATTGCCCTATTTCACATTTTCGCTTAGACGCTTAGTACTTGGGTTCATTTATAGTTACAAACTAAACTATATATATTCAGTTTAGTGTAGGTGTATAAATGTATAATATTTAGCGACATACATAATTATGATTAGTATTTGATAAGTATGTTTGATACAAGAGTATAAGTATAGTCATATATACGATATTGTAATATACATTTTAAGTATAGAACGTATTAACCACCCATATTTATTAAACAAATTCAAGAAAAGGCCTTGTGGTAATTTATTCCTCGTACGATTGTAATTACTATTCTCGAGGGCGTTTAAGGTACCTATAATGACATTATTTCAATTTGTTTTTACACGAATTGTATATGACATATGTATAATAGTAATTTTGATCGAAAAGTATATGTTAAATTATAATAGCGTACATTCTGAAGTATTTATTTAATACACATAGTGATTATTTCAATGTATGAAATTATGAACATTCAATACTCATTTTTTCGATCAATTTGAGTTTGAAAAATAATTTTAAAATAATTATCACACAAAATAATTTTTTTTATCTTCTATCGTAATCATTTTCAAATTGATTTTTGATAAATTTAATAGATGATATTTTCAATTATATAACAAAGTAGAAAATTTTTCTAAAAAGGTCAATGAATCGACATTAAGTATTTAATACGTAGTTACCACTTATAAATCATGTTAAGTTTACAAATTAGAAAGCAGTGGCAGAGTAAAGCATAAAAAAAAATAATAAAACAAACATTTATAAATAATTACAATAAAATAATTTGAAAAAAAATAAATTTACTTTTAAGTAGAATGATTTAAAAGAAAGATTAAAACATTTATTTCAAATGAATGATCAGGAACTTCGTAGATTAAATTTTAATAATTAATTTTAAT
This sequence comes from Chaitophorus viminalis, assembly GCA_025469195.1. Lineage (NCBI taxonomy): Eukaryota > Metazoa > Arthropoda > Insecta > Hemiptera > Aphididae > Chaitophorus > Chaitophorus viminalis. The sequence goes on from JAIPRK010000007.1 coordinate 61,364, forward strand.
GTGTTTTTATTCTGTAGTTTAACGACAATTACCTAATATAATTTAGTAAATAATTAACACTATAATTATATTTATAGTAAATTAATTTAATAATGATTATTTTAATTTTTATGGTTAGTAGTCATTATGATTCAGCTAATAAAGTATCTCTATTATTATTATTGACAATCCAAACAAAAAACTTAATATTGTTGGTTTTTAGTTACAATAACTAAAAATTACGTTACATCTAATGTATAATAAAATCATATGGAATTCACATAAGTAAAATGCATTTTTTATGGACTTAAAATAGCTTATATTTCATAAGACTTTGGAGAGATATATACCTCTTTTTGCTGGTGCTGCTTTATCTAGGCATACCTAGTTGTAAATTATAATGACCTATTAGTTATTATATTTTATAAATTATAATGTTTTTCTTATGAAATATATGAATGAAAAGTCAATTTTTATGGTTTTAATGTAATTATTATTGTACCTAAAGTAACTATCAATTTTGACAAACTTTGTATAATATCTATTGGTGAATTGTATGTGGTTTATTCAAATAGTAAATAAAATGAACGTGATATAAAATTTGATTATTTATTTAAATAAAATTTAATATGACTGTAGATTTTAGTTGTACCTACAAGATAAGTAAGGAGAAAGGATCAAAATAAATCCGAAAATATCGTGGTTTCGGTAATTGTCGACATAAGAATGTAAACGTGGTCATGTCCGGGGTGAACACGTCATATTAATATTGTAGACCTAGGTCACATTGCTGACAACAGTCGCCCCACGTATGTATAATATGTGAGAACTCTCTGAACGACGGCGGTCAAGGCTATTTTAAGGTCATGGTGGTGTGGCCTTATGGATCATTAAATTTGGGAAACTTATTAAGTACATGAATATTATAATAATTCATTTTTTAAAAATTAGAGAATAAAGTTTTTTTTCAATTAATATACTTTTATTTTTTTACCGATTGAAAAAATTCAAATTGACTTACACTGTTGTATTTTTTTATATCTGATATCAATACTATAATATATTACTTATTATAGATACCTTTATTCTAAATAGTAAATAAATATTATTTATATAAATATGTATTTGTTAACTGTTTCTTATAATGTAAATCATAATTAAATATTTTCATGAAAAGTACCTATTGATAATAATAATAATTTTATGATGATTGATATAATAAGTACCCAGTATATGTTGTGATTCGCTATTACAATCAATATAACAATCAAATTACAATATCGTAGTCATATTTTGCAACGTTTACGCTGTTTCTCTCAATAAATCAAAAAACTGTAGAGAAATAAGAATAATAACCTCCTTAATGAAACAACTAAACAAAAGTTATAGTTTGGTATATATCGCCATATTGGAGTAATTCGTCTGATAAAAACTGTACACAGACACAAAAAAAAAAGAAACTAAGAGGGAGTTTTATAAAATTCAACCTCAAAGGGGTTGAAGAATGTTGAAGTCGCTAAAGAGATTTATCTAGATAGATAAAAATGAAAAGAAAATACCACCAGTCGGAATTATTGAAGCTATGGGGTATGAAAATTTAGTCAGTATCTCAGTTTTATAATGTAGAGAACCACTACCTACTATACACTATCTTGATCAATTATAACTTTCAACTTAGAATTATTTGCATTCCATATTTCCATGCAATCTTATTGAACTCCTTATTGAATCCCGGACAACACCGGACAATGAAAGCAGTAATCTATATATTTTTTTATTTTTAACAATTTATATATTAAATACATTTTAGATTTTAAGAAACTTAAGTAAGAATTGTATTTATATTATAATAAGTTTTTTTTTTTTATATGTAAACACTTTTGGATAATAAAACGATCTTCAATTGCAATTTTATACATGTCTTATATCTATGATAAAAATTGCACTTGGAATGTAGATACTTATTAGGTCATTGCTCGATATTTTGACATAAAAAACATAAATAATATTCAATATAATCACCAAGAAAATTGAAAAGTCTTGAAAACTATAAACCATGTATCTTTAAGTGAGTGTAGTTATTATTTATTAATTATTATTATTTTTTTTTAATATTATTATAAGTGCATGGTAATATATTTAAATTTTTGTATTTTTATTACTAGTATGTAAACTTTGTTTAATAGGCACGTGAAGTACTCAAGTAACAATTTTAAGATTATTTTAAAATAAGATATTCAATAGGTATGTACATTACACCGACCTTCACACAGAATTGTTTTTTTTCGAATGTAATGATTCATTAATAATACTTTCAAACTTATACAAATAATACAACGCATTCGTCCTATAGTGACCTACACAAAGTTCGATATAATATGCTACACCAGCTCGTCACCAGTATCCTGTCCAAGATGCGAAACGAAGGGCAAATACTCGGCCTCAGTAACCCACCCAATTTTTGTTTCTCTCCAAATAGCTTTTCGTTATTGTTACACAAACATTATCATATAACTCTATTGTATTTGTAAAAAAGAAAAAAAAAATAATAATAATCTTAATAATAAAAACCTATTTTTCTACACCTTGAGGAATATATGTATTAATATTAAGATACTGCGGTCGAATCTTTTGATCATAAAATTGAATGTATTGACTATAATACGTAGATATAGTTAGTTTTTTTAAAATGACTTTGCAGTTTGTTTATAACAAAAATAGATGTCTTAAATTCGGTGGGTTTGAATATTTACAAAAATAATTTTTAGCGTTGTAGTCTATACAACTTACAGTGATGATTATACAATACAATATTAATGAATGAAAAAAAAAAAATTAAAATAATAGAAATTTGAATTCATTATTTAATAACAAGTAATTAAAAAAAATGGAATAGGTAGATGTTCCATTTTTAGATCAAAACTATAATTGCAACATAAACATCACTTTAATATGTAGTACAATAACATAAAATAAATACACAATAATACAAATTAATAATTGCCTTTGGTTAACGGTCATACACAAATGTTATTTATTAAAAAAAAATATATATCCGAATTACAAGGTAATTCTAGCAGTGCATACAACGAATTACCTCGCATCTAACCCTCGAATTGCCTTCCGATTCCGAAAAAATCATTCGCTTCAATTGTTTTCTATTTTACCTAGTGACCTTTTAGCATCGGAATCGATTTCTATTTCGATTTTTTAAAAAATAAAGACAATTATACATAGGTATTAGGTACACGATAGTTAATAATCTTAATAAATTAGGTAATAAGTCAATAAGTCTATTAAGGTTAATAAATAATTAAAAATATTTTAGTAAATATAGGGACCAACACATCAGTAATAAATTATAATAATTAAAAATCAATAAAAAAAAAAATAATTGTTATAAAATAGCATTATGTTTTGCAGTTCCAATAAAGCAGTAATTAATAATAATAAAAATAGTAAGCAACCAATTAGTAAATATCATTATGCTTTATAGTCAAAAATTTAAATTAGTCTTGTTGTATATTATCGACAAAACTATTGCATTCGACAAATTAATCTGTCTGGGGAATGAGGTAAGTATGTCATAAAAATAATATTTTTGAACATTACGGAAATCGTTATAATAATCGTTAGTATACCTCAATTATCGATATATTAATTAATAATCTAGGTATGCTAGATAGGAGGCAATGTAAGTAGGCGGTTTGGGGTATATTCGAATTGCATCCGAAAACTCCAGGTGCAATTCGAGTGAATAAAGGCCATTTCCCTGACTTTGGGAAGCAGTTCGAGAGTCACCAATTCGAGTGGTGCGCGAATAAATCGTATCAAAATAACAGGTAAATTAGATTCAGTCCTCTTGTATGTAATGCGAGAGTCAGTAGATTCGTAATCTTGAAAAAGTTTTAATGTAAATGCATCAAAATTATTTTTATACCTGCTGACAAGCATTTTAAATAGCATATTAAACTAGTTTTGGATAAGATGAAAACCCTATCAATGTTATCGGTTACTTAATTAAATCGTATTATAATATTATTGCGTATATGAATGCACGTGTACAAAAGACATTCAGTTATTTGTGATTGTTATATTAAACGTTTATTTTACACTCAATAATGCCAGAAGTAACTAATTCAATAACTATAAAACGTAGTAATTTACTAATTATTTATAATTTTAAGTAAGTAGACGGAAAAATAATGTATGATTTTTATGATATAAAATGGAGACTTTTTGTATAATAGCGTTCATTAACACTTTCGAAGTAAACAAATTACATATATATTTCTATGTACAACGAATTTGTCGAAAAAGATTTATATTTCTTCATGTCTAAGGAATTTACATCAGAAAGGCAAGAATAAATTAAATAAGTAGTATGAAAAGAAAAAATGATGGACAACATTCGTGATAATTAATAACAAGTAAGTAATTCAATAAAAATATATTTGTACTAATTATAAGTAATTAGGTATCCAGTCTAGTATTCATAGAATAAAATAATAATATGTAAGGATTAAATATCATATGATTCTGATGTTATATTATTATTATTATATATTATATGAATTAATTTAAGCAAAAACAGTAAAAAAAAAAAGAACCGGATGGGGACTCGCTCTTCTGTACAGTAGGGGTTGTGATAGAATTAGGTTACTATAATGAATGTATTAAATTTAAATGCAATACTAGATATCATTGCATACGAAAAACGATTCTGAACAGAGATGATTAGTTATTCTAAAATAGGTATACCTATATAATATATTATAATATATTTAAATTGTAAAATTATGTTAGTATTTGCTTTTCAAAGTGCCTATGTATTTCAATAATGTTTAAATTATAGTAAGGACAACTTCTCAGGAATTTTCTATTAAATTTCCAAGTATTTTGTTCCAGTCAAATATTTTTATCAACAATTATAAAAAAAAATCTAAGAAAATCGAGTATTTTAAATGCCTATAAATTTCTTAAAAATTAATAAAATAGGTATTTTGAAAAGAAAATTACTTAAATAAAATGCCAATCTAAATAACTGGTAAAAGTTTCAAGTTTCTAGGACTTTAAGTTTTTGATTAATAACAAATATTTAAAATCGTTTGAGAATAAATCGTTGTTTTATGCAATTTCGTAAAAATTTAAATTTCAAAACGTTTATAAAAATGTTTTCTGAAAGTCCAGTAGAAATTTTTTTATAGTTATTTGAAGAAAGATTTATGGATAGCATTATGTTAAAATTTTGAATCTTAAGTATAAATACCAAAAACTTTTTGAATTTTTAACTACAAAATAATTTGTAAATTATCACGATTTTGACATATTTCATATAATTTGAACTTCAGGGGCTTATAAAAAAAATTATGTAAAACGATTTTCAATTTTTTTAATTGCGATAAGTATAACTTGTAATAAATCTTGTATTAGTCGCTCAAGATTTTTTGGGTAGCAAAATTTTTTTTATCGACATTTAAAAAATAAAATTTAGAAAAATCAAAAATTTAAATTCTTTATAAATAGGTCAAAAAAGTCAAAATACACTTCGAAGATTTAGCCATGTATGGAAAACGCTAATATTAACTTTTGGTGAAAATTTCAAGTATTTGTGGTTTTTCGCAAATTAGAGCATTTAAAAAAATAAGTATTGTCAAAAAGTGGTTTTGTGTAAAAATTCCAGCTTTTCTGTAATTTTTTTATGGTTTTTCACAATGTTTTTGAAAATTATTGAATATTTTTAATTTTTGCCCGTCCAAGTACATACATACAAGTATGTACATTCACTTTCCTTTCAGAAAAGTTGTATACGGAAGTAGAAGCATTTTTACTGTAATAATCTTCTCTGTATAAAATTAATATATTCATCACTCTATTCAGAATCTAATATGAGTATCGCTCATATTTTATAGTTTATTATTTTAAAAAAATGATGATAGATTTGATGAAAATAATTTTTCGTCATAATTATTTTCGTACCTTACTGTAATATGATCGTAATTCGTGGCCATTGTAAATATTATTAAATTTATTGCGTTATTAATAATATTATTAATAATGTATTTTTGGTGCCTGAGTGGATATGAATGGTGTTTTAATACGTATTTCTTGCGTAGTCAACACTAAAAAAAGTCAACATTATGAAATAAACAATTGTCCTTCGAATGCGCTCTACATTATACACTTGATATTGAATAAACTGCTTTATATCATTAATGTTTGTTGTATAGAAAAAAATAAGTTGAATTTGAACGTTTAATTATCATCGGTTGTGGATATAAAAAACTTAGTATTTATGTAAGTATTCTTACACAATACATTAGGTAGGTATATAGTAGGACATAACAAATAAGAAATAACGATAAGTGCTTGATAAAATATGTAGCTGCATTAAATACTTGCATGCATAATATTATTTGGTTATTAAAATGGGCTTAAGATTTTCATGCGTATATATGCATTTTATTCCCAAGTATAATTTTACAAGTTTGTTATACGATAAACAGGTTTAAAAATTCTGAATAACATTATAAAAAAGTTGGAATTGGGTATATATTTTGATGTTAGTATAAGTTTTTTTTCATTTACTCCATATTTAACGTACCTCCTATACCTATTTACTGCAGAAATACAATCTCCATAATAATATTTAAAATCGACTAACAACAACTAAATCGAAATAGGTAGGTAATCATAATGTTACCCATGAGACTATATCGCAAGTTATATTAGATTAAAATATTTTCACGAATTATTTGATAACGAATATATTCTGGAAATAGCTAAATAAATATGAAATGTGTAACATTTATAGTATATCATGAATTGATAAGTTAAGCGCTGTTTAAATTGATATACAAATTAATTCAAACATGAAGGTACTCGGTGTTTTTTAATCTTTAAAAATTTGAAAATTACATACTATGTACGACCTTGTATTAATGATGTTTTAATTATGTCTAGTAAACATTATTATTATTATTTTCTATGGGTATTTTAAATAATATTGAAGAATAAATGTCAAGTACTTGAGGTTATTGGGTATTTTTAAATGCTCATGAAGTACCTATACATGTAAATTATTTTATATAATATATACTACATCGTGTGCACTTTGGTGTTTGATTATAACATATAATAATTTCATATATAGTTGAACAGAAATTTTTATGCATAAAATACTATTATTTAATTACAAAAGTTAATTTGTTACTCCTTAAAAAGAATTTGGAACTTCTTGTCTGGAGTTTTTAATTTATAATATAATGATTTAGATAGGTATATTTTATCGTAAAATATACAAGAGATAATCTTAGGTTGTTGTTAATTAGAATTGTTCGGATCATTTCTGTTCCCCTGCGTAGCTACTAATCATGTCAAATATTTCGATTGACATGGGATAAAAACTATAAAAAATCAATCCCAGTACGTTCTACCTAATGTATAAACCATGTCCAAATGTTATCCGTTTAATATATTTATGGAAGAGAAAATAGGTAGATAGAGATAGATGAATAAATACAACTTTTTTATTATAATTTTATTTCATTATGGATTAATTCATGAATAATGCAATAGATTAACCGTTCTCGGATGATTACATATATAAGTATAATAATGTCGGCTTCAGACAACTACGTTTATATGAGAATCAATTATTGCAACTGCAATTTCGTTTTGAAGTTTGACATTAAAAAACGTAAAATAAATCGAGTCTTGTAGTAGTATACTGCTAGCGCATCGTGCATCGCTATAGCCTGTAACGAGATTATATACATGTCATTATTTTTATTTACAAAAACTCTTCAAACAGTTTTCCTATTATCTTGTGTATACCAATCATCATTGCATCGGCAACCGCCCCCACGGTCGATACGACGCAGTACACTCGGTCAATCAAATACATACATTATTATTCCATGCCACTACGTGTATTTAGGTCACGTGGTGTGTATAGTAATAATATTATGTATTTTTCCGTGCACAACGATGCAGTGCACTACTGAAACCGTTGATTGAAGGTGTTCAAGGACAAAATCCCGCCGGACAAAATCCTGTCTGGACAAAATCAAGTAAACGTGGATTTCTTAGATACACGTTTGAAATTCAACTGGTGCGTTTAAAAAGTTTTTTTGAGCGTATAAACATATTTTTTTTCAAATTTGTAATAGATTCCGAACGGAGTTCGGATGAATGTATTTATTATATTTTAATTTATTTATATTGTATTATAATTGCATCTAACTAGTAAATACTAATTGTTTACATTATTTGAATAATGTATAATAACAAATTTATCTGAAATTTTGGATATATCATACGTAAAAAAAACATGTATTTGTTGGTTATTTAAACACGCAATTTGTTCCAAAAGACACAAACTCTCGACAATCTATGTGGAGTTAATTTAAAATTTAACGTTTAAAATCATAAAAAATAAGTAAATGACTGAACGAAAAAACATATTAAATGATAATGACCATAATATTATGTGAGGTCGTGGTACAATATAAATAAGTGAAAATAAAAATGTTAACGTTTAACACAACTTTTTAAACACGCTCGTTTAGTATACTTTTGAATTTTACTATTGGACAGTACTAAGACTAGTATTGTGTGAAGTAAAAGTTGCTAAGAAAAATACATTAACTTCGTAGTTGTTTTAATGTCATTATTTGTTTTTTTTTTATGCGGTATTTTTTTCGGTGTAATTTTGTCTGCACGGGATTTTATCCTAGTTTCTAATTGCACCGCGGTACATGCATACACGTGTAATAACAATATTGATGGCGAAAACTGATAACCACAATAATTGACGGTGATTTTCTGCCGAAAACTACGCCATAATATATGAAGAGGTACAACTGGTTATACGAGTAGGTACTCTGGAACCAAATGACATACTAATAATCAGTGACTCCCCAAGTACCTATTATTAACATTTAACAATCTATACTCAAAACATGAAATTACCCTAAACAATCAAGCAAAAATAATCCGAAAAAAAAAATTGTATTTATGTGGCTCTACCATCCCACACCGGTATGACTAGAAACGAAAAAGTAGACAAATATACCGACGAAAACTATTCTTAACCCCAAACAAATAACATACTCACCAGTCGCTACCTATAGTGGTATTAAAAATTCTATTAAAAACAAAATCCTCACGTATTGGCAAAACAACTGGAATCCATTACCTATACCATCATTCAACAAACAAAAAATATATATATAAAAAAAAAAAACAATTAAAAATAGCCCAACCCTTCTAATTTCAACCGACGGCAAGACATCACAATCACTTGAATCACAATCGAACGCTCTTTTCCCACACTTCAATATAATTAGTGTAAAGAGCTTCAATCAATTTGCGGTAAATGCCACAAAGCAGTTCACACATCAAGCGCATAGTGTACGAATGCACACAACATATTATTTCAATACGCACTGTGACCTGAACATGCCACCCAACTCACGGAGTTCAAGCACTCGCGGATGAAAGCCAAACTTTGAATATTCAAAGTAAGGTAATGTTACCCATGCTCTCAAGTACCACGAGTATTATTAGTGAATATATTGTCATAATTAAAAACCTAATTTAACTTAGTAGGTGTAACAACATTGTTCCTATAACATATATAACGGATATAACATAAGTAAAAAGTAATATCTAATGGCTAGATAACCTTTTGCTGTTGAAAGTTTTGGAATAAAAACAAACTGACGGTAACGTACACTGTGTATTATAGGTACCTAACATGAAAGGCAATAGTTGACGGTGTGGGATGCAATATTAAACTATTATACATACATTGTGTGTGTACGCGAGTATATAATTTTCAATGGTATAATATAATGGTACCCGAACGCAGTGCAGTATTCGTTACTTATGTAGGAATATTTAGAGAGTGTGAGAGAGAGAGAGAGAGAGAGAGAGAGAGAGAGAGAGAGAGAGAGAGAGAGAGAGAGAGAGAGAGATAGAGAGAAAGAGAGAGGGAATAAAAGGACGACGGGTATGCGGGCCCGAGTTTATGATGTGCTTTCCAGTATAATATTATACAATATATTATTATTATTATTATTAATATTATTATTTTATATGCAAAACGAATTTCGCACGACGACGTGGACTGGTGAACGAGCGGACGCGCGTCCTTGTCAAGGTGACCGCGGGGGCCGGCAGAGGCGGCGGACCGTGCGCGTCGTCGTGCAGTCGTCGTGCGGAACCCTTACGGCGCGGAAAAGTAAAAACTGAACAAGAATGGGGCAAGAAAAAAGTAGTAAAATGAAACGTTTTCGGTGTCTGCGAGCGCACGCGTACCCGTCGTCGCGCGTCGGCGGGCGGGTGCAGCCGACGAGATGCATTGCCGCTCGCAAGTGTTCCAGTGTTACAACATTTGCGCACAATATATGTAACACACGAGCGTTATGCGCGTCGCATAATATAACATAATACGTTATGTGTGTGCGCGAACCAAAGGCGGCGGCGGCGGCGGCGGTGACCGTGAGATTGACGGGGTACCTACATACAATAATAATATGCGCTTGGCGACGGGGTCAATGCTAAACGTCGTCGTTGTGTAGTCGCCGCCATCGCGTCGTTTACCGCGAAAAATAAATAATAATAATAAAAAAAAAAAAAAAAACCGATTAATAATAATAGTAATAATAATATAGCTGCCGGTGTGACGGTCGAAAATACCGGTATAATATTGGCGAATGTTGCACACGCGTCGCGCGGTTAATATTTGTGTCGCTAACCGTTGTTTTTATTATACTATCATATCAGCCAATGTACAATATTATGCACGTGCTGGTAGGACAACAAATCAATGATGACGGACGAGAATAGAAGAACAAAAAAAAATGGCAAGCCTGGCCGCAATGATGTCTCGCGGATAATGATATTATATTATAACGACAAACCGCACCCACGCGTCGTCGGGACAGAAGTGTAGGTCCTAAACCTATATTATAATATTAACGTACTTGCCGATTTTATCTCGTCGTCGGTTTTCGTGTGCTCTACGTAGATCAGGGACGCGGTGTCCGTGGCGAAAGTACAATATTGTAATAATATCTCTTTACATCTCTCCATCTACGTGCAGGCACATTGACGGTCGCGGCCACCGATGTCCGGCAGACTTTCGGCCGCCACGGTCGACCACCGCGCCGCGGTCACCATACCGAGGGGCGAACGTTTTGCCCACTAACCCGATGTGTATATACATCAATATGAAATATTACACACAAAATATATAATATTATACATGTATACGTACCGTACTCGTGGATCGTCCGCACTTGAGCAATAGTTGCAGCTGTCGCGTGATATCACGTGAAGAAAAGATTCGTGTGATCAAGTGTGAGTGCGTACGCATTACATAGGTGTGTTTTCCCGACGTTTTTGAAAAATATTGAAAATTTTTTTACCCATTTACAAACACTTTCCTTTCAGAAAAGTTATATAAAGATATCGAAGCATTTTTACTGTCCCAAAACGTGACAACAGACACAAAAAAAAAACACACAACATTATAAAATCAATACATCCACCACTCCGTTCAGAATCTAATATGGGTACCGCACTTTATAGTTTATTATTTAAAAAAAAAAATAATGATATATTTGATGATAGTCGCGGCTGTCGCGGGATATCACGCAAAGAAAAAATTTGTGTGATCAAGTGTGAGTGTGTACGCATTATATAGTTACCGATGCATACCGCGATAATTGTGCATTGTCATATTATGTAAGTACGTATACACTAGTGCTCTTGATACCCGAGTACCCGGGTACCCTGGTTTTACGGGTATTACCAGGGCAGAATTTAGGGGGGGGGTCAACGGTCCCGTGTTGCCCCAAGTCGCAATTTTTAGGGGTGGCAAATTTTAAAACCGCTTCTACGTATATTATACTATGTTACCATGTATATAACATTTGGATGGAGGGGACGGCCCGATTATATTGTCCCAAGGAGGCAAAATTTGAAATAAGGCCTAATCGGATAATACTGGGTATTATCCGATTTACAATATTTCAGGTATCCGTTATTGATTGGGTACCCGTTATGGTTCGTAAACTTTTAATAATAACTTAATAATTATTAAAGTATAATATCCCTAACAGTACTCACATAAAATACTTAACATTTTATTTTTAAACCATAATTTTGTTAATTTAAAAAAGGAAATATTTTTTATTCGAATAATTGTGTAATGTATATTTTAATACTGATTACTTCTTAGCAATTAATACTTAAAACAACTGTTTACGTACTATAACAGAAACCATTGGGTACCCGAACATTTTGGGTAATGGGTACCCACTGCTCAAAAACGTTGATACCCATAAAATCGGGTATTACCCGAATAAACTGGTACCCGGGTACCCGGATTTGTAGGTACCCGAGTATTATACCCACATCAAATCAAGAGCACTAACGTATACCAATGATCATACGCTATGGTATAATGGTACACCTCACGGTATGTGTTATGTACATACGAGTATACCAACAAGAGCGCCCGGAAATGAAAAAGCGACCCACAGGGATCCACATAAAGTGCGGACGATATATATATAATATATATTGAAAGCACATATTATTATCAGAAGATTATCGCTTACTGTTGCATTAATATGAAATTTGTGAGTTTGTGACCACTGACCACTAAACACACATCTACAATATGTTGGCACGTTATCTCATCAAAGTGCCGTCAACTATAACAGGAGTGCATCCCCGAGTACTAAATTTATTCGCAGTTATCTAATACACTTTCGATCCAAACAAACCATTTGCGGCTAGCAAGGGGGCTATTCAGAAACTCATGTGAATAGCCCTCCAGGTCATTTGCTTCAGTTGTACATCGAAAACCCTCTTAAAAAAGATTTTAAGACGTTGTAAGTTCTAACGTTATCGCTTAACCATCGTCATGAGTCCCAACTAGACGAAGTATAGTAATAAATAAAATAGGTAAATAAAACATTCTCAGTACGGTCACCTAAAGATATTATATAAAAAAAAAAAAAAACTGCCATCTATAAAATTCTTATATTCCATTTGTTGTTATGTAAGCAGCTTATATCGTGATTTACAAGGGCATACCTTGTTGTTATGTAATTCACTATTGTAAAATGTTTGCAAGTACCGAGATGATAATATTGCTATAGGCTTTTTTCACCGTGGTCATACTGAACGTATCCCGCGATAGTGATTAATATTAGTATTTATTATAATATCGTAACAGCGATGGAAGCACGTGTGGTAAATCAGCGTGGCGCCAGGCCGCGTTATCGCTTCGCGGACCGCGGTACGCACAATATCCGCCACGCATAATATTATTATGCACCGTGTGCAGCGGAATATGTCGTGCGACCAACAACGAGTAGTGACAAGCAAACGTTATCGCGCGACCATAATTTTATTATTATTCATGGTAACGCGGGGAAACTTTTATCGCTGCCGCCGTCGTGTATTTCTGTGTGTGTGTCACTGTGTCAGTATGTACACACGCGTACACATTCGGTCGGTCAATTATAAATATTATTATTATTATCATCGTTGCAGTAGTAATCATGGGTTGTTTTAAACGCCATGGCCGTCTGCCGAAATTCGGTTTACAATAATAATAATATATCATTATTCATTATTATAATCGAGGCTTGCGCAACGCGCGGACAGTGTACATGCAACATTTTAATAATATTGTAATGTACAAAACGCTACACCTTTTTTTCTGCATCGTCCGTCGTCGTGCACGGGGGGCAACGTATTTTGTAATGTCACGCGTGCATATAATTTATACTGTATTATGTGCCAATTGTATTTATATAGGTGTATTTATAATATCATGACGATGATGATGTATCTATACGTTTGCGTAGGCATATAATACGTGCTATGTTATTATTACGGCAACGCACGCACAATACGCACACACGGATATCGTATACATATTATCATGTAGGCATCTGCATGTTATGTGATATTGTGTACCTATAACATCAACAATAATGTATGTATGCAATAGATGTATGCAACAACTGGAAGGTGTTCTCGGCGCGCAGCAGCACATTGCGGTGACTAAATCCTAATATAATATTTAATAGGTAGGTATACCTACATACAGGTCCTACCGGCGGCTGTGGCATATTATAGGCGATTGGCCGTCACCACGGTCATCGGTGACCACCACCACCACCACCACCACCACCACTATACTGCCACCACCACCGCCATGCCTACCTAGTATGCAGTCTTCGACGAAAGTCCTTCCGACTCGCCGCCGCGCGTATGCACGCACACACACGCACACACACGGGTACAATAACGCGTACACATTCACACGCGCACGCACACACACACACACACACACACACACACATACACACGCACGCTCGCTCACGGATAGATCATATCTAGCAGCTCCATATATTATTTCTGTTTTCGTCGCTTATATGTGTTCATTCATTCCGCGGTCACGCACATTATTTACTACAGTCGCAACCGCATTGCAGTCGCAGCAGCCGTCGCGCAAACGCCGCCACCATCTCCATCACCACCACCACCATCATCACCATCACCACCACCGGGTACCGCACCAACAATACACCACCACCATCACCATCATATGCCCACCACCTATGCGCACCATTGGCACAGCCATCACCGTACCTAGCCACCACCGTCGCGGTGTACCTACACCAAACAACCGAATACACACGGCGGCATTCCAGCTCGTCTCGTTCCAGCACGGTCTCATCGCTATATATACATAGTGCATGCGCTATCCCAAGTGATTGTAGTGCAGCACCCGAGACCGTGTATGTGCACTTGTGCACACTATTATAGACCGTATATTACGTATATTAGGTATACTATATTCGTCGGAAGCGATTGATTCAGAAAACGATCGCGGTTCGATAACGAATAGCGCATCCGGCACGACGGGCTCGAGAACAGCGGAAATCGTTGACCACGACGCGTCCACGCATCGCGGAAAGCAGCAGCAGCAGCCGCTGTGCTATTACGGCGTCCACGCATCGGAGAGACGAACAGCTGCGGTAACGTGACGATTGCGCCGAATATTGATAAACCGCGGTCGCATCACGTGTCATATCGTCAACTCCACCACCACCACCACCACCACCACCGGCTGAAGGTATGCATTTTTTTATTTCCCGTCAATCGTGATTTCCACGTGCAGCTACATGGACAATAATATAATATATATAACATAATATATATTATGTCTCCTTCGTTTTGCGATTAGAATAATTCGATGTTCCTTGCTGGCGCATCTATCAAATTTGGAAAAGCTCACTCTGTCTCTCTGTCTCTCTGTCTCTCTGTCTCTCTCTCTCTCTATCTCTTTTTTTCTTCCTCACTATTTCACTACCTGTTTAAAAAATCAACATTTGACCAGAAGTTTTGAATAATAAGTGTGTACCAGATTTTTTTCTATTATACATTCGAAAGCATACGCAGTATAATATGAAAGCGTTGCGGTTGCGTGAGTATGACGATGACGACAATAGTATTATAATCGGGGATGAGAATAAAAACCGAGATACCGATAGGAATTAAATCAATCGATTATTATTAGTCTAATGTACTCATCAAGCTTCGCGTTTAATACTAATTAAAATGACAAATAAAAGGTTCGTCCTTCATCGGTTACGAGCGATATAGGAGTGTGAAGACGATTATAATGGTTTCATTTATGTGTGCGTTCTACTATATACGTAAAAGAATTCGATGATTTGATTTCATACCCGTTGTAAACATAATCATCGTGCGTGTGCACTGATATATGTCACTGATTAATTATATACATTTTTGTGTACCATTGCACATAATGTGATGTAAATTGATCGCCCGTTTTCGTTGTTCGCATAAAATTGTCTCCGCCGCCATTAATCGTTGTCTTATTAAGTGCATGTGATGTAAACCTATAGGTGTTTTTCGTCAAAGTCGTTATTTCAACAAACATTCAATTATGAATGTTAAATATGTCATGTGAATGTATGTGTGATGTAAATACTAGGCGATTTTCGACGTTCCTCGACCTGTATTTTTTTTATTTTTTTTGTTTGCATATATTTATAGACATGCACACGCGTTATTAAAGAATGATACGTGGTGCATACTGTGTTGTGCAACTATTTTCATATTTCGTACAGCTATTGGCTATAACTGCGATTATTTTTTCGTCGTTGCACGGATTACCCTCGCTATATTTTAGACTACTATAGGCACATGCCGAAAACGACTATAGTCATAGTGTGTGGAGAAAACAACTATTACGTGTTTGAGGCTGTAGCGTCGTGTTTCCAATTCGTTGTTGTGCTAGTTGCTACATGCGCCTACGTCGAATTTGGTACACGCACCCATGTAATATGTAGGCATAACGAGTGCGCCGCCCATTTTAATAATATGTACGGCTACGTTATTGCGTACGGCCCAATTATTATAGGTTATACTTGTTATAGGTTCCCAAAATGCGAAATTTCCGAAAACAATTTGAATCATTTTCATCAATATATTCTGTTATAATGTTCTACTTCTATATCACTATAATATGTGTATTATATCCACGAGATATATTTGTATACAATCTATACCTTACCCACGAGTATCTCAATATTTCTATACGCGATTCGATCATGAATCAAAATTCGCGGACAAAGAATAAGAATTTCATTTTTATTTTCATTTCTTTGTAGACACTAATTAGTAATTACCAAGATTTCTATCAATATTTTCTATATTATATATATATATATATATATATATATGAACTACATGACGTTTTTTTGACGATTGAAGTTGTGACCTTTATGAAATTCTCCGAAGATATGACGTTATAGGGCGTGCGTATATTTCGTGAGTGTGCATATTATAGTAAGTGGCAGTAACCTGTTGCATACACACACACACACACATACACACACACACACATACACACACACACACACACACACACACACACACACACACACATACACACACACAGGTGGTTACTACTCTATATACCTGTATAATACAATACAATTAATTATCGTGTATTACCACTGTCAAGCAAGCGTCGGGCGTGCAGTGTATATTATTATTAATGAAATAAAAAATAGATAGTTAACCGATTCGTCGTCAATCCATGCTCCGATGTGGTGGAATAAAAAACACTGCATGTCCGTAAACGAGTTTTTTCTCGTCAATTATTTTCGACACACATCTATTTAAGTTGAGAAAAATATTTACTCCGACTGTGGTACTATATAGCATAGTCGTATCTTAGATTTGGTCGCTATAATAATTATATATTTGTATGTACGTTATTTTATACATTATATGTTGTACGTATACAATGCATATGTAACACGTCTTATGTATGAAATGTACGTATGTGTACCGGTCTGATGGTAATAATTTTAATAATTCGAGATAATAGCAATGGCGGAGAAAGAAAAAACTGCGGCCGATAAGTGATTTAGTGATATGCTCGCGAAAGTCGTCGAGACGTATTCGACACTGCATGCAACTATGTAGGCGTGCACAATATCGACGTTATTATTATTATATTGTTTTTTATACGTGCGTGACGTGTGTGCATGTGTGTGCTTTATATCCGCACCACCGTCGTCGGAGTCCTATTATTATTTGTCATTATTACAGAGATTTCGCGGTTTTTTCATCAGCCGCGGCCGAAGGGCGACTGTTGTAGCCAGTCGATAACGAGACTATAATAATAATCGTCGTCGACATAATGGTAATCGCAATAATAATAATAATAATAATAATAATAATAATAATAATAACAAGTATATAATGGCCGCGTAATAGGTAGGTACACACACGCGACTATATT
Organism: Chaitophorus viminalis; assembly: GCA_025469195.1. Classification (NCBI taxonomy): domain Eukaryota; kingdom Metazoa; phylum Arthropoda; class Insecta; order Hemiptera; family Aphididae; genus Chaitophorus; species Chaitophorus viminalis. The sequence continues at coordinate 79,218 of JAIPRK010000007.1, forward strand.
TATGTATATGTACAACAACGGTGTCCTATACGAGCCGTGTGCAATATTAAATAATAATAATAAAAAATGATAATAATAATAATAATGATGTATATGCTCCGTGCGACTTCTTGGCCGTGGCCACATCGGTGACCGGCAGTACCTATATAATGTCCTCGCCGACGGGCCAAGGCGAAACTGTACGGAGTGTATACAATATTATTTTAAGTATCACCGGTAAAAAAGTAAGACGTGGTCGCGGTCATACGCGTACTACGTATAAAGTTTTTACCGTCCGCCGCCGTCGTTGCGGTCCAGCGGGCTCGCGCGTGCCCTCGTTCAACCGCCCAAACAAGTGATTGTCGCCGCCGTGTTTATGAATTATTATAATAAAAAACGAATCATAAAAATAAACATTAAAAGTCGAATAAGAGTGAAAAAAATAAAATAAAAAATAAGCCCATTATCGATGGAAAAAATAAAAAAATGTGTTTCCGCGTGTATTATAATAATATGTAGGTACAAAAACGACGACGGAGATACATAAACAATGAACGCACGTCGCCACCGCAGTGAGGGCGAACGGGGTATACACGCACGCAAGCAACCCAAGCATGCATACGATGTACCTACGATTATTATTATTATTATTATTATTATTATTATTATTATTATTATCATTACAACAACAATACAGCGCAATATTAAGCAGCGAACATTATATGTTTTATAAATAGATATGTTATTATTGTGTTTTTTTTTTAAATATATTTATTTTTACGTCGTTACTTCATACTGCAGGTACGTAAAACGTATTATAATATCCTATACGATGATAATAGTAATAACATAATAACAATGATGTTATAATATATGAATCGAATGACGGACAGTTAGAGCGGGGGACGGGGCTTCTATGAAGAATATTTTGAATACAATATTTTGTGCAATGTATGTGCACTTTGCGTATAACGTAACGTGATATTTTTTTTTCCAATTTTTTTTCTCCTTTCAACCGCAAAGTCATTCGACTACTGTATACGAATAAAATACGCCGCGGTTCGCGTTCAACCATTTCCTGGTACGTCGTTGCACAACGTTTGGATTTGAAATCGGAAAAAAACATCCGTTCAGATAAATTATTACGACTAGTATTTTCCACGAATATAACACGTATACTATTATAATATATATATATATGGGCAAGAACGTGCGTGGGCGTCGATTAGTAGGCCTACAACAATAGAGCAGGAGGGGACTGATTTGGCTACGAGTAAAGTTTTACAGCTCAATAATGCGTAGTAGGTAGCGCGTGGTACCACTGATACCTAAACCGCGGAAAAAAATCGCGAAGTTTAAGTCGCCGCCCGGTAATAGTATTGAAGTTTGCAAGCACCGGCGGCGGCACGTAGTCTGCGGGGAGTTGACTAAATGGATTTCTCCGCGCGCGTTCGCTCGCACACACACGCGCACATAGAAACACACAAAAATGCTCCACACGATGCATTGTACAGACTCTCATATAATTCAACATTATATTTTATTATCTCACATGTGCTATATCCGATTATTTCATGAAAATATAATACGGTAATCGTTATCCGATTGCTATTGGGCGATTGGTGCCGCAGCAACAGTATTGTGTGTAATATGTGATTATCGTCACAATAATATAATAATTATATTCTGCTACATAGTGAAACGCTAGCTGATTTATCGTTTTCTTTGCCGTTCAGTCGTACCGTTTTCACCAATTCGTATACATGGTCGACAACCGCGCACAGCTAGCAAAAATGCATTTTATAATAACAAAAAAAAAAAAAAACTTTCAAATAGGCAATTATTAGAATATTATGTTCTCCGGACTTTTCATTTATACGTTTAATCGTAATCGTATGTTATGCATATTTCTTTCAGTGTTAAAAAACCGACTGAATGTTATTTTTACATCGAACATTTTTTCACAAATTTCATATCCATATCTAAATATATATATATATATATTCCACGGCTGTAAATATTATGAAAATAAAATTCAGTTTGTAAAATGTTCATTTAAATATAAAATAATTTTAACAATCACTACGCTAGACTATTGCAGTCATTCGATAGATATTTTTCATATGATGAAATCGAATTAATATTGTAAGTAGGTGGAATACAAATAGCAATCATCATTTGTCTTGTCCTGTATTATATATGTATATTATTATACAACGACTAAATTCAGTGAAATTTTCTAGATTAATGAAATAATTATTTATTTCGTAACACATTATTTCGGATGTTTTGTAGTCTTGTAATCTACAAATTAATTTTAAAAATAACTAAAAAATTCTGCAAAATATTAAAAATCACTATTTGGTTAAATTTGTCATGATGTTTATGTTAGTTAATTTATGAAACTAATTTTCCTTTAATTCATATTTATTTCACCATTGTGTTTATTTTTATTTATACATAGAAGTATTCAAAAAGTACGCAATTTATTTGTATCCTGTTAAAAATCAAATTATAATTGTTCTTAAAGTTAAATGCGTATTAATTTAAATTTAACATTATAACAACCATGATGAAGATTTATTGGGAAATGTTTCGGAGATTATATGGAAGGCCGAAGGATTATATTAGCTGTAGTGAAACCAAAATCTATAAAAAGTATTCTGAATAAAAAAAAATTGATAAGTAATACATTACGGGTATATAAATGTAATGTAAAATTGAATAAGGCATTTCGAATATTTTGTTGACATAGATACTTTATTTTTTATTCATTTTAATTAGACATAAAATTATCAGTTTATTTATAATTTGTTCTAACATAATTGAGGAACTAATACAGAATTTATAAATATATTCCACATCACACTTATAACAAAAAATGCGTTAAAATTATGTGAAATTTCTAGGTATTATATATTTTTATTTTGTTTTATATATATATATATATAATACTGAAACTGGCATAGAATAATAATAAATAAAATGTAGACAGTGCAGTTAAAACACAATTTAATTTGTTCTATTTAAAAATATTTAAATTCTAACAAGTACCTACCATATATTATTAAAATACTTGGTTCAGGTTATAATATAATTAGGTAATACAACTACTTTATTTTTAGTTAATAAGTATATACATTCATTGTTTATACTATTGGTATAGAACTATAACTATCTTATCTACGACGAATGGTTTCAACAGGAAATGCTGACCTATTCACCTTTTGAAAACGGACTTGTAACCCATTTAATTATTATTAATTTGAATTCATACATTGATTATGATTAAAACGAAAGTAATATTTTTTCATTAATATTTAAAAATTTTAATCTTTTCGATGTGTACCATAGTTTAATACACCTATGTTTTGTAAAACAATTTTTCATTGAAAATCATAACGTTATACGTTTGTTAAAAATATAGCGTAGCATACGATAATTAGTAGAATGATTTCGCTGTGTTATATATTATATTAAGATATTTTTACGACCCTTCGTCCTTATACAATATAAATTATTATTACGTATGGCATTGTCGTCATAGATTATTATACGCTTAGAATGTTATGAAGACGATCGTCGGAGACAATTATTATTATTATTTTCACGACAAAAACGATTACTTTTAATAATATTATGGTTAGGTACAACATAATGATATAATGACAATGTTGTTGTATGAGCCAAGTAAATCGTTTTGCGCTAGTTAGTAATACGCCAATTATTATCATAGTCGTAAACGGCTATTTATTTACGTGAACAAGTTATTATGCATTATGTACAATTACACAATGTGACCATAATAAAAACATAAAAAAAAATACATAGTTGTATTTGCAATTAGGTATTTAGGTGTACTACAGTAGTCGCATATATATAATGTACACCGCGGTTGGCGGGAACGAGTGCAGCAGTACCCGCGCGCAATGTCTACAACGTCGAGTTTACCATTACTGTTAATTTTATTATTCGCCTGCGGGCCGCGGAACAATAATAATTATAATAAATTATTAACAAAGGTGAAACAAGATATTTCAATTAGACAAGGGCAACATTTTTGACCTTAAGATCAAATTTTATTTTAATAACCGTGTTTAATATGGAATTTATCACTATGATTCATTTATTCCAGTATTTCGGTGACGCTACTGGAGTGTATTTAATGTTATATAATACTGTCTTGTTCGTGTATTAAAACCTTTAGGTGGATAATATTATTATTATCGTTATGAAAGTTTAATAGCATTCAAAACTAAGTATATATAAACACCTAAATAATAACAATATGTCAATATGTTTTTGTTCAATTATTCATCCTTTGACAATTATCAAAAATCTGTAATTATATAAAAAGTTTTCGATAAAAATGTATACGTTAATTTTATGCATAATATAGAATCTACCATGATACTATAATACGAATCAATTTAGGAATACCAATGTGCCACCGAGAAGTTTAATTTTTTTTATTATACCGAGTGTTAGGTATAACAATCGATTATTACACGTTGACAGCATGATCTTTCGCATAGATGATATTAACCGTAGATTAATGAGATCGGGCCGTATATAGTTCGGCCAGTAAATCGCACCTATGTAGTTAAATTAAGTCTTATCGAAATCGATGACGTAGGTTAGCGCGAAGGCGGCATTTCAAATGGATAACGATGTGTATGTACCTTCATATATATATATTTTATAGAGCGGGAACAGGCATGAGTGTAAATAAAATGTAATTTATATAATATTACTGTTGTAGCGCGGACGTATTTATTTTAATTGCTCGTATTATATTATAATATTATATTTTGTATTATATTCGCGATTGTCTTTTTATTTTTCAAAATTGTATTGCAATAAGAATAACATAATTAGTATAAAATATACGGTACAAATTGTTGTACATAATCATTTGTTACAATAAATGTTTACCTCCTATAGTCCTATAAGTAACGCTTATGGCGGATATAATAAAGAGCGTTATATTAAATAAGTAAGGACAAAATTAGTATTTTTGAAATAAATATCATCAAGAAATAATATAGGTATAACAAATAACATGCATAAGCATAATATACTACTATTGAGCTCTAGGGATAAACTAATCCCCCCCACCCACCCACCCACACACACACACACACACACACACACACACACACACACACACACACAAACACACAATCATGTATTCTAATGAATAATCATTAGGTCATTTGTTATTTCTCGAAAACGTTACTTTTCTACGTCATCTTACTATATTACTGTAAAGCGTTTCAATTCATTATCGCAGACGTTATTACATCATAATACGATATTATAATTATTTAGATATAGGCAATTAGCACGAATCATGTCAGCGGGCCATTTCTTAACACGATATCGGTCCCATATCAAACAAAAGACCCGGTGGACATAGTTGGGCTACAGGACCCCTCCAAGGCCCTGGTCCCAGGGATCAGCACCGGGTATCCCTCCTCTCAGATCAACAGACCTGCAGCAGCTGCACAAGACACGTGGTTATCAGAGAATATAATAATAGTTACAGCAATATTATGTACATACCTACACACCGGTCATAATTTGCGAGAGATCACGCACGCATACAATAAAACCTCTAAAGCCCCGACGACGGGTATATAATACTAATCACCACGCGGGTATAGGTGTAGTACGCGTTGTTAATAATATTAATGAGCCGCGGTCGGTCACTGCGCAACGTGCAACCATCGTATACCAGCCGCGGTACGTACGGTCGCGCGCATTGTTGAAACGCGCATTGAATCACCACCGCCGCGGATACCGTCCCCGCACGATGACCGTAATATATTATTGTGTACGTGTACCGGTCGTAAAAAAATAATAAATAAATACCGACAAAATCCTATGCATAGTATGTGTGTTAAGGTCACGCCAATGCCGCGCGGTTGATATTCAATAAGCACCGCGGCCGTTTATCTATAACGAGCAGCGCGCCGTTAAACCAATAACACGTAATGCGCTTAATTATTAATAATTATTATTATGCTGGGCACGGGCGGCCGGCGGCGGCGGCGAGTCGAGCGCGAACTGTTGGGTACCGCACGCATATTACACCGGTCGGACCGACACGACGACGTCGAAAATAATAATAATTATTGTTTTCACGGATACGTGCATATTATGTGCCGCAGTTTACCATAATAATTGAATAATGTTTAATAATAATGGTTTATATAGCGAGTGCGTAGGCAATCTCGTTGACGAGGAACTCCTGTGTACACACGCTCTTATACATATACATATACACATAGGTGCATTCATACTTACTCGAATATCTACACACACACACACACACACACACACACACACACACACACACACACACATACACACACACACACGTACGTACGTACGTCACATTCATGTGCAACTTTAATACGCGCGCTTACATCATTTATCGCGTATTTATCGTTATGATATACTTTGTTAGGTGAAAACATTTACTATTTACACTTTTTCAAATTAAGCAAAACTTATTTTTCAATTATTATTATAACATAATATAAATGTAGGTATTATAAATGTATAATTCAATGAAAACTTAGTTATAGTTATTACAGCTAAAACTGTTAGAAGTACATCCTAAAATTCAAGTCTAGCTCCGCGGCAAATGTCACAAACACTTATTAAATCTATAAACGTAGATACGTTAAACGTGTCGATGTAATCATTGCAATAACGATAATATGAGCAACGGTAACAATAAGAAATAAATAATAATGTATCATAACAATGATAATAAATAATATAATGATGTCCGTGAAGAATACATCGTGGGCGTTTCGAATGCAGCGGATACGGGTTGCCACGTCGGCGCGTTCCGAGTGGGTAGATTTCGCGCAGGGGTGGGCGTACACGGCTTATAGAGGGTCGATGTGTGTATGTATCGTATACTGTAGTATTCGAATAGATAATATTTCGTCCCGTTAAAGAAGTTAAGTACGTGAAATGATCATACTCTGCCAAACTATCTCGGCCGTTCGGCTCTCCGACTTTTCGTCTTTCTAATATTTCGTCTCTCTATATCTACGTGAATGTACTTATTTGAACGTACGGCCGCCGAGGAAGTGCTGTTGTATTAATGAAATTAATCGACTCGCAATGATTAGTTGAAAAACGATTGGATAATTAATATGCAAATATGTTGTGCCCGCGTGCACAGCTATATCCTTATGTACCAACTCCGTACTCGACACTCGTATATTACAATAATATATCACGAGACTACGTATCGGTATACGCAGCGCTGCTAATGATTTTAATGAGCTGTGTACACTATCCTGTCGTATATTAAATATTGTATTGTTGTCGACTATTATTGTGCACATATTCTATGTCGTACCGTTTAACACGTTACACGTCGTTGTTCTACGTTCAATCTGGTGACGGTTCGGTTTTGCAGTTTCGGGTCGACAACAAACTCCGTCGATGGCGGTCACGATATGCATAAATATTGAATAATTATGTATTCAAATGAAGACCGCAAATCATGCATCCCCCCTCCCACCTTTTCCGAAGGTTTGTTGAAATTTTTTGATTCGAGAAAACACATTATGTGCACTGTTGATTTTTCTTAATAATATTATTATATATTATTATTTTAGCGGTGAATAATATTTATTGATTAACATGATGTTTTATATATTATAACCAGAAAGCCAATTAACATATAAATATTATTTTAAACACAGAGGTCAAAGAAAATCTGGTGTTCATTCCTGTTCGATAAGTTATCTACCTCAGTTTTTTGATTCAGCACGCTTTATCTATTGATAATTTATTATCCTAGTATAGAAAAAATTTATATCAGATTTCTTAATATAATATTATGTGAACATGAAAAAAAGAATCGAATTCATGATTCAAGGAGTATAATTTATTTTCAATTATATTATTTTACTTAATTTTACTATTTTCCGTTTATGTATACAACTTAAAAAGCTTAGACTCCGTTTGTCAAACATCATAATAATTATTTTCTGTACTAATACTACCTATACTATAATATTATATTATAATATCATTATTGTGTTTGGTAGAACTTGATACTTCTTAGTAATTGTAACACGAGTATAGTGATTATTTAAAACATTATTTATTCGAAGTCAACAACGTGTTTTCTCTACACAGATAAATAGTACCTTTATTATGACAAGTATAATTTATTACTTATATTTGAATAAAATTAATTGATCTTATCCTAGACATTAATAATAATATGATAATAGAAAAAAACCGGAAAACAGAAAACAAAATTAGACAATACAATCTATATACCTTTACTAGAGAGACCTTATTTTTATTACTTATGTTTTAGAATTAATTGTTTTACCATATGTAGATAATATTTATCCACGTTTTACCTTAATAGTGTATATTAGGTACATGTAATAACTAATAATATTGTGCACATATCTATTTCTACTATAATAATGAATAAAATAGTAATAAAATGTGTATCATGGGTAATTATGAGTAGTGAATGTTATGTGTGTGATATTTATACACATATAGTATAATATAATGTATGTCAATTGAAATACGATTTTTATTCAACCATTATTTTCTTTCCCATTTTGTGTTATTCCCGTGCGTGTATACTGTATATAGTAGTAAACCGTGACATTTTCGATTGTGATTATTCAACTCTGATCACCATACATTTATTGTATATGGAATTCAGTTAGGGTTTCTGTATTCCAACAATCGTATACATTATTCCGCTCACGTATATATTTATAAAGGAACTACTACGTGTTTTTAAAAGTGTTTTTATACTATGCAAGTGATTTTATAAAAAAAAAAAAAAATTGTTATGTAGGCACACGAATAATATATATAAACGCGGACGATTTTGATCTTGGGTCGGGTGTCGGGTCGACTGGTTTGAGAATGATAATGGGGTGTGTATGTGAATGCATATTGGGGAGAGGTATTATTATCCAGGACCCTAATTCAACTAACAAAACACGCATGACGTCGTTTCAGGAATTTCGACGTAGCCATACTTCTTCTTACAATGTAGCAACTTCAAAATTATTTTTCGGCATATTCCGTCAGTGTTAAATATTTAATGTACCAGCACTTCCGTACCAGGAACCCAGGAAATATATAAAAATAATTTTTTCCTCTATAGTTACTATTTCTAGTGCAAAATTCAAATGAAAATTCTTCATAATTCAACAATAACACTTGGAATTAAAAAATATTCTCACAAATGAAATTTTTTTGATTATCATACATAAATGACTTTGCTAAATATTAAAAACAGATATACGGAATTATTTAACACTGACAAATTATTTTTATTTAATTTATTGAAAAAAAGTATTTCATTATCATTCATTTATTTATTAAAAATATTATTTAATGATATTTATAATCTCCTAAAGTGTATGGAACATTAATATTCCCGAATTTGTATTTATTAGTGTATTTATCAACTAGAAATGTTTAAATTTTACTCTTTACTATTGACAAGTACTCAGTATGGATCCATACCCTGTGCAGCGTAAGATAATCATGAATAATAAATACAAGTTTTAAAAAGAATTATAGCTATTACAGTATTATGTCGTTATGTAGCATCGGTATGCATTTTAATTTAAAAAATATTACCAAAGCTGTGTATAATAAAACTATACCTATACTAGTATGGCCAATCAGGATTATAAAAACCAGTTTGTTGAAAACATTTTCTATATCAGCTGTAGAGCAGCCGCAGGCCGTGGGGAACACATGCACCATTAATGTGCATCGTATTGTTAACAAGTTTTTACTTATTTCTTGGTGTAAAATATAAATAAAAAAAAAATAATAATTTATGGATAAGAGTTTACTCAATTCGTTTAGTATTTAATATATATATATTTTTTTTATTTTTTGTTCGAATAGACAACATGTTTTATTGGTTTTAATTATAATGCATTTCATATAGGTATTAGAATGTCAGGATGATGCATTTTCAAAAATTAATGAATATATTTTATTACAATGAATATTTTATCATTATCATATGTCATTATATCTTGCATTTGTAGTGGTCGTTTTGAATAAATTCATATATAAAACAATTATCATTCTACCCCTCTAAATTTAAGTGAAAAAAAGTGTGTCGTGTGTAGGCATATATACATAATATTACATATTTACCCGTGGATAATGTAATAATGTAATAATAAAAGCTATCAATCTGTTGAATATAAAGACGAAAATAAGCTAATTCTACATGTTTAAATTATTAATAAATATTCAAATTAAAAAAATTACATAAGATATAATAGGAACAAAAACTGATCAATACAGAATTACTTTAAGTAAATATGAATTTGTTTGCAAAATGCTTGACATTTAAGAACAATAATTTTACTATTGAGTGTGAATATTTTAATTATGAATTCATATATATATATCTTAAAAGTATTAAAAAAGCAATATCTTACGCGAACATTTTTCATTCATACACATTATAAGTATAGGATCTTTAGGTAGTTTTTAATTTTAGTATATTTTCTAGATATTTCTGTAAAGTTGATTTTGAAGAAATGTTAAAACAAAATGTTTTCTATTTCAAATACAGTTATAATAAAACTACGAGAAAAGCAAATTTTCATAACTCTAGGATTATTTTTTTTATCAGATTTTAGACTTATGTAGGTAGTTATGTATATTATTGTGTATAATATATTAATGCACATGTTTATGCATATTATTGCATAAAGATTTATTAAGCAACCAGCTAAACTTCTTTTCAACACTATATTATGAATTATAATGAATTTACGACTAATATGCCATGCCTAAACGAAAATAAAAATTTATTATCATGTAGACATAATAAAATATTTGAATAAAAGAAATCACCAAATTTCTTTTACTACAAAATAGAAAATATCAATAGTTTAATATGCGTCTTTTTGTATGTTTGACCCTGGACATTATCATATCATTATACAAATTTGGGTAGGATTATAATATATACATTTTACGATTAGAAACAACGATTAAAAACCAGTTCCAAATTTACATAGGGTTTTTCGTTAAGAGCAAAATCAAATAATTATGAATTAAAATAAATTACTTGTACTTAAAGATACTTCTAAAAATGTCCAAGACAGTTATTTGTGACTAATGACATTTTTTAGTTTTCAATATACATAGATTTACAAATTTAATCGAATAGTATATAAAAGAATATTTATAAACAATATAATTTCCATGGCTCAATATTTCTAAACCATATATTTTCATGTAAATTCACTATACGAAAATAGCGTTCTAAATAAATAATTATAATATACTTTTTATAATTATTAAGTCACCTATACCTTATTATAGCTTATGCAAAACTATTGTAAATAAATTAAATACATTTTATATTTTGATATCTAAATATTTTTTAACGATAAACAATAAACATAACATGTATTTGCAATCCAATGTTATGAAGTAGTATTCTTTTAGTGATGGTTTTAAACGAAATTTTTGAAGTCGAATATTAAAATAGTAGTTTGTTATTTTTAAATATCTTCAGTCTGAACCAAAAGAAACTTATTGTAGGAGATAAGCTATTTATGCACATAAGCAATAAACATCAACACTCAAATTTTAATTAATACAATTTTCAAAATGATATTTTACTTAAGCATCTAAAATGGGAAAATAATACATCATTATTAAAATATATATTATATTTATATAATTTTCGTAATAACAGTAGGTATTGTATTTTATCACATGTATTTGTAGAAATTTATTCTTTTCCAAAATTAACGAATTGGCCCATAGAAAGAATATTTAACGTTAAAAAGTTACCCTTGATATACACTTTTAATGTATTTATCATTTTATTATTTTTAATTTTTATTATTCAATAATTTATGCATAACTAAGAATTTGAATATTATATTTTTAAACGAACATTTATAATTCTATTCTAATATGTTTCATTTTTAATTGTTGAGGGGATTAAGATTTACTTAAATGACTTGGTACAATCAATTATATGCTAGATTAAAAGATGAAATATTATATCTATTTGGTCCAAATGCCGCACGTTGTAGCTTTTCGGTTGACTTATCATCCAATTTTGGTTTTTAATTCGTCACGTCAATCTTATATTAATATACAAATTCATATATTTAATAATAATTTATATGTATACGTTTAACTATTTTTCCTGAGTTAAAAAAATAAAATTTAACACTATATTGTTATTGCAATAATATTCTCAATAATCAGATCCAGAAATGTTAAATGATTCCAAAGTTCATGTATGGTAAATTTATTATCACACGTATATAATCACATAATAAATTGTTGAATGACATCATTATGACTCAAGAAATGTATTCTAATAGGTTAACAAACTTAATAATTTAAAATCTATTATTCTATCACATAGAATGTAGCTGTACGATTTTGTAAAAGTAAAACATAATAATATGTGTGAAACTTAATACAAATTACAAAGTATATTTATTCAAGTATTTTGTTTTATTCTATTACAAATATAAAAATGGGTGTGACCTATAAAATATAATTACATATTATATTTTTATGAAAATATTTACATGAAGGTACCAGGTTCTTAATCGGTTTTTACTTAACATAAAAACTTTTTAGTTCAAATTTAAGATAGGTCATAGGTGTAAAAAAATATAAAATTATTTATGCACATTAAAATTCAAAAAAGTAATGATTATAATTTAACAGTAAGACCAACTTGAGAGTATAATTATTTTTTTTTCTTATCTTATTATAACCAAGCTTATATCTGATTTTAGACACATTTGTTGGGTATGTTTTAAAGGATATTTAAATGTTTTGCATTTACTAAATCAGATTTAGTCAGGACTGGCGACAACGACAACTCTTTATAAATACGTTTTATTGTACTTCGTATATACATTGTAAATAAAACCTAAAGGGTTACCTAAAGAATAATAACCTGATAGTTGACAAGTCTGGAATTTATACAATCCATTTTTTTTACCATGTGCATAACAAATTTCAGTAAGTAGTACAATTTTCAATAAAATTAAAATATATTATTAAAATAGTAAATATTATATAATTTTATTTAAAAATTATAATTGTAATAATTAGTTTACATTTTATGCACTTAGATATTTTAAGTACATAGTTTCGTATTTGAAAACGTATTAGCTATTTTAATGAATTTTCAAACTTTTTTTTGTTGATATTTTTCAGCTTAATACATTTTTAGTTTTAATTTTTATCCGAAAAATGGTTAGATAACTTATGCAAGACTTAAATAAAAGCAACAGAAATAACATGCATTATTAGTAAAGCTTGGGGTTTATCATCATCTTTGTTCGTTTAAATTATTATAGTACATAGTATTTTGTTTTCATATACACTAACAATAAACCTTAAAATATATTATAAGCATAATTTATAATTTGATATAAATTATAACAACAATACGTTTATAGAACACAATTAACACAATTAATACAATTAACACAATTAAAATGTATTAAATAGCTGAATACCTATTTGCAATTATATACCTATACGTATACATATATATTTTTTCTGTTCTTCATTATTGTTCTTTCTAATCTATATGATATAATTTTCAGGTGAATACGTTTAGGAATTCAATTTTAAATTATATTTAAGTTTTATGAAAGTAGCTACACAGTCTGTATATAAATATACTTAAAATGTAAATAAGTATTTATGTACGTCATTTATTTCTAGGGCCGGATTGTACTAATAATTGTACTGGGAAAAATCCACCCATTAAAAATGTAAATTTCAAATAAATTACCGAGTATTAAGAATATATTAAACTAAAAGACGTGTTATGTAATGTTTGTGTAATTTAGTAGTATTTTATAATTTGTAGTGTCGTACTACAAAATAATTGTCCAATAAATTATTAATTGTTAATTTTCACACTCATTTAATCTAAAATTATTTAATATTCGAAGTTTTTTATTAAATTGTTATTTTGTAATATTTAAGATTTTAATAATTATAATTACAATTTTTTATTTCACAGAGCTCATATAATTCGAATTATACCTAAAGGTCATTTCAATACATTATAATGTTGTAGGAACTTTATGTATACTCGGTTTTACGATAACTCTAGTATTTTCACTAATTACATTTTTCTTGGAAAGAGATCAATCATATTATACTCAATTATTATCTTATCGAATTAATGGTGTGATAACAATAATTTATATTCGTTACATAACACGCTGTAACGTATTTTAATAGTAAGGCACCTAGGATGTCGAAATTGTACTTCATATTTTATTATTATTATTAACATCATGTATAATATTGTAAGCATTTTTAATAATTTAATACTTTTAAATAAATGTATTTATCATAAGATTAATGGTTTTTTATATGCATCGCCAACAATTTAAAATTGATACTGTTTTAATTAAAATAATTTCGAATAATTCAAAAGTTGAGATATCCATAGATTTGTTTTTTGCGTTTTTTTTTTATACATTCTTACATCTTATTTAAAACTATAATTAAGTTATGTTAATACCCAGACGAAAAATGGTGATAACTCTTTAATAATTAGAATAATACATGAGATCCTAGAGCAACCGTGTTCGTGTCTAATTGGCTATAGCCCGAGTTGAAATTATTAAAACGCTAATACTGTAGTTAGAATAAAATATTGTTTTATGTATTCAGTTATAATCGTGACGATTCAGGATGTTATCAGTTCTCTAGATTCTCTGATTTCCTAGTATTCTGTCTAGTTCGGCTTTTAGCCGATTTTTTTTATAGAGCATAAAGATAATAATTTTTTACTACAGATATCATATAGGGAATTGATAAGTGAAAAACTTAAATATTTCATTCAAGTAGTGACATAATATATTACAATCATTAAGTCACATACTTAAATATTTTATTGTATTATGTTACACCTTTATATAAGCACTTACGTTTGCTCACCTAGTGACTATTTTGAGCGGAACTAGATGTAGGCACTGGGTGAGTGGATAAATTGTTAAATTATTGTTTATTATAAAAAAAATAAAAGTTATACAATAATAAATTATGATCTAGTTATGAATAAGACGTACTTTTATAAAATACAATAGTTATTTAAAGTTTGGCAGTTAGATTATAGTGATAAATGATAATAAAATGTCCTTATTACTTCTAATATACTCAAATTTTTTTTGATGTATTTTATCAAAATACATACTACAAAGTATAGTATCTAAACATGATTATATGTGTATAAGACCTAATTATAATTGATTTTCATAATTTATTAGTAATTATCATAGGATGTAAATAATTTCTTAGAACATTTATGCTAACTAGAAATTTTAATTATCTACAGATACTACATTTTATAAGTAAACGAAATAAAAATGCATGTTATAAATATATATTTTTTAATAATAGCAGAGCATATTATATCATTTACAGATAAATGATATAGTATGAATATATTGAAGAAATAAACATGTTTAGTATATTTAGCTCGTAATTACGTGATATTTAACATTGGTTTTAACGACTGTTATTATTATTAAAAAGAAAATATAAATAGGTACCTACACTTTATACATTTTAATCTCGCACAATGCCATAACATTCATAAAACACTCCTATATACTCATATATAATATGATCAGTGAATTTGTGAAAACAACTTAAAAATTAATAATATTGATAAGAACCACATGAAAATGATTTAATATAATATGAAATATGTATACTCAAATATAGATAATTATATATTTATGCACCTAATAGAAATATTTTTTTAAAATTATTTACAAATAAATATTATATTATTCTTATACACGAAAAATGTTAATAAAATTTACTCTCTGTTTAAGTTTATTCATGCATTATATTATAGACCTTTTAACAAAGAGACAAAATATTTTGTCTCCATAAAAATAATTTTAAAATCTAATTAATAATGTGTCATGTTTGGCGAGAAGAATCTCTTTACGCGTCAGCAGTCATAACATTTAGATTATATAGGTTTCTATATTAGAAAGTTAGTTGTTCAAAAAGCGAAGTTTCATCCGAAATTCCAATTAGTTTATTAAATGTTCAATAAGTTGATTTATATTTTATATAGTATAATTTTTATTAATCAAAACTTAAAAACATTCAAACAATTATTAATCTTAATTATCATGATCTTAAATCATTTTATAAAAAATAATGACATGAGATAATAGAAAATCATAATTAGGTATAGAAATTTACATAGTGTATTTTTTTAATGTTGATAAATAATAACTTTAACATCTCGTTCACAATATTGTACTTCAATCCAGATGTACGGTGTTTAATGTCGTGTTAATATACAGTGTTTATTATCGAACCGTATATTTTGTAAATCTATAATCATTCATTTAATATGGATTATTATTTTTCTAGCATGATAATCTATAGAATTTAAAAATAATTATATACCATATAATATATTTTACTTCCCATATCTACATAAATATAATTTGAATTTTCTATGTGGTAAAAAAAATCGTCTAAACCACAATTACCCAGGTACCTATGACAAAACTATACGTGCATATGACTTTTTAAGTTATTGACGGCTAAAAATAAAAGCCTGTAATCGTTTTTGCAATTCATCCGTTTTGTTGTTTTTTTACCACTATATACCAAACCAAGCTTCACCTGTTGATACACTAGGCAATGAGGTTATTTTGGCATTACGTAGTTGCTAACCGATTAGTTAGAACACACACACATTATTGATCAGTATATACACGCTATACGTCTATATACGTTAATACATTAATAAACATTGTTTATAAAATATATTAGGTAAAACGTGTTTATGTAATGTATGATATATGATTAATTTTAAATAGACTGTAAAATTAATCAATTTATCCCGTTATCCGACGATAAAGAACGTGAACTATTAATTTTTCATTGTTTAGATGAAATGCTAATGGTTTTCATATTATTCTGCGTGTATAAATTTATGTTACGTAGGTACGTATAATGTATATAAATAAAACAAAAATTAACGTAGCCTAAATCCGTGTATAAACATCCCACATACAATCATTGAGCTTTAGTCGATTAAATTATAAGTGATATTTTTAATTATTTTTAACCCATGCAAATCAATACTTATTATAACTAATTGTAAAAGAATTATATCCTTTCAAAATCTGAACTCAGTGATGTATAATCTGTTACTGTGACCAAGTTTTATCGCCGCATTATATGAATTTCCTGTGTAAAATTTAAACGTACTCAGGACCATCTTTTATAGTCGTTGTTTCGGAATCCCTGCAGTCAACGTGAACGCATACAACCATTACTTATTATTGAGATTGTAAATCTTTGCATCATATTGTTAATATTATATTTTTTTGGTTGGAATACAAATACGGATGTGTCTTACTATATTATAGTCTAATAATCTAAATGGTAAGTTCATAACACTGATAGTTAGGATGCATACAATGTTCCCTGATATCCTTTTAAAAACATGTATATGTAGACATATAGCGAGCATTTATTCTACATGAATAGGAAAGCCGACTTGTAATATTGTCGTAGCCCGATATCACGATATATCTTGAAAATTTATCTCCTCGTGAACCATTTAGACATAGTGTTTGGTAGTTCACTACCCCACACAAAGACGATTTTCGGTTTAATTTTGAACTAAACAGGTGATCACACCCTCCAATCCCGTATCGTTAATGCACTGTAACCTGTCGACTACGCTACCCGGATCAATGGCCGGTATATTCTCCGTCACTGTAACAGGTATATAATACTGAGAAAACGGATAGCAATTGGTGTTTTGTATTACGTTTTTATCAAATATAAATCAGTATACGATTGTATTCCGTTGCTTATTGTTATAACCTTTCCATCAGTTCAAAATACCATCACATTTATTTTAACCATACCGATAAAATTTTCACGGTTTTTAATTTTTAGCTTAACTTTTTGGGTTTTTTATTCTTTGTACATATTACGAAGTTCGTTATCTTTCCACGCACTCACGCCGGGGTTCACGCTAGTAGTTATATCTTTGGGACAATCGAAAAACACATCTGCAACACCGCTTGTTTCGCTATCAGCGAATACAATTGCTTCGGAACCGGGTTTAGCGCCAACTGTTATACCACCCATCAACGTCATGTAAACAATCGCTGTGCCGATGACCATTGTGCCTAACATCATTGTGACCACAACCAACTTTAGCACAATCCCCGTGACAACCACCACCGTAACCATTATCTCCGTGACCTCCACCAACGTTCTTTATACATTTAACATACCTTTTGCTGTCAACAATACTCCATTAAATTTAGAAATGACGGTCCAAATTATTGACAAAATATCACAAAAACTATTAATTAATACTCGTGGGGAAAGTTTGAAAAAATTACCGAATGACATCAAAGGTATGAATGATAACTTTGATAACAATAACAGTAGAGGACTCAAACATCTTAACCGAAGTTTGTCTTCATCATATAGTGATACAGTAGTGGAAAATGATTCAAACCGTTCGTCGAAAAAGATAAATTCGCATCACAGAGGTTTATCTGTCCGAAAAGGTTCTTCGGAATATACGGACACAAGAGCAAGTAGTAGTAACAGTAGGAGTTATACGCACCGTAGATGCCGACAGTATTTTTCAGGTAGTTTCAAAAGCTCTGATAGGAAAAGAATCCCGAAAGGCCGTTCTTGTAGCGCGTACAGTAGAGCCACTCTTAAAGGAGCATTCATGTCTAGACGTAGAACGAGATTGAACGGCAGTTCGTTCAACATTTTAACTACAAGCAAGGTATCTATTGCGGATAATTTCCCCTCCAAATCTACTAATATTGAAACATCTTATAACGCCATTACATCTGTCGCCAACGTTGCAACTTCCGATGTAAGCTCAGCTATTACTGGTGGTGAAACAGCTGTCTCCAAATCTGCTACTACGTATACCATAGTACCTAGCCTTTGTGGTTAAATAATAATAGGCATTTGTTGGCTTTATTGAATTCTGACACACACTAGCTGAACCAACGGCATCAATGGTGCCGTTGCGAAAAAGCAACAATAGTAACAGACATTTTATAACGGATAGTATCAGTGTGGCATTGACAATAACGTAGTTAGCGATTTTCATCTTGTTACCCCTTTTATTACTTCCATAGTTCCATTGCAAAGTGCCAACTAACAAAGTCAAACAGCCCTGGACTATTTGGAAAGGATTTGTATTCAAAGATCATTAAATATATGTTATGAGTAACACATTTGTCATCGGTACCGCATTATCATGATGCCAATGGCAAAACAGTGTTACATACCATTCATTAACGTTCCATCAAAGCAACTGATATGTGATGTTCATAGAATAAGATTTAGTTAATTATTTTAGTAGAGTAGATAGTTATATTTAAATGTTTAAAAATTACAAATGTTTCAACAATGAAATTCAATATAATACATTATTCAAAAAATTAACTGGTATAAAGGTGTATACTGTCACCGGACTAGATTTTGTCATATTATAAACCTTTTGTACTATAATATATTTATATAATATGTCCACGTTTTTTGTCCATAATATTTTTGTAGTACAGAATTATAAGAATATTAGTTACACAATTGTAACATCGCGGTTAAACGTAAGGGCTGTTTGCCAGTAACTTTATTATTTTGTTGATTCTTAGTTTTCTTTTTGTTGTATATTTTGGTAAATGTGTAGGTGGGTCAATTTAGTTACTTTTATGTCTAGACTTAACTTCATTAATATTCTGTGTACTGTGCATTTTCTATGTGTTGTCAATTTATTATTTAAAGTGTCCCCGTCAGTAACGATGGACAATCCGGCCGCTGATTTGAGAGACGACGTGGTCGATTCGTGGTCTCCAACAGACAGCCACCAGACGCACAATCAATTAAAAACGAACGACGCCAATAATTCGATCACTTCAACGAATAATGTACCATCAATACCATCATCTCATCATCAGACGCCACAGCAGTATAAGCGAAATGCATCGACCTATTCAATTGACCTTCCGGCAACTTTGGGACTGATGGCAGCGAATGACACTACTGGCGCCAACACTAAATCAAATAAAACATCGTCAACGTGAGTATAATTATTAAATTATTTATAAAATAGAAATAATGAAGGCGTTTATATACGGGCGTCTCTGTGTTTCCAAAAACCATCTCCTCCCCGTGTTCCTATATATTTAATAATAATAATATTAATAGATTAATAGGAATAAAATAATAATGATGTTATTACATTGGTATATTGTACGTTCCTCACGACATATACGACCGCCGCGTTTGTAATTGAATTACGTTCATTCTTAAAATTAATTTTAATACAGCTGACTGAATATTGGTATATTTGACATAGAAAAATGTATAAACTCATTTTAAGATTTTATTTCTTGTTGTACAAAGGATATGTAACACTAAAACTTAAATAAATCCATTTGTATCATAAAATTCAAAAGGCAATCATGATGAATGGTATAACTGGTGAGGTACAAAGTGAGTTGAGCATACATGTACGAACTAACTTAATAATAATAATTTTTTATTCTCGTTCAAGAAAAATATACATCGTATACATACGTGTGAAAAAACTTGGCGTAATATTTAGCTAAACAATATTATAATCTAACCTAACCAAACCACAACGTTTTGAATCAAATTTAAGTTGTGTGATTTTAAGCATTTTGAAATGAATTACAGCCTTTATTATGAGCAGTATCATGCTGGGCTTACAAAGTGAGTTGATAAAACAGTAACATTCTATTTTCTAACAAATCTACGAAAAATTGGAGAATGAATAGAAATATTATTCATTGGCATTACCTAGACTGGCGATTGAATGTCTAGAGAAATTTTCGTGTCCGTTAAAAGTGGTAAACATCGAAGTGTTTGTGTTATATTATTGTTTTCGGTAAATGTATATTTGATATAAGTAAATTATTGATGGACAAATTAGTAATTGATAAGCCAATGATAACGATAATCACGATATCTTTGTCTTGTCTATATCTTGTAAACACCCATACCAAAAAAAAAAAAAAAACGATTCTGAACGGAGTTAATATGTTTATCTAAAATGTATATATAATATAGTATTTTATATTTAAATTCAAATATAAAGCAATAGTAAGCAATTTCGTAAAAATTTAAATTTCAAACAGTCATAAAATTTTTTCTTTTAAGTCCGGTAAAATTTTTTTATATATTTTTGAAGATTAGCTTATGGACAACCTAGTGTTCAAATTTTGAACTTTGAGTATAAACAGAAAAAATTTTATGAATTTTCAACTACAAAATGACTTGCAAATTATCGCGATTTTAACATATTTTATACAAATTTGAACTTTATGGGCTTATAAAAAAATTGAGTAAAACGATCTCCGATATTTTTTAGTTACAATTAGAATAACTTATAATTAATCCTTTAATACATTTTCAAGAGTTTTCGGTCAGCCAAAAAAATGTTATAGATATTTAATAAAAAAAAACTTACAAAAATCGAAAATTTAAATTGTCTATAAATAAGTCAAAATATGTCAAAATACTTTGAAAACTTAACCATGTATAGAGAACACTAATATAAAGATTTGGTGAAAATTTGAAGTTATTACGGTTTTTCGTTTTTGAGTTAGAGCAAATTTCAAAAACCGATATGATTTGTCAGTCTAGAATATTATACATTATATTATATTTTACATGTAATTTTATATCATATGATAGGTCATTCAATGGATTTGTTAAATTTGAATGCAATGATAGGTATCATTGTATATGAATAACGATTCTGAACGGAGATGATAAGTTGGTCCAGAATAGGTATATTATAATAATAATGCATTGTTATATTTAAATTGAAATATTACATCAATATTCGCTGTTCAAACGCTTATAAAAAAATATTGTGCCTATGGATTTTAATAATTTTTGAAAGACAATAATAACTACTTTTGTGGAATCTTTTATTAAATTTTCAAGTATTTTATATAAGTCAATTTTTTTTATCACCGATTATAAAAAAAAAAAAATGTAAAAAACAACTAATCTACAAAATAACTTGCAAATTATCGTGATTTTGACACATTTTATACAAATTTGAGCTTTATGGGCTTATAAAAAAAAAATTCAAGTTTGTGCGGTTTTTCGATTTTGAGTTAGAGCATTTAAAAAAAATATATTTCGTAAAAATGTGATTTTGGGTAAAATTTTCCGTTTTTTTTGGTAATTTTTTTAACGTTTTTTTCGATTTTTTTAAGAAGTATTGAAAAAGTTGGATTTTTGACTTGCCCAAGTACCATCTACATTCACTTTCCTTTCAGAAAAGTTGATATTTAAACAAGTCGAAGCATTTTTAGTGCCCCAAAACGTGATGACAGACACAAAAAAAAAAAAAAAAAATAATAAAAACACACATTATTGTAAAGTCAATAGATTCCATCACTCCGTTCAGAATCTAAAATAAAAAAAGTGACATAAATATTTCGTTTTGTATACATTTTCACTTTCTTGTAAAAGTATTTGGTTGCTGTTGTGTCTTAGAATTCAGTTTTTTCGGCCTACTGTAAACTAGTGATGAGAATTATTCGCGTATTCGTGTATTCGAATATTCTTATTCGAAGAATTCTATCATAAATAAATTAACTATTTGAATAATCGAATACTCGAATATCAGTATTCGATACTACAATACGTGACCTAACAAAAATTATTCGTTTACGTCGAATAGTTGAATTATTTATGATAGAACTCTTAGAATATTCGAATTCGAATACTCTAATACTCGAATAATTTCCATCACTATTATAAACTCTTAACCCGACATTACCATATTATTATCTGATATCAGCGATCAATATTATATGTTCTATAGCAAAGGGGCGATCGAATAGTGTAAATTAATAATAATTACCATTAGCATACAGCGATGAAGAATTGAAGAATATAAATTTATAGTAGGCAAATAACATGAGATTAAATTGTAAAATGTACCGATAATATATTTATTCTTTTAAATCTATATCATTCTTCATTAAAATTATAAAAACATCTATATTAGATAAATAAAACCATTAATAATAGCATAAAAATATTGTAGAACTTACCTATTGATTACGATGGGCAATGGATAATCATAATTATAAAAAAAATAAATAAACGCGTTAATACAGTTATTGATTATTTAATTTTGAATGACGTTATTTGAACCATCATTTATAACAAAAATTATATTAAATAGAAATCATTGTGTGTATTTATACATTTTTAAATGTTAAATAAAAAAGTTTTTTAGTAAAAGCTGTTTTAAATAGAATTACTTGGTATGGATAATATTTAATAAATATACGAAGTACTTAGGTACTCATTTTTACAAAAGTATTCCGTCTTTTATACCGATACGTTATATATTAATGCACGGAAATATTTCTGAGGGTGATATCTGATAAATTAATTAATAAATGGGTGATGTAATAATGATAAACTGGCCTTTGTAGTCTGCTTCATTCGTGCAGTAAAATAAATGCTCCCACGTTTCACCAACCGAATATATATTTATGTATTGTTTTCGAAGGGAAAAATTCAAAAAAAGTAAAAAAAAAAAAACCATTACCTATTATTTGCAAGTTTATGCGGGGTTTAACGATTAATAAAATCTATAGTAGGTAATATTATTTACAAATTTTACTATTTTTACAAATCATAAACCAACTCGTTGAAAAGTTAGTTTCATAAAATATTACAAATGTTAATTATATTCAATATTCAGTCATAACTTATAAGTAATTATAAAACAATCCTATCAAAAATAAAATGCAATTAAAACTTGTAGGTTTTGAACCCACGATTCATCATACATTAAATCACAGTACATATATATTACGCCATTGGCGCTGTTTTCGCGCATGCAGATTATTCAAAAAAAAAAATGTAAAGATATACAGACACGCACGCATGCATACTACACACACGCAGACACACAGACACAGACAGATAATAAACACATATACATACAGACACATACATATATACAGATAATCAGAAACTCCACACACCTAGGCAGACAGACACTCTCGTACACACACACACACACACACAACAAACAAACACGCGAATGTGTGATCACAACTCACTTTATAATAAATTTATTAAATTTCTTTCTTTCTGAAATCATCACGCGTACTTGGAGGCATACGGTGGAGACTAGGCGCGAATTCTATCGCATACTTTCTAATTATCTCTCGTGTAGTCATATATATATATATATATATATCATACACTATCGTCTGTATCTCTACATTTTTAATAATATGCACAACAATACAATATTATGTAATATATGTGGGAGAACAACGCGTACATAATACTGTCACCGTAAAAAATGTAACACATTTATGCGTGCACTATGATTTCAATAGTTAACCTATTAATGAAAATAGTGGAAAACATCATTTTTTAGAGCACTTATAATACTATTTGATGTATAATTTATATCATTTTCACATAACGATAACATATAACATGTACGTTATAGAATACGTATAAATTATACACATACCTACATGTAAAAATAATTATACAAATCTAAAACTTGTTTATTTTTCCTAGTCTTATATAATCTAAGTATGTACCTTTAAAATAAATTATCAATATTATATTTTCAATTAGTTTTTTTTTTAATTTTTATGCGTTTGGTTTAATGATGTTACGAACAACGTACTATATAGATATTAGCTAACGAAAATGATTCATATACAACATCCATTATAGTATTTAGTAGTACACTATTATTAAGAACATAAAAGACTAGTTCGCATTGACCAAACCTTAAATTCCATTTCAAGATATAATAATAATAATAATAATAATAATAATAAATAATAATATATATATGGTTGGAAAATTGTGTATGTGGATGTACACGAATGCCTGTTATGGTGTTTGGCAGTGAGAATATAGGAAATCCTAAACGAGGGATAGCACACGGAATGGTAGGATGCCAACAAACAATGAACTTGCGATTTTCTTTCGACTCGCGTCAGTTTAAATTGTATATACTTATATATTGTTATGTACACGGACGACGAATTTACGAATAATATGCATACACCGCACGAGGGAGGGCGTACGTGTTGAAATATATAATAACATTGTAATCAAATTGGGTTTTATTTATTTTTTTTTTCACGTTCTCCGGGGCCACATTCATCTCTCTCTCCACCACTGTTCTTGCCGCGACCATCGTTGTTAAAATCATACCATCGTCTCTATGTGGTGTGCGGTCATTCATTGTTCGTCATTCATTCTGCGTACACGTATTTGCATCGAAAAACGTATATCCGTCACCGTGTGTGCCAATGCGTATCGTCGCGTTGTACCGCCGTCATCGCTGCAAACAACAACAACAACAAAAACAACGACAACAACAACACCACCAACAACCGCAACCGTGCCTGTGGTGGACGTAACAATAATATCATATCCGTTGTTGATACGGCACCAACAGAATGAAGCTCACCGAGTACTCGAGCAGCGGAAGCAACAGCAGCGTGGGCGACGCGGTCCTGGGAGCGACGTATGGCGCCCCGGGGACCACCAACGCGGCGCGCAACGGTAACGGAGGACGCCGTCGCAAGGGTGGCAAGAAGCAACCGCGTTACGACCCGTTCCAAATGCGGGACAAGTCCAAAGCGACCACGTAAGTATAACGGTGACATCGACGTTGCGGTAGGACGCCGAAAACATAACACGGGTAACGAACGGCAAAAGCTTTACACACCCGTTTGTCTCGGTCAGGTGTTGCCGTCCTGGCAGTGCGGAACATTTAATATGGTACCATTAGATGTATAATATTATACGCGTTTCAGCAGTGGGTTGCAAATGGTCGGTCGCAAAAAAGAGACACGACATCATCTTCAGTCGTTTATGGGA
Source organism: Chaitophorus viminalis (assembly GCA_025469195.1). NCBI lineage: Eukaryota > Metazoa > Arthropoda > Insecta > Hemiptera > Aphididae > Chaitophorus > Chaitophorus viminalis. The sequence continues at coordinate 105,213 of JAIPRK010000007.1, forward strand.
ATTTATTTTCACTTACAATATCAATGTACATTAATGATAATTATTGCGACTCCTTGACATTCGTCAGTAACATTTTTTTTTTATATAATCTTGTGATCGTCCGTTTTACCGCGTTTTTTTTAATTTTTTAAGTTTATTTTTTTCGGAAAATATATCATCGGCCGACTTTCACCTAATAATGTCTAATCGTTCCCGACACGTTATAACATTGTACGTATACAAATTATACATACTTATATATAATGCAGAGCCCTATAATACAGAGATTCTGAAACACCTAAGAGCGAAATTCCAAGTGGCTGCTTTATCTAAGAAAAACATTTTTAAATAAAGAAAAATACATTTCTATGCTATATTATGCTGATGCATATTATATTTTAAGAGACTATATAACCTTAACGTATCTATGAAATTCTTCTTTATTCGTATAAAGCAGATAAATTATGCGTTTTGTGTAAAAATAACATAAAAAAAAAACTTTTAAATATGCGAAGCGAATTCAACGTGGAAACATTATCTTGGGGCGCTATCACTATAATGCGGTACAGTTTATAATAACAAACTACTTTTGTCATTATATTATATTTAAGTACTAATTTGTACAAAGAAATTCCAAAACTGTCGGTTATGAAGTTATGATATTTATCCGATGTCGATGTAATACGTAAACATTGATTATCCATGGGAAATTAACAATAGCTGATCGGGTCTTTTAGGAATATAATGAATAATTCGTTTTAATTATTTTATTACGTAATTTTTTAACATTGTGTTTCTTTTTAATCCGTCATATTGCACAAAGTAAAAAAAAAAAAACTTTTGAATAATTTTCAACTTTTTAGAATTTAAATTTTTCTTGCCAATTCTACTTTCTGCAGTGTTATGGAAAATAAGAATCTAATACGTTTTTCTTGTTAGGTATCTCACTTACTTCATATCTGGTTTATTCATATTTGCTACATATCGTTCGACAGAATATATTATTTTCAAACAAAGTAAATTATAAATAAAGTATAGCAAATACGAGTGAATAGCTGCTCAATGTTCTCAAAGTATTTTTTTATCACTAAATTCTACAAATTTAATTGCATTATGTAAAACTAAATTACACGCTTAAATTGCATTTCTAATTGCAGTCTACATTTAAATACACCATATCATGTACCTACTACACAAAAATGAATTATAACAATTGTATACAAAATATGTTATATAATACCATAATATCGATAAGGATCCTAGGGCCCTTTGGTCCCGTCTTGAATACGGTTCTGATATATTACAGACTTTGCGAGAGGGCGAAATATTTTAATATAGGTAGACTATGTTCGACGAAAAAAGTTTGCTGTGTTACATTTGTTTTCGTCGGCTTCTCCGCACGTGTCAGGTGGTGTCAACATCAAAGTAATGTGTTTGATTCATGATTTTTTTTTCCCCTCGGCTTTTATGTACAGTGACAGCGGTGCCTTGTTGCATTTGATCAAGAGTAGTCTTGGAAGTGGCATTCTCGCCATGCCCAATGCCTTCAAAAATGGTGGGCTTATTTTCGGCCTGGTCGGCACAGCAGCCATTGGAATGCTGTGCACGCATTGTATCTACCTTCTGGTGAGTGACATAACTATACATTTTTCCGACGCATTTTCAAATTCACGTACCTATACACGATTTCAACTCGTTACGTCGAGTAAAAATAAACTGGTACCATAACGATGAGCGTTACTTTTATTGGCTCGTAAACGAATAACGTGTGAATAATAATGAAATCATTGATGTTATACGTCATATAAGCTCATATAGCGTATATTATACGAACACTATATCGCATTATTTCATAGTTCACCACAGGATTTTTCCTAATGCATATAGTATTCCTCATAACTAAATATTACCCATATTACACTTGTTTACGCACTGATCAATATTTTATTTTCAAATACGTTCTTTCTAAATAAAATATGATATAACGTACGTCCGTCGTATGTGTACCAGTTTTCTGATTTCGTTTAATAATATTAAAATATAATATTAATATAAATAATATAATATAATATATTATAATATAATATAATATATTAATATTATAATATTAATAATATTTAGAATATGTACCTATTTACGTAAACATAAAATACATTTATTGTGTCCCGGAAGTATTTAAAATGTTAGCTAACACTGAATTGGAGCTTATCCTTGATAAGTAGATAATATGCTGTGATAGGTAATTTAAATTGTAACCGTGGATTTTTATAATCCAAGCCAAAAACAAGGCTGATCAGTGTTGATAATTACATTTTTTTTTTATTATTTTAGGACTTCCTGTGCAAAGTATTCAACGAGTTGTTAAACTTATGTAATATAGCGTTGAAGTCGACAATTACTCTTTCAATCACTGTAAATTACCATAACCTCTAATTAACATCGAATTTTACAGGTTCTATGTTCGCAAACTCTAGCCCGTCGTACTCGTCGCCCGGCTCTTGGTTTTGCTGATACCGCTGCTGCGGCTTTCAGCACTGGCCCGCGCCGGTTTCGTTCATGGGCACCGTTTGCCAGGTACATTATGTTTATTTTATTTAATAGTCCTCAACTTTATTTTGCATGCTTTCATTTTTTTTTTTTATTTATTCAGTGTAAAGAAAATGATTATTTAAATAATTAGGGTCGTGACTCGTCCTTGAAAAATCGTTTTATTCCGAAGTTTTAGTTATTATACTCGTATACCTACTATTACAGGTTACTGCAGGACTCCGACGAGAGATATCTCCGAGTCACTCGCAATGACCTTTTCTTTCTCATGTTCAGCTAAAGATGATGATGGCGTTTTCTTTAATTATAATATTGCTTTTATTTTTATTCAATATAGTAGGTTGTTTTCGTTGTTTTTTATATGTATCTAGAATTTCTCATGAGTCACTACTCATCACAATGACCTTTCCTTAGTCGTGTTGAGCTGTATTTTATAAAAGTTAACGATAATGTTTTATTAAATTATAACATTGATTATAATTTTATTCAGTAGGGCGGTGTTTAAGAAACTTAATTTTTATGGGTTATGAATATTTAGATATCATCGAAACATTTATAGAAAGGTATAATCTTTTTTTTATTATTTAAAACTTACCATCCAATTTTTTTGTTTATTTTTAATTAAATATTATATTAATTTCAAACGATCATTTGTGCTATGGAACATGCACTGTAGGAGTAATTCAGTAATCGTGAGATAAAAATACCAATTTACATCATTCTATTTATTATATTGCATTTTAATATGTTTTAATTAAAGTACAAACTTTTCATGTAGCCAAATTTTTTATTTATAAACTGTCTCCGCAAATCAGCAGCTCGATAGCATTGCTCAATATTTGGATAAACACATATAGTTTAGGTTATACTATATACAACGCACACTACTTATTTAAATATAATATTAAATTATATGCATAATTGTAAAATCAAGTTATAGAAAAGATTCATTACAATTATCTAATTACATGGTATACTTTTAAATTCTATTAAGAACCGCAGTCAGAGAATTCTAATTTTGACAAAGAACCTTCAGTGGAAGCTTAACGAAATTTAAATTTGTTCTATTGCACGTATTATTATAAACATTGATAAAAAACAAGAGTTTGACGATGACGGTATTTTATCATATAATTGCGTACCTATATAAATTTATTTACGTATGTATTTTAACAAATTATTATATTACAATTGGATTGTTAAAACTGCATAGCATTTTGTTATTAAAATAAACTGACCTTACTTTGATTTGTTTAAGACAACTAACTACCGATAAGTCATGTTTAATGAGTCATAGAGTGATCGATATTTCGAAGCCATAATATTATAATAATATAATCTGTTAGAACTTGAAACCTGAATAGGTTCATAGTATTTAACATTTAATAAAATACAATTATTGCCTACAGTTATATGACAATGAAAATAATTATATATTATGCCGTTTATAATATGTTTTCATCTAGGAATTATTTTAAGTTAATACTATATAATTACAACTTACAACAACAACAATAACATTTATAATAATGACAATTATTTAGGCAAATAATTTGATATTCTAAGTTATAATCCATTTTTAATTCACTTTAGGTATACTAAATATATTAATTATTTGTAAATTACCTATATATATATACCTATATATCATATCACTACGCCTATATGTTCGTAAGATAAATACGAGTATCTATATCTTTATATCTTCAACAACAAACTATATATAGGTTTAATGATAAACGTTTATGCTATTCGTAATAATTATTATATTTTGTTATTTCGATAGTTATTTTAAAATGTTTTTGTTTAAAAAATTTAGTTGTTCAAAATCTTTAAAAATGCATATATTATATGTGGTTAAAGTTCCACTTAATAGATTTTGAATCGCTTAAATGAAATTGTTAGCGTGCAATTTTTACGAACTATATTGTTATTCACTCTTATCTAATACAAAATAGGTAAGTAATTAAAAAGATTATGATTTTCGAAAAAAAAACCTACCATTTTTATTGTTTTCTTGAAAATCGATTATACTTACCTATTATTTAATTATTACTTAATTTTATATTATTTTTACACTATTGCGTAATGCATTTCTTTAAATTTGTTTAGTTTTATTGATTGTCATAACAATAAGTGGTAGATATATACGTATATAGTCAATTATGTTATTTTCTGACGATAAATTCCCATCATATTTGGTAGGTAAACAATAATTTTATAATATAAAAAGAAAAACGCAATGTCAAAACAAAATATACACATGGCCCATTTATACGTGCGATTCAAAATTGGTACCATGTTTAATGTTATATACCTAGCCATTTATGTACAATTCCAAAATATAATCATAACCATTCATCATTTACGCATAATACTATAGGTAACTACAACGAGATAACATTCGTGTGCCTATGAGGTACCTACTTATATTCGTAGTTGTACATCGTATACGCCGCGCACGTTATAGATACAAAATATTTACATTTACGACAATACAGAGCAAATGAACAATACAAAACCGTGTATAGATAATACGAAATATTATACAATAAAGTGGCTGGATGGAACGTAACTGACGTACTGGAGACTATTATTATTATGATATTATCGTTTGGACATCATAATAACGATGTTTTCCTCTGTTAGTTACACATAGGAGTTATTGTTTGTATTGTAAATATTATTATTTTTGATTTACCTAGGTAGGTACTATGAGTCCTATGAACCTTGTCGCATGCGTACGAAAACATGACGTACACACTTTTATTAATATATAATAACTTATCATCGTAATAATAAATATAGTGACTCGGAGCAGTTTTCTCCTCTTCTCCCTACCCTCCCACAAACGCGATAGGAGTTAATTTCTACGCTCATCGGCCGTGCCTGACGACGTTTTGTCGGAAAACGGGCCTAAAATTCAAAACCAATATTTATAATTCTACTTTCTTTATCTACGTTGTTTTTCGATGTTTTTCCGGCATGTTCGTCGTCGTCAATATCGGCATTGTCGTCCCGTGTCCACCCCCCTCCCCGTCGACACGAATCAAATTCGCAACACGAAGAGAGTTCGTCAACGCCGCTCTGTTTTGCACGTACTATTTCGGCAACACCGTGTACGTGGTGCTCGTCGCAGCCTCGTTCAAGCAGGTACGTTGACGCCGCCGCGGCACACACCGCGTCTCCGCGTGCGGTATACTGATCTGAGCGCTTCGACTTTGTTCACTCCCCAACAGGTGGCCGACACGCACACGCCGATGGAGTATCACTTCTCGATCCGCGCCTGGATCCTCGGCCTGGCCGTGCCTTTGGTGCCCCTCGGGATCATCCGCACGCTCCGGCTGCTGGTGCCGTTCTCGGCCATAGCCACGGGGTTCATACTGGTAGGACTGGGGTGCACCATGTCGTGGGTGGTGACCGGCGCCAGCCTGTTCGCCGGCGAGACGGCCCTGGCCGCGGCCGAACCGTTACCGGACATCACGTCCCGTCCGTGGATCGCACCCATCGGTCACATGCCGCTGTTCTTCGCCACCGTTCTGTTCGCCATGGAGGGCATCGGCACCGTAAGTGCCACGATACAACAATAATAATGCCTCGACCGACCCATCGACATTCATCACTAATCTGTTTCGCGACTTTCAGGTGCTGCCCATCGAGAACTCAATGCGCCATCCGCAACGGTTCCTCACGGCGCGCCCGTGCGGTGTGCTCAACGGCGCCATGACACTGGTCGTGTGCTTGTACTCGGTCGCCGGATTCCTCGGCTACCTTCGTTTCGGTAACGCCACCGACGGTTCAATCACGCTCAATCTCCCGAACGATCTGTACGTATACTATAATATAGAACAATGACACCGTGTAATAATCAAGTAAAACAGCAACACAATATCAAACACAAAGATTAAGCAGGTGGTGTATCGTGCACGATGAAAAAATTCCGTGTAAAAAATCGAATTGCGACCCGAATATTGCAAATACATTGATCACTTTGCTCGGTCGATAACAATGATGTATTACATTCGAACGGCAAGGGGATTGTAAGCCAAGATTTTCTGTAGATTTGTCTATTACACGCACAACATAGGAATTCAAACGTTTTCTATTTCCAACTTACCGATCGATCAATTAATGCGATAAGAATTTTGAAAACCGATTCGAATTCGTTGTTAAGTCTACTTCAGATCGATTTTCCCACTTTTTTGATTTGATCTCCCGAAATTTGACAAAATTAAATTAAACAAATTGGAAACATAGAAATTAACAAAATTTAATTTGGGAATATTAAGTACACAGTTTAAAAATAGTCGATCTAAAGAAGACTTCAAAGCTAATTCAAATCAGTTTTCAAAATTCTAATCGCATTAATTGATCGATCGGTGTTGCACGTGTGATAGACAAGGACAAAAGATCGTGGCTTACAATCCCTTAATAATAATATTGTTATAATTGTGAACACTTAGTATTAAATCATACTCGTCTACTCTACCGTTGTACAGATTCGCCGAGTCGGTGAAAATCATGGTAGCGCTGTCGATCCTGTTCTCGTACGGGTTGCAGTTTTGTGTTCCCAGCGAGATAGTGTGGACCCGCCTGGAGCCGTGGTTGCGCAAACGCAAACAGCACGCCGCTATGGTCGTGAACGGTATTGGGGGCAGCAACACGACCACGGCCACGGCCGTGACCACGGCCAGCGCCATGTCCGTGGACGAGAAGAAGCAGCTCGAGTTGGAACTGAACCAGCGGGAGGAGCCGATGGACGGAGCGTATTACGTGATGCGTGCAGTCATGATTTTGGGCACAGGTATACATGGCGTTGACGTTTATTTTCTATTTTTTTACCCGTCATACTATGCGAAGTACACGTGATTAAACGTTTTTGGATTTTTCGTTTTGTGTTTTTCTTCCGGTTGTGTGCGCAGTGTTCATCGCCGCGCTCGTGCCCGACTTGGCGCCGTTCATCTCGCTCATCGGTGCCGTGTTCTTCTCCATCCTGGGTCTCATGTGCCCGGCCGTCATACACCTGTTCGCGTTCTGGGAACACGGCGACGGGGACGGCGAGGAAAACGACGACACGGACTCCGAGGACGATTTGGACTTTGACGGGGACTACTACGCGGTGGGCGACGACGCGGATCTGGATGGCGGCGTGCAGCACCGGGCGCAGCGGAGGAGGAGCAGTGGCCGGTCGACGCGCGGCAGGAAGGGAATGAGCCGTTGGACCGTGGCCAAAGACGTGGCCATCGTCATGATCGCTCTGATCGCGTTGGTTTCCGGCACGTACGCCTCGCTCGTGGACATCGTGGCTTTCTACGGTGCCGGCGGTGAAGCCGCTGGTGGACACGGCGGCGCCAACGTCAACGTGACCACCACGACCACCATAGGCCCCGGCCCGGAATCGGCGTTCCTCGTAGCGGGGCAGTCGGTTTGAACCCGAAGAGGTAATCGTCAAACGTTGTAATGATCAAACCGAAAACAACCAACTGCAACAACGTACATCCACCGCTCCCATATTATTATTTTCATCCATACCGACTATACTTTTTTTTTTCGTTCATACGCAAGTATAATGTATAATGTATAGAATATATTACAATGTACTTTTCGTGCGACTGCCACGGTATGTTAATATTACCTTCGAATGCACTTTCACTGGCACTCCGGTGCAAATCACAATATTATCATTGTTAAAGACAATATATATTATATAATCTTTGTATACTTTTCATTTAACTTATTATTTCTGAACTTTTTTACCTATCAGTTTCTATGTAATATAATATTATACCTAATAAGAAAGTTTTATAACAATATTTTTTTTATATATATATATATTATTTCGTTGTCTCTCTAGACCAGTACTACGAATTAATTTTTTTTATTAAAAAAAAACGTATTCTAGTTTTAATTTCTTTTTTTTCATCATTTTGTGTTTTACACAATATACACTTGTAATTGTATTTTATCAAATACATGATTTTACATTTGATTATTATAGTATTATTAGTATTATTAAAATTATTTTATTTATATTACTTTTTTTTATTATTACTCGACGTATTACCGCTTTAATTGTGTATAGCAATATTTTTCTATAAATATTCTAAACGCTTGACATCGTTTAGTGAAAAACAAAGTAAAACGACAAACTTCAATCATTACAAATTATAGCTTTAAGTTACAAAATTGTATTACTACATTTATTTTATTATTATATTTTAATTATTATCAAATATCATCGTGCTGTTTTTTTACAACCATCGCAATTTTCTATTATTATACAATTATTATTACTTCCGTTGTCCCACGATTATAATAATCATTACTAGCTAGGAACCATGATGTGCCTAGTGCCTACTATTACCTCTCTAGTCCTCATCATTACATTACGGTCATTGCGTCCAAACGTTGTCGTCGCTGCGACGGAGATTTGCACTGTGTGTTGCGTATATATTATAATAACATAATTACAGTCGTCGCATAGCATAACATTTATCGCGTGTGTTCATAAATGACTACGACGATGATAGCTCTTTATGTATTGATGATATGTAAGTATTATACAAATATATTGCATAACAATATTAGGCACCTCGCAAGTACATTAAAAATGTAAAGTAGTGACATACATAGTTATACAGGCCTACCTTATTATCTACCGTTGGTTGACCGAATCAATTTATCGCAATTCCGCTGATATTTATTCATGGGAGTACCTATTATTTGCAGTCTTTATTTGAATATATTATGTTTAGTCTTTATTCGTAAAACAAGTGCGTAAATCGTGTAATTTTGTCGTGATCGTAGTCCGACAAATTCAAGAACGTCGAAACCTCTCTATCAATGTATATCCTTGTCCAACAATATTAAACCGATTATAAATTTTTTTTATAAAATTATTATATAATATAGATATTAGGCCATAATATACAATTTGTTACCGTTGAATACAATAAGTTGAGTTGCATGGGCTATAAAGAAACTCGTTATCTTCTGGAAGAGGGGTTGCGGGAATTTACTTTTTTGTCATGAAAACGTCATTTATCAACTATTACGCCTTCTTTTCATTTATAGATTTTGTGTATCACGTGATAAAAAAATAAGGTTAACTTTTCTGCCATCGAGCACAGTTGAATCAGCTTAAAAAATATTTAAAATAAAACTGTCTAACATGGTGATTGGGATTCTAAAGGATAATAAATGATGTACAAAAACTTGTTAAGCAATCAAATGGGACACGCAAGTGATCGTAAGTTATTGGTATTCAGTTTAATTAAGTGTTTTGAAAAGAGGTTATTTACAGAAAGTACATTAAGAGGACGTGGTACTCAAGATTGTATCTGTGTACCACAGGTGTAACGCTCTATACTGATGTTGATATGGATTACAATAAGGGTGCATATAAAAAAGTGTGTGACACCTTGACACGCGACTTTATCCGTGGGCTCTATGAATAAAATAATTTAAATAACCATTTGTCCTCGACTTAAGTAAAAAACTATATTGCACGGGATAAAATCATATAGCATCAATTCATAATAGGCCTCCTTTTTTTTTTTTGTTTTAAAAAATAATATTATCTATGATTTATACTTTTTTTTTTTTATGATAACTTGTCTCAGTATTTTTTTATAACTGAACAAAGAACTGAAAGTTTTAAAAATTTTAACATATATACACAAATTTGAATCTATGTTAGTGAACAAATAAAAGTACGCCAACGATAAAGAGAAAATTATATTTTATTCTTTTTGTACTACAGAGGAACACAACGAAATTGAGACCTTCATTGTGAATATACATTAAATAGTTTTTGTCTCACGTAAATTGTAATTTTACGGTTAAAAATTTAAAATTATTAGTGTATCACGATCGCCAAATCAAGTAATTAATCTTTCACAATATTTGATTTTTACATAATATTGTGGTCTATTTCAATAAAATAAATGAGTGTCAAGTTATTTCAGTTGAAAATATTTCCATTTTATGTACGTTTACGTAGGTAATAAATATTAATGGCATTTTACTTTCATAAATAGTTTGATTTCAATTTATTTTTGTGAGCTTAGGATTTTCGAAATGTGTTCGATAACGTTGTGCATAGGATACCTTCTCTCTATAATTTATTCTACGGTATACCTAAAACGTATAAATTAACACACCGTTTGATGTACAAATGTACATTGTTAACCTTATGGATTTTGCTGAGTCTTTAATTAAATTACAAAATCTATTAGTACAACAACTTACATAACATTACAATGTATGAATTGCAAATTAAATTCACAGTTATGAAACCAATAATAAATCGGTTAGGCACTTAGATGTAATCAATTTATTATTTGGATATTTTACGATCAATAACAATCTATAAAGTAAATTATATATACTCCTAATACATTTCATGTCCATAGATAATGAATAAATTTAATTTTCATAATATCTATTGGTAACCTGTTGGTAATAAATCATTAACTATTATTAATTTATGATCATCGAAAATATCGTGATATCGAGATGATTGATCTGAATTCGGAACAATAAATTTGACGGACGACTAAACACTAAACATAAAACAGTAAATATAAGATAAAAGTAAATATATATGACATGGATACAATTGTGGTAAATTATGGCACATGGCGATGTTAATTGTTTAAACGATGTTGATTTCAATAAATATCACAATTACGATTTGAAATATATTCTTAAATATTGGAAAATTGAAAATAAAGTTTGCGCTTTTGTATGCGATAATGCGATTTAATAGAAGTGTCATTGCTCAAAAAAAAACAATATATCGCAATACGATATCGATAATTAAGAATACATCGTTGGCTAAAAATACTAATAATCCGGTGTAACTACTAATAAGTTTAAGTAATAAGTTTAATTTGCACCTAAAATCTATATTTTTGAAAATTATAAAATATCCATTAACATTAATAGTTACTTTTTGTCACATATGTACTGAAAGTTTAATTTTCAATCTGAGTAGATAAAAAGTATTATTTTTCCATTCAATGGGGAAGAAAACCATTTTTTCCACGCGCGCACCACGTCTGGTAAAAAAATTAATCTCCAATGAGTATTAATTTACAATATGATGAAACTTTTATCAAATAAGTCAAATACTAGTTGATGAGTTTCTCCTATATTGTTCTTAACATTATAATTGTGTTAGATGTGTCTCTAGTTTTCTACCATGCTTTTTTATGATAAATTACCAATTATAATATTGCCAAAGTAAAAAATTTAAGTTGTCAAAAATAGTTCATGTTTCACAATGGCTCATGTGGAAAGGCAATTTAAGTCTTGGGCGATATACAGCCCTTGCCTACAAGACCTACAAGACGTCCCCGATTGAAATTGTTCGTTTTCTATAGCATACTATATAATATATATACTACCTATTTTTAATAACGTTTAAAATAAAATGAAATCTTATGAGATATGAATTTTTTCCTGACATTTGTATTATTAATAATATAAATATCGTTTATATATTACAATGATAAATTATGACATTTAAATAAAACTATTCTGAACAAATGTTGGTTTAGTATACAAAACAATAGTATTTCATCTAATTTTAATTTAAATGTTCCTGTTTTAATCTGTATATTGTCTATAAAATGACAATTTACATTTTATTAAAATCTTAAAAACTCTCTACTATGACCTATCTGAAGTGTCTAGATTCAGATTGAATCAAATTTTGCACAATACCTAATACAAATTAATAACTCTAAAATTAAGTTATGATTGATTTTAAGTTGTTACCTAGTAATAATAAATAATAATTTTAAAAACATGAGACACGAATATTTTTGTAAACATAAACTCATTATTTTTTTACAAAAGAAAAACTTTAAACTTCAACCCATTCGTACTTATATTAATTGCTTTGAATGTGAATTCGAGTATAATGGTGAGTACGAAAGCCAGTTAATAAGTTATTAAAATACATTAATTTAATCAAGTTGTGGTATTATATTTAACAAGCAATTTAAGTTCATTCAATTTCACATAAATCCAAGTGTTAAAAATTGCTTAATAGATACATAAACGTGACGAATTTCAATAATAATTATTTTAAGATAATATTCAATATACGTATCTAACTTGACGACCTTCGCATATAATCATTTTTCATACTCGATAATCCATCACTGTTTTGAATGTATACTCAAATTAAAACCAATTTATGAAATAACACATCCTTCCTAGTGACCTACACAAGAACTAAATAATATTTTTTGTTTCCTTTGAATGTTATTCGTTGATATTTTATGGCCCATATTTTTATTCGAGAAATGAACAAACACTTGATCTCATTATTTTGTCGGATTTTGTGATTGTATATATTATAAGTGCCTATTAAATTGTCCCGTTAACTATAATTAATGTATGCAAATAAAAAAATAAAAGTTATGCTCTCTTATCAATATTTGGATAGTATTAAACTATATAATGTTGATTTATTTACACAATGTTTTTATTTTTTTTTAAACAATTATAATCCTTGTTCTTTGATTATCATTCTGTGAATGAATGTTATTCACTAGTTGTGTTTTATTTTATAATATGTGTTCGTATGGTATATTGAACTTGCTATAGTTAGTTTTAAGTTCAGTAATTTTATTCCATGCAAATATAATAACATGTAAATCAACATAATATATAGTATTGAGTACAGTTTTAACAACGAAAAAACTAAAATTGAAGATACTTTAACATCTTTTTACTGATCTATTATCAAGCTTAAAGAATGAAAGAAAGGACATTATCTGTACAATTAAAAACGATGTCTTAATATTAAAGCGAGTCATGAATGTTTTGATTATTTTAAAAATGAAATAGATATTATAAAATACCTACTTATGTCATTGCACAGATAATGTTCGTCATTTTAATTTCGATAATAGGTGGTCTGTTTATTCTAATATTAAAGCTCACAACACACAATTGGTTCTATTGAATGCAAATTGAAATATATATTTATATATGAGGGGTGACAATCCAAAACGTACTATTGCCAAAATTGACAAAATTGAGTTATATATTGATTCATATAGAAAAAAGGCGGGGAATCGAATGATGTCATCAAAAGTTGACAAAAAGTACTATTTCCTTTGTTAAAATCAATCTGACATTTGTAAATGACAGCAAAACGTACTATTACCAATGACAAAAATAAAACAAAAGTAACTATTTCCAAATTACGTCAAAACGTAGTATTGCCCATGTCAAATAGATTGTTTATTCGTCAAAATGACGCAAAACGTACCAATTCCTCAAATGTGTACAAAGCGTACTACTTCCAAAGTAGGCCATATTGCACTATTTCCCATACTATAAGGATAGGGAATGGAATTGAATTAAATGCATAACTTACTATTTCCATTACCTAGTCTTAATTTTTTATAAAATAGATTTTTATTTATATTATTACTAAATTAAACTATATTTAAATAGTGTGCGGATTACTAATTTTAATTTGTTTGTATATTTTATCAGCTGATAAAATAATCATCAAGACTCTACCATTGTTATAATTGATAATAAATTATGCCAAAAGTACTGTCTTATCAATTTATCGCATAAGTCATCAAAAATTCGTAATGAAAATGAAAAATAAAATCATTAAAATCAAACTTACAAAGTTACAAAAGCAAAATATAATAATAGTGTTAAGTTGTTAATTAATAATTTTATTTTACTCTTATTTTGGATTGTGAAAATATACTGTTTGATAAAAAAAAGTTAAAATGTGTTCCAAGCAATTACTATTTCAAAAGAATAATCAAGATGATGTAAATTTCTGCTTAATATTCTTTTATTATTTTATAATCTAATATTATTATCAAAAATAAATTAGGTACATAAAACATCACTCTATTTGTGTACAGGATATTTTGAGTTCAAATGAATCCACATTAAATATATCGGACATTGTATTTGATTTTTATACTATTTCCTTAAATTATACCAAAACAAACTATTTGATGGAAATAGCACGTATTGTCACAATTAATAAACTTGGTTGTCAAAATTAGGACATTTCACTAAAATATAACTTAAGGGACATAACAAAAAAATGTTTATTACAATTTAACACATTTTTTGGTAAAATTACCGTATCTCTAAAGAACTTCAGTAGTTTGTAACATAAATCCATCAATACTGAAAAAAGTGAAAAATGGAAATGGCACGTTTTGGATTATCGCCCATCATATATGTTTGTAAGACGGATATAACACAGTGGCGTATTTTTAAGAAAGAATTTTAACCTATTTTCCAATACGAGTTTCTCTAAACTTGCAACCCCAATATAAGAATAAGCTTTTATATCATAATAATAATTATTAGGAACGAGAGTGCAGGTGTAGAGTTAAATTGATAAATAACAGTATATTATTGAAATGTAAGTACGCAATAATCTATTAAATATATTTTAAATTTTGATTCAAAGCGACCGTGACTGTTCAATAGACGCCACTATTGATCGTCATCGACGTTCGACCCTTCCAGTAATGTAATAATGTTACATTATGTATTACATCGTAATAAGTTATCATAAAAATCATTGATCATATAATATGTATTTCAATAAATAATAAATACTGAAAAATGTTATGATATATTATGCAGACGTCATGTGGCGGATATTACAATTGGATTGCCTGGGTCAGTGCTAAAGTCGTCCGCAAGGTCGAAATAAGGAACTGCGGTACCGGCTACCTCGTCCATTTAGCACAAAACTCGTAAGTCATAATCTATAACGGTGTTCGCGAACCCCTTTTAATGTACATAACTACCATGGGGAGCCTTTCTTTCTCGTTTCGCTAAATCGCTTCAGTGATGACCGTTAAGTACAAAGAAATCGAACTCGAAACCTCCTGTGATGTCCCCAATGGAATCACAAACCTATTCTGAGCCATCAAAATGACAACTACAGAAGAGCTCCGACAATCAATGTTCAAATTATAAAAATAAATTTCGATTTCAAAGAACACAATACGAGTCATGTACGCTAATAAAAACGAATAAATTGCACATGGGAATAATAGTTGAGTTACTCTATAGGACCAAGATTTATCCACCACTGTGTTAGAATTGTCAGACCTACGGACACGGTCCACCAATTATTCCTTTCATCCTTTACGCTGCCTTAAATGTGTGGGTGACATTAGGCATTACCATAGGCGGAACTAGACATTTTAATTAGACTGGGCCACTCGTGAAAATCATTTTTCACCTATCATACCTACTCAAAAGAAATAAGGGTGGAGGTTGATAGAGAACATTAATATTTTTTATTATAATACAAATGTATAACATAGGTAATTATTGATGTTATAAATCTAAAATTGAATCATTTATAAATTATAATATAAACTTAATTGTTACATGTGAAACACAGATACTAAAAATATTAACATTTTTATCTTAAGATTAAGACTTATAAAGCTAAACTACGTTCATATAGGACCATTCTTTAAAATTCTTCAATCACATATCGATATTTTTTACCATGGTTGTATCGATATATGAAAGCAATAAATTTTACAATCACCCTTGAGTCATTGTCGTTCGTAGCTTAGTTTTAATATGTATTAGCTTCGAAAAAGCTCATTTACACGAAGCATTTGCCACTGGTATGACAGAGTACAACTTTTAATACTTTTCTATGCTGAAAAAAATGGTCTCAATACCATTTTCTCGTAACGATTTTAACCAAAATGCACAGTCTTTATTGGTAAGAATATCATCTTTGTTTCATGCCTTCAAAATATGTATTTCACTTTATCACTTACAAATTCGTCCTTTGATAAATCAAAATTATTTTTCAATAAATTAATGTCACCTTTGCTCAATTCAAATTTCAACATTTTCCTCACTCCAGTAATGATTGAAACGTTCGTCAATTCCTTGTGCTAATGAATCAATCAATTGATACATTGTAGTTCAATTCTTAGCTATAAATACTGAACATTTTATAATTTTTTAATTACAATGATTAATTTTTAAAAAGTTTTTGTTAAAGTTATTTACTATTTATATAGTATTTACTATTTAGGTACTTGGTTACATGGGCCCTATATTCTATAATATTTGCTTGCACACCCACTTATATACACCAAGTTGTAGCACTGCGAATTTCCATATATTATATCGAAGTATATTTGGTTTAAAAACTAATAACTAGATAATAAATACCTATATCTTACATATAGTAATGCTTTAGCATACAATTAATTAAATTTAACACTTAAAAATAAATATAAAAAGAATAATTTTGTCCATTTTGCTAACCAAGCATCTGTGTCCTCAGTTTGTTCACCAGTAGGTATGGTCGTCAAATAAACAAAAATATTAAACTAATAACTATATAATGTCTATATTTGGATTATTCGATAAACGATTGATGATTAGGACATTTAAACACAATAATAAAAAAAAAGATAAAACCCGTAGGTACTGAATGTATGAACAATGAAAATAATATGGCGAGACTCGCAAAATGACATCTTCTAAAAATAAATATAATAATTTAAAAACTTTTGATAATGATTTGATTTTGATGGTCAGTTGTTTTACTACTAAATATATTTTTAACATTTGAACTATTCTATTTATTACGTACAGTTAATTTCTCAATTTTCTTTTGCATTTATAAGTTATAACTAATTTTTTTATTACATTTAAAATAATATATTCTTAGCAAATGTATACATTAACACGGAACCAATTAGCGTGGGCCGTAGTTGCGCCTATGGTGATTACTGCTCAGACGATTGTACCAAAAACAAAAAGCTTGAATTAGCCAAATGTGTAATTTGTGCCAACGTTTAATCATTAAGTCCGTCGCAAATAACCCCAGTCAAGTAACTGAAAACCATTAAATCATAATCCAAATATATCAAATTCGTTCTGTGCCTCTGTCAGGTACTTAAGGTTATAAATCCAATAATATTCCTTAAAATTCATGTGTATAGTTCTATCCAAACTTTTCTCCGATTTAACTTATATTATTAATTATTTTCTAATTTTCTTATTACTATCATAAACAAACAAATAATATCATAAACAATAATCTAACAATGCTCTAAAAACAATTGTATATAGTACATCTTATCTCATTATAATATTATATATATATATCAACTATTTTAATAACATTTACTACATTCAATCTTATTACAATATTATACTACTTTCATAAATCGTGTTATATAATCAATGTAATAGTATACTATAATTATTTTCATTCACATTATTGTTAAGTTAAATTGTTTATTCAAAAAGTTCTTAAAATTAAAATTAAAAAAAAACAAAACAAAAACAGTTAGACGTTCGCTGCAGAGAAAAAAAAATATTCAACTGTATAATATACAACATGAAAAAAATACGACGACAAACTTCCAATGCCTACGATATTAATTATTACAGTAATTACTAATACGCGTTTAGTATTATGATATACGTTTCACAATACTGATGTCACGGCATATGGATAATTGACGTACACTCGAAAACAAACACTCAAAAACACCATTCTCAGTGAATAATACAATATAATACCCTAGGTATGCCTGTGCTAAACACACTTGAGGACGATATGTGCAACAGACGCGAGACGGTTTAGGTATACATACATATTATGTAAAGTGCACGGCACTCGAGAATATTATGAAAACGTGTGTGTATGTGTGTTGTGTGTCCGATGATAACGGCAAACGATGATCGCTGTAGGCAAGCGTGCGATGACGTAAATAATCCCTGACGATTTGATTTTGCTCACCCACCGCGAGACCTGGTTAGTGGCGAGATCAAGAGTCGGAGCGGCGTTTACGGGTGTCCCGTCACTGCTGAACACGGATTTCTAGTGCTTTCCAACATTATAATTATATTTATCGAAAAATTTTATTATTATTAATATACCGAAAACCGACGATCCGCATTTGTGAAACAAGTCGCTCACGTCCAGATTAACGACGGAAATCCTTGTGTTGTAAAATGTGCCAATCGACATGTCATTTATGAAAATTTATTGCCCGTTGCGTTATCGTCACCGTCGCCGTCGGTTAATCCGCGAGATAACACGCGACGATCGCCCGGCAAATCCCGGATACAATCGCGGTTCGCGTAAGTACATTACAATATTATTATATACGTGTATTATTATTATTTCGTTAATCCCGTCGTCGTCACGCAATCGGCACCTCCGCCGCGCCCCACCACTTGTTCCTACCCCGGTACTCGGCGACAATTACCATGCGCTAATCACTTCGACATGAACGCATTCCGTGTCGTCGTCGTCGTGAGACCCCCCCCCCCCCCGGATGATCACCAGCACCCGACCACCACCGCACGTAAGACACCCGTACGCGATAATGACTGCCCGCCGCCGGCCAGGATTTTCGGCGATTATCGCGCTGGATCAGGGCGGTGTGCGTTTGTTTGTGTGCTCGCGGCTGTCACTTGCTCGTCGTGCACTCACGTCGGTCCACAGACGTAAAGTTTTTATTCGTGTGACGTGTGCCGGCTACTCGACTCCGCCGTGGTTCATACCGCTAAGCGCGTTGTTTTATACCATCGCACTCGCACGCCGTGTGTGCCGCGTACCGAGTTTCCGCGTGTCCCGCATCCATTCGTCGGCCACGGACCCTGCGCGAGTACATCATAGTATACGGTGCCCCCGTGAAACAGCGTGCATTCGCTCCCATACGGTGTATATAGCATATATGAATAGGGAGAAAACCCCGTGGTATACGTAAGGGCCGCGGGCACCGTCCGTGTTGCAACTTGGCCGCCGGCGCCGGTCGGGTTTGTCGCCGAGCACCGTGTTCGATTTCGCTGCGACCGTACTTTGGCGTTTAAACTTCGCGCGGCCCGAGTTTCCGCGCACCGAACGGGTCACGCACCCCGTCGAGACCGTCACGTCGATCACCGCGCGCCGCCGGCAGATCAGCCGGTGACGCTTCACCGCTAACCAACTGCACGAGCTTCACCACCACCGACGACGCCATGGTGGAGGTGCAGTCGCCGAACCACACCAGCCCCAAGCCCGGCACCAACCAGATGACGTCCGTGGTGGTGCCTATGGCCATGGGATCGCCGACGGCCTCGGAGATGAGACGGCGCCGGCGTCGCCATTCCCGTCTCATGTCCAACGCCTCGTCCGTCATGTCGGCCTCGGCCGCCGGCATCCCGGCCTCTGACAAACACAAGATATCGTGAGTATTTACTACACAGTAATATTATAGTATAGAGTATTTATTACATCACCTATAAATTATTATATGTTTATTGAAGCCTCCGAACAATGTTGTTATACCAATTAATAAATATAATCGGCTATAGGCATTTTATTCAACGGTGATCCGGTTCAAAAGTCGTCCGACCTCGGGTCAATGAATGATGTTCAATAATATAACATGTTTTGCATTTATTGTTCTCGGTTTCCGTCGATATTACGTGCGTTTTGCTCGCACCAGAAACGTCGAGGCGCTGATACACATGGTCAAAGCTACAATTGGAGGCGGATTTCTGGCCATGCCCGAGGCCTTTCACAACGCAGGGGTGGTGACCGCTACCGTGGGCACAACTATTCTTGGCTTAGCTGTATTGAACATGATGTCGTTCATAGTGAGTAAATCCAATGCATCATTAACAAATATATTTATACAATTACGATACAAGTTTTCCCAAAACACGGCTCCACGTAATAATATTATGACGAATATATATATACATTTTCATGTTTTTTTTAAGGTTCGGAGCTCACAGGCTTTGAGATCTGGTAAGTACGCCGCTATAATCATGGCCGAGCGAAACAGTAAAAACGGCACCGGCGCCAATGGCCAAGTGGATGATGGTGATAATTTTGACAAATTTTCGCGAAGTCACTGGAAATCCAAAGAGTTGATCCTTGAGCCTATGGACTATCCGGATACAGTGGCCGCCGTGTTCAAGTACGGTGCCCACGGTCGCTTCGCCACATGGTCCTCGTTTGCCAGGTTATACTGCATAGTAATATGTGCACAATTGTTTGTACATACATAATAATCATAATATGTTGTCCGAACCTTTTGAGATTCGGTCGTGTCTCTCAGCTCATCCTAAACTATACACATCCACCTGTAACACTTGACAACACACTCGCTCCATATATATGTATATACTAACCGTCAACTATATTTTTTTCGTGTTTGTTCCTCGATGCTGTCGCCGTCGCCACCACCGACACCTCAACTCTGATACCCGTTGACTGTACAGAAACTTTACCAGTGCTTCACTAGTGACCACTTACTATGGAGTGAACATCACCTACGTGTGCATCGTAGCGGCCACGTTCAAGCAGGTAAACGAGTCGGATACCGCGATTTCTCGTACGACAAATCTTTGTCGTCGTGCATTTATATTTGCGCTATTCAGTCGGTTCTCTACGACCGCGTTGACGTTGTTTCAGCTAATTGATCAATACACGTCTGACGCAGCGGATGACATGTGGTACAAATCACTGCATGGACTGTCGATCCGCTGGTATCCGGCACTTGCCGCGCTACTGATCGTTCCCGTGGGAATGGTACGGTTGATCAAATACCTAGTGCCGTTTTCGATGGCCGCCAACTTGTGCATGTTAGTCGGAACCGGAGCCGTTTTCTATTTCATTTTCATAGGAGATGACCAGCAAATCCCTTTGGCCCCTGAGAACCAAGCCAAATGGGTGGTGTGGCCGCCGACCCAGTGGTCGTTATTTGCAGGGAGTGCGCTGTGTTCTTTGGAGGGCGTCGGGATGGTAAGTACGATAGGTGGTCGAAAATAATTAGTACATGCAATGAATTCATACTTTCCATGGTACAGCCAAAGTAAAAATAAATAAATATTTTTCATTTAAACGAATTTGTCATTACTTGTATGTACTTAAAATTAGATATTGTAAGTTTATAGTTATTTAATATACGCTGGTATTTTAGTATATTTATAACGCGAAGCTAACCTTTATTTATATAAGCGATGAGTAGTAAATATATTGAATAATATGAATAAAAATAGGTTTATAAAATATTAATTAATATAATATTATTTTTAAAATAAAAAATACCTAATTAGTTTTTAAATTAAATTTAAAATAATTTTAATTTAATATGATACTTTGGCGGTAAAAGCTAGTTATATTGGTAAGTCTCAACGACAATAATTGTAATAATTAAAATAAAATTTTCTTTGTTATTTCAAGATACAATACACGTTAAAATATTTTCAAGTCTTTCTACGAATGAAATAAATAAAATTTCTAAAACAAGGTGTCAGGTAAAAAAAAAATACAAATATTTTAATTAGTCTTAAAATATACTATAAAAGATTGTATTAGTTCCAAATCATATTTGGAGGTATTTGAAATTATTTTTTTATAGACATATTCCTATATCAATGCTAAAGCAATTTATTGGTTTAATATAAGAATCAGTTTCATTATTCTAATATTCTTCGTTGGTATTATTATTTTAATCAAACTTATTTTTTAAATATTGATAATAAGTATTTTCTAGAAGTATTTTCGATAATATGATATAAGTTCGAAACATGTATGTTGTGTAGAATTGAAATTTAAATGAATAAAAACATATAAATATTATTTACATGAATAAACACTATTGAATTCAAACAAATTAAATGTTTTTAAAATATATTATGAGATCATATTCAGTAAAACTTCTGTCATAAAAATTATCAGAAAGAATCAAAAGTTATTACCTGTACAAAGGTATTCGTACACGAAGATATCAATGTGTACGAATATACATTTTCCTCACATATCTATAGTGAAGGACATAAAGAAAAATGATATGTGAGAGTAATAACATATCCGAACAAAAATAATTGAATGTTCCATTATAAATCTTTAAAACGGTCTTCTTATTTGTATTATTGGTCTCACTGCGTGTCAGGTGTAACACGTATGGTACAATGGTCGCATTCTTGAATAACCTTCTAAATATATTTAACCCTCGGTATCGAGTTCTCAGTAATAGTAGGGTGCCCCAGACAATATTAGATTTATCGTTTTTTTCTTGTATTTTTATGGTTTTATGCCTTCATACCTGTATTGTATGTATCCATTTTGTCGATCACCTTTTGTAAAACTGTTATTATTATTAGAAGTATTCAGTTAATTTAATTTTAATGAAAAACACAACTCTTCTAACAGTATTTATATTCATATTTCATAATTTTTTGTAGACCATAAATATTTTATATTAATTGATTTATGTCGTAGGTAGCCTATATAATTTGAACGCAAATATTAACATAAACACATTTGATTAACATTTCAAGTGTGTCTGTACCTACTTCTGTAAACTAATGCAACTTTATTTCAGTAAGATTAATTCAATAAACATTAAACTCATGATAAATATAGAAGAATGTGAATTGTCTATTGACAATTTAATAATTTTATTTAATTCTTTTATTTCTCACTATTTTATAAAAGCAATTGAAATTTTTTAATATTTATTTGAATTATAATATCATATGAAATCCTTGTACAGATAGTATATTCTTGTTAAAATTCTGTTTAAATAGTAATACTTCTAAAAAACGACTTTGTTCAAATTTTTTATAGAAGCCTAACAAAAACAAATAGATACCTATATTTAAATGATATAAGATCAAATAATACTTGTACTTTTCGCAAATGAACAATACACGAATAAATAATACGTAGTACTTAGTTACCTCATATTATTTTTCTTATACCCACATGGCTACATTATAATATATACTCGGTGTATTAATCTAGTGATCTAGGAGTGTGATAGTTATGTATCACCTGTCTTAACGAGTAATAAAGTAATGATTAAAAGTAAGAATTATCAAAAAAATTAAGGTCAAACTTGTGTATCTTAAAAACCGTATATGAATTATAAAATGTAATCACAAATATACTAGTACATTTAATTCGATATCAATGTAATTAGTATTTAATTAAATTGTTATGTACCTTTCACGAATTATAGATATACAAGTAGATTGACAGTATATAATATTACATTTAATCGATATTTACGAATGTAATCTTCAAGTATAATAATCTATTATACTATATTATTAATGGGGTGTTAAGGTCTAAAAATACCCATGGCCTAGCCATGTGAACATACAAGGGATACAAATTACCCTCAAGGCTGTAACCATGTCAATTAATTTCGATTAATGTCTGACATTACTCATTAATTTGACTTAATAGGGAGATTATATGACTCATATGGCCACAGGATTGCACAACGACGAAATCTTATCACGGTATGATTTTGAACGTAGGTATATACTTATGCCTAAATTGAATATTGACCGAGTAAAATTAAATATGAAACTATTTTGTTATTATACAATGAGTATGTGATTCACGAAGATGCATGGGTTTTATGACAGCGCATAAATCGCATAATGGAAAAATATATTTTTCATAACAATATTTAAAATCAGGACCTAGAACATTATTTGGTGTGAAATTAACATTGGTGCGTAGTAATTTAAGAAAAAAAAATTTGTTTTGTTGCATGAATCATGTGTTTTTTATTCGTCATCCTGACACCTGTACAAAAATCAGCTATTGCACATTGAGAACGCTATGAGTCGACCTTTAGAACTCGCCGGACCACCTTCTTTCACCCTGCACCAAGCAATGGTCGTTATTGTGGTTTTAAACAGTATACTGGGTCTCTGCGGCTACATGAAATACGGAGACCTGTGTGAGGGTAGTATATCGCTCAACTTGCCACGGAACAATCGGTTAGTACAATACTATATGTGTTACCAGTAGTGGCCTGAAATTTATTTTACTCGACTGACATTTAATATTTTTATACCAACCACTCTAAAAAAATACTAACTGCTTTCCAAAAGGTGAATTTATAGGTTTTTAGTCGATATGTAATGGATGTTTAATTGCTATATACATTAAATATATAGCCCTGTATCACCTCTAAACCAATTATACACCGACCCATTAATATTTCCGTGTATCACGTAAACATACCTCCTTCGAGCCGCCATCATATGTTACTGTTAACTAGTTCCTAGTTGTATGATTGAATGGTATATTACAGTATAAGAAGGGCATATCGGTAAATATCGGAAAGGAGGTTTTATTTTCTACAGGCCACATGATGCGTGAATATCGAATAAAAATATCGTGTTACATGTCATCAAAGTGATTATTATGAAATATAACGTACGTATATATTATCATCTACCTTCGCTTTACTTAATGGTATAAAATAATAATATCTTTTGAAATATTTTCGTTATTTATTGTATATATTTATATATGTCATACACTCCATAGGCTTGCGCCAGGGGTGTGTATTGTGTAAGGTGCGCAGCTGCACACCGTACAAACAATTGTGCTTAGGTAGGTACTATAAATTTTTGATTTATTAAAAACATTTTTATAACTATTTACTAAAGCTAAAATATATCCTACATTACCAGTATTAGAATAGTTTACACTATTATAGAGTATAGAAATAAATTATGTAAAATTAGTTGCATGTAAATTAATAAATGTTTAAAAGCAATAATATACGTAGGTCACAAAAAATAATTGAATTTTCATCTAGTATTTTTCTTTTCGTAATAAATGTAAAATTGTTTAAAAAATAATAACTGTGAGCTACGTAGTAGTTATTATAACACAGAGAATATATTTACCTAATTAAATTTTAGTGGGAAAAAGAACCCCTACTAAATTTGGTCTGGACACTGTGCAAAATTCCCGTTTAATAATTAGTGTGGATGAAGTCGTATAAATTTTGAGTTGAATAAATAATAATTGAAAACCAATTGAGATCTCGAACCACATTATAATAATAGTGAGCAAAAATATCCAGAGTACAACAATGCAAAACGCCCTCATCCCCACTATTTCGATATTGACCCGTAGTAAAAAACGATGATATCTTCCGTGTACGTCGTACGTTAAACGCCATATACGTCATACACAGTCACAGACGAAATGATTTGCTGTCGAACTTGTTGTCAATCAGCCGATAAGTTGTCCAACATATTCACAGGCGAAATTGATCGACCTCACGGCTGCGCCTAAAGAATGGGCTATGTTATTAAGGGGAAAATCGTGAGAGGAGGCTTACCATTTTACAATTTTTAATTTTCACACTGACCAGTTTGTCGACATGATGGGTACATGAATACACGATGTCGTATTGTTGACCAAAACCACCCCATTTACGTAGCTATACCTACAAGTTTGGTCGGTAAGACTGGTTTGACAACAAATTCGTTTCGTGTATCTATATTCACAGGCGTTTTACACCCTATTAGATATCACGATTATTGCAAACAATATGGATAGGTAACAACAATAATAATAATAATATATCCTACACAGACTGTCGGAAGCGATCAAAGCGATCATCGCGTTGGGCATACTGCTGACGTACGGGCTTCAACTGACTGTCACGGCTGACCTGGCGTGGCAGGGATTGCGCAAGAAACTGTTCAAAACCCCTGCAGGAGCTTCGGCCGCGGACGACGAGGACGACGAAGAGTGCTCGGCCAAAATGACGACTTACTACTACGCCATGCGGTTCGCGCTGATACTGGGCACAAGTAAGAACGGAACACGATTATAATATTATAATTACTATTATTGGTCCAATCAAGGGGGGGGGTGCAGGAGGATGGAGCTATTATTCATTTTCCTCCATATTACAGTGTACCCCTTTATTTCATTCTGGTTACGTTTAGATTCATGTGCTCCGGAACGCTAATATTGTTCAACTACACTTAAGAATCCGTCCTTATACATGTTTTCTATCCAACCACTGGTGGTCACGAGATCGTGTGTGTGTGTGTGATAATATATACCATTTCACTGTTTTATGTGTTTGTATTGTACAATTACAGTAATCGTGGCCACGGTCGTGCCGGACATCGGGCCACTCATATCGCTCGTCGGCTCCATCGGGTTCTCTGTGCTGGGACTCATCGTGCCCGTCATCATGGAAACTGTATGGTACTATTACCCGAATGATGACAACGACGACGGTAACGGTGACGATGATGCTGATAGTGATGGTGACCACGAGCGATCAGAAAACCGTTGGATCTCGGCGGCGAACGGCAACAGTGGAGTGACCACAACCACGGTGTCGGCAACGGTCGCAAGTACAGCCATACCAGGAATGACAGGATTTGCGGCGGGCAACAAAGAGAAACGTACCAATCACCGCCGTACAATTCGCAGGATCGTGAGGTACATCAAGAACCTGGTGATCTTGTTGTTGGCCATGTTCGCACTGGTCGGCGGCGCGTTTTACAACATCCGTGACATCGTAAAACAGGCCATGAGCGACGGCTCGGACGTTTAGGCCTGAATAGTTGACGGGATTTCAATTTTTAATTATAAATTATTATTATAATTATTATTATTGCTATTTTACTGTAGAATTACACGTCTTTGTCTTATTATATTATATTATATACCATATCTTATTATATAATATGTCGTGTAGCGTATTTATTTTATTCACATCTTTACATGGGTAATATACCTAATCATGGGCATAATATTTATAGGTATCTACAATATTGTGGTTGTCATAATTTGTTCATTTACTTCGACGTATTATTATACAGCAGATACTAATTTTCCATGTGACTTACTGAGGATTTTGGGTCATCTAAATAACTCCAGTCGGATAACATGCAAATTATTTTGCTTTTAAAAAATATTCAAAAACACAATTTAAAATTATCGATAAAATAATATATGATATTAAATTAAAATTTAGTTTGACTTTATTGATTGTGTACGCTAATAAATTGTCTATTGCAATATAAAATACTATTAACATTTTACGAAGATATTCGTTACGAGTCATTGGTCCCATGGTTTTTAGCACTTATATAGGTTTTAAAAATACTATAATAAAATACAAAAACAGTACTAAAGCATTCTGTTTAAGTACTACAAATTAATAATTTTGTATATTTTTTAATATTTTTGAAAATAATCAATAATAATAAATCTCAACCAAACATACAACGTTGATAAAGTTTTGAGTAGGTAATTAAAATATGGAATGCTGCCAGAAAATTAATTAAATACCTACTATAATTTAATATATCTTATCTTATAATATAGTAGCAACTATATGTTTTACTTAATAAAATAGTTTTATATGCTTTTATGAAACCATTGAGTCGGATTTTATCTAATATTTTTAAACAAAACTCATAGTTATAACTATTACCTTAATTAACTTAATAATTTAGTATTCATTAGTAATTTTTTCAATGAAAAAATTGAGAGTTCATTTATACTAATTTTGAATACTAAGTGCAGGTAATTGGCCGGTTAGCGTTGAGACACGCTAATTAAAAGGAATATTCACGTTTACCGAAGTCATTTTGACAATATGTAAAATTTGATTACTCTTCGGGTTTTCACAAATATTGGAAAGCTTTGTGTGATGATAAGAACGACCTATATAAAGTATATTTACATATATTTGTAATTCATTAAAAACATATTGCAAGACATTATGATGCGAATTTATTGTCTAGTAAAAATTGTATTACAATATCTTATTAGATTATCATTTTAAAATACGCTTCATTTAGAATTTTAAATCAGAGTATTTGGTTCAGTTAATTTGTTCATATATATTTTAAGGTTTAAGGTACACTTCAACTGGTCTGCTTTTATAAATCTCTATGAATAAAAAATAGAATTATATATTTTATTAACATCATTACTCAAAATCGTTTTTAGATTTATCATTGGGTTTTATTTAAGTAGCGTATGTTCTTCGAAACTGATTAAAAATTTTCCAGAAGTCATATAATATATTGATAGTTAAATATTTATTATAATAACAATCCATATTAGTTGTATAAATTATTAGGAAATAGCTCTAAGGTTATTGGATCAATTTTAGACTATTTTAGACTACCGCATATTTATTTAAATTGATTATAAATTTTAAAAATTCCATCAATTGTTATTAGTATTTAGAATTCAATAGAAATAAATGTATATATATATATTTCATGTACTGTATTATATGTATGTATTTCATATGATAATTGCTGTTATTTTTAAACAGATAAATTAGTACGTACAAATATTTTTTAAATTTGAATAGCAAAATATACTGTTCTTAAAATAATTTAGTATCACTAAACTGATAATGAAGTATGAATATTTTTTTTATTATACTTCATGACAGGACAAATTAAAAAAAATAAAAAAATCTCCAAATATAATAATATATAATTTTAATAAAATATAATAATTATAATATAATATCTATAAACATTTTGTAACTATATCATTAATCATCACGCTTAAAACAAGAAATAGAAAAATTCAAAATTGATCTATTTCTATTTAATTTGAATCATTTCTACAATAAAAAACTACATTTGAAAATTCATTGTAATTATAAATTGTATTTTTTGGGATCAGTATAGATGTATTCACAGTTAATATTAAATTATTCGTAGTATTAAAAAATCTTAAAAATTTAAGTCTATGTAAATCAGATAATTTTGATTATATTAACCGTAAATCACATTGATTAATCGTAAGTAGTGACGTCGTTATCAAATCGTTTTTTATCTAAACATCCAGCATAGGTCATAATGAATATTGACTTCTATAACACAAAATATTTAGGTGAGACGTGCGTGATTATTTTATTTAATCAAATATTAAAGAGATGGGTTTTTTCTTGGTGATTTTTTATCGCTTTAAAACAATATAAATAAAGAAAAGAGGGAAAACAATAATATAACATGATACGGAACGACATTATATCAGAATGCAAATACATGGAATGCATACGATTAAAAATGTTCTTACCAAATCATAATTGGATCAGTTTATATTGTACTCTCGAATCGACTTGTTTATCGTTTATGTGTCTATCATTTCGCTTTTAGTTATTTTAATAGTTAATTTGATTTTTATGTTCAAACCCTAGATATAGATCTATATCCAAACAATCATTGTAGAAGGTAATTTTAATGGCGACAAGCATAAAATATTTATTATTCTTAAATACATTTTAAATTGTATTACATATTTTATTTTGGGTATAAAGTAACAGCATTACTTGAATGTATACATTCTTTAGTGTATATTTCATTATTTTCTATTAGGTAGAATATGTACAGTAAAAATTTGAATTAATGGTTTTTTAGTAATTTTTTAAAGAATTATAAATGTTTTACTAATATTTATTTAATGTTATAATAATAGCATTTGATGATAATGTATATGCTAAATTGAGTTTTCAAATTACTTATAATATGTCCTTGAATTTTTATTTACCTTTTTGAAAAATATGTCTTATATATATATATAAACAAATGTGAATTTAAAATTTAAAATACTAAACTATATTGTTATTTGATCAATATTTAAACATTTTTCATCCGTAAAATAAATGGTATCGTTTTAAAATAGAAATAAATATTACTCCAACCTTCCTGGCGCTGCTATACGAGTTTTGTACGGAACCCCCTCACAACACCCTTGTTGCAGTATACCACCGGTGGTTTTGTAGTTGAGCGGCCAGTGTTTCCAGCAGTCAGTATTTAGTACCAACAGCGACGTCGTCACAAAAACACGTGTATGCCGAAGTGACAAGATGGAGGGACAACCTCAGACTAGAAGCGCTAGTACGGAGATGGTTGAAATTCACGAGACTACTACAGGCAATACGACCCCAACGAATAATAGATTACTTACGTAAGGAATATTTTAAGACATTATAATTTTTATTTTTAATATTATTAATTATTTTACAACTTTTTACGCCATATATAACCATTTATAAAAATATTTTGCTTTGCAACAACAAAAATATTTTAAACATTATATTGTTCAATAGACATATTGCAATTCATTCAAGAAAATAGATTTGAAAAAAAAAATATGTTTTTAAGACTTAAATAGAAAATTATAAAGTAATATCAACAATCAATATTGATTTCTTTCAAAATATTCACGTCGAGAAATGATTAAAATCACCTATTATGTATTAACAAATTTACTATATTATATATTGTCACAGAACAATTTTACATGCCAAAATAACTCTAAAATAATAATATAGCACTATAAACCCATGCGTGAAATATTTAACAAAATATTATTATTTATTAATTATAATTATTTCGAAACAAATGTTCATTAAATTTGCTAATTTAAAAAAATATATACTTTCAAATTACTGTATCATCCAACACCTAATTGATATTTATTGCGTGTGATTAAATATATCTACCTAAAAACAAAATTAATAATCTAAAAAAAGGGAATATTAAATTATTAATAAACAATAAATAATATTGTCATTGGACATTAAAACATTTGTAATTTGTTCTAATGTTAACTAAAACAATGTATGTGTGAATTAGTACAGTAAAAAAAATTAAAAACTCATAATTAACCTTATGATGCTAATCTGACCTTTGAACCGATAAGTATTGAAGGCAGTTTTTGGCTATAGCAGTGGTTTTTCAGCAAAATATAAAATAAATATTATAATATGTAATAAAACAAAATCAAGCACCATATATAATTAAATTTTGGGTTATTAGTTTGGAGTGATAAAATATTTATTGAATATATTAGTTCAAAAGTGAAATATATTATAAATTATAATCGTTTGGTACAAAATGTATTGTATTCAATTTGTATAAATATACGTTTAAAGTAAAACTAAAACAATTTGTCTGATACTGAACTCTGTTTGACCAATATATCAATTTTACATGATACGTGATATCAAACTATGTTATAATAAAAATTATACATTCATTGCTATAAAAAATAGTCAAATCTTTTTTAACTGTATGATAAAATATATCTCTGATGATAAATTTATTAGAAAGAGGACGGGTACTATAAAATAATATTATACAGCATATGCATAGTTAATCCATTAAACCATACGTTTTATTTCTGGGTTTCCGGTCCATTCACCACTATACACGCCGTACACAGAAACGTAGAAGCTATGATGAGCCTGACCAAGAGCACTATCGGAGGCGGGTTTTTTGCTATGCCAGAGGCTTTCTCTAACGCAGGAATTGTGATTGGAACTTTAGGAACATCATTGATAGGTCTATCTGTGCTCGACACCATGGTGTCCACAGTAAGTAACAAATTAACATAACATTTACACGCACTAATCCAAATGCATTATACGTATAAGACACGTATATGCAGTTGGATATTAATGTTGTTGGGTCAAACTCCCCTTGCCCGCACCGAAATTCTTTCGGAATTCGAATTTATTACCTATAAAAACTGTTTATCTCACGAAACGCATCAACACTATTATTATGCAGCCTATAAGATAATATATTCATAAGAAACGAACCGCATTCTCCAGCCCCACCCCTCCACCTTTCCGCTATAAATTAAAAAAACTAGATGGGACCAGTGGTCGTCTTACCATCGCTTACCAGCAAACCATCAACTAATTCTAATGCAAGTGTGTTTTTACGTGCGTGTACGTGCGTGCGCATGCGTATACGTGTGTGTGTGCGCGCGCGCGCGTGTGTGTGTGTGTGTGTGTATGCAGGTCAGAATATCGCAATCTCTACGATCTGGAAAATACGCAGCTTTAGCCGAACAGGATGGAAAGAGTGGAAGCAATGGAAACAATGAAGAGGATTGCGGCGATAAGCCACCGATGGATAAGTACAAGTCTAATGAGTTGATACTACCACCGATGGACTATCCGGAGACAGTCGCAGCTGCGATTCGGCACGGCGCTCGCGGATACTTCAAAAGTTACGAAAATATTGCCGGGTACGTTCATACTAGATCCCCCCCCTCCCACCCGTAAATTCAACCGAAACCAATCCTATGACTACGCACACCTGTAATCCATTAATGTTCGAATATTTTTTTATATATTTTATTATAATCATTTTTTTTTATTCATTTTTTTCACATGAATTCATTTTTCACTGTGGTCGGTTTCAATTCCGCGTGACCAGATTATCGACAAGCCTTGGATTAGTAGCAACCTATTACGGAGTGAACATCATTTACGTTAAAATTGTTTCAGAAACGTCTAAACAGGTACAATAAAATTATACATTATAGTGCGGTACTACATTGTAACTATTATAATAATATTAGTAGGTTAGATACCTATTACGTTCCACGACGGCCGCTTAGAGCACTTACTTACTTACTTACTTACTCAGTCCAATACTTATAAGTTATGACTTGGTCGTGTTTCAGATATTGGACGTGGTTACAATTAATGCGCCCGAAAACGCCTGGTATAGTGGTCTGTATGGTATAGATATTAAGTGGTATCCACTAATAGTGGCACCTCTCATTATACTCATTGGTATGGTTCGTTCAATGAAAATGTTGTCGCGAATTTCAGCAGTGGCAAATGCCTGCTTGTTGGCGGGAGGCCTTGGTATATATTTCTACTTATTTTTTGGTGAAGTGAATGTTCCAATTGAACCTCAAGATCAAGCCAAATGGTTTGTATGGTCTATTGGAAGTTGGGCTTTATTTGCAGGAAGTACTCTATGCTCGCTAGAAGGTATTGGCATGGTAAGTTCAGCCAGTTGTTATTTATTTTCATTATATCTATTCATTAATTTAAGACATTACATCTACTTATACCGACGTTAATCTTAGAGGGATAGAGGAACGCGACAAAATATGAAAAATAATTACCAACTCACAACATCCCTCAAATTATTACATAATACCTATGTTCTCTTTTTATCGTAGATTACTGATAAGATATTAAGAATTTAATTATTTTTTGACGTAATGATTATTAATTTGTATAATAGCTCAAGGCCATCGAGCCAGAGTAGACACGGCTACTCGGCTAATGTGACCTCGGCTATCCGATCCATGTGGCTCCCAGTTAGTGGTTTACAGCTACTTTAAAATCTAAGGTTGGATAAATGCATATAACCTACCTCCTCACCAAATGACGTATAATAATAAATAAATAAATAAGTATAATAATAATTTTAATGTACTCTTACACGTGAATTTACAAACTAAATGTTATCTAAATATTGCATTTTCAAGTCCCATGGAAATGTTGAAATAACCAATAAGTTTGTGAGTCTGATTATTTATTTATCATTCTGTTTCATATTTTTTGAGTTGAGGGGGGAGTTTAACTCCTAACCCCCACTATCATCACACCTAAGGTCGATCAACGTTTAAATCAAGCTTAAAATATAATATACTATGTATAATTTACATAATATACGTACTATACGGATTCCATTATGTTATATTTTTAAGGGGGTAACATGCACGTATACCTGCTTCGCATTGATAGGCATCTTCGTGAGATGTAAAATACGTCTCAGGTTACTTGCTCTGTATTGTGGACAATATTAAGAAAGCTTAAATGTGGAACTATAAATAATATACATTTTCAATTATTAACCTGTCTACTCGAGGTAGAGGGACAAGGGCAGATCTAAGATTAGTTCATTTATTATTATACTCAATTTCTACTCTTGGGTTCGTCTTATTTTTATATTATTTCTTTTTTGTTATTTAGAAGCATTGAGTGAAAGGGTTTATACATTTCTATTAAGTGCATTTAAGTGTATGGACATAGATATGTTTTTAAAACTGTCAGTGACCATTAACCCATGTGCACGAGACATCCTTAGTTTTTATTGATACCGATCGTACACGAACACAAAATCTTGTAAACTTGTATAGGTGCAATGACATATTGTGACTACGTATTATAATATATATACATATTAAGGACGTATCTTGTACATTATAAAATATAATACACATATATTATTGTATGCATGTATAATAATATGCGTGTGTCAAGGTATATGGTTATGTTGATGTTATTCATGAATTCTAAAATTAGGTATACTCAATAACCAATATTGTATGAAATATAAACGGCATCCTATTATGTTAATGAAAATAAACATATAGTGTACCTCTACAAACATATTTTTGAATTTCGAATTATTTAAAGAATTGTCTTAGAAAACTATAAATATATTAATAAAATTATATTCAATAAATATTTATTTTATAGCAAATAAGCTAATACGCATAAGAATTAAATATTCTTTAACTATGTTTCAAGTGTGTATGTACGAAAAATTGTAGGTATAGGATAAATATAAAATGCAACATTTACACATTGTATATATATACTAACTGAACATTCTGAATATTCTTCGCCAATATGCAGGTTTTTTATGTTAACAAATCCAATCTGAAAATTGTTTCTATTTTTATACCCTGTTAACACTTTTAACCCTTTTAGAGATTGAATTAGGAAAAATTCTTTCATAATATGGTGTCTATATTATACAATGAAACTACTGATCAACCTTCATATCGATTACTTTTGCGATTTTTTTTAGGTGATTTTTTCCCATTTTTACCTTTTATTAACCCCTTTCAAAGAACGCCCTAATAAGTATTAATTGAAATCAAAATAAAAGAATTTCTTTGTGAAAAAATATTTTTTTAAAATATTAAGTGAAAAAAAACTTGTTTTGACACTTTAAAATGTAATTTTCGAAGTATCCTTTCTTAGCAAGTCTTTACATATTAAAACAAAATTATTGATGAAACTTTATACTCGTAATTTAAGCGGTTCAGTCTAAAACCTAGACTTTAGTACTTAGGTAATGTCGAATCAGTTATGACATGTTTTTTTTTATATCTAGGGTGTTTCAGGATGATTCGACAAATGTAATAACTTCTGTTCTATAATCCATTATATTTAATTTTTTTTTAAAAATAAATATTATAATATTGAATTACATCAAAATCATATTAAATTTTAGAACTTAATTTTAAATATTATTTTACCATAAAAAAAAAAATCAAAATAGCCATTCTGTAAACAGGATTTTTTGAAAAACTATAGTATTTGAATATTATCTTAACAATGTTTAGAAACTAATTTATTATGATTTTTTTAAACTTTTTGAAAACTTGAATTTAATTATTAAAATGCTTGTACAGTTATCACGCGTTTTATCGAGATTAGATTAGGTTTTATATAAATTAATGGTTATATACAATATTATGTAATAAAATTATATTGCACATAATATTATTGTTAAATTACTGATAAACTTATAAAAATCGTAGAAAATCAACAGATAAACCTTTATTAGAGTTTTTAAATAATATTGAATTTTTTTTTTTATAACTTAATGAAATTTTAAATTTGAAAATTCGGATTTCAAAAATAAAAGATTAATGTTTAATACATTTTAATATAGTACAATAAAAAATAATTTATTAAAAAAAAAAAAAAAAATGAAAATTAATGAATAGAACACAAGTTATTGCATTTGATGAATCGTCCTTATACATCTTGTCTATAGAATACATAATATGTTAATTATAATACGAATAATTTATACTAAATGTATTGAATAGGTGATAATATTAATATATATGTATAAAACATATTGTACAAATAAATTTCTTAGATACATTGAATAAGTTATTTTCCAAGAGTTTAAATATTTTCTATTGATTCTATATTCTATAATATATAATATTATGCATATATAAGTTATTATTACCACTTAACACCATGCTAGTTGTACTATTAACCTTATCATACTATTATGTGTACTACGAAATAAAACGTAGATTGTAATTAATTATTATTGGATATTAAATCGTCCATTGATCGATAGTTATTTTAAAAGTCTAGTATTAGTACACAATTTTGAAAACTAAACATAATACTAAACATTTTAATTTTAAAATCGTACCTCATCGATATTAGGTAGTTGATGTTTCGTAATTTTTATATTTTTTTTGTTTTACAAACACGATTTCACTAAATATTTAGAATTTAAGTTTTCTCTCAAAACAAGAACAAATTAACTAACATTGGTAACATCGGTTCTTTTCGAAATTTTTTCACTGTAAGCTTATATTTATTAGTCAGCAGGTCAAAAAACTTTAAAAGAACATAAAGTAATAACAAAATAACCTAATCGATATAAGTAGTTGTACCGTAAATTGTTTGCACCACTTTCAATGTCCTAATCGAAAAAAGAAATTGATCTTTGTAAAACCAATCAATTCCTCAAATTGTATTTGATGAATTATTATTATATGTTACTAAAATAACGATTGTTACATTTTATTTAACCTAACTAAAAATTCTACACTATACACTCACGAAAATATTTGTCTTTGTTACATGACATGTTATGCGGATGCCATTATATTGTTAAAATCACAAATAGTTACTGCACGTCGAAAATAGTATGGCTCGACCTAAAACATTGGCTGGTCCTCCTACTTATACCTTACATAAAACAATGTTTCTTATTGTATTTCTCAACTGTATATTTGGTCTGAGTGGATATTTACGTTTCGGGGATACATGCCAAGGAAGTATCTCACTGAACCTACCAGCGGAAGATCCGTTAGTATATTATTTTTGTATTCTATTCTATTATAATATGGGTTGATCGCTAGTCTCAGTGAAAGCGATAGACTTGACAATTTCGTATTTAAATATAGTTTATATAATTTTTTTAACGTAAATACAGACTTGCAAAAGCTATCAAAGCCATTATTGGGATCGGAATACTTTTGACGTACGGTCTTCAGCTAAACGTCACGTCGGAGGTGGTGTGGAAACATTCTAAAAATACTGTCGGAAAGCTTGTGGACAATAACCCGACAAAAATTAAATGGTCGTATTTAATGATGCGACTATCTTTGATATTAGGAACCAGTAAGCACTGAACCTTTGTGATATTAGTTAATATTATTATGTGTGCCAAAAGAAATCTTATTGTTTTTCGTGTGTATAGTTATTATAGCCATGATCGTACCGGACATCAATATGTTAGTCTCGTTTGTTGGCGCTGTTGGATTTTCCTATCTGGGTGTTATATTACCTTCGATTGTGGATTCAATTTGGATCTGGGACGAAGAGGACCATGTCGAAGATATCGAGGAACAAGGTCCAGAGTGTAATAAATCAACATTAGTCATAATTCAAGAAAAAGATACACCTACACAGATATTCGGCATCAGCTACCGCCGCTTTACATGGGTAACGAGACTCATCAAGAATTTAATTCTATTTTCACTTGGCTTATTTGCATTGGTCGGCGGTGCATACTATAACATAATCGATATGATGAAGAGTTCAAATGCAGAAACAGCTTCAACTGCTGTGTAACGAGATAAATTTTCCTTAAAAACTTTACCTCATCAGTTATTACACAAACTCGTTTCCTGTCGTTAGTGTTTTTTTTCTTTCAATTTATAGTTTTATATAGTATAGACTGTAGAAACGATTTTTTCGAAATATTTCTTGAATAAATAAATTAATATTAAGTGATTTTAAATGCTACAAACTTTTATAGAATAACTATAATAACATTTATAAAATATCAATACATTATATCTAAATAATAACTACTTATATGTTCTTAATAAAACACAATTTAATTCACAATTAAATTAATCCAGTATATTTGTTTGTATCTTAGATTAATATAAATAAAACAAACTCTTATAGAATAACTAATATAACATTTATAAAATATCAATACATTATATCTAAATAATAACTACTTATATGTTCTTAATAAAACACAATTAAATTCACAATTAAATTAATCCAGTAGATTTGTTTGTATCTAAGGTTAATATAAATAATATTCTAATTTACTCAATTTATTATCTGTATTTAACTAGGTTGCTGTTAAGGAACTATTGTACTTAATTTTATTATACAATTTAATGATTATTATTATTATAAGTCTAAACTATTTAGATTGTCTACTTAATACAAAAATGAAAGGAATTTACATTTATTATTCATATATTATATAAAATATGTAATTTCAATAAAGAATAATATTTAATTTGATTCTTTTAAATATAACATATAATTAAGTAAACTTTTTGATGTTATTATTTACTAATATATAATTATAATCACTTCTTCTCCAAATCCAATACTATTCTTGTTATTAGTCATAATTTCCTTGACTACCTGATTGAGAATTTAAATTTGACTTGCTTTACGGATATACTCTTTACTCTACAACTATGCCTTAATACTCATAAATATATTATCTTTCCCACTTCGAGTCCTGTAATCCAACTGATATTTTTAATATCATAAAGTAACCTCATAATTATGTAAATCGGCGGTTCCCAAACTTTTTTGTCGTGTAGATAATCGATTTTGTAAGAAAAGAACTATGAGGCCCACTAACTATACCTACAGGTACAAATATACAAATACCCATAATCGTATGACTAAAATTTATATGTTATATTATATTATGTATAATATATTACGTCAGTTATTAAGAAAACATACTGTACGAGAAATATTGAAAAATTATTTTTTATAAATAAAAGAAGTATTTAACATGAAAACAAGTGGTCAAAGTAAAATAAACTCAACGTGATATTGGACATTGTCTCTCGTGAGAAAATCAATATTAATACTACAACTTGATTATTTTAGCTTCAAATTACTTACAATATTCTGCTAATTTTTAAAAAATTATAACTTATTTAGGTTTATTCACAGATATAGGTTTTCAAAAAGCAAAAGTATCTAAGTGTGATTTTGGCATTTGTGTGAATGTGAATTTCATCTATACTACATAAATCAAACATATTGGAGTTAAATATATTATATTAATTATAATATATAGTGACCACTTTTTCAATTGTGACAATATTTTAAATTAAATAAGTGTATTGGTAGGTATAAGTACATATTTGTATACTTAGTAAATGATTAGCTACTTCTTATTTTAGTACAACAATGGCTCTATTAATAATTATTGAACTTGTATATATATATATATATATCATACATAAATTTCAAAATGTAGATTTTTTATGAGGAGACTAATGTAATCTTAGATATTTGGTAAAATGATTCCTGCAAGCCACCAAGTTTAGTTTTAAAAATCGATTTAGCAGTTTGATTTTTAATGGTGATATTAACATATTTAAATATATCATAATTTGAAATAAGTTGTACTGAATATTTTTTAGATTCTGAGTAAAAGGAATGCACATGTACACGATTTTGACCAAAAAGAGTGCTCCGGTATATAAAAATCTACATATTTTTAAAAAGGTATTTCATTTAGTTAATGCTATGAAGAAGCAATTTTGAATTTTTCAACAGTTTTCCGAATAATGAAAAAAAAGCGTATAATTGCCAATAGTTTTAATCCGGACACCGGATTCGAACTCAGTATTTGTTATTTTAATTTACATATTACAACGCGAAAAATATTCTGGGTTCTTATATATTATATATTATTTTATTTATGTCATTATTCATTTTTTTAAGTATAAACTGATCCACCTAACTTCTTTCACTCAGAATCATTTTTTTGAAAGCAATTGTACATTGGTTTTAAAATTAAAAGACTGATAAAGCAATATAATTACCTGCAACCCTGTAACTCACCCTATCGTGGTGTCTAGTCCTTTTATAAATTTCTATATGTTATTTATTTTATTCAAAAATTTTAATTTATAATGCATATACGATTTATAATTATATTATTAAAAATAAAAGGTCTTATAAGTTTTAAGTAGATAAATCAATCTCCATTTACTTTTATTTATCCTGAATCACAAATCACAATGTGTGATAAGACACATAGTATAAGGAACAGTTAATTTTACTAAATAGGTATGCTAAGTTATAATGTTTTATACATCCTTCAATACCTTAACGCTTATTCAAATCGATTAAAGTGAAATAATTTTATAATTTCTTAGATTAAGATGGTGCACTTTAAATTAAAATAATTTTAATTATGGATAAATAATTATCACTAAAACTATCGTAAATGTTTGGTGATTAACATTCTTTGTTTTGCTCTTTCATCACTATACTCATTAAAAAACAAATAACATATGGTTTTATATTTGACACATAATCGAAAGACCAATTAATTAGTTTTAATAACAATTATACTTATGCTGTATAGGTGATAATATGGAATTATAAAGTATAACGATAACGAATTTCAAACTGTACACTCGAAGAAAAATAGAGATTTAATATAATAGTACCTATGTACTATAATGATAATTATAAAATAAAATTAATAAAATTTTGTAGAAGTATGTTTAATATCTATAGATATAAATAATTATATATTATTTTATTTTAGAAATATTCGAAATCCAACAAAAAGTTTAGGAAACACTTTTTCAGTTTATGCATTTAATAAAATATTTAAGTTAACACAAGACAGATTATTAAATTAGATTAATACATTCTAATTAATATAATTAATCAAGAAATTATATTAGTTTGTCATGAGGTCAACACATATCTATATCTTTTTTCTTAAACATAATGTATTATAGGTCAGCATTATAATCGATATACCAAAATATTAAACGTGTGTTTACAAATTATTTGTATTAACCTAAGTGTTAAATATTTAAGATTGCTAGTTTTAATTTTCATAATTAATACAGTTTTATTTTAATTGTTAACTCAAAATCTACGTAATAAAAAAAATTATCAGCTTATATTTAAAAAAAGAAAGTATACATTATATACCTACAGTTGGTGTATAAAATACATATATGATATTATATAAAATATCTAGTAAATATAATATATAGTAAAAACCAGTATTATACACAAGGTTTAAGATTTTCCATTTAATTTTACATAATATAAAAATTCAGAATATAATTTGAAAAATAACTACATATTATTAAT
The DNA here is from genome assembly GCA_025469195.1 of Chaitophorus viminalis. NCBI lineage: Eukaryota > Metazoa > Arthropoda > Insecta > Hemiptera > Aphididae > Chaitophorus > Chaitophorus viminalis. Next base: position 146,561 of record JAIPRK010000007.1, read on the forward strand.
TTGTATTTGAATCTCTTACATTTAAACTCAAAAAGTTGATTACCTAATTACTTATTCTGTCATCTGTTGTATAAGTGTAGAAAATATTATTTTTATAAACAATTTGAATTAAAGGTAACAATTTAAATTTAAGCTGATGTGCTGCATTGAAACTGAAGATATTAAATTTATCAATATCATATTTCCAACTTTAATTTAACGATTATATTTTCTATAGGCATTAATGACTAATACAAATAACGTTTTTTAATAAATCGTATATTAAAATATAGCTAATAACTTTAGATTTTCAATTAATGAATAACTATATTTTAATAAAAAATTAACTATAATATGATATTAAATTAATTTATAACAATTAATGGACGTATATATGTATTTATTAATGTTACAATTTGCTAAAAAAGTATTTATTTATTAAAAAGATTCTTCTAAGTTGCATTACTCTATTGTGAATCTAATAGTACTATACACAATAGTCAACAATCATATTTTATGAAATGTCTTTCATATTAAAATATTATATGTTAAAATAATTTCAGTTTTATCAAAAATATGATATTGATTTATTTTAAACTTTTGAAGAAAATTATTTCTAAATAATTGTAACATTATAGCACTTTAATTCATAAATATAAAACAACTTGAAATGATTGATTATGAGTTTTTACTTTTAAAATCTTATAGTTATTTTATACTTATTTTAATAAATTTTTATTGTTTTATGAAATTTTTATTCTTCAAAAACTAATGAGGCCATGGCGTTTTTCATCCCCAGAGAAAATCGTCGTCGACCTCATTTTTGCAATTTTTGCAGATCTAAATCGATAATGCATTATAGCAATACTGTTATAAAACAACAAGAGTAATATTTTTGATTTTTACTCTGATTTTTGCACGTTTGCATGTAGATTTATACCGTATTTTAACTCGCTCTTTTTTACTATATATTGTCTTAAAAAATAAATAGTTCGTGCAGTTAAAAACTATTCTCTGCATTAACACTCAAAGAACATGAAGTATAGTACATTATATCTATAAGTAATACTTTTATCCTATATCAGAAACTATGGTAGAAAGATAAATTTGGTTTATTCTTTCTACTTTGGATTATTGTCTATTGACATAATTAATTTGTGCTCAATTTCTCGATTACTCAATTAATATTATGTAGTATACAATAGCTTATAATAATAAAATAATAAAATAATTATTATAAATTATTGTAATATATTTAATAGATACTTCTTTATACTTTGATAGATTAACTTTTTTTATAAAACCTATATCTGATATTTATTTAATCAATTTATGAAAAATAAATTACAGAACAACAATAATTAATAAAAATTACCTTAATTAATTCATAGTAAAGATAAATATGGAAAAATAACTTAATCAACATACTAAACAAATGCTTTAAACTGTATAGAAATACTTTTAATTTTTATTTAATAAGTTTTAATTATTAAACTAAATGATTATCTTTCGATTAAATTATCAATGATGTTTTCATCTTTTTGTTTTGTGTTACTAACCTGTAATCTTTATCAAAATAAATACTTACATAGGTATTGGGTACTTAATACTTAATTGTAATTAACGTACTACTCATTTATCGATGTTTCCAAATTGGGTACAAAGCTTAAGCTAAATTTACAACTTATCAACAACCACTATAATTTGCACTATCCGTCCATGTAATAAAATGTAAAAACACCCGAATTTAATTTGATAAATTAAATTAATTTAGACGAAAATCCACGGATTCAAAGCAGAAAAGTAAAAACTTATAGCTTTTTTCACATTAATTATTATTATTTATTATTATTATTCACACTATTCAGATGTTATATTTACTTGTGTAAATTCAGTAAACTTAGATTATCATCATCTTTATCAAACAGTTATTAGTAGAGCCCAGATTTTTATGTAAAATTATTGTTAAATAATCACATATTTATGTATTCAAAGATATTATATCATATTCAAAAATATGCAAAAATTAGGCAAACATTTTTTATTGTGTCTTAAAAATCCAAATATGCAAAAAATAAATAATTAAAAATATATAAAGTGAGAAAAAATTACAATTTAAATATTAGTATTTAAAATATGTTTAGAACGTAAGAATTTATATTAATTTTTGAATGAGTACCAACACGATGACATGATGTAATAAATTGTGCCTTTAAATTATAAAATTGAAAACTTCTATATGATTATCACGTATCATCGCCTTATATTTCGAAAAACTTTCAACATCTGCTAACACAATGGGTGCGTATTTGAAACAAGAAGTATCTTCTTGTAACATCTCTTCAAGGTCTTCATCATCAAAACTTATTTCTCTGCTGATAACTCCAGAATTTATTTTATTTGTGATAATCCGGAATTTTTTGATAATATTTCTGATAGTTAAACTTTTGCAAGTGCAATACCTCTACCTCCTTCATTTAATCATTTTCAACGTTTTGAACTAATTCTAGACTTTTCCCAAGATTATCAACCGATTTTTCTAGACACAAGATGATGTCTGTTATGCATTGGAAATTTGATAGAATTAGAATTATTATCTAAATGAAATCAGAAAAAGTATTACATAACACATTATTCTCACTGACCCTTCAATTGTTGTGCGTTTTGAATTCGACGTTATACGTCTGTCGCCGGAATTTCCTATAGCAAAATATTTGTTTTATTCGATCGAATTCTATTAATCAGAAATGTCGATAAGAACGAATATATCAAACTTTGATTACAATTTTAAGTATTTTATTTAGTATTTATAAAATATGCACATTTTATTTAATTATCCAGAAATATGCAATTATTAAGGATTTTGATGTAAACATGCAAAAAATAAAAATTAACAGCAGAATCTATGCATTAAGAAACGTAAAATTTAATCAGAATATTATAAGTTAAATATAGATGAATATGTATTTGCGTAAAAATATTGGCCTTAGTTATTAGATTGCATGTTTAATAATAATAAAATAATAGATTACTTTGCAAATGTATATAATTTCTCTTTACTCATATACCTATTGTATTGTATTGAAATACAGTTAAACTGTAAATACGTTTCTTTTTATATCCTGTAAACACTTATTTTCAAAAAGCTAAATTTTGCAACCAAAAATGATGCACTATAATCTTAATTGATATATTAATTTGTATACGAATAATCGATTAAAATATGAAGAACTCGGTCTGGCAGGCTTACCTTTGTTTTTTCCAACTTCGTATTTATCATATTAATATGGATAAATTACAATATGTTAATTAGCTAAAATTGATTTGACACAATTTCATTATTACGCATAATGTTTTATAATAGCATGTGTAAAGTATATATATGTTTTTATCGCCTTCGTTGTTGATGGATCTGAGCAACAGAATGAACAAGTCAAATTGAATTAGTTTTCCGCTTGTTAAAATTGAACCCAGTTACGTATCACTAATTCGACGTTACGACTCACGGCCAGTAATAATTTACGACATTTTCATCATGTGCCACCACTGCCACTAATTTAAACGCGAATCGATTAAGTCATCATCATTTTATATTATAATGTTGTTGATGGATCTATCATTGAACGCAGATTGTATTATCTGTACTCAATGATTTCTTATATCTCTGTATAAATGTATGCATATTGTGTTCTGGTGGCTCATATTCGGACGGTTGTTTAGTGTCATTTAGTTTCTGTTCGCCGCAGCTCGCAGACGCCCTCCCGTCGCTATATCATATTCTGTGCCCACTCGATAGAATGCACTCGATTGTGATTTTCGCCGTTTAGTATAGTAGTTGATAGTCACAGACAGTAAGGTTAGTAAAGTGATGCAGTATCTATTTAGGCACTTTACACGCCAGACTATACGTAGTGAAATTATTGATCATCATAACTAACACAAATCGCACTGCTATAATAATGTTATATATATATTAGTTGGGGCCCCATTTTTTTGGACGACAACGACGACAACGGTACCCCGCGGTCCACGTGAGGAAATATACCCACCGTGGAAATCGGTGACGTTTGTTTGACAACTGCACACAACGTGACGTTGCACCGACTACTACGGTCGGACCAGTCGTGAAAATCAGCAGCAGCAGCGACCGTGACAATTGCGTCGAGTAAAGAAAAACTGCAGGGTTTCTGCTGCAGCATCAGTGGCAGTAGATACCGTAAGCACCAACATTGCCAGCAGTACCGATATCGCTGGCTAGAGGTAAGTGTACGATGTTATTTACTACTTATTGTTATTATCCATCGTTGATTGGATTGGTTTTTTTTTTCTTGGCTTTCAATATATTTATTTTTGTTTTGTATTCTCACGCACGTATAGCACATACTATACGTACGTATACTATATAGTATGTAATCATCGTTGTCGATGAATTTTGCTAAGTAAAGTCTTCCCCCGTAACGTTTGTAGCACATGATGTTATGATCCTTCGCCGTCATCTTGAGTGATCATTGCTCTTTCCCGAGAGACAGAGAGTGAGAGAAAGAGAGAGAGAGAGAGTGAGAGAGAGAGAGAGAGAGAGAGAGTGAGAGAGAGAGAGAGAGAGAGTGAGAGAGAGAGAGAGAGAGAATGTACCCAAGAACAAGTGTTTTGTTCTTAACAATGGTGATAAAAAAAAGAAAAAAGTGCAAACGTATTGTGCTAATCACAAATGCATGAGGAATACTCGTGATAATCTTTACGATACCGGTAATACTAAAAAATAATAATAATAATAAATCGCAAAACAAGTGGGCTTAATATTAATTTGTTCAGGTACACTTGACATACTACGACGAGTATGAATGATAAGATTTCTGCACGGTATTTTATTTACTTTTTCTGTCCTTCATATTACTATCGTAATTTGCGTCATTACTCTTCGTGTGTGCATACATATTGAAGGACTCGACTTTTTTTAAAAAATTATGCAAAACATTATTATAAAAATACATAATCAGAACCATAAATATCATATGTAGGTATTTGAACTAAATCTAAATAATATAGACAAAAGAGTTATTTTATACTATTTCAATACATCCAACTTGTAAACAATATAATTGGAGCCGTATATAATTTAATATAATAGTTATTAAATTACTATTAACTTATGATGCATACCAATATAGAAGTGCTATCTTTACAGTAAAACAGTTGATCCAAACAATAGTCCTTTCTTTTGAAACAAAAGCAATTGGATTAAATCTATGTGTTTGGATCATTATTACAGATGTAGTTTAAAACAATAAATATTTGTAGTCTTATAATTTGAGGTTTTGTTAACACGTTTTTTATCTCGTGTTTCCAAAAACTCATTTAAATTGTTTACGATGTTGTTAATAATTGTAAATTTTAATAATGTACGTATTTTATATTCAACCAATTAAAAATATATACATATATTCAAATATAAAATTATACATAATATACGTATATAATTTAAGATGCATAATAATATAGTAAATCATAATATTGTTCACGAGTGTGATTGAAATATATTAACAAAAACATAATATTATGTGTAATAACATTTTTTTCTTAAAGTGTAAAATAAAATAATATTTTCCTTGTATTGGCTTATAAAATAATTAAATTATAAACATTCTATGTTTTATTGATTCGGAGGAAGTTTTGATTTTACAATGGTATTTTTGTTTTAAAGCACGTTTTTGTTTTTAAAATGAATTTTAAAACGCACTCCGAGTATTACAATGAAATGCCAATTCCTGCTATTGTTAGAAAAGAAATATGAAAATATTATAATTGTATTTATATTAAATTAAGTAAAAAAAGTAACTTTGTAGTTTCAAAATGAAAGTCAACGATATAAATTATTATTTGTTACAAATTGTAATAAAATGACGAAAAAATTTGGTCGGTTTCTATCGGGGGTGTATAAAAATATAAAGTTTTGATTGTGATTAAAATTAATGGTTTCTTAGAATTTCATTGTTTATATCTTATGACCTACATATGTTTTGAAGTATGTCCCACCCGCGGTAATATACCATATACGTGTATCAGTATCACTAATATAGTATGCTTTTCAAGAAGTAAAGCAATAAAGGACAAACACGGTTATCTTAGTTGCTTTTTATTCCAATGTTAATTAAGTAGAGTAAAATAACATAATAAGTAAGGTTTAAAATGATTGATTCAATCAATTTATATTGTAACTGCCGTTAACCTTTCAATATTTATGAGCTATTTATATCAAATAACGTACTTACAAATTAACATATATACACTATCTCACAAAAAAATTTTTAACTATCTGAATTAGATTTTTTTGGTTTGGGATACATACATTTAAAAAATAAAGTGCTAAATAAAATATAGGTTTTATTTCTATAATATAGGTTTCTCGGCTAATTTATTAAAATAAATTAGTCGAGAAACAATATTTTATCCAAAATATTTGCACTAATAAAATATAATTTTTTACGAACAATTTATCATGAGAAACATACAACGTTGAACATAGATAACATTTTGAGAACTGAACAATTTTGATTCATAGTCTAAGTGATTTTTCATACTCGATAATTCTATAGCATTCAATTACAATTCTTTTTCTTTGATATTTCGGTAACCAAGTTTTTTTAATTAATTCCCGAAAATAACAAACCAATTATAATTGTACTACATAAATTCATTATTTATAAAATATATACTATACCTATGTCCATACTAAAATTTGAAAATAGCTATTTGTCAATTATTAAGTAGGTATAAGATTAAAGGTAATCATTTTTTTTTTTCTTGTCTGTCATAATTAAATAATGTAATACGTATATTTATCAATTTAAAAGTAATTGGAGTACAACATAGATTGATATTTTACTCTAATAGAGAATTTAATCTAATAACACTTTTTTAAAATGTATTTCACTAAAAATAATTAATAACAAATAATAGTATACCTCCAACGTTTCAAACTCAAGGAAAACACAAAAATACAGAATTCAGTTTTTCTCTCCCAAGATAAAAATGATTTCGAGTGTTTTTAGTTGGTTAATTTGTTTTTAATTAATTTGCATTTACTTATGAATTATATAATGGATAAATAATTAAAACTGATACCGTTTTATAATAATGTGAATTAGTCATTATATTAAATAGATAATATAAGAAAAATAATCAACATTTTAGTCTCTATATTTAAAGTATTAGATTTCAAGTAAAACAGTATATTTTATTATTAAATTGCTCAATTAAATTTTTTAATGTTTGTGAACTTAATGTGAACGCATTAATATGTTATTCTAGCTGTAATCAATAGTTTCCAAAATAATTAGTACTACACATAGGTGGACATCAGGAGGGGGAGGCTTGGAGGGCTTAGCCCCCCAAATATTTTATTATCCCCCAAAATCGAAACTGTGTTAGAAATATTATTCGTTGTTTTTATAATTATCTCTTATTTTTTTTTGAAAATCGTAAAATAAGTAAAAAGAGAACAATCAAATCCAGTGCCACCAATGAATCATTAGTAACGAAAAAACGAATTAATTTAATTTACGAACACGCGGTGACGTGGATATCCGATAGACGACGTGTTATCACTTATCGGAATGCCGTGTACTGGGCTCTTATAAATATATATTTCTTCTTTCTGTTTATAATTTTATAGATGTTTTAAACAGGAACAGATGTCAGTATGTGTAAGATACTGTAAAGAATTTAATGTGATTGAAAGGTTTTTGGGATTTATTGACTGCTCTATAAACAAGATGCTGAATCATTAACACAATACATTATTGAATACTTAAAAATGTGTGGTTTAAATTCAAAAATACCAATTGTAGCTCAATCATTTGATGGTGCTAGTGTTATGTCAGGGAGGTTCAATGGGGTACAAGCAAAAGTGAAAGAAATATATCCGTATGCTATTTATATTCACTGCATATATTATAATATTGATTTATAAATAACAGTATTTATAAACTCATATATAATTATTAATATATTATTTTATATTTATATTTAGTCTCTAACGGATGTGTCTAAAGAATATCTAAATTCAGAAATGATAGTGACAAAAAATGTTGTACTTAAAAATATTGGTTCTGATGTTAATATAAAAATAGAAGATGTTATAAGAGTTTTGTCAAAAAACCAAACAACATTTCCTAATTTGCAAAAACTATTTACAATAGCATTAACCATGCCAATTAGTTCGGCTAATTGTGAAAGAAGTTTCAGTGTGATGAAAAAAATAAAAACTTGGCTAAGGACATCGTTGATTCAGGATAAGTTCAGCGATCTTTCCATATTATTATTGAAAAAGATATATCAAAAAATATAAAAAGTGATGATATCTTTGCTGATACAAATAGATATTTGTTATTAAAATAAAATAATAATTATTTTTAAATATACATTATTTACTTTTAACATTGTATTATTATAGCCCCCCAAAAAATTCAACCAAATGTCCGTCTAGCCACTACATATTTGTATACATTTTTAAAAATTGATAATTTACATGAAAACTTGAATATTTTATAATATCGATGTGATAATATTAGCGAATATATTTACTTTATACTTGCTTTAACTTACTAAATAGTACGGAGAACATGGCAAATTCGACGAAAAGTGGCGGAGACAGCAACAATGGCAGCGTCTACAACGGCAACGTTGGTGGTACACGAGGGCGCTGTGGCAGGGTTGACGAAAAGCATCAGCAATACGATCCGTTTCAAATGAGGGACAAGTCTAATACGACTACGTGCGTATAATAACTATTTCTATCAGTTCATGATGATAACCATACTTTCTGTCATTTTATAGTGCTACTGGTGCATTGGTGCATTTAATAAAAAGTAGTCTTGGTTCTGGCATCCTCGCTATGCCGAACGCGTTCAAAAACGGTGGATTAATTTTCGGCTTAGTCGGAACAGCAGCAATTGGAGTGCTTTGCTCACACTGTATTTACCTATTGGTAAGTCGAATACCGCACTCCTATCACCACTTGTCCATTGTAACTCTGTACCTACTAACAACGTAGACCGCATTTATTGATTAATAAACGGGAATATAATTAATGATGCCAATCAAACATTTTTAATTTGAAAATGTTAAATATTACTGTTATAAATATACGAAACAAAATTTTTTTTTAAAAAAATAACAATTTGATATGTATGTCAAATAAAAATAATGAACGGTTGTATATAATAAGTACTTATTATAATTGGATTTTGAATTTAATCAATATTTTTCTAAGGAAATATTATTTAAAATGAACGTGTTTTAAATTATTATTCAATGTCATAAAGTAAATTGGTTTTATAATCAAATTTAAATGAAATTATGAGTGTAGGTTTTAGGTATTTTTTTTATTATAAATAAGTGTTTCTCGCCTTCTCGGTTGAACCAAAAAAAAAAAGACGCTATTTTTATTAATAACTTTTAGCCTAATTAACAACTTGCTTTTTATTTACTGTTAAAAGATCATTGATGAAAATTTTTTTACCTCTCAAAAGCTCAAAATGATAACATTATTCGGGAATTAATTACAATTAGTGAAATAACATTCATAAAATAATATAGGTACACCCGAGACCCGACCCATAGTTTACTTTTTAGTTTTCAACAACGACGAACGATTTTTGATAAACATTGGTCCTTGATTATAAAAAGCTGGACCACTCAATTACGTATGAATTTAAATTAATTTGCAAAACCATAAGATCATCAATCGTTATGTGTAGAATGTAGGACTACGAAATATTCTGTATAGAGTACGGTTTTCGCAGAATATAGTATATTTAAAATTATATAACTCCACCCAAGACTTTTACCAGGGAATATAGAGTGGCAGTAAAAATATTTTATTATTTATTTTGTTGTTAATTATTTTTCAGGTTTTGTGCTCGCAAACCCTGTGCCGACGCACCCGTCGTCCGGCTCTTGGATTCGCCGACACTGCTGCCATGGCATTCAACACCGGTCCACACCGGCTTCGCACTTGGGCTCCGTTTGCTAGGTATGATAATACTAGATTTGGTGATAACTTACAGTATTCATAGTTAACTAACTGCTAGTGCAAATAGTATAGTAGAATAAAATAAAATACTGGAACGTCTAGAACTCAAATTAATTGTTTACATCTTGATAAATTACGTAGTATTTGATTTAGGTAATATAATATGTGTTGTAATTTATTTAATTGTTACATTATTTATGTAACATATAATAGTAATAATTAACATACATTTTATTTGAATATCTTTGTGAAATACTTTATACAGACAATACAATTGTAGAAAAGGTAGGAATTGTTTTACCTGTATACAACAAAATATACCTGTGTACAACAACAATTAGTTAAATATCTTTTTGAATTTCATATTCATTGCAGTTTCATTATTATCTGAATACTGATATTTAGTATTAATAATAGTAATAGTCAAAGAGTTTTTTTTTTAAAAAAAATTAATATCAGAACTATTATATTAATATTATGTATTTTTTTGATATGTTTCTTCGATGCGTTGTCCGGAATATATTGAAAATGTTTAATATAAAGAGGGTTTGTTAACGCTGCACTGTTTTGTACGTACTATTTTGGAAATTGTGTGTACGTCATACTTATTGCAGCATCATTCAAACAGGTATATTATCTATGTTATAATGTACAAATAACGTTACTATCTAATCTTATTTACATTTTCTAGGTTGCTGAAAATCATACACCGCCGGAGTGGCATTTTTCCATCCGTATTTGGATTTTGGCTCTTGTCATACCACTCATTCCACTCGGAATAATACGCACGCTCAAGGTGTTGGTCCCACTGTCAGCCCTGGGTACAACTTTCATACTCGTAGGCTTGGGATGCACTATGACGTGGGTGGTGACCGGCGTCAGTCCATTTGCAGATAAGGCAACTATGGCGGCATCAATCCCGTTACCTGATATCAGTTCTCGGCCTTGGATCGCTCCTGTTGCACGCATGCCGCTGTTTTTCGCGACTGTTGTGTTTGCCATGGAGGGAATTGGTACCGTTAGTAACATTAGTAACGCAAATAATTTTCCACCGATCAAATAAGTTATCCAATGTATCCTTGTCATTAGGTCCTACCGATTGAGAATTCGATGAGCCACCCAGAACATTTTCTCCGGGCTCGCCCGTGCGGAGTATTAAACGGTGCCATGGCACTGGTCGTGTCATTATACTCGATCGCCGGCTTCCTCGGATACTTGCGGTTTGGTGACACTACCGAAGGTTCGATCACGCTCAACCTGCCCAACGATTTGTACGTATAGCGTAACAGCTAGCTTGAGTTATAATAATAGGAACAATTTATCATTTTTATATTCTTTTTCTCCATTTTACGATTGTTGACAAATTCAGGCTTTGTGAAATTATTAAGATCATGGTCACGTTATCAATAGTATTTTCGTACGGCCTACAGTTTTGTGTGCCTAGTGAAATAATCTGGGCCCAATTGGAACCGTGGTTGCGCAAACGCAGGCTAAACGCGAAGTATTCCACTTCGATGAACCATAAAGGAATTGCGACAATATCTAAGAGCTGCATTACCGACAGCATCACGACCATGACTACTGCTATTTCTACGAAGAGTAGTATAACCCTTGACGAGAAGAAACTGCCTGAAGGAGAAAATGAACTGCTAGAAGAACCGGTGGACCTGATGTACTATGTTATGCGGGCTGTAATGATCGTTGGCACCTGTACAGTATCATAGTTTTTTAAATTTATTTTTATAATTATATTTAATATGTTTTATATATAATTATGTTTATTGCAGTGCTTATATCTGCTGCGGTACCAAATCTTTCTCCGGTCATATCACTGTTTGGTGCAGTTTTGTTCTCTACATTGGGCTTGTTGTGTCCTGCTGTAATCCATCTGGTAGCATTTTGGGAGCACAATGACGAGGAAGAGGAAGATTTTAAAGAATCGGATTTATATGATGATTTGGAATATGAAGTGGATGACTATGCCGCATATGACACCGCGGACCTAGAATACGGTGGTAATGTACATTGGAAACAACAAGAAAAAAAAAACTGTGACGGATCAGTCAGCAATACTAAAGGTATGAGCAGATGGATCGTGTTCAAGGATGTGATGATAATATTTATAGCTATAATGGCCCTAGTTTTTGGAGCTTATGCCTCTCTTGTAGACATTTTTGCGTATTACGGATCCGACAACGGGGTAGGTGTTATAAATAATTCCAGCACAATAGCAATCCAATAATAGCCCAAAACTATACCAAACGACTACAGAAATATTTAGCACCATAGTCATAAACTCATAGTCAAATGCATAACAATAGGCTACCACTTACATGTTAAAATCTGTAGTGGTATTTATATAATTACTGCTACACTACAGAATCAAGAAGCTAAACGTGTTAATAAAAATGTTTAACAATTGTTTGTTGATCAAATATCTGTATGTTTTACATTCATTTTCAAATATTTTCATTCATCATTGTTATCACTACATGATTTTTTTTTTTTGTTATTAACATTACTATATAAAACTGTATTAGATTATTTTGTTGATTTTTTTTCAGCTTATGATAAATTTATTTTTATTTAAAAATGTAATAAATTATTCTTTTACTTTGTTTTGTTGAGAATTTATGTGCTTTATGCATGTGAATGAAAAGAAAGCTTATTACTAATTATAAATTAATTATAAACTATAGTTTTTACAAAGTTGTTATTTTTGTTTAAGCTATAATAATTTTACTGATATTTATGTTAAATTTAATAGACAACTATTTTTGGAAATAAGTTTTCTACTTATACAATTATATATGTAGAGTTGTTGATCATTTTTTGTTTCATCAAATCATGAAAATGTGAGACACACATCATATAATAAAATTGTAGATAATTTTGATCATTATTATGTTTAATAATAATTCACGTTATTTACACATTCTTTTTATTTGTTCAAATTATATAATTGGATATTGTTTAACAACTTAATACATTTTTATGAACGAATACGAAAATATACGAAATTGTTTAATCTTAATGTATACTTAAATGTATTTTAAAATTTAGCATATATATATATATATATATATACATATATATATATATATATATATATATATATACATATATATATATATATATATATATATATAATATATATATATATAAATGTTGTTTATTTTTCATATTTGGAATTAAAATTTTTTTAATTTTTTATAAATCCAATAAATGAAATATAAATTATTTTTACTTGTATTTTCTGACTAATAAATCTCTTTTGATTTAGTTAAGAAATGAATTCCCTGTGTTATGCTACATTTGAATATTGAATTTCTGTATTATTTTTATAATAGTCAGAACAAAAATTATGCAATATATTTAGGTATACTCTACAGCTTAGAAGTAAGAAGTAACATTTAAATAAGTCTATCAAGACTGAGCTAAGGCATCGCGAATAATGCTTTTTATGCCATATTTAATGTTATGAATTCAGTGTTGTGTACGGTGTATGTACGTTTACAAAAAGTATTAACAAATATTTCATACGCGCACTGTTACAGTAAGAAATAGTGACACAATACACTTAAAGACACTTTAAATTTAGAATCATAAACAGTATAGGTTTATTTTGTTTACTGTTAATTATCGTTTCATAATGTAAAAATTGTATTCTTCAACATTTAAATTCTAGTGGTATCATACGGTTATCAGTTTAACAAAATGTTAAAAAATTTTAATTTTATAAAACTAAATTTAAATGATAATTTGTCAGGAAAACTTTAATAATAATAATAATAAAAAAAAAAAATTAAATAAACAGAATCTGCTTGATTTGGATCATATAATATTACACGTTTTTAAATTTAAATGAATAAAATTAAATGAAAAAATACTTCATTATAAATCAACTTTAAGGTACATTTCATTTGTGGTACGGTATACTTTGAATAATATAAGTTTAATGAATACACTTGGTATTAACATTATTTATTTTTAATGCGTATGACGATAAATCATTTTGAACATTTGTTAATTGATGAAGAATTATTTAACTCCTAAAGTCCTAAAAGTAGTTGTAAACGTTGATGATTCTATTCACAGTCTAATAATATTATGTTACACCATTTCCTCATTGCCGTAAAATGCCAAGACATATACATCAATGTATAACGTACATAATAATATTATTATAATCGATTATACTCTGAGAATACGAACATGTATACGCGGCTGTTGTATTAGTTATCTAATCAATATTTCTACGGTGGTGAGCGATAAAACATTTAATTTATAAAACAACCATAGAACGTCGTAGCTAAGATAAATAGCAGAAATCCGGTTAATGTATTCACGGTCAGTATACCTATGATAAAATAATGAATTTTGTCTATTTTAATTGAGGAATATGACAAAATTGATTGTTCAGTAATGCTTAAAGGTTTATAAGATAAGGTAAAGTTCGACTACCTAATTCGTAGGAAAAACATATTTCGAAAAATCTACTAATATAGGTACATTAACAATAATCATTAACATGATTGTAAAAGGGAATTACGCATTAAATTTTCTCATTATAAATAACACTGGTTTTAGTTAGATTTACTTTGTTACTTGTGACACTTGTTACGAGATGATTTTCTCCCATAGTATGAAAACAAGTTAGGTTTCTTACAATTAACATTTTACCATACAGAAAATAATTAATTATACTTCAATGCATAATACAGAGTATACTTTATGAGTCTGATAAATTTACTTATGAATCATAATTTTATTACATCATCGTATCTTGGTTCAATTAGTATATCAAAAAATATACATGAAATGTAATCAAAAATTAAAACTACAACTAAAGTTGGATGGAAAATTATTGCCCAAATAACCGTAAATAAAATAATATACATATTCATAGGCTATGATTATAATAATATAAATTATTTCTATACTACCTACCTAGATAGTAAATACAACATTTTAAAAATAATTTCAATATAGAGTAAAAAATAAATTGGTAGTCACTCTATTAAAATTTTAGTAAATTAGAATTGATTTTAAATACTGTAATAAAATGGCATACACGTATAATGACGTATTTATAGACACTCGTATGACCATAAATCTATAAATCAGAATCTTATGTTTAGTAAGACGAGTTAGAAATGTGTCACTAAGATTTCTTTAATTTTCAGTGCGATAAAATAAAATTATCCTCATATCACTTTATATATTATACATATCATTGACGTCATTAATCACTGTCACTACTTCTTATTTCTTAAGGCAATCTGATTAGGTCATTATTATTGTAAAACAATCATATAAATTGGAACATGGGCAGTACGATATTATGCACTTAATGATTTTATCATTTATTAGTATGTACTATTTACATTACAGTAGTACCTATATACTGAAGACTGAAGTCACATATTTATATTTGTTAATTTATACAGCCATGATTTATTAATATTTATTGCCCAATCCGTTATTGGGGATAACAAATAATTCCTACTACTTTAGTACACTTCAATGTAATTCCACTATTAATGTTATACGGTATTAGTGTTACAACGTAAACACTCGGAACCCAAGATTAGTTCCGAATATACGTACTAGGAAAAATCTAAAACCAGTTTGAAGACAATATTTAAAACAAAAACGTCGAAACGTCTACGTGAAAATATGCTATAGAAATCGGCCATGAAATTTGCAGCAAGATAAAATAAAACCACCAAGTCTCCGATGTAACTTAACTGACGGTAGGTAGGCATTTTTACCCCAATGTCACAAAAAAGAAACTTTATTATGAAATATGTCCTAATTTTTCTTTGCTTATGTACACATATATTATTTTATGTTTTTCCTGGTACCTATGGAAATATAATCAATAAATTCTCATTTATACGATTTATCTAGTAGATATTATAACACTAGATAGATTATAGTACTAGACCCATTATAGAAAATTTGCATCGCTATTAAATTTTATTGATATTTGATTCTTCGTTATAATTTATAAATAATAATCTTACCAAACAGATTCATGTTTCATTTTAAATAAACGTATTAATTAAAATTGAATTTAAATTGTATTCACATGTTTGAATAATGTTAGTATAATATTATACATTATAATACTTTCTCTGAGCACATAAAATCTTATTTTAATGGATAAATATTTTAGCTCTACTGATACATTTTCATTTGTAAACATACTAATGATTTCATTAAATATTCTGTGTCTGTCAGAAATAAAACTTTCACCAATGATAACAATATTACGTGCATGAGTTGTGTACAAGAAAAATACTAAAATGCATACATGCTCTATTTTAAAGTATAACATGTACTACGTTCTTACAAAGATAAATACTTTTATATTGTTCAAACACAGGCAGTCGTGTAGAAATTAATTGATTTAATTACACTGAAATACTAAATATATATGTATAAATGATTAGTAACACGTTGGGGTCCATGATACGTTAGAACTTAGTTTACATGAAAATAATTAATTTGAAGAATGTATATTATGTCTAAAGTGAGTTAGATAATACAATTTTAATCTATTTTTATATGTCACGTTCTTCTGCAGGTAAAATAGATTATTTTATTTACTCGTTCGCTTTCGTCTTGTGTACAACATCGTGACTATCGTTTATTGGTGTATGCAACAGCAGTATGGCGAACATAATGAATTCGACAAGAATTAGTGTTGACACAAACGAAAGTCACGTTAATAACGGCTGTATTGGTGCAGAAAGGCACTGTAACAAAGATGACAAAACGCAAATGCCATACGACCCGTTCCAGATGCGAGACAAGTCCAATACAACAACGTGTGTTTAAATAATTATTTTAAGTATTTATTTCCTTTCGATTCTTCACATTTCACTTTCATTTTCCAGAGCCAGTGGTGCCTTATTACATCTAATGAAAAGTAGTCTTGGAACAGGTATACTTGCCATGCCAAATGCGTTCAAAAACGGTGGACTTATCTTTGGCCTGTTCGGCACTTTGGCCATCGGAGCGCTATGCACACATTGCATATACTTGTTGGTAATAAAATAATGACTCTACCATACTTGCAAATCAAATAAATAAATTTCAATTTCATACGTCTCAATTTTGTCGATTAGTAAAATATAGAAGTATAGTAATGAATTCCACTAAGTATTATTATATAAATTTATGTAAATCCTTTAACTATTTCCTCGCGTTTGATCTACTAAATGTTGGTCAAGTAAGGATCATAAATAAATAGAAAAATAATCTATATAAACGTAAAAACCGTCACTTTATTGTTAGTCGAATATAATTTAATGTTGGACGGATTATAAAGAACTTACTCTATTTTATAATTTTACATTCTATTCGCTATTTATTTTATTTTTCAGGTGCTTTGTTCACAAGTATTGGCCCGCCGTACACGACGTCCAGCTCTTGGATTCGCTGATACTGCCTTCGTGGCGATCAATTCAGGACCTCATAGATTTCGTTCCTGGTCTTTGGTTGCCAAGTAAGAAAATAAATTTTTATTTTAATAAAAACAACTATTAATATAAAACACTGAATAATTTATCTATTTTTGGTACATAATATTTTACGATAAAAAGTACCAATCAGTAGTTCAAAATTACAACTAACTCAATTTTTCAGCAGCTCATTTAAGCATTTATAATAAAAGTTATTTAAATTATTTTTATTGTATATAAATTACAAATTCAACTTTAATTAATAGACAATCAAAGTACACCAAATATACACTTTTATCGTCTTAATAACATTGTATTAAATGTTTTTTTTAGCTGTGCATGGCGTTTGATTATAAGTATGAAGTTTGTTATGTTAAAGATTATGTACCCAGTTTGAAACTTGGCACATAATTTTTATAGAGATTACAATAAATTAACAAACAAAAACCATTTACATATTATGTTTTATTTACGTAATAATAAAATGCCTTTACTGATAGACCTTTGATTAGCAAATTTATAGTTATTATAAGGAACATTAAAGTTGCATTAAAAATTATTTTTTAATCTCGTATTATAAGTACGCAATAGTTAACAATCCTTCATGTTAGTTTTAATTTTGTAAATTTATAAGAAAGTCTGAAGTTCATATATTGAATTAAATGTTTGAATATTGAGATCTGTATATATTAAATTTATAGAATATAAACTTGATTTATTTAATATAGTTTTTATTAAATAATTTATGGTTATAAATACGGTATTAATATATGGCTAGAATACGTACAACCCCAAACCAAATGATCCATATAAATAAATGAAATGTGCTCTTATATTGTGCTAATATCAAATAAAATGCAATTGCAATATTTGTAGTATTGAATACATTGATACATTATGGATGTTATGGTTATTTGAAGTACCTACAAAATTCTAAGTACAAGTAGGTAGGTTAACTTATTGACTTATTTGTTTTTTGATAAAATATTATCAATGGAAAATTTACAGCTATTATTGCACAATAATTGTTAAGTAAGGTGACAAGGTGTAATCTATAAAGTATAAGTAATGTATAAGACATGTATATGTACAATGTATGTTTATATTTTTAAATTATTTATCAGAAACGATTACGATAACTATTCCGCATTTTAATTTTTATAACTATTGAACCATTAAAATCATTTACTCACATCAACATATTTAGAAAAAAGTATTAAAACTTTGCAAAAAATTTTTATCTTTCATCTTTCTAAGTAAAAACGATTTTTATTTTACTCTTGTACAATATTTGTACCTAATCTGATATACGATTTGTAATTTATAATCTGAAAATACACAATTTTTTCAATCATGTTGTTGATTTTGGTAAATATTTTAGACTTATTGTACTTTTCCAATAGATAATTTAAATTTAATTCATCAGACTTTAATTATACCAACTTTAACTATAGGTAATACCATTGATTTCATATTATATTTTAATAATATCAAACATATTTATGGATAAAAAATATGGTTTGAATATTGCAGGCTATAATAATTATTATAGTATTAACATTAACGAGTACATGAAATTCTGATTTTTATACTAGCTATTACTGTTTATATTTATTTATTTATCTATTCTCCATTACTTCATTATATTATTTAACTATAAATTTTAATTAATTTATAAATTAATACATTTACATACTAATATAAATTAATTTAAATATAATGAAACATATTTTATTTCGTAGTTTCTAGATTCCTAGATAATTACAATACTGAATTTCTATTTTAGTCTAATAAAATAAATTCAATTTATTTATTTATTTAATTAACGCCAATTGGCAATTTATAGATTCATTATAATATATAGTAATTAACAACTAATCATTGTGTTAGAGAGATTACAGAAGAAACAATAGATGGACTACAGATGTAATTAATAAACTTAAGTTAAACTAAAACTAAGTAGTAGACAATTATATGAGCACATGCTAGTGAAAATAAACTAAAAACTAAGCATTTAGTAAAAATAATATTAATATTAGAGGACCAATAGCTTTGCCGATTAATTTATACCTAGTATAAAGATGGTTGGATCTTGTTATTTAAGTATAAGTGTATAACTTATAATTATCTATTATATTATTTATATTATGATTCTTATGATGTCTTTTAATTTTTTCGGTATATATCTCACCTTTTCAAATATTTGATAATACTTCTAAATAAAGAAGATTTGTCAATGCAGCACTGTTTTGTACATACTATTTTGGTAACTGCGTGTACGTCTTACTAATATCGACTTCATTCAAACAGGTATAGCAATTATACATCCTTACACATAATTAAGTATTTCTATTCATATTATATATATATATATAGGTCGCTGACAATCATACATCTCCAGAATGGCATTTCTCCATTCGCACTTGGATCCTAGGTCTCGCTCTACCACTTCTTCCACTTGGCATCATACGTACGCTCAAGGTGTTAGTTCCGTTATCAGCTATAGCTACAACATTCATAATTGTCGGCTTGGCATGTACCATGACTTGGGTGATAACCGGTGATAGTCCATTTGCAGACAATCAAACTTTATCAGCATCCATCGCATTACCCAACGTTGGATCTCGTCCTTGGATTGCTCCCATTGCCAAAATTCCACTATTCTTCGCTACAGGTGTCTTTGCCATGGAGGGTATTGGCACTGTTAGTACATTAAATAATTACAATTACTTTTCAATCACTTGTGACATTTGTTGGTTATATTAGGTCCTCCCGATTGAGAACTCGATGTGCAAACCAAAACGTTTCCTTCACGGTCGACCGTGCGGGGTATTAAACTCTGCCATGGTTATTGCAGTGCCTTTTTATACTGCCATCGGTTTTCTCGGGTATTTGCGCTTTGGTGAGACCACTGAAGGATCGATCACGTTAAATCTACCAAATGATTTGTATGTATATATCAATAAAAATAAATCAAAATAATCGTTAGCTGCCAATCGTATTAATAGCAAGTTAATAATTATATAAATATTTCATAGATTTTCTGAGATTGTTAAAATTTTGGTCACACTTTCGATAATTTTCTCATACGGCTTGCAGTTTTGTGTACCCAGCGAAATCGTATGGGATAGTCTGGAACCGTGGTTGCGAAAGCGCAAACGAAATTCCAATTGTTCAATTTCCATCAACAATAAAGTGGAAACAGATGCTGGCAACAGTACTGCGACCATAAATACAGGGATTTCCACAACAAGTACTATGTCCTATGAATCAATTGAACGACCTGATCAATCAGAGCAAAAAGAAACCCCTATGAATGCCGCGTATTACATTATGCGAGCCATCATGATTCTAATCACTTGTATAGTATTTTATATTATTGTTTTTTAATTTTAGCAAGTAGATCTATTATTATTTATGTATTTTTACTTTTATTGCAGTCTTTATTGCTGCCATGGTACCCAATCTCGCCCCCGTCATTTCACTGTTTGGGGCAATATTTTTCTCTATTTTGGGCCTTTTGTGTCCGGCTGTTATACATTTGTTTACTTTCTGGGAACACAGTGATGGTAATGATTATGAAAATTCAAATGACGTATAATTTTATGAACAAAAATATGTCACTGCCATAATTAATGATTTAGACTTGGAGCACTGCGATAATTTACAGCATCAAAGTAGCAAGTTGGCTGGTGGGACAAAGGGCATGAGCTGGTTAACCGTCATTAAAGATGTCACCATAATTCTATTCGCATTGTTCACTCTATTTGCTGGAGCACATGCTTCGCTTGTAGATATTGTCGCATTTTATGGATCTGTCGATATAAAACATGCTGCCAATTCCACAACTATACATACTATTTAAAGTCCTAATTCGAATTGACCAACTAAAAAAATATAGATATACATATATGTATCAGGGGTGTAATTACGGGGGGGTGGGGGTCCCCAACCAAGCATTGTATTTACCTATATACTGCTGTTATACTAGTTATACTACTGTTATTACTACAAACAGTTTTTTAAATCTTTAATTGTGTTAGTATATTTACAGTTTATTATACTCAAAAGATAATTATGTTGATAATCCATAAATCTTGAACGTCTGTAAGGATGGTGTGTCGTGGTTTGCTATGTAGAGTCATTTTGAAATCCACTCGCACGTTCTACCCATATAAAATATAACATTCTCAATTACGCCCCTGATAAGTATATACAACATATGTCTACGCATATAAACTAATTAGTATTTAATAAATAATATTTACAGTGTACGCCATGATTAGATCGGAGTGGTTTTTGACGCAAACGCCCTTTGTAATTAAAACGTAAATAAAATATTTTTATTTTTTTAGGTATATAACTTTTATTGTTTATTGTTTACTTGATAATATTATTGTTTTTATTTCTAGCATTATTAATTATTCTTTATGGTAGTATAGTATAACTTATAATTATTAATTACATGTTATATAATATTATATATATTATATGACATATGTATTCATGTAAAATGTGCAGACTTTTAAAATTATTTTATACCTAATAATGAAATTTTTAGATCCATCAGTTGAATAAATATTTTATTTTGTTAATACTTTCAGTAATAATTTTTCCAAAGGTTAAAAAAAAATTCTTAAATTTAATTGTAAAACTTGTTCGTAATAATAAATGTGCTTTCTATACAAAATTTATTGGTATCTCATATTTATAGTTTTTTAATTACAATTTCCACTTATTTGTACAATTGTAAAATACACACACATAAAATATAAGAAATAAAAATAAATTTGTAAATGTAATCATTTATTAATAATAAGAGTAAATTATATTACAGTTTATTTATTAGTTTTTCTGAAATCTTACTTTATAATAAATTGTTTTAGATTCTGAACGGAGTGATGGAATCTATTGGTTTTACAATGATGTGTGTTTTTTTTTATTTTTTTATTTTTTTGTGTCTAAGGACACGATTTTTGGTAGTAAAAATGTTTCGATTTTCTTAAACAGCAATTTTTCTGAAGGAAAAGAGAATGTAGATGGTACTTTGGATGGTCAAAAATGCAACTTTTTTAATACTTTTTCAAAGCGTCGAAAAAAACGTTAAAAAAATTACAAAAAGCGGAAAATTGTACACAAATTCACGTTTTGACAAAATACAGTTTTTTTAAATGCTCTAATTCAAAAACGAAAAATCACAAACCCTTGAAATTTTCACCAAATCTTTATATTAGCTGTTACTATACATGGTTAGGTTTTCAAAGTATTTTGACATATTTTGACTTATTTATAGACAGTTTAAATTTTCGATTTTTGTAAGTTTTTTTTTTTTAAATATCTATAAAATTGATTTGGCTGTCCAAAAACTCTTGAAAATTTAATACAATGTTTATTATAATATAAACTTATCGTAATTAAAAATTATTAGAGATCGTTAAAATCAAATTTTTTTTATAAGCCCATATATTTCAAATTTGTATAAAGTATGTCAAAATCATGCTAATTTGCAAGTTATTCTGCAGATAAAAATTCATAAAATTTATTCTGTTTATACTTAAAGTTCAAAATTTTAACAATAGGTGATCTATAAGCTACTTTTCAAAAATCTATAAAAAGATTTCTACCAGACTAAAAGGAAAAAATTTAATGACCGTTTGAAATTTAAATTTTTACGAAATTGCATAAAATAGTGGTTTTTCCTCAAACGATTTCAAATATTTGTTATAATTCAAAAAATATAAGTCGTAGAAACTTGAAATTTTTACCAGCTGTTAAGATTAGTATTTACTTTATATCATATATTTTTCAAAATATTATAATGATTTTTAACCTACTTATATGCATTTGAAATATTCGAATTCGTTACATTTTTTTTTTTTTTATAACAGTTGATAAAAAAAATTTACTAATACAAAATACATGAAAATTTAATAGAAGATTTCACAGAAGTAGTTATTATTGTTATTGTCATTCAAAAAAAATTAAAATTCATACGCACAATGTTTTTTATAAGCATTTGAACAGCGAATACTGACATAAAATTACATGTAAAATATAATATAATATATAAAATTCTAAATCTAGACTAACAAATGATATCGGTTTTTGAAATTTGCTCTAACTCAATAACCAAATAAAGCAAACACTTGAAACTTTTACTAAATATTTATATTGACGTTATCTATAGATGGTTAAGTTTTTAAAGTATTTTGACATATTTTGACTTATTTATAGACAATTTAAATTATCGATTTTTGTAAGTTTTTTTTTAAAAAAGTATCTATAAAATTTATTAGGCTGTCCGAAAATTCTTGAAAATTTAATACAATGTTTATTATAAGTTATACTTATAGTAACTAGAAAATATTGTCGATCGTTTTACTCAACATTTTTTTATATGCCCATATATTTCAAATTTGTATAAAGTATGTCAAAATCATGCTAATTTGCAAGTTATTCTATAGATAAAAATTCATGAAATTTATTCTGTTTATACTTAAGGTTCAAAATTTTAACAATAGGTGATCTATAAGCTAATCTTTAAAAATATATAAAAAGAATTCTACCGGACTTAAAGGAAAAAATTGTATGACTCTTTGAAATTTAAATTTTTACGAAATAGCATACTGTAACGAACGATCTCTGTTGTTGGCACTCTATGTGTGCGTACTTATATATATTTAACGAGGTACTAGGAGATCTGACCTCGGTATTATGGTACTATTACTGACTCATAAAGGATTTATATTTAACATAAATTACAATTTGATATATATACGAGTAGGTATATTATAAAAAACCAATTAAATATTGTGGACCTGTATGTCGTCGACCTTTCGAAGTGTTCGTCGTGTAGACGAGGTAGTTCGCCAATCCCGTTCTCAGAACTTCGTTATTGAACGCCTATCACCGACTTGCACTCCGTGGACTGCTTTCCTGCTGATTGTGTCTTCTTCGCTTGTTGAATCCACTCCCTTGCCGAACGTGTACTCCACACTGCTGCATGTGTATCTGTGCTCTACTGCATGTGTATTTGTACTGTCTCTTCTCGGTCCGTGCGATTGTCCGAGCGGCCGCTGTCATAGACTCCTTCGTCAGCATACTTCGCGTGTCAGTCCCACTTGCCATTTTATACGCTCAACTTATTAGCCGTATAATATTAGTTAAGAAGTGATGTACAATGTCAATTTATGACCATCGTTACAAAACTATTGCATTATATTTCAATTTAAATATAAAATATTATATTATTTTATACCCATATTAGTCCAACATGTCATCTTCGTTCAAAATCGTTTTTCGTATACAATGATACCTATCATTGCATTCAAATTTAACAAATCCATTGTAAAATATGACCTATCCTATAAACGAGGTGCACTCCACTTCCAACTGTACAGCAGAGTGAGACCCATCCGGTTCTTTTTTTAATTAATTACATAATATGAGCACGCTAAGCATTATATTTAAAAATAAATTATAAATGCATCGACCCTCATACATATGTGACATATGTAGGTGTTTGTGTGTTTTCATTATTTTACCTGTGTAATATTGTTTTTGTGGGCCTCAAATTTTTTTCACAAAATTGGTGGTTTACAGTTCCATACCACTAAAAAGGTCGAGAACTACTGGTGTAGGGAATACGTAAAAATTTAGATTTTATAAATTTGAAATTAACATTTTATGATTGATTTATGGTATTTAGGTATGAATGTATGATATAATATTTCTTTTTTTAAATCATCTACTTTAATAAATTCAATCTATATTGAAAATAAAATTATAAGTGTTATTGGGATTTCCTATTTCATCCTGTATAATATTAAGTAGTACCTAATGTGGTATGAATGGAATAATAAATATATTACTGTGTAGATAGTTACGTAAATATATTACTGAAATATGTTCTAGTATGGCGTTATACTACTCGTATAGACGTTTTAAAATACTAACACAATATTATAATTTATAGTGATGTAAATCTGATTGGTTTTTTCGTGAATAAACCATTAGTAGTCTTATATTTTGTATTACAGTTTTCGATTTGTACACAATCTATATTATAATGTTGCCGTCGTCACTGTCGTACGGCATAGCAAATAAAATATATACACACCTATAATTCGCTCGTGTTCGTGAACACGATAGTGTATTTACATTATACAGACACGTTTTGGTTATCCATGACCTCGGAACGCGATAGAACAGTCGTGAAGTAAAGCAGGAGAACAAGAAGAAATCCGGTTCTCTTGCGTTCTCCGTCAATTTGTCCAAACGGTGGTAATTTTTTTTTTTTATTGGTATAATATAGAGTGCTTGCCAATATTTACTGTAGAATCATACGAATATAATTAAAAAATATATATATTGTAATGTACATATCCCTTATAGAAGTCTTTTTGGAAAATGGCAACTACAAATAGAAAAATAATCTATAAAAGTCCAACATGCGATTACAATATTTTGTTTGTTCACTTTGTACACTTAACTGCTTTGATATTTTGTTTCACTTGTACTTTTATTTACAAGACTGTAGGCCAATGACCTATTATTTACTTACTAGTATTATTATTAATGACTGACAGACTGTCAGTGACAGTTAACCGTTGTCGTATATACTGATTTTCTGAATAATAATAAATTAGCAATATTAATAATTATATAAAACCTAAAAAGGTAACATCCGAATTGCTGACATAAATATACCATATAAATATTATTTATTTTTAGGTTACGTCTTGCATCCGTAACTCACATTTAGTTTTATATCTATAATATTAGTATGTTGTTAATCTAAACTGCGTCCTTAATATTATTATATTACATTATTAGTCAGACATATTTGTACGCAATTCGTATATTACTTTTTTTGGTTTTTTCCATAACTCGTATGGTTTTAATTACTTTGCCTGCAGTTCGTAAACTCCGGATGAAATGTTGTACATCAAATAGATTATAAACACTAAAAGTTGAACTTAACATCTACTATTGTATATACAGCAGACGTAACAGATAAATAATAATAACAGATGTATTACACCAATGGGCCCAGGGCCGGTGTAAGGGGGAGGGGTGTATACTTCGTCCATCCATGAAAATCGAACTTACAGTTGACAGTTATATGAAAACATCGCTAAATAGTCGGAAATTTGTGTGTATTTCATTCCAAACAATAATCGGTATATTGCAAGAAATTACTATTAATTTGGAAAATGTGGACAGAAACATTCGTAGCCCTAGAGTAAAAAGAGGACTAGAGGACTAGAGTAAAAATCCTGATTAATTTGATATCGTCGTATGTTTATTATTTTATGAAAAGTATTTCGTACAAAAAGAAAATATTTAGCAGAAAAATTTGAAACTACGGAACTTAATATAATTGATGGTTTAATATGAATTGATTGTTCAACAGTTAAACTGTTGTTAAATAGCTAAACTTGTTCAGCAGCTCTAGCTTAACCGAAATGAATCACTTATATATGCGATATATAAATAGATAATCTAATAAAAAGTGTAATAAAATTTTTCAAAAAGCTAGATATTTATCATGAATCCGATTTTAATCGGTACCATCAACATCTACTCAGGCCCACACTTCAAATTCCTAATTATACGCAGTGTTCAATTGCAGGTTCACCTACTTATTGTACAGAGTTGAGTTTACGAAAAAATTTCGAATACATTGCTACACCTGATCAATGAACATTTAACTGAATTGTAAAAGAACATTAGGATCTACAATATGATGAGTGCATTTAAAACGCCATTGCAATAAATATCATATAATATTGGCAAACTGCCGCATGTGCGACAAGTTTGATATCTCATCGCAGTGGAGCGCGTCGTTCAACAAGACGCGAACCTGTGCAAAATTTGCGAACTCGCTTAACAAAACTCATTACTCAACATGCATAATACTATAATACATGTACGCTTTAGGTGGGTACCTACGTATATAGTATATAATATGTATAATATATGATAATATAGACGTACGGTCGAAGACGCAAAGCCGTGCGAATAGAAAGCGACGGCGGTCGTGGTAACGCTCGCGAGATGTTGTGCGACGATAGCTCGGGTCGCGGGGGGAGAAGTTGTTTTCCCGGCCGCCGCCTTCGGTTAAGAATGTTACCCTCCCCCGCCTCCCGATCCGTCGCCTTCGTGTACCGACCAATCGCCAACCGCGCACACGTACGTCGGCGCGTAATATCCGCACCTCATAGTCGTGGCACAATCTCCTCGGCATTCAGTCCAGCGGTAGTGACCAGTTCCATACGTGGGTATACACGCCGCAGTTGTAGAGAGACACACGAACGAGAGACTCACCACAAACAACAACAACAGCGACGACATTTTTGTCACAACACGTTCATAATACGATACCGCGACAGCTGTGACCCATCTTGTCGAGAACGCGCTGCAGTGTTGTTACGACGCGACACAACTTCTTCGGCCTTTGCGCAGCGGCCCAGGTATTGCACATATTCCGCACGGACACGACGACCACTGCAGCTGAAGTAAGTAATAATAATTATACAATATATTATGTATTGATACCGTCCGTATATAGTGCACTACGCCACTACCGTACAGTGTGTGTGATCTCTTGATGACCAAACAATAATAATATTATAATGCATGTATCATAATACAGTCATATCATTTACAATGATTGAAAAAATGTTTGCAAATTTTCGCGAATTTTCAAATTGTACGAAACACATATTATTGTACGCTCACAATAACATCATGTTATTATAGTACAATAACTTTTTAATAGGTTAAACGAAAAAATAATAATATCATACTCGCCGTCCTATTAATAGTTATGTATCGTATGTATACGCGCATTTAGACACAGCGTTTTCGTCTTTATATTTCGTACACGCACTACGTGTGTGACTTTAACGCCAAGTCGATTTTATGTGCTTTATGGTTATATGGGAGAAGGGGGGTCCTTTGGTAGATTGTCACTGCAAAAGACCAATAATACACGTGCCGTAAAAAACTTTGAAAGACACGTCATCGTGACGGCGGCGGCGGTTGCTTTCTCTTCTCACCGCCAACATTTCTCTTCCTAGACATCTCTGACACCGCTTCGTCCTCCTTCACCACCGCCGCGGACAACAAGTGTGCACACTAGCACGTTCGGGTAGTACTCGCACTGCGTACATTGCACTACTCACGCACGCGCATTGTTGCGACAGCTTCGTCTGCACACTCTCTCCTCCGCCGCCGCCGCCGTAATATTGGGTTATCGTGCAACGTTGCCGTGTTTCGGCTACGGAAAAGAGAGAGCGGCTATTGGCGGCTGCGAAATCTATGTCACTAAACCGATGCGCGTTTATTTCAAGCGCGCGCGGGACTCCGGGCACGTAGACGACGAATAAGAAAAGAAATTCGTCGGTGGCGGCGGCGCGCCTTCAGCCATTCGACAATACATACGCACATTATTATGTTCAACAATATATATATATATAGGTGCATTGTACACGCATATATTATTATAATTACCGTACTACGTTAAGCATTATATTATTGTATATATCTTTTATATATATATATATATATACATAACGCTGTTCGTTTAATTAATATACACGTTTCGTGTTGCGTGTTTTTTTTTTTTGTTTTGCAGTATTTTGGCGACGTAGTTGTACAACGACCGTTGTTCATTCGTGGACTATCACGACGGAGATCGCGCCCCCGCGGTGGCTGCGATGATCTTCAGTGTCGGCGCCGATTGTTACACCGACACGACGGCGACCGCGACAACGACTGGCAACTCGACTATGATGATGGCCAATCTCCAACATACGCAACAAAACGAAGCCTGCACAACGGATTTCTGGTGGTGGTCGACGTCGACATCGGAACAACAGGCCGACGGCCCAGTACCCGGACACCAACATCAGCAAATATCGTCGTCATCTTCGCAACAGCAGCAGCAGCAGCAGCAGCAAATGAACACCAGCGGCGGTGGCGATGACGACGGATTCGACGGTTTCGATCTGTCGTTGTTGATAAACGGCACTAGCGACGGATATTTCAGCGACGCCTCGTCGGCCGACTGTCGCGTACCGGCGGCCGCCATTTCCGCGACTGTTACGGTGCACACCAACGCCATGCTGAACGCTGACAGCGAATGCGAATACTATCCTTCGACCACGACGTCAGCCGTAACGTCGCAACAACAGCAGCAGCAGCAGCAGCAGCAACAGCAGCAATTGGACTTGCAACAGCTTTTGTCCATATACGACGACATGTGCTTCTTCGGCGCGGACGCCACGGACGACAGCGCGAAACCTTCACCGGTTTTTCACTCGCAACAGGTCGCCGCTGCCGTAGTGACCACCACGACAAACGACGTGGACGGTGTACGGTCGACCGAAAACACCGCTACCAGCCCCGCGGCCGTCGTACCCAACGTGGCCAATGCGGCACCCACGACACCACCGTCTACACCACCGACAACGACGGCGACCAACGATGGCGATCGCACCGCGAAGACCACTCTGCTCAGATCGCTTTTGACGGCCTCGACGCCGCTGCCCGCTATCGCACTGCTCTCGTCACCCGCTCGGTCGAGCGGTGATTCGGCCGCGATAGTGGAATCCACCACCGAAGCGGTCGCCACCATCACGACGACAACATCGACGAACAATGCGCTGCCCGCACCAGCAGCACCGAGCAGCAAAGGCAACAAACACCGACTGTTGATAGAAATGTTGCGTGGTGTCAAAAACGACGACGTCGTCGTCCCGACAGCGGCCGTTCGACCCGCGCGCCGTAGACCACGCGCAGTGGCTTTCGGTGCTGACGACGACGGAGAGATGCCGTGCGGTGGCCGTCGCCGTATGGACGCACCACTCCAACGGGCCGACAATGGTGGACAAGGCCTCCGGCAAGACGACGTGGACGACGAAGAATTGCTGCTGTACGGCGGCCCTTTTTATTCCGTGCCCGCCTCGCCATCATGGCTCGACCGCATGGTAGCCGCTGCCGCAGCGGACACTACAGGTAACGGTGGCTTGCCCTGGAACATCCCGACACAACAACAACAACAACAACAACAGCAGCAGCAGCAAGGATTGAACAGACGAAGAAATGATCAACAACAAAACGTCGAAACCGACGGTGTTCGTGACGACATTGACAGCATCGTGGTCAACGATTTTTGCAACGACTACAGCATCGATGACGGCACCGGGGTTTTTGACCAAAACGGCATGGACGGCGGATACTTTTCTGTGGCTTCAACCGAAGTCGCGTACAGTCCACCGACTGCAGCGCAAGTGCCGTCCGTTACGCCACCACCGGCGTCGTGCGGCGATCCTTCGACAACAACCGCGGTAAATATAATAATATTATATTATTATGATATAACATAATCTTTATTTACAGTTTACTCTCGATGCGTGTGTATGATAATTCACCTCTTTGTGCGTACACCCCCACATTTCTACCGAGTACATACAAGTTAGACCTATTATATCCGGTGATGGTCCCTGCAGTGCACATCGAAAGGTTTTCGTCCAAGCGAATTTATAGTTTTTAATCGGGTTATACATTTATACCTATTATTAAGTATACGTAGTAAGCGCGTTTATACTGCAGGGACACTTGACATACCGCAGTCAAATTATTCTTGTCGTCACGCCAATCTTATGCGCGGGACATGGACGTTTTTCGCGATACGTGTCCTTCACATTCGTCTTATTCTATTCATTCGGTGCGTTATTTCGACAAAAAAAAAATAACAGAACGCAAGAATTATTATATTATTACAGCGTTGGCAGAGTTATTTTTTTCCTTTCTCTTAAACAATCGGTTCGTCAAAAGTCATAGCGTGCGCGTTCGGTGGAAGGGGGCCACGTGACGTATACGCGTCGGACAAAAACTTTAGAGTGAAAAAAAAATAGAATAATAATAAAATAGAATCAGCGAAATAATCTGTATGCAACTATAAAGTCTTGGCACAACGAGGCACAAGACAGTAGTTGGGTGCGGCGGTGGCGGTGACTGTTCGCGAGGGAAACGCCCGGGCGCGCCCCACATTCCATCGCAACGGCACAGAACAGGTTTTTGCGCGTACCCGTCGCCCATAATGAAATAAAAATTATTCCGTACGCCCGAGGCGACTATATTAAGATTTCTATTTTATTACGCATCACTATATCTACGTATCCCCCCGTCCCGCCACTTTTCTTCGTCTTTTTCTTCTTCTACCACTACCATACGACTCCATAGTATTGTAATAATATAATATACGTTTGTATATTATACGCGTACTACACTATTGCGATCATAATATGATACTTAATTGTCAATGATTGGATATTATACACAAGGCGTGTACATACACACACACACACACACACCGATGAAATTATTATAAAAAAATATTAAATAAGTAATGCCGGTTACCCTGTACTGAATTATAATAATATAGTATACCTATGACCCGTGTCCGTCGTATCCCGCCGTATATTGTATTGCACGCTGCACAGGCAGACTTTGGAACGGCGGTCATACGACGCGGAGTCATCGATATTTTGTCTTCAGGAACCCCCTGCATCGATGTCATGTAGTGACTGTGCACAAAAAAATATATCTAATACCGCGCGCGTGTTATAGTACTGAGGCTCTTGTATGACATCGATGACGTGGTTACGTAATAATGTGGCCATTCGAACAACAATAACATTGTGAACATCTTATGAGTATAATATGCGTATTATGGTATTCAAAACATGCATAATATAATATATTATTTTTCTCCCTAATGTGTTTCTATGCTTCTTATTCCATTGTTGTATACATATTATTGTAAAGCTATTATTCTAATTTGTTTTTCTCTCGTGTTTCTTCTTGGCCTAGTAGTATACGTTGTATTATTTATATAACTGTGTAGTTGCAGTAGAATTGTGAGATAGAATTCAAAACAGAAAATCGTGGACATAATGACGTCCTCTGCCAGAGATCCGCATCTTTGAGGCGCGTGTCTGTTATGTAACCGCTGAACGACGGCAGTGGTTTTTACATATCACCTTCAAATAACCTTGTGTAGGACGAATGAACGATGTGGTCAGTGTACGGTAACCACGCCCGTCGACGCATTTGGAATTTGATCGTTTCGAAAGGAATACGCGTGACGACGACAGTGTCCGGTAGAAAGTAAAAAAAAATTAACTCCCTACCACCTCACACCCATAGTAGCTAGTCGTCATGTCCATGTTCGTCTCGTGTACGGCAAAGATTTTTGTTTTTTGTTTTTAATTGCACTGGAATATTTGTTCCGAAACGATAAAAGACAACACTCGTATTACGTGTTGCGAGACTGAAAATCATTCTCACGGTTTTGTCTAAACACAAGCCATATTTTAATTTTAATAATTTAAATGCATTTCTGGGCAATCGTGTAGAACGTATCATAGATTTGATCATTTTTTTTCTACAGTCCGATGAAATCAAATAATAAACTTGCTATTTAATAAAACTTGTTGAAAAACTTGTTTTCTTATAGGCTCTATGAATTCTCGTAGAGTAGTCGAAGGTCGAAAGGTTGAAATTATGAATAAAACTTTTTACATAGAGCATACCTATTATGCATAATATGTTGTGGATAATGTAAATATACAGCACCAAAAATATTCATAATTTATAATTGAAAATAAACAGACGGACATTTACAAACATAAAACTAAAAAAGTCTTCGACGACAACATGTTACTAATAAATATACATATTTTTTAAAGAGGAAAAATATAGGTTATATTCTACGAATTATAATCGATTAAGTACTGTTTGTAAAAAACACGTATTGAAAAACTAGATTTAGTAACTATAATGGCTTTTTAACTAATACAACGTTCGTACTGCCACACAGCAATGCAGCGGAAGGGAGTAATGTCGTTCACAATAAAAAACTTTAGAGAAATCGGATGTTTATATTGCGACCATCTAGAATTCATGTTTCCAGCAAAGTATAACAGCTCTGTGTCATAATTTATCGCAATATCGTGTATAATAGAAGTAATTCATATAGGTCGAAAGCTACTATATATATCTTATACGATATTGATATAAACCTATAATATACTTTTGAGATGGACCAATTTTCGACTTTTAATGTAAATTTACAGCAGTCATAAAACACAACTTAAGAAAATAAATACAATATAATATCCTTTTGTGCAAACTATATTATGTCATTGTATTATTCTATCTCCCGATAATAAAAGTCATCATTTTACTAAGGGTTTTAATATTTCAATAAATTTGAGATTATTATCATGCAATACGTATATATTACTCAACATTTGAAAATAATTTTAGTTTTGTATTTTATATATTATGCATTAAAGATTTTGTTCGATTTATTTTGATTTCATGCTGTTCCGTTTTTGTAGTTTGAAAATTACAAATTTTGTTACAAATATTGTTAATGTGATTTTATTGAAGTACATTTATATCGATTTAGATATTTATGTTCATTATTAAAAAAAAATTGTTGATATTATCAAATTTTATAAACGTTGCCAATATAATTTTTTTTTTCCAAATCAGAAAAAAAAGAATACAACATTCATGTTACACGATTTTACGTGTAAATGTGTCAGCGTTAAACCATACAAGCGTATTTTAACTTTGATTTCTCTATATGTTTGATTAAAAAAAACAGTTTCGATTGTTTTCGAATTTCAGTTCAAAAACGGTTTCGATTTTTTCGTGTTTCAAGTTCGAAGACGGTTTCGTTTTTGTTTTATACTTGAAAATCAATTTCGTTTTTTCTTTTCGGATTAACCGGTTTCAAGACCAATAATGGCGGGTCTGAAAACTCGTTTGGACGCGGGAAAAAAACATATTTTGTTTTAATATAATATTCGTTCTAGTAAAAATACGCGTGTCCGCTCCACGCCGCGCATACTGTATAGCCGGCGACGTGAATAATATTTTACGTGGGCATATAGGTGCGAATTACCTTGGGGCCACGTATACATGGCCGGTCGTGCCAATAACGCGAACGCGATGAATATATTTATTTATTTATTAATAGATTTATAGGCGGTGCCCTTATTTAAATGGAATACGTATTGAATATAGTTTAGATGTACGATGTTACAGTAATAAGAAATGAGCAATAAATTGACTATATAAGTTGAAACTAGAACAAATGCTAAAATTCTTTAAATTTCATGAACTTAATTAAATTTTATATTATATAAATGATTACCACACGAGTTACAATTTTCGATCGGTTTCCAGAGCGATACGAGCACGGTGCAGCGAATGTGCTGGAAAACGACCAACGACGCGGGGGCAGCGGCGGCCATGTCGGACGATTATTACGACAGACTTTTGCTGACGGTCATGATGGAGGCAGCGGCCGCGGCGCCGCAGGACGAAGACATCAAGCCCACGCCGATCTTCCATATGCAACAGCCACCGACGGCCGCGGTGACCACGACGACATCGGAAAACGTCGTCATGGGCAGCAGCCGCATTAGTAGCAGCACTGCGGCTAACAGCAACCACGGCAGCGGCGGCGGTGACATCAGCACGGACGGCGACGCGGCATCCACGACGGTCGTCGACTCGATGGACAACTCGGACGCACTGATGAGGTTGAAACTGAAGCGTCATCCGGTCACCGGCGATTCGCAGGCTGCGGCCGCAATTGTTCCGGTCCCCGCCGTCTCGTCCCCAGCACCGGCCAACAAGACTTCGACTGGCGGTGGTGCGACCACCACGTCGTCGTCGCAACACATCCACCTGTGGCAGTTCCTCAAAGAGTTGTTGATGACATCGTCCGTGGCCGCCGAGCAGACCGTGACCGTCGACGAGGACGTGGTCGCGGTCGCCCATAACGCGGTGTCGCCGCCGTCGTCCCCGGCCACGTCGACAACGTCCGTCGCCGAACACTCGCCGTCACCATCATCGTCGGCTGCGGCTGGCACCACCGCGAACAAGCAACAACAGCAACAGATGATCCGGTGGCTGGACCGGAAACAGGGCGTGTTCAAGATCGAAGACAGTCAAGCGGTGGCGCGTCTGTGGGGCCGCCGCAAGAACCGGCCGGCTATGAACTACGACAAACTGTCGCGGAGTCTGCGGCAGTACTACAAAAAAGGCATCATGCGCAAGACGGAACGTTCGCAGCGGCTCGTCTACCAGTTCTGTCACCCGTACAACGCCTGAACACTCGACAACCATATATATATATATATATATATATCGTATATAAATGATCCGGGGCTACGATAATCATGATAATGCACAGTACTTACGTAGTTATTCAGCTCTTCTAAACCCTATACGTACCTTATACGATGTAAAACGCCAAAACGGCGTTTTTTTTATCTTTTTTTTTAACTCTTCTCCGTCTTCCTTTTATGTTTTTGTTTTTTTTTTTTCTTCGTACGCAGCTCCCGATTATGATATTGTATACGTACCTATATAGTTGTCAGTTCTAGCTGTTAAGGTGGCGGTAAGTGAAACTAGTCGTAGGTATACACACTTTGTAGTCGTAGCATAATTATAATAATAATATTAATAATATTAATACATCACGTCGCAACGGTAGTGAATCCGCCCCGATCAGCATATGGTTGTTTCACTGTTTTCAGTAAAACAAGTACCGGGCAATACTATGCCCATATTTTATGTTTCGGGCGGAGAACGTTGCGACGTACGCACGCGACAACCCGTCGTCGACCATGTCCGTGCACTCTTGCGACGACATGTGCGTCGACGGTGGCGGACGGACGGCGCGCGCAGTGCTGCGCTTATACAGTGCGCGCGAGCGACCATCGCGGAAGGTAATTTTCGCGAGCGCCGCCGTCACATACCGCGTCCGGGGTCAAGGGGGGGAGGGGAGGGGGTTGGTGAGCTTTGGTTCGTTGTGCGGTTTTCGGCGTTTTTTCGACGCCGACGCGTGCTATATCATGATGACATAGTGTACCGACAACACCGTAGCCGTCGGTCGCACGCGCGTCATAACAACGCGCCATCACTCCGCGCAAAGTTTTCGCGGCCGTGGTGAGCGTTTATGACGAGGTTTCGTGTGCTTCGTGGCACCCGCGCATGCCAATAAGGGTGGGGGGAGGGGGGCATAGCGTTTTTGCAACGCAAAATTTTTTTTTTTTTTATTCTAAAACCATCCAATCGTCGACACCGGTCGGCGGTGTTTCCGGGTGGTTGTTATCGGTCCCATATATCAATGATATATTGTCTATTTCGTACGTTCTGTGAACATGTTTTTTTTTATTATAATTATTATAAAATATTATATATTATGATCATATATATATATATATATATATATATATATATACATAATGTTATTGTTGTAATTATTGCTCAATAATAATAATACGCGCAAGTTGTAATATAATGCGATAACGTAGTTTAGGTATATATATATATATATAATTATTTAGTTACGTATAAGGTACCGTGGTGATTACGGTTTCAGTAGTATAACATAAATTAATATGGTTAAAACATTTTTATAAATATATGTTATTATTGTAATATGACAGTATTGATAGATGAATAATATTATATAGATATCGCTCGTATTTTGTGTATGTAGTACCTACACACGACGCTAATAAGGATTTTTATACATTTAGTTTTAGATAGTTATTTTCACAAATCTATACTTTTTATTAAGGGTACCATGATGTTATAATAACTTTTTGGTGTATATATAGTTTTTACGTAATATCGCGGATGTACACCGCAGTTCATTCGAACACACGTTATAATATACCTAAGATATTATATTGTGTAGCCAAGTGTTTGATATCGGATCGAACCCGTTACTTTCGTTTGTGCGTGTAAGTACATCGCGTTGTAAATATTTTAACGAAACGTACACCGGTGCTCGGCGATGTATCGTACCCCAGTTGTATATTATAACTGATGGTTCACCGATCCACGTGCGTTTTAGATGTTCGAGTATTCGGGTGATACGGCACCGTGATGAGTGGTCCGGCTATATAGTTCTAACAATGATAATAATTATTGTTAATAGTTTGTATACGCGTTTACGCAATATTATTATCGTATTTATATTGTATAATCACGTTTTGACTGCGCGTCGACCTATATACCGTAACCACTCGACGTGTACAGTAGTGATTTAAGTTTTTTTATTTTCATTTTTTTTTTTCATTTTTATAATACATAATAATACATGTTGATATGCATACGACGAATCTTCGTTAACGGTGATGGGTTTTTTATATTGTACAACAATGGATTCATATATACATATTAAATTTATGTAAGATAATACATACAATAAGTTAACACAGTTTTAGTTTTTCCGTTTTATATTCAGAAACATTATTATTTTACATTATTTTGTATTATAAGTTTAGAAACGTATTATGTTTATTATTATTGTACATGATTAAATTTTGTTTTGTTTTTTTTTAAAAAAATAAATATTCCAGATACTATATACTTTTATAATTATAGACTATATTTTTCTTTGTTTTGTACCAATTTCCTTGTTCTTGTGTTGCAGTAAATATTGTAATTCAACGATAACTAGTAGTATGAACAAATAATTGGAAATCAGCTTATGAAATATCCGGAAATGTAATGCATTATTTATAATGCCTAACTAATATATAGCACGACATTCCTTTATTTTATTTCTCGGTAATACTTCTGAAGTTCTGAGTGTGATTGTTCAATACATATGAAAACCTTATCCTTAAACCTTAAAGGTTACAACGAGAAGTTTCGAATTATTTATCCGTATAAGTTTATGTAGAAAAGAGTGAAGAAAAAAAAGTTTACAACTTGGATTAATTATATGTTTTTTGTGGTAAGCATTGATAATATGTAATTATTAAACAATTGATAGCTAATAATTTTCCACACAAAAATACTCAAATATATTTATGTATACTTATCTGTAGTTCTGTACAAATTATTTTTATGCGAACCTATAGGTAAGTATTAGTAGGTATATCTACCATATAGTTTAGTCGCAAGAAAACTTCAATTGTTTATTGTACAGTATTGTACCAACTCCGTATTAATGTAATAATGTCCATAATCATTTACCTAGATACGTACTCTATATATATTTTTAAATGAAATTCAAATGTAATGGCTTAAAAATTAAAAAAAAATTTAAAAAAAAAGAACCGGATGGGCATCGCTTTGTTGTACAGTTGGGGGTGGAGTGCACCTCGTTCATAGGATAGGTCATTACAATGGATTTGTTAAATTTGAATGCAATGATAGGTATCATTTTATACAAAAACGATTCTGAATGGAGATTATATGTTGATCTAAATTAGGTATATAATAATATAGTATTTTATATTTAAATTGAAATATAATGCATTAATATGCGATTTCTTAAAATTTTAAATTTCAAACGGTCATAAAATTTTTTGCTTAAGTTCCGTAGACATTGTTTCATAGCTTTTTAAAGAGTAACTTAAGCATAACACAGTGTAAAAATTTTAATCCTTAAGTATAAACTGAAAAAATTTTATGAATTTTCCACTACAAAATAACTTACAAATCATCGCAATTTTAACATATTTTATACGAACTTGAAATTTATAGGCTTCTAAAAAAGATTTGAGTACAACAATATCTGAAAATTTTTAGTCATGATAAGTATAGTTTATAATAAACCTTGTATTAAATTTTCAAGAGTTTTCTGACAGCTAAATAAATTTTATAGATATTTCAAAAAAAAAAACTTACAAAAATCGAGAGTTTAAATTGTCTATAAATAAGTCAAAATCTGTTTTGACCTATAGATAACGTCAATGTAAACATATGGTATAATTTTCAAGTATTTGCCTTATTTGGTTTTTGTGTTAGAGCAAATTTCAAAAACCGATATCATTTGTCAGTCTAAAATATTATTTTACATATAATTTTATGTTAATATTCGCTGTTCAAACGCTTATAAAAAAAAAATTGTGCCTATGGATTTTAATAATTTTTGAATGCCAATAAGAAATGCTTCTGTGGAATCTTATATTAAATTTTCAAGTATTTTGTAGAAGTCAATTTTTTTTATCACCGATTATCAAAAAAAATGTAAAAAAATCGAATATTTTAAATGCCTATAAGTAGCTTAAAAATTATTATAATATTTTGAAAAATGTATGACATAAAGGAAATACCAATCTTAACAGCTGGTAAACATTTCAAGTTTCTGCTACTTATATTTTTTGAATTATAACAAATATTTAAAATCATTTGAGGAAAAATCACTATTTTATACAATTTCGTAAAAATTTAAATTTCAAACGGTCATTAAATTTTTTCCTTTTAATCTGGTAGAAATCTTTTTATAGATTTTTGAATATTAGCTTATAGAAAACCTAGTATTGTAATTTTGAACCTTAAGTATAAACAAAAATAAATTTATGAATTTTTATCTACAAAATAACTTGTAAATTAGCATGATTTTAACACATTTTATACAAATTTGTGCTTTATGGGCTTATAAAAAAATTTGAGTGAGACGATCTCTGATATTTTTTAGTTACTATTATTTTAACTTATTATATACCTTTTATTAAATTTTCAAAAGTTTTCCGTGAGCCGATTTTTATAGATGTTAAAAAAAAAAATTTACAAAAATCGAAAATTTAAATTGTCTATAAATAATTCAAAATATGTCTAAATACTTTGAAAACTTAACCATGTATAGAAATCGCCAATTTAAAGATTTGGTAAAAATTTCAAGTTTATGCGGTATTTCGTTTTTGAGTTAGAGCATTTTAAAGAAATATATTTTGTCAAAACGTGGTTTTGCGTAAAATTTCCCGTTTTTTCGTAATTTTTTTATCGTTTTTTTCGACGTTTTTAAAAAGTATTGAAAAAGTTTAATTTTGACTCACCCAAGTACCATCTACATTCACTTTTCTTTCAAAAAAGTGGCTGCTTAAGAAAATCTAAGTATTTTTACTGCCAAAAAAAGTGTCGTCAGACACAAAAATAAATAAAAATAAAAACACACATCATTGTAAAATCAATAGATTCCATCACTCCGTTCAGAATCTAAAAATAAAATTTCAATGGCTGCTTGAAATGAGTTTATATAATATAGTTATTAATAGGCAAAAACGATAAAAAAAATATCTTAAATATTTATATTTAATTCTACATTTTCCATATTTATTACAAGTTTTCAATAATTGTTTTGTTTGATATAAAGTCTTGATATCAAAGACCTATTAAAAATAATAAAAAAATAACGAACAGTTCTAATTTATTACCTATACTTATAATCAAATAGTTCATATAAAATAATATTTTTCGATGTATTAATTATTCTTTTTTAATATCTACTGTAACAGTTACTTTACTGTACTTACTGTAACACTTCTCCATTTTTAGACAAATCGGCTCCAAAATTGTATACAATATTGTATGACAGGTAGACAATCATCACGTCCATAACATAATCAGTTGACATTTTATTATCTTAGCGTGAGTACTAGAGTACATTGACATCTCAACAGTTTACAATATCGAGTACTTTCGTGTGCGTGTCATCTCCATCTATCATTTGGACTATTATTGTTCAAACACTATGTTTCAATAATCAGACGTAGGTGTACATATTTAATTACTGTACTTTATCTTTAAACTTTAAAGTAATGATCATCATTTTATTGCTCATTTTACAAATAAACCACAATTTACGACTTTACGAGATTGACAGGGGGCCCTTGGAGTAGCGTACAAGAACTATAAATATTAATCAGAGAATTTTAAATTACCTAATACAGGGACAGTCTAGCCAGCTATCTCTTAGGGATTCCATTTGATAATTCTGTCAGCGGACATACACTTATCTCAACAGTTTAATCGCGTTAGATAAAGTCGTTAAACTACGTCATATTTTATTATATAAAATAAGAACTAATCTTGTTTACAAGTTCTTCAGATACAAAGTTATCCGTTTTATACTTTTATCAATAAAATATTTCGTATCAAATAGTTTAAAATTTCATTTAATCGTCGTGACATGTATTATCACGAGTCAAGAAAATGCATAAAAAAATATTTTATTCAGTTAAATGATCTAAATTCTTTGTATCAAATTTTTAAATCTGACGAATTTAAATAGTTTGATGTTGAACTTAAATTTAAAATAATATTAATTATCATAAAAACAATACTGTATCTAAGTAATACAACTTAAGCCCTTCAATAATTGTATAGTAACAAAGATCCTTAATTAAAGTTGAACAATTTTTAGGTTTTTAGATTAAAATTATTTATCTTACAGAATAAATTTGAACATCATAAAACCTAAGAGGATTTATTCTGCATAAAGATTTACCATTTATATGTATTTATAATTTATATATATATTTTTACAGAATATATCATTTTCGATTTTCAATCCGTAATTTAATTTTAAATATTAATATATTTAATAACTATGATTAGGTTAAAAGTATGCAATAATAAACTATTTAAAATGCTAACTTGGACGAGTTTAATAAGACGTATTTGGTATTTGGTACCTCATATTAAGATTTGTCCGTAATAAAATAAATAATTTTCTTAATAGTTAGTTTAAATGAAAAATTATTAGATATTTATTTCATAACTGGATAAAATAAAATAAATGAAAATTAATTTTCTAAAACGAGTACGGAAAATCAGAGGCCACAGATGAACAATCGTATACACAAAAGACCCGTGTCTATCGGTCGAAATTACAAAGATTGTATTGGTAAACTAAACAACAGGGCTAGCTATTATTTTAATAACCTGCCTCGAGTAAAATTACCCAATACCAGTTAATTAATTGGTGGTAATAGATTAGTTGAATTGAAAATCAAATATTTTACAATGTGGATAAAATTGCCTTTGTAGTCTGTGCGTTTCAAGAAAAAATAGGAAAATATTATTGTCCATATATAGTGTAGAAAAATGTAAATTTCACTAATTAAATGCATAAATATAAATATAATTACATTTAACATAGCAAATATATAAAACTAAACACACATCACTATTAAACTAAAAAGGCAATAAATTTATCTCCTACCTAGGTACTCAGGGCCGTATTAAGAATTTCGCCTACCTATGGCGACAAAATTGAGCCACCCTTTCCACTCATAAGGAATGTTTTATAAATTGTTGCATAATATAATATACGTAAAGCGTATATATAATTTACGTAGTTAAAATTTGCCACCCCTAAAAGATTATCACTAGGGGGGAACACGATACTCTTACTCCCCCTTTAAATTCACCCTTGAGAAACTAGAATATGATTTTAACGTTCTTGTTATTGTATACGGATAAA
Organism: Chaitophorus viminalis; assembly: GCA_025469195.1. Taxonomy (NCBI): domain Eukaryota; kingdom Metazoa; phylum Arthropoda; class Insecta; order Hemiptera; family Aphididae; genus Chaitophorus; species Chaitophorus viminalis. Next base: position 189,372 of record JAIPRK010000007.1, read on the forward strand.
TGCAAGAGATAAAAGAACCGGACGGGTTCGCTCTGCTGTATAGTTGTGGGTGGAGTGCACCTCGTTCATATGATAGGTCATTACAATGGATTTGTTAGATTTGAATAACACAATGATAGGTATCATTGTATACGAATAATGATTCTAAACTGAGATGATATGTTGGTCTAAAATGGGTATATTATAATATAGTATTTTATATTTCAATTGAAATATAATGCAATAGTATGCTATTTCGTAAATATTTAAATTTCAAAGGTCATACATTTTTTTCTTAAAGTCAAGTAGACATTATTTTATAGCTTTTTGAAAAGTAACTTATGGATAACTCAGTGTTAAAATTTTAATCGCTGTTCGAACGCTTATAAAAACAAATTGTGATAATGAATTTCAATAATTTTTGAATGACAATAATAACTATTGTGGAATCTTCGATTAAATTTTCAAGTATTTTGTATTAGTCAATATTTTTTATCAACTATTATAAAAAAAAATGTAAAGAATTCGAATATTTCAAATGCCTATAAGTAGCTTAAAAATCATTATAATATTTTGAAAAATATGACATCAAGGAAATACCAATTTTAACAGCTGGTAAAAATTTCAAGTTTCTGCGACTTATATTTTTTGAGTTATAACAAATATTTAAAATTGTTTGAGGAAAAATCACTATTTTATACGATTTTGTTAAAATTAAAATTTCAAACGGTCAAATGTTTGTGGTTTTTTGTTTTTGAGTTAGAGCATTTAAAAAAAATATATTTTGTCAAAACGTGGTTTTGCGTAAAATTTCCCGTTTTTTTCGTAATTTTTTATCGTTTTTTTCGACGGTTTTAAAAAGTATTGAAAAAGTTCCATTTTGACTTGCTCAAGTATCATCTACATTCACTTTCCTTTCAAGAAAATTGCTGTATAAAAAAATCGAAGCATTTTTACTGCCAAAAAGGTACTTATTGTCAGACACAATAAAAAAAAAAAACCATACATCATTATAAAACCAATAAATTCCATCTCAGTGTTCCGAATCTAAAACATCTACATTAGATAATATTTTAAATCAATTTTATATTCTAAAATTATATTTTCTTTTTACAGAATCAAAATCCAGATTAATTTTCAGAGGTTAAAATACACCGTGTACATTGTACTCAGTATAATAATATAAGTGACTAATGTGCATGTAATGTTGCCTGACATAAGCTCCTTAAAAATGGATAAATTGCAACTTTTTAAATTTGATTATTTTTATCATTAATAATACAGTCGAAAATATTTATTCAACAACTGTTTCAAATTTAGTAACTTTTGAAGAAGTGATTGTTACATTGTACTGAAAATTAACTACTTATAAGTTGGATAATAGAATTAAACTAAACTAAAATCTATCTATAAATAAATAAATATTAAAAAAATCTGTAAATATATAAAATAACTAATATTAACTTATAAAGAAATTAAATATGTTTTGAAAAATGTAAATAACAATAAGCGGTAAAAAGTCAACTATTAAAACTTCATATTATTTTTTTAGAAAAAAAACTATACCCTAACCAATTATTTGAATAACTTACAACTGTTCATAAAAATGATATACTATCCTAGGATATTTATTCTGTTAGACTTTATTATAATGTTGACTAAATTTAAAAATTATTTTGATTATATTTATAACACATAAGTTAGAAAAGTCCACTCTGCGAGTATACTCAATTTTGAATTCCTAAATGTATTCAAAACAATGGACTGTAATTCCATCAATAATTCGAAAATTATTTTGTAACTTCTATAACTTTTGTTTACATAAATCAAAAATCTAAATTTGTAAATAATGTCATAATGTACCTATAAATGGTTAGGTTTCTATTTTTTATGTTGGCTAGAACGAATATAATTTAATATTTTAATATTAACCATGACAACTGTACAACTGTTACTATGTATTAGTAAATAATAGACAGATTGAACAAAGATATATGGATGGTGTACTAAACTTATGTCCAGAAACCTAAAACTATAAAAAAAAATCAGTATATAGTAAAAACACAAATCAACATTTTCAACATACAATGTCCATTAATTCAAGAAATAATTTGCATTATTTGTTGTAAACATGTTAAATAATTATTATAATTACAATGTTTATCTTTAGTTGATTATAATTAATCATTGAACAATGTACATATTTAGAATATTTTTAAAGACAACTTTATAAAAATTACATGAAGTTGACAGAAAATAAATACATTTTTTAATAAATAATAATGATTCTAACAAATGCTGTAATTGTATTAATTAAAAAATTAAGTTGTCAAATATAAATATGATTCACAATTTAATAATTGTTTACTAAAAAACTGTTTAAACAACATAAAATATATGTATTCGCTTTAAATTAAATCTCTTTTCAACTTATGTGTTTATTTTTGAAACATATAGCAATTAAGGCAATTCTAAAAGCAATTATATTTGATATCAACTAAGTACATGTTATATGAATATTAAACTAGTGACCTTTCATCTTTATGATAATATAATAATAATTATTAAAATTATAATAGTTTAAATTATTATGTATTATCTATACAGACCATATAAATGAATAGCTTTTATTATTTCCTATATACATTTTTTCACAATTTGATATAATTAATATCTACATTTAATTAATTAATACATATTTCATATGTAGATAATTTTACATGGTAGTGACATATCAAATGTGACAAATGTTTCAATTATAAAAAGTCTAAAGATAAAAATATTATAGATCATTTGAAACTTCTTTACTCTGAATTTCTATTCTCCATGCAATTTAAAATATTAAAATTTGTAACATATAAAAAATTTAGGAGATATGAATGAATACAAGTATCAAATTAAAGTGTTAAAAACAAAATGCTCTAAGTATAATCACTATTGAAATATTACATCTATCTATGGATTAACAAAAATAATTTAATTACATGTACTATTGTACATTTTACATTAACAACACCAATAATGACGATAATTATTATCGGTAACCTCATGAAAAATACAAAAATCATTCACTTTATCTTGCAGAGACTAATTGCTATTAGTTATCGAATTAATGCAAATAGTTTACTTATTTTAAGTGTATGTGTAAATTAGAGGAATTATTTCCAAACACTTACTGAGTGTTACCATAGTATTCAGAGTAAATATTATATTCATAACTTATCAAATAAACTTATTATACTAACATATGCATACATATACATAAAGATAACGACTTCACAATAAATAAAATAAAAAAACATGTACGATGCACATAATTATTTAATTCAATAGCTTTGAAATAAGTTTCAAGAATTCTTAGGGTGCAGCAGTGGTAGCAGATACATCAACAAGAAATCATTTGGGTTGTTAAAGTAACCGGCAGTGGTGGCGATTACAACATTCATGGTAGTAGACGAATATACTTTGAAGTATTATCCTGAAAACAAAATGATATTTTCAAGAAAAAAACACAACTTTTACTAGGTAGATACAACCAACTGTCTACGATGACGAAGTGGATATGTGATGATGACCAATGTCAACAGCAACTGTAGCAACACACATTTTTTTTTTTTCACAATGTTTGTGCACGGACATAAATGTTCGCTAAAATGAATGTTTAAAGTACTGTAAAAATAAAAAAATTAAAAACAGCGAATACAATCATTTTGGCCATGTAGCTTGTTTGCTGTTATTGTTTGAATTGGACGGCACCCATTATCAGTTATCACTTATCATCTTGTTATCAACAAGTTAAACCGTGCTGACCGGTGACCATATAGTATGACTTTGGTTACGGCTACAGACCTCGTTTATCACAGACATCGTTATCTGGTCGCCGCCAGCATTGGTTTATCAATGTTTTTTTTTAGTGATATCAGCATGGATTATAATATCTATGGATATCAGTGGCCCCCGATTCAGGGCGCGTCGAGGCAAATACGTGATGAGGGCACACGTCGTCGTCCTGCCCACGGTACAGCCATGACATGGTAAATGAATCTTATCGCAACCGAGACGTAGGTACAGACAGCGTAGCGCAATCTAGGGTCCGATAAAAGCCGGTCATCGTCGTGCCAATCATTGGCCGCTTACAACAATCGGCTTGCACACACACACACACACACGTACTAACTTCCTATCAACGTTGCTACGGGCCCGGTAGTCGTTTCGTCATCATCGTTCCGTTGCCGCCGCCTGATCACGACCGGCGCACGAGTGAGTACCAAATGATTCAATGTTCTAGCGGCATCTCATCGCCGACCCGCGTGCGGCTCATGCCAGCCGCGCGCGGTCCGTTGATAACGCTTGCACGCGAGCCGTCGTTACCAATCATCGGGGCGCGATAGTCTCGCGCTGTCCGTTGACAGTTGATATACCACAACGCTGAAATGCGATCGTTGTACGTTAACGTTTTCCGTGTTTGATTTCAGCCGGACGCCGTGGCCTGCACTCAGTGCAAACCTAACTGTCTAGGTCTACCGTGCGAGTTTTCGGGACCGTACCTTCAATCGTCCGTTTTTGGCTGGTCTCCGCGTTGACAGTGGCCGTCGACCAGTTCCCGACGGAGCAGCGACGTGACCCATTCGACCAGCCGACGCACAAGTAACCAAACATGGCGGCGACTTCGGCAAACACCGTTGCCGCTACGGCAGTAGACGACGATCAACGTGGATCGCTGATCGGCGCGGCCGCACATCAAACGGATGCGATGAAGATCACGTCGCCGCTGGTCGGTCTGATCAGCGGTTGCGCCGGTGCCGTGGCCCTTGTGTACGTGGGACAACCGTTGGACACGGTCAAGGTGCGCATGCAGCTGTCAACGGCCTCAAACGTGGTAGCGTCCGGCGGCGGCGTGTCCATGTGGGGTTGCGTGCGCGACATGTGGCGCCAAGCTTTAGTGGCTCCGGTGCCGCACCAACAAACGGCGGCGATGGTGCGTCACAGTGCGGGCGTCGTCGAGGCGTGTGCGCTACCGACTGCTGCTTCCTCCAGCCGCACCAGCAAGGCAGCCGCGGCCGGACGCATGGCACGGCTCATGTACGCCGGCACGGCACCCGCGCTACTGGCCAACGTGGCCGAGAACGGCGTGCTGTTCGCAGCCTACGGCCCGTGTCAGCGTCTGATGGCGTTCGCGATGGATCTGTTCAGCGGCGGCGGCAGCGGCACCGAAGTGGACGTGGAGCGGAAGTTGGGTCCGACCGGCATGGCCGCGGCGGGCAGCCTGGCGTCACTGTGTTCCGCGTTCGCACTGTGTCCCACCGAACTGATCAAGGTACGGCTGCAGGCGGCCGACCTGGAGCGATCGAACACCGCGAGGGACGGCGCCGGGGCCGCGGCTAAACACCCACCCGGGGCTGGCACGCTGCAGGTTGTGGCCCGTGTATGGAAGACCGAGGGCGGGCTTCGGGGCATGTACCGCGGACTCGGGTCAACGGTGGCCCGTGAGATGCCCGGCTACTACGTGTTCTTCTTGGCGTACGAGGCGAGCCGCACTTACCTGAACGATTGGCACCACGGGCCCGCCGCGGCCACGGCCCTGGTGACGCACCGCGACGAACCGGCTTGGGTGACGATGACGGCGGGCGCGGCGGCTGGCACCTGTCTCTGGCTAGTCGTATATCCCGTGGACGCTGTCAAGTCCCGCATTCAAGCCACCAGTGGCGCTAGCGGCTGCGTCGAGACGTCCAGCGGCAACTTCCTGAAAACAATGGCACGGTCCGTGCGCACCGAAGGTCCGTTGGCCCTGTACCGCGGCCTAGCGCCCACCCTGCTACGCACCGTGCCCGCGTCTGCGGTCATGTTCTGGACCGTGGAGCGCACCGATTCGCTGCTCACTGGTTACGGGCTGTAAGGTTCGTTCCGTCGGGACTTGGCGGCCTTAGTAAATCCTTAGACCTCACTATTATATTCCTAAAACTATGTATTGCATAATATCATCTCGCGTGCATTTCCTCCGATATCGGCGTCGGTGACCGCTCCGTATATTAGGTATATTATATAGTTATTGTACGCCCAACGACCTGAAACCAGTCGAACCGCAGGCACAAGTTGTTCGCCTGTTGCGATATCATTATAAATTATAATATTATATTCGTCACGTGCCAATAGAATATTACGGATACATTCAAATATTTATATTTATCTTGATGTATAAAAAGTACATTTAGATGTATTGATGTGTAAAAAAAAGTAGCCACACACGTCCAGTTAAACACTGTTCTTGTATTCAAAGTCTGGCGTGGAAGTATGTAATTATTTTTTTGTCTGGTGAAATGGTATGAACTGTATATTATTAAGCGTTTTGTCTGAAAAACAACCTGATAGTAAATGCACACTCACAGTTCTCTTTGAATTGAACTAAATTTAATTGTTTTTTAGATTTTTACGTGTAGTTTTCTAGTATTTATTAAGTAAGTGTAACCAAGTCTTCCAAATACTTTACTGTAATAATAATGCTCAATTGTTGTGGTTGATTGACGGTTTAGTTGTTAAATTGTTATTATGTTTTTTATTATTAATTTACCATACAACATTTTTTATTGTTATAATAATTATTTTACGACAAATTCTTGACACTTCCTTTGTGTTTTGTATTTTTTTTTTTTTTTTTATTGTATCTGATCACTTGTATTTAGTCTTACCTATCTTCTCTACCAGTGTTAAAAACTACTCTCCCTCTCAAATATTTATCCAACTATGAAATATTATATATTTGTACATCGTTCTAATAATGTATATTAGAGAAGTTTGTAGACTGCCAAAAATATGAATTTTTTGTACTTTCTTCCTTCTCAGACGTCGGTTGCTCGATGAATAGACGTCTTAATCCAATTCTTACTTTCTTCGTTATTTTTGTGAGTACCAAGTGTCACTCCCACTGTGGTCACTAGAAAACGAATCTCGGGGACTGCGATAAACAACCGAATAGCTATTAGTGACTTACGTTTTATTACTGGTCTTGGGCCTTGGCATATTAGTGTGTGGAAAAAGCGTAGTTACTTTTTATACTTATATTCCCTGGTGGACAATAGGTAATCTGATTTCACTTTCTTTTTTTTTTCTACAAGAGCGGTGTTTTTGCTGTTGTTAAATATGATTTCAAGGTAGTATAGTTAGTATACATTATAAATTGTTTGCATTTACGAAAAGCGCTCTGCAGCTTTTTACAGGTGACATATTTTGACATATTTATTTATTTATTTAACGCCAAACGGCAATTTATAGATACATTGTAATATTATTACATTAATAAGAGACGATAGTAATGAAATTATATACATGGAAAATAGTAGTTACATTATAGACTTAAGTTTAAACTTATACTAAATAGCATTTAGCTATAAAGAGTACATGTTAAAATAAAATTTAGCATGACATATGTACCACACTCCCTATTTTTAAGATTCTTTGAGATGACCATTTGTAACAATGCTAAATAAGAAATATATATGTAAGATTATAACTAATAATACGTTTTACGTATAGGTATAGTACCTGATAATTTTACGTTCTAAAATATATAAATACGAAATATATAGGCATTTGAATTTTATTTTAACCTGAAGTTATAGAATAAATTATGAAATCATAATTTATTCTTCTAGAAAATAAACAAAATAATTTCAAGTGTGCAATAAGTAGCACAATTTAAACCACAACCGCGCATGATATGTATCTATATAACAATACTCACATTCCTATAAGATTGAAAACATCAAAAAACTAAACTGTTGATCATTTGATTTTAAATCATGTGAAAATATATTTTACCTATATGTATATGATACAACACACCAATATTCTAGGACATATCCTTAAGATTTGTCTGTTACGATCTTATTTTTTAATTAATTTTTAATTTTTTTCGCACACTTAGGATATATAATTGGAAACCCGATCTTGAATAACCAGTTAAGTAAATATAGCCAAGTATACGTGTGTAATTAATGATAGTTCATAGTTCCATACAAGTATAGATAATGTAATATTTTTGTTCAAAAACATCCATGTACTTCGTCTAAGTACCTATTATAACTATTTTATTAGTTAAAAAATTGTATTTAAGAACATTAAAAAAAAAAATTGTTTTTTCGCAGTTTTACATCATATAGCTCATTGATATGAACTTTAATTATATAAGCTTTCTTCACCTCCCGGCTCCCATTAACAAAGATCAGCTGAAAATACGAGATTAGAGTGAAAGAATAACTGTGACAGAAACATATAACATAAATGAACAGGTATGCTAGTGAAATAATTAAAGGAAAACTGATAAGGGCATAATATGGTGTATTTACTAAGCACGTTACGTCATTACGATTTTATCTCTTATTTAATGACCAATTCAAAATTAATGTAAAATGATAAATTAATATTTTAATTATTGATTTAACAATAATTTATGCTATCAAAATAGTTGATAGTTTGTGTTGTTGTTAATCAGTGTCTTAGAATAATTAGTAGTCTCACTAACCTTTTTATAATTATCGTATAATGGTAATAAATGTTTTATAATATTTTAAAATATGTCTTCATATCTTTGAACTATTCAAGTATAATCTTAAATTAATTGGTGATTGATATGAAAAGAAATGTCTACTGCGCACTGGGTCAGTCAATTGGAAGCTAGAAATGATAAGTATATACACATAGGGTATAGAGCATATTATATAAGTGTAAAATTTATTACTAAATAATAAATATGCTATAGATAATAGGTATTTAAATAAAAATAATATATATGTAAAATATTAGTTATATTACCTATATTATGTAATACATTATAATACGAATGATCTTTATTTAGAGGTTTTAATTTCATTGTATAAACGAGAACGTATGAAGTTTAAATAATGAATATTTCAGCGCAAGTTCTATGAAAGTCAAACATAATGATAGACCCCTCTACCCAGAAAGACAATGAAAATACGTTTTAGTGTACAAATATATTGAAGGCAAACTATTTGCTTCGTTCTTGCATAGTTTAACTGTTTAACTATAGGTATTATATAATATCTGTATGTCACCTAATGAAAACATCAATTTAAATTACCATTCAACATTTTACATATTTTCGTCGTTCCGTTTAATTTTGGCTTCACTTATAATCGTCACACATTTTTACTTTCATTCGTTTTCAACAAATTACAATTTTAACACGTAAGCATACCATTAATTATTATAATACAGCATCATAAAATAATTGATGGTTATTCAACTAAAATTGTTTTCTCGGCTCAACAGTATGTCAAATTATAGTAAGTATAATAATAGTTAGTATGTTTCGTACTTAAAAGTTCAAACAAACGTACTTCTGTGGCTATACTTATTTATCCGTGACCGTAAGCGTACTATACCGAATTTTATTCATAGTTATTGAATTACATTTTGAAACAAAAAAACGTATTATAAATCGTAGAACTACTTACCTATATAAATCTAACTTAAGTTCAAGAAAAATTGTAGCTTCATCCTTGGTTCTTGACCTTGGAACTGGATTTTTTACCAATAATAAAGGTCATCGCTAAACACTACCCTAGCAATTATTAAACGATATAATAGAGCATAAAACTATTCTACTTAGTTTGATTACAAAATTACACAATAATTATGTACTTAATATCATAAAATTAGAAGCAAACATGAAAGTATTAAAAATATGGTTTAAATTAATAGATAGAGACATAATAATAGGTACATAATGTATTCATAAGAGATAAACAGCTATGTTTGATATTAACAATCAAGTAAGAAATTATGACTGTTGATTGAAATAGTTATTTTCTTAATATAATTGCTTCATTCAACTTTTACAATTTTGAAATTGAACTCAAGTTTATTTTATATTCTATAATTATTATTTTAAATACTTTATAAATCTGTGAAAATCATTAGCTATTCAACAATATCTTTCATAATTTCAAAATGTTTGAACACTGTATGTTAGGTATGATAGGTGGTGAGTGTATTAAAACCATTTAAACCTGTCGTTTACTATTGGCCCCACCTTGCGGTTGTGTTACATTACCTCTTGTACTTTTAAATAATTCTAAAATCACAAATATGTTGATGTTATCTAATTTGTATGGGCGTTCACTGGTATAATAATTATAATTAAATATCTTGTTAGTTACAAAGGATAATAAAAAATTGGATTGTTATTTGTTTCGACGAATTCAGTAAGTACATAATCGTATAATACACTATTAAGAAAATAAGATTACCATTTTAAGTTCAACGTTGAGTTTATTAAATTTCCAAGTAGAATCGTTTTGCAAATAATATTGCAATAATTAATCACTAGTTTCATACTGATATTAATTATACATAGGTATACGAATGTTCGTTCTACCTACACTTTTCAGGTTTCAGGTCATAAAACTTTTCAATTTTTGTATTTTATTATACCTATTACCTACAGGTACAGGTACTCACATAAATTGTATAACATCAACATATTGTAAATTCAATCTCCATTAAAATAACGCACTAATCAAATAAATACCTATGACCTATACTTTAGCTATGTATTTTATGAGTTGCAATAGAAATACAAAAACATAAAATCAATACATTAGTAAATAATTTAAAATATAATTGATTTACAACTTAAAAGAATTTAAATATTTGATTAGTATGTTTGATTTTGTAACAGTTGTATTTATTGAAATTTATGTGTTTGTGAAAACAAAACAAAACAAAAAAATAGTAAAAAAAATAATTATTTGAAAATAGAAATTATCAAAACCATTTAAAATTATTGATTCTAGGATTTTATATTATTTGAATTAAATTATTCGTTAAACTTTAAACGTCTACATTACACTCCATCCTTTAAGTTAGATTTAAAGTAGGTACCTAAAGGTAAATATAGTAACTCCATAGAAGTACCTACTCAAAGTATAAAATTAAATAAACTAAAAATTGTGCAAATTAATTATTGAACTAATTAAAATATGTAGGTATAAAATTAAGAATCATCGTACCTTTGATTACACTTTATAAATATGGAAAATACAATATACATCCAAGAAATTTACAATCATTTTAGATCTCATATAGTAGCATTACATATTGTTATTTAAGTAATTATATTATTTCTTTAATTCTAAATTAGGTATCCAACCAGGATGTTAAAATATAAAACTAGGTATCGCTATTCGCTATCGCATTTTGAGTTAATTTTTATATCTACCAAATTAAATTTATCCTTCAATTAAAAATATGATATAATTAGTTTAGTTATATTATTCCTATACATAAATGTAAATTGAATTAAATAGTGATTACCTTGATTATAATTTTACAAATTACATACATTACCATGCGTAGTGTTATAGTACTTACCTGTGGCGGATGTAAGATTTTCTCATGGGGGGGGGGGATATAAAATATTTTTGTACATAATATGTAGGTATATAAGCTTTATTCTACTAAATTTACAATACAAGATTTAATTTTCTTGATGACTGTGACATTGCATCTAATACTTCATTAGGTTTTACTTATATTGTTCTATGAACTGACAACATAGCAAGTCCATTCAATCGCTTCTACATAATTAAAAAAATAAAAATAAAAATAAAAATATGTTAAAATGTATTAATTATCAATAAATATTAATATTACTAAATACCAACCTGACCCATAGAATTTCTCAAGTAAGTTTTTAGTCTTTTTAATGTTGAGAACGTTCTTTCCGGGGTAGCTGTGGAAACGGGCAATGTGCGAAGAATTTTCAATAAGTAATGTACATTAGGAAATATTTTTTTATCACATAATGTAAGTGCATCAATACCGGTTTTAAGAATTGAATTAGTTCTTAAATGTTTAGTTTTTCACAACTTAAACTCTGCTGTGGCTATAGTAACATTGTGATCAACCAATGGTGAATAAAATTCCAATAGATTTTGGAAACTATTTCGTTCTTCAGACGACATAGATGTATTAGTTGTAAATAAACATTCAAAACCTATACAATTAAAAATACATAAAAGTCACTAGGTATCTAATAACAAAAATTCTACATTTACCTTCAAAAACTTGCTTATGTGCCAGAAATCTTAATTCTAATTGTGATATATTTATTATTTACAAGTATACAAATAAAAAGATAATATAATAGATTTTTATTCTTTTTAATGGACATACTTTTATGACAAACATTGAAATTAAAAATTCAGTATCAATTGCATTTCTTAACATGGGAGCATCAAACGAATCTTTCCATTCCGATATTTCGTCCAAAAAAAGCATAACATAAGATAGTAATTCAGAGAAATCATTCATTGTATCCATATAGTTACACAAAGACTTTTTAATTTTTTATTTTTAAATCTGTATTTTCTTGTTCAATAACATTATATATGACAGCGCTTCGTTTGGGTGTATTTAAAAAAGTATACATTTTTTCAATAACTCCTGGACAATTTCTTATTTGTTTTATGTCACTGGCTGTTGAAACTGCGAGATTTAGTGAATGAACAGCACAATGTACATATACAGCTTTAGGATATTGAGTTTGAACATACGATTGTACATCTCGACATTTTCCACTCATATTACTGGCCCCATCTAAACCCTGTCCTATTAAGTATTGACAATCCAAACCACACTCAATTAAACCTGAAGAAATAATTAAAAATGTGATTATAGCTATAATATAACTATTCTTAATTATTATTTCTTATACCATTAAGTATTAGCAAATAGATTTTGCAGTTATATCCCGGATCATGATATAAGTACGAGCCACGAGGTGTGTATCCGTAATTTGATATGAAGTTAGATACGTGTATCCTTCTTGGTTACGAAATAATAATGAAAACGAAATAAAAAAAAAAAGTTTTTATTTCAATTGAGATGTTGAAAACATTATGTTTATGCAAAACTTTTTTTTAATCCACGGCCACAGGGGAGGGGGGAAATCTATCCCCCAAATCCCCCCCGTAGATCCGCCACTGGTACTTACATAAACTGTAATTTGTTTACGGTTGCGGATTGATACTTAACGGTGGCTAGCCCTAGTGTGTTCGCTTTCATAGAACTCTTTATAGAAAACTGAATCGTATCACGCACTGTATATCATCGTATTCTTATTTCTCGCTTTTATGACGACAATCAGTAATTTTTTTTTTTACGTATAGAATATACATAATAACCTGCTTATTGTAATAATATTAATTGAGTTGTACTCGTTTAAACAGCTCGATAAAATTTTTCTTTTGGTCAAGTATTTTATAAAAAGTTAAAAAGTTTTCTGGTAAGGTACAGAAATCGAGTAAGCTACGTATAGTATCCATTGAGAGCGCATCAATATAGCGTTGCCGTATTGGTTTTTCGACGTTTCACTTCTCGACTACCTATTGTAAATTTGTACATACCTAGGTGACAGCCAGTAGAATATGCATACGGGACATTGGGCAGATTATAAATAATGTATGATTGAACAGTTTTTTATAAATAATATTATTGGCATGAATTTAAGAACAATGATAAATTATCGCATTCGAAAAACGATTTTGAATGAAGGTTAGAATCACATATATGTATATATATTTAGTACGTGCGTTGCGCTTTATAATATAATAAAAATTACTTGTATACATAATATTATATGTAAAGACAGCACGTGACAATAGTGGTTTTTTTAAATATTTTTAATTGCATAATTTTATTTTGTTTTCAGATCTTACTTACCATTTTACTTATAGTTTTTCTATCTGAAAAGTATTAAGAAAAAAAAGTAGTTAAAATATTCCTCACTCAAGATTAAAATAAATACATATTAGTTAAGTAACTCTAAAGCAGTATAGTAAAAACTGTGTTATAAAATTTTTTTGTACATAAATAGGCTTTGAATAATGAAAAATAAATTGGTTTTTCCTATAAATAATTACGAATAAAACAATCCTGGCTTAATGAGGGACCTTGAAAGATCACATAAAATCATTACAAAACTCAAATATAACTACCTATACATTGAAATATTATATTTCCATAACATGTTGGTTTAAGTCATTAACTCTGAATAATTATTTATTATTAACATATATTTATTATTTTAGACTATTGTATATTATTTATGAATTTTTTTGCATTTAGTTGAAATTCAACATATTTCTGTTCCTTTTTTTTAGCATAAATTAAACGTGGTAAATAAAACATATGGATAAAATACTCTAACCAAATAAAATTTACTTGTTTTAAATAATAACGAAAAAAATAATTTACAGGTATATAACAATTTTATACAAACTACAATATTCACAGCCAATGAAATATATGAAAACATGTTTTTCAACAAATTTTTTGATTGTGTAACGATCAAAAGTGGGGCGACATACGAGATCACTTCTACATAAATTATATTTTAAAACATGTTTTTATTCTTCAATTAAACTTTTTCACGGTGCATAATATTACATTGCCGACATTGCCGTGTAACATACTTTACAACTGTTGATAGCAATATCCAAATAAATGATTCGATCGACTCACTCTGAATAGACGTAAAAATACCAAATGGCCAGATTGTGGTATCAAATCTAATCAGAAAGATTATTCAATGTCTTTTAAGGAGCTTAAGTATCCTTGGGAGTGAACTCGTTCTCGGATTGTATGCCATGCATCGAAAAAACATAAGTAAACTTTTCGTCAACGATTGATATTTTGGAGTCCTGTGCTCATTTCATACGAAGTGCCGTATAATATAATATTAATGTGGGAATAGGTTCCGTTTTTTAATGTTGGCGTATTATATAATCAAGCCAGAAGTTTCCAAACTGCTTATGGTTTTTTGTTTTTTGCATTTATGATGAAATTATTTACCTAGATAACAACAAAATTAAATCTAAAAGATAAAATGATTTAATTTAATTTATGGCGTGCAGTGTGATAATTAATATTGACCGCTCTGAATTACGTATTCGATACTTTGCACGCAAGTGGGTTCGATACAATACGTAGGGACAAACATCGCACGTAAAACGGCGCGAGCATAAGTGAGATTGATCCGCGGCAAGCGAGAACTACTGATAACGACAAAATGTAATAATAATAATAATTATAATTTTGTCGTATGTTGTATTCGTTTCGATCCGCATAGTAATCTGCAGCGAACTGTAGTCTATCGCTGCTGCACCGCTGCCGCCATCTCGAACTGTTCAGATCGGACGGACATGCGGTACGGTATTGGTACACATAACATTATGATATAAATGGTATAATATTATTGTATACCTACGTATTAGCGCGGTTGGACCGAGCGAGTCACCACCGCGTGCGTCGTCGCACTCGATCTCCTTGACATATCGCTCGCGAAACACGCCGTCCGATTGCTGGCATCCCTCTCGCTGCAGCGCGACCGCGGTCCGTATATAATATTATATATCCGTCGTAAAAATACGTGTTGAATGCGCGTATAAAAAAATCGTATATACAGCCGACGGCGACAATTTTTTTTCCTCTATCGCATTTTTTCCATTCGCGCCAACACACACACACACACACACACACACACACACAAGTGCACGTGTTCGTACATTCACCAAAGCGTGCCTTTCTCCTCTCTCCACCCTCTCACCCACCCGTGCGCTTACGATTCCTGATCTAAATAAGTACACTATAACGTAGTGTTGTACTGAATATTCGAAACGTGTACGTTGAAACTACCAAGGAGGGCCAATGAGAGATATTAAAATTATTGTCATTATAATAAGTCATGGAGGTTAAATGCAGTTGTGTTATTTATTTATGCAGTAAACGTTTTGGCGTCCGCGTTCAACGTCATGTACGATGCATTGAAATATATGCACATTCGTGTGTTCATCTTGAATCTTGACGATGAATGCAAGACGCCTGAACCTAAATATTAAATATACCTACTATACAAGTAAATTAATCCCCAACTGCGTGAACAACACCGTGAACACCAGTAGCGTATCCAGGATTCATTTTACGAGGGTGTTACACCTCCCCACCGGCTACCCCGGTGGCAATTTTTTCTGATTTTCCGTAGTGCACATTTTTAAATTTGAATTTAATTCCTAATAATCATGAGGGAAATGGT
Organism: Chaitophorus viminalis; assembly: GCA_025469195.1. Classification (NCBI taxonomy): domain Eukaryota; kingdom Metazoa; phylum Arthropoda; class Insecta; order Hemiptera; family Aphididae; genus Chaitophorus; species Chaitophorus viminalis. Next base: position 205,465 of record JAIPRK010000007.1, read on the forward strand.
GTATTTACAGTTTATTTTCTGAATATGTGACAGAATATTGACAGAATATGTGTCCCTACTTCAACGTTCAAAAAAATATTTAAAAAATAAACGTTTAGTACCTATATTTATAAACTTTATAATCTTATATTATCGACGTATTATGAAAAATTAAAATTGTATTTTTTGACTGGAGTTTTACTTTATGATCTTCACCTTCGTTTTTTTCAGCATCAGGATACACACCTCGAAACCATCTTTGTTTAGTGGCTTCTGGTTGTGTTTTATCATCGCGACTTTTTTTATTACGCCGTAATTTAGTTGCTGGAATGTTCATTTTTATATAGACAGCATCTTTTATAGTTTCTAGTGCCAAACGTGACCTTTTAGTTGTTTGTATAATGTTATAGTATGAAATAATACGTTCTACATCAAAACTGCGTGATTTAGCTAATAAAACACAAGTCTAAAATACAGCCAAATATTTAATACAGTAACGAAACAAATCGATTTAGTTTAGCAATTTACAATCGATGTAGATAGTGGTTTCTGTACATCGCATTGGAATAATATTTTTAATAATTCAAATAAAATTTTTTTTCATTTATATTTGAAATACTAGCTGTTTGATGGTAAGAATGAAATCTATAAGTTCATAAAATCAAAGTAAATAAAATTATAACAAATTTTTGATTCAGTGACTGATATACAATAACTGATAGTTTCTAATAGACTTTAGTTTTGACCATTCACTTGAATTCAGTCTTTCATTGATGTAATTATTTAAATGTTCTAAAAAGTCGTTACGAATTGCGTAAAAACTACAACTGTGATACATATAATGATAGTATAGGTATCACAAATAATAATTTCTAATTTTTATAATTTAAAAGTTTATTTAAATTTTAAATTTTTTATAAATAAAATAGTTTTTTAAATCTTATGTGATAAATTTTAAGGTACGGCTGCAGATGGCACCATGTAGCCTGTCTATAACAAGTAGTGCACATTTGAGATTTCGTAGTGCACAAAATGTGTCGTAGTGCACACAAAAATACACTGGTGCTACCCTCTTAATTACATTAACAGATACCGTTTATTGATATCAACTATTATTATATTAACGAAAAAATTATAATACATGTATGATTTACAAGTCGTAAACTACGGGTTTATACTACAACTAATTAACATTTATGATATTCTAAATCATATAAAATAAATAATACAATAGCATATTATTATAAAAACATAAAATTAAATATGATAATACTTATCATGATTAGTTGAATTTTAAGCGACGACATTGAATAGCAAGTTCATAAATAAACACTGACGTAGATATTATACATAGATAAATATATTTAAATATATTAATTAAAGCTAAGACATTGAGTCTGTTTGCGTCAATAGTATTTCATAAATAACTTCTACGGAGTGTTGAAAGGAACGTTCACTAGTAAATTTAATGACAACTGACAAATGGATTTTATCCTCAGACCTCAATCAATCGAAGTCAAAAGTACGGATCGTTGAGCACCATTATCATTCACAAGTATTACTAATGTAATTTAGGTCTTAGTGTATAAATGTAGTGACCAAAGCTGCATTCTAAACCACAAAAAAAGTGCCTACTTTCATAAAAATTCGGTCTAATGAGTAAGTACTCGTAGTTTGTTGAAATATAAAAAATACGGCCGATGGGTGGAGGGGTGTTCAAACACCCATATCATTCCCCCCCTCGATGATATAAATACGCCCTTCGTGAACACCGTTGGACGCGAATTAAATTCATGTTAATTTTGAATGAATATTAATTACAACGTTCCGCGGTTTACCTCTTTTACCGTGACGCATGGATAGTAGTTTTACAACTCTTACTCGCATTGCGGCCTCCGGTGCAATACTATCGTCAGAAGTGCCCCCCCCACCCGGGCGGCCTGCCAATTATTCCAATTATTTTACTGTACATTTATAATATTTATACACCACTATTCGCCTTCCTGTTAGACAAAGGTCTACCTATGTACCGTCGATATACTGAGTATGATAAAACGGATATTTTTTATGACTTGCCGTTGAATATTATTTCGGTGCAGTATTCGCTCGCGTGTATATATTATACTACATACACCATACTGTATAGTCTATCTATAGCTCTATAGGAGTACGCTTTTAATTTTATCGTATAATTACTCAACTACGCAGTAGAAATAATATAAAATGAGCAGCCCGGGTGTAATGAAAAATCGATTATGAGTTAACGAAGTATTAATTGGGTTTGAAGATAAATTTTCCCAATAGATTTCCGAATAATAGAGAAAATCGGTGTAAAAAATTGCTAAAAAATTTTACTAATGGACCGGATTAAACTCGGTATTTGTAATTATAGCAACGCGGAAATTTTTTGAGTACCTTTTTATAAATATATAAACTGATCCACCTGCCTCGTTCACTCAGATTTGTTTTTTTTTTTTTTTTTTTAATAATAGTGCGTACATGGTTTCAAATAAAGAGCAATAAAGCAATATAACTCAACCCTAAAACTCGCCCAAACGTGGAGTCTTATCCACCTAGGACTCTTGCTTTTTATTATTATTATTATGATCATTATATTTGTAAGTTTGTAATGTAACACAATACTACATGGATTTCTTGACGTTTATTTTACATTTAAATTTTAACGATTTTAAATACCGTTCATAATTCATTGTCTTTTGCACCCTCATTTATGGATAAATCAAATTGACTATGAGCTCGTATTTTTATCACTGCATATATTAGCGTATAGAGCACATCATCAGTTCATGGATCATATATAAAATCCTCTGTCTAGGATCAAGTTTTTTATGTTTATATATTATATAGCTATTATATAAAGCCGTTTTTATCTGTACATAATAATGAAAAATATTAATAAACAATTTTTTATCAAATTAGTATTCGTAATTTCCAGTGAAATATTGTAGGTATTAAATTTGAATTACTGACTTTTTAATTTTAAAATATTTAATACATTATTATAATCTGTATAAAATTAATTTTTTTTTGTTTGTGTGACTTATAATCGTAATTTTTATAATTATGATTTAAAAATGCGTTAAGTACAAATAATATCGGTTAAGTACGATGAACATTTATATTGTGCCTTCCCCGCCGTCAATTTAGGTATATAAATCGTTGAGTTACGTGCATGATTAACATTATCGTCATGTATTATTATACCGAATAATACAATTGTTCGTGGATGGCGGTGCGATTGACTTTTTCGCAGGATCACGGCGATACGACCGGTATTATTACGTGCGATGACATGTACAACGCGACGGCCGTGATGGTACTTAAAAGTCACCGTCACCCGTCATAGTTCATGTAGACCATCAATGTGTGTGTGTGTGTGTGTGTGTGGAAATACGTAATATCGTATTCTATCGTCGCGCGGTATTTTTTTCGCGTGCACTAGAGCGGTGCACCGAACGCTCGCGCTCTCATACGTAATATTATAATAATAATACAATCTAACAAAAATATGATGCACCAACAGCGGCGGATGCACACTACAATACACATGAGCCTATTATGATTTATAATGTTTTTTAATAAGTACTGTACGCGACATTACAATATCTTGTCGTCGTCGTCTTGCGTGTACGATATAAATCGCATAATATTATAGTGTTATTAGTCGTGTAGCGAAATAGATCATGATATTAATAAATAGTCGCAAATTTCTCATTACCGAACATTACGAAAATCACGTTAAGTTTCATCGTATATACCGTGCGCGTCGTACGGTATTATAAATTATTCGTATCGCGTAATAGAGCGTAATAATCTGCATGCACGTGTATGCCTATATTGTAGTGTAATTATTATTATTTTTTTTTTCATAACATCAGATACGGCCAAAAATATTGAGAGACGGAATAGCAATAGACGATGACGTGAAACCGTTCGTACTTCGTGTTTCGTGGCTAAGCTTTGGTAACCACGAGCATTTGAATTACCTGCCTATACATTTTTCAACATCAAAAGTCATTGCAACGTTATGGCCTATGAAATTGTTTTGAAACACCTTACACGTCGGATGAACAGATTTTAACAACATATTCGTGGTACGTCGATTGAGAGAAAAAATTTATGTATATATACATATTATGTAGACAATGAGAGAAAGAGAGAGAGAGAGAGAGAGAGAAAGATAGAGAGAGAGTTACGAGACAATATTTTATAATATTAAAACAGATAAATATACAAGTCAGCGACCGGTAGGTAACGAAATATTATCTTAATGCGATAATTAATTCGCGCGCGTTCTAATAACGAAATCGTCATCGTCATTAACTCGACGACGAGTATATAAAAGTAAATAACGAAATAAAAATAGGTACAAGGTTGCCACATTCTCCTGTATAGTTGTCGTCCGCCGCGAGTCCTCTCTCTTCTACATATTATACACCGCAGCACCGATGCCCCCGCACCAAATTAACTATAATATATGAGTACACCATCCCCACTGTTATTTATGTAAATACACAAAATATATGCATTAGATATGAGTTGTAACACGTATGTACTAACCTACCCAAGTCATTAAATACACTCATCAACGATCATTACTGACAACATCAAACATCAGGGATGATCAATATCACCGGGCCATATTATACGTCTTTATTCGGCTTAGAATTTTTTTTTTATATAATTATTGTGTAATATCCCATTTTGAAAACAAAAGCTATTCATAAAATATGTAACGCATTTATAGTCAATCCACCATACTATTTAAGAATTCGTAATAATATAATATGTATTATGTACCTCCTATATATTTACGTTGCATAACGCTTGGCCGATCAGCAGTATTATTATAGTATATACTAATTGACAGTTGCAGTCGCGTTCGATTTCTGAATAATGTTGTTACTTAATCAACGTTATAGTACATTAATACATTTAGCGATTTAACAATAAGTGAATTAATCAACTGATGATTGATAATAATTTTAAGTGTAGAGGTACCCTATAGCGAATAAGACGTAACGTGAGTAATAGTGTTATAATGTGTCCATCCCTATCATTGTGAGAAGTTTTCACTAAATCAGTTGTCTCACCGTCTATCGCGCTTTTGCATATTACTGTCTGCGTGTGATAAATTGCGTGTGATGTTATCAAAAACAGTCAGGTAGGTATTAATGCCCAAAAATGTACGTACACGAAAAAATAAAACAACTCATCACATTATAATTCACCGCCAGTCGGCCGGTACCAATGACAAATTATATATGTACCGCAACGACGTGCATCAGTACAAAACTCGATTTCATCGAACGACAGTCGAATAAAGTATAATAATAATATTATATTATAATATATATAATACAACTATTATATTGTATAGGGACGCGGTCGCATTAAACGACGATGTGTGACATTAGCTTGATCGTCGAAATAACAGTGGTGGCGGGCAGTTATTGACAAATATATGATATTCTCGGGAGGCCGCAGCGGTGTCTCGCAATCGGCGTCGTCCGTTGCTCAATCGTCCGCGCGCGCGCGCATAGCAGACGTAGTGTGTGGTATCGTAACGTATCATAGTATAGTGTAGCTATACAGCAGCAGCTTAATAATTATTGTATGATATATGCGGCGGGGACGACTTTCCAGTGGCGATCAGAGGCAGAAGACCGTGGTACGCGCCTGTGTGGGGAAAAACAACAAACACACAATAATACAGAATATCGTTACTATGACGTGTACTATTATAATATACACATATGGTGTACATTCGTATCCCCGAAACGACGACGATGCCCCCCCGAGACTGTACAGTACGTAATACTTGCCCGTGGTGGTCAACGGCAGTGACTGTACCGGTGGTCAGCCCGCAGTATGATCATGACAGCGATAGCAACAAGTAGCAAAAGCAGCAGCAACAAGTAAATCAGCTGGGATAATAGATATACATATCATATTATTATCTCATCACTGTCGATTTAGATCACTTTCAAATTTGCCGGTAGACGTCTCGTTCGCAGTATACACCCGGTGTAAAGAAAACAGCGCGGATTCGATTTGAATATAATTTTTATAATTATTATTATTTCTCTTTTTCGACGTTTCCTCGACGCAGTATCTCATCTTCGCGTGAAACTTTTCAAATACGAACCCGCAACAAAAACATAACCGTTCGAACACTGCGGGCGGCACCCCACGCATATTATACCTATCAACTGTGATCGCCGTCGCCGTAAGTATTCACACTGTTATTTCACACGCACACATATTATAGGTAGTATAAATCATTCCGTGCGGCGTCTATCTTGTTTCTTCTTCCAATAATTAGCATAATAATACGCCGGCCGAATAGTGAACGATATGATGAGGACCACCGGCAGCAGCAAGAGCCGCTGCATCGTGGCAGTGGCGATGTTATTCGTCGTGGTTGCGGTCGCGGCAGTCGAAGATTTCAACGCCGACGGATCAAATTCACCAACACTCTTGCGGGTAATGATCGTTTCAAGTCGTTTATGTCGTTACTGCTATTATTATATCACTATACATACATGTACTGCACAACTGTCCGGGGGCTTTAATGAATAGCGTAATTTCCTTGTACAACCGCTATAATATGCGTCAACGGTTTCGCATACAATGTATATATTATAATACGTATATTTGCATTGATATGGTACGTGTGATACTATACTACGCCAAATGATTTTTAACTATTCTAACATATTAGGTTTATACGACCGTTTAAAACGCTGCAATCATCGCGGGTATAATTATTATTATGATAAAATATATTCGATACTATATTATATTAAACTCATAAGGCGCACCACAGCTTTCGATTGTCTTCGCAGAAGACGCCTGTTGCGTTGCAGTAACAGTGCGACGCGTACGATTAAAGTCATATTAGGTCGATGGAACTTAATAATATATTGCGTGACGCCGGCCGCCACCGTAATGGAGTGTTATTCTAATAAGCTTTTTATTATTATTATTATTATTATTTCTTATAATTATTATAATCGGCATAGAATACACACGTACGAGTATATACGGTGTAGGGATAAATCTCATTACACTTGATCGGTTTACTACTCCATATTATGATGTAAACGCATATTATGATTTATTTAAATTGTTTACATTTGCGTCATTTACGATTGGGCACACGCGTTCGAAATACGTTGTCATCATGATACATAATGTTATATATTAATCCGATTATCGTGCGATACTTAATAATACATTCACGTTACCATACGTTGTACTTTGGACACGGGCGAGGGGTGGTGGGACCAGATTTTATAACATTTCGCTCTCTAAGTGGTTCAATGACGTCCGCGGTCCACGGCGGCGGGACGGTGATCCAAGGTCGCTTACACCGGGCTATCTATCGATCGATGATGATAATGATGATAATGATGATGATGACCCACATTCACCGAAACGCAAACGCGGCATTATGGGCGTCTCGACATCGCTCTCGCTGCCCCGGCAATCCGCGCTACCGACACTGCCGTCCGTTTCGTCTCGCTCCGGGACCGTTGGTCACTCGTTTTTTCCTCCGCCGCCGTATACAACCGTTTGGGTGCTTAGCACCTACCAACAATGAAACCCAAACAACCACACGTGCCGTCTCCTAAGCCCATAACGCTATTGTCGGCAATCCATGGGCGTCCCCAGACATTTTTCTAGGATGAGGAGGGAGTGGGGGGCAAAATTATTTTAAAAAATTAATGAAGATTGTTTTATACATTTTATTCATAAATGTTTTATAGATAAATAATGGAAAAACTAATTTAAAATTCTAGAGGGGGACAAGTGCCCCGTCATACTCCCCCTCCTGGAGTCACCTATGCGAGACTCGTTTTGCGCAACAAACCGAACACGATAATAACTAATAATAATAATACAATAATATCCCTATGATGCGATAATATTACATGCGCGTGTTCGTTAAGACATTATAAACAATATTTATTTAATTGTACACCGCTCGATAATAATATCGTAAAAATCACTTAAAACGTTTTTAATCCTAGGAACATGTCATCCATTATTATAATATTATTATAGACGCTCTTACGCTGCACATTGTGTAATACGATGTAATGAGTGTGTAAATGTGCAGCAGCAATATTAGTGGCAATTAATAAAAACAAGGTAGAAATAAAAAGATAGGAATTAGTTAACGTGGCCTCGAATTTTGGATCAATATATCTTCAATGAATTTATAGTTTACGATTACAGAGATTTAGTGAAATATTTATTTTTGTACAAAACTTCTTCCATAAATCAAATAATTGGCTTACATATTTATAAACATTTTTCAACAAACGAGCACAAATACATATTTAATAACTAGTTTAATTTAACTATATGAAGGTAGTTTTGGCTTGAATAAATTAGAAATAAATTATTAGGAATACACAATTGCTTTCACATAAAAATACAAATTATTTAACACGACAACATCAACTACAAAATACATGATTCAAATTATATGTAATTTTGAACATCTTATTGATCATAATATCTATTTTGTGATTTTAATGATGAACTAAAATAGAAGAAAAGTAAAAATCATTAACATTAATAAAAAAATACAAACTGGTTTTCAGTGAATTAAAAATGAATAAAAATGAAAGCTGTAAAAACCCATTAATTTCGATATATAGAGCTATACTTCAATGGTATAGTATACAATTTACCTGTATAATAAAATATATTTGCATTATTGGTATAGTTATACATTATATATAATATTTAAATATATTATGTCTTAAGTTAAAAAAAAATTAAATTGCTTATAATATTTCTATATACATAAATGTATATGTATATACAACTAAACAAAAAGATTATAAAAAAAGTATTATACGTTGGGTTTCCAGCAATCAGCGTATTATGTAATAATGTCTAGGTTTCATAAGACACAGGTATACATTTACCGTAGAAATGAGTATTAAACATGAATAAATTACATAATTATTTATATTTATATATTTTCTGTTGTTTCTATTGCGTAGTTTTATAAAAAAGACAAAATTACTTATCATTAAAATTGGATATGTCTAATAATATTTAAATAACGGTTTAACGATAAAATTATCTTGGTTCTTTTTGTATTGTTCATAATGTTCACTGCCTATGACTTTCATACATAATGATTATTAACTGAATACAAAGGATTCTCATCTAAACACAAAACAGATTATTTAGTAGGTTTTTTAAAATTTAATGATGTAAGAAATACACAAGTAGAAATTCAATGTTTAATATACTATGTATAGAACACGTAAAAAATATTAATGCGCATAAATAGAATTAGTGAAATTAATTAACAATTCTGAGATTTTCTGAAAATACAGTACCTAGGAACTTACTTATTAGTTAGTCAAATACCAATAAGTTATTTCGGAATAAAACTATAAAATATAACACAAAATTTTTAATTTAGAATATATTTCTCTTAGAACATATTTTGATTGCTTAACTAAAAGTAATTACTGAAATTATTGATATTGGTTAACTTATCAGGTTGATAAAAAAGGTTTAAGCTGCAAATGTTTAGATTTAAATTTTATATCAGCACAATACACTATTAACGTTGCATTATTTTCAAATTATTAAACTGACAGATTTTAAGTAAATATTTACCGTTATAACATAAACTTTAATATTGTTTAAGCCGTTTAAGGAGTTAATGAAAGAATAATATCTATAAAAAACTATTTTTTTCTTTTCAATTAACTATATTATAAATAAAATGTATATTATATTCAAATTTTAAAGTCTAAAATTATTATTTATTAGAGTATAATATTATTGATCCAGATAATATTGATAAATGTTTATTTTCTTCGATTAGGTAGTTATGATTTTTTTGTAAAATATTGGAAATTTAAAAAAAAAAATGGTAATACTTTATATTATACATATTTTATAACTAAAAAAACTATATTAATTGCTAACCGACATAAAATAATAAAAAAAAGTAATATTATTACAATATTTCGCTAAAATGAAATAACAATATATGTACCTATATGTGTTTACTTATTGTTTTATTATATTTTATATTAAAACATTGTTGCAGACCAACGATGGTGAACAAATGCAGCAGCAGCGTGGAGCCAGATCTATCAATGTCATTACTCGACTATTGGGAAGCAGCAGTGGCACTGTTGCTGGATCATCATCTGGTGGATCTAGTGGATCAGTAAGTATTTATCGTGAATTTTTTTAATAATTTCTCAATATTTTCTCACGTAAGTAATATCAATGAATAAAACAAATATATTTTATATGTATGTTTAAATAATAAAAGAGTGCGATTTGAATAACCTTATTATATACATCGTTATAATTTACATTGCGCGTGCAGTTTACTTTTGTGAATGTATTCAAACAATTACATTGCAGCAGTTAGACGCAAGTGCTTCTTCAGCTCCACCTGCAGCCAACAGTGGAACAGGCAGTAACAGCGGATCCATTCTCAATCTAGTTGCCCCGCTAGTAGGCAGCAGCAGTGGCGTAAGTATTAAAACTTATTCCCTAATACCCGATCTCATTATCTAATTATCTTAACCTAATAATTGTATCAATTGATTCACGTCCATATGCACATATTTTGCAGAGCGTAAGTGCCGGATCGTCTGGCACCGCAACCGGAAGTGAAGATGTCAGCAAAACCGATGGCAGTGGATCAGATTTGGCTGGTTCGGGGGGAGCAGCTGGTGCGACACCAGGAGGCAGCAATTTCGCTAGCATACTGTCTCTTCTCGGACCCGTATTGGGCAGCAGCAGTGGTAGTGGCGTAAGTTTACTGTGTTAAAAGTAAAATATTATATTTTATTAAATTAATGTATGAGTGTACATTGTGTACCACAATAACGGCCAAATATACATGTCTACAGGGTAACGGTGGTGACGGTGGAGATAATTTGAACGGCAGCGGTGGAGGTTCTGTAAAATCAGGAGGTTCTAATGTTTTAAGTCTGTTATCAGGCCTTCTAGGCAGTAGCAGCGGTTCATCAAGTAGTAGTGGATCGTCGGGTGGTGGTGACTCATCCACTGGGGCCGCAAGTGACGATACAGTCAGTGTTTTTCATTTATAAAATATATAGTATTTTCATAGTATAAATGTATGATTATATTATAATATTTAATCTTATTTTTTTTCTTATAAAGGGTGCTGGGGCAAGTGGTTCAGGATCTAGCAGCATTTTGCAACTGATTGCACCATTGATAGGCAGTAGCAGCGTAAGTACCACATTACATTATAAAAGGTATACCACATTTTAATACGTATTTTATCTTTGTGATAATCTAGAACAACTTGTTGATTAGTTAGTTTATGCATAAACCATTGTATATGAAACAGCACATCATAATGTTTTTATATTTTGAAAATTAATATATATAATTTATTTACACAGCAACATTAGACTGCAATAACAGTCTTAATATTAGTATGTATGTAATGTAAATACAACAGATAAATTATTTTGTTGTTGTTGGCTATTATACTATTAGTACTCAGTGGTCACCTTATTGATAAGGTATTTAGTAGTCAATAATAATATTATATTCATATCTATAAATATGTATTTGGCACATAAATTTGTGTTTTCGCTGTAATGTAAGTAATAGTAATCGTATTAGCATGTAATTGCATTGTATATGTAGAGAAGACAGCAGAAGTGTAAATGGTTATATTCAACCATCACGTAACCTAAATTGAAAAATTACCTTTCAGAAATAACACCTTAATTACTAATGTTCTCACATCATACCACCATCGTAATTGGATCGTAAGAATATTATGGATAAATGTATATCTACAGCACAACTTACTATCATTATAGTATAATATTTTTACACCACTTGTATTAGTCAACATCACTATAGAAGTAAATATTGTACACAAACAAAGTATGAAGTATATGAAACATTTCTTTTTATACATATATGTATAGAAAGAGGAACACTCACGAACCGATCGAGATGAATACAACAATGATGATATCCTGATGAACGATACAGATGACTATTTTGACGATAGTAGTAATAATATCATCAACGGAGACATCAGAAGTACAAGTCGGAGTCCTTTACTAAAGACGATAGTATGGACCAGAAGTAAAAGAGCGGCTATGAAAAAAAGAAACGATCATTATAACGTTAATGATTATGACAATGAAGTGGACGGACCATCAGTTGATGACAGTGACTATAACAATGGTGTAGAAGTAACAGCGGCAACCCCGGCAACAGCAGCCGATAATGATGGTATTAGTGATAGCAATGAAATTGACGAAAGCGATATTAATAGTGACGTCAGTGGTGGGGCTGAAGGAGGAGGTGGAAGTTTGAATTCTGGATCTATACTTGACTTGGCTGGACCACTATTGGGGTCACTGAGTGGTGGTGATAGTGAAGGAGGAAGTGGATCAGATTCTGGGTCAATACTTGATTTAGCAGGACCACTTTTAGGATCATTAAGTGGTGGTGACGGTGATAATAGTGGGTCGGATTCGGGATCAATACTTGACTTGGCAGGGCCTCTACTAGGATCATCTAGTGGTGGAGGTGGTGGTGAAGGTGGATCAGATTCTGGGTCAATACTTGACTTAGCCGGACCACTTTTAGGTTCATTAAGTGGTGGTGACGGTGGTAATAGTGGATCAGATTCGGGATCAATATTTGACTTAGCTGGACCTCTACTAGGATCATCTAGTGGTGGAGGTGGTGGTGAAGGTGGATCAGATTCGGGTTCTATTTTGAGTTTGATCGGATCCTTATCTGGAACATCAAGTGGTGGTGGCGGCCGAAATGATGTTGATAAAAAAGAAGGAAGCGGTAATAGTGATGATAAAGGGTCAAATAATAACAGTGGAAGTATGGGAGAATCAGACTCTGGATCGGTAGTAGAACTGGTTGGACCACTATTAGGGTCTCTTAGTGGAGGTGAGGGAAGTGGTGGTTCAGATTCTGGATCTATATTAAACTTATTAGGACCATTATCCGGGTCATTAAGTGGTGGTAGTAGCAGTATGCAAGGAGGAAATAGTAGTGGAGGATCAGATTCCGGTTCCATTCTTGAACTGGTCGGTCCGTTATCTGGCACTTTAAGTGGTGGTGAAGGGACTAATGGAGGATCGGATTCTGGTTCCATTTTAAATTTATTGGGTCCACTATCCGGTTCATTGAGTGGTGAAGGAGATGGTGGTGGTGGTTCAGATTCCGGATCTATATTAAACTTATTAGGACCATTATCCGGGTCATTAAGTGGTGGTAGTAGCAGTATGCAAGGAGGAAATAATAGTGGAGGATCAGATTCCGGTTCCATTCTTGAACTGGTCGGTCCGTTATCTGGCACTTTAAGTGGTGGTGAAGGGACTAATGGAGGATCGGATTCTGGTTCCATTTTAAATTTAGTGGGTCCACTATCCGGTTCATTGAGTGGTGGAGGAGATGGTGGTGGTGGTTCAGATTCCGGATCTATATTAAACTTATTAGGACCATTATCCAGGTCATTAAGTGGTGGTAGTAGCAGTATGCAAGGAGGAAATAGTAGTGGAGGATCAGATTCCGGTTCCATTCTTGAACTGGTCGGTCCGTTATCTGGCACTTTAAGTGGTGGTGAAGGGAGTAATGGAGGATCGGATTCTGGTTCCATTTTAAATTTAGTGGGTCCACTATCCGGTTCATTGAGTGGTGGAGGAGATGGTGGTGGTGGTTCAGATTCTGGATCTATATTAAACTTATTAGGACCATTATCCGGGTCATTAAGTGGTGGTAGTAGCAGTATGCAAGGAGGAAATAGTAGTGGAGGATCAGATTCCGGTTCCATTCTTGAACTGGTCGGTCCGTTATCTGGCACTTTAAGTGGTGGTGAAGGGACTAATGGAGGATCGGATTCTGGTTCCATTTTAAATTTATTGGGTCCACTATCCGGTTCATTGAGTGGTGAAGGAGATGGTGGTGGTGGTTCAGATTCCGGATCTATATTAAACTTATTAGGACCATTATCCGGGTCATTAAGTGGTGGTAGTAGCAGTATGCAAGAAGGAAATAGTAGTGGAGGATCAGATTCCGGTTCCATTCTTGAACTGGTCGGTCCGTTATCTGGCACTTTAAGTGGCGGTGAAGGGAGCAATGGAGGATCGGATTCTAGTTCCATTTTAAGTTTAGTGGGTCCACTATCCGGTTCATTGAGTGGTGGAGGAGATGGTGGTGGTGGTTCAGATTCCGGATCTATATTAAACTTATTAGGACCATTATCCGGGTCATTAAGTGGTGGAAGTAGCAGTATGCAAGGAGGGAATAGTAGTGGAGGTTCAGATTCTGGGTCTATCTTAAATTTGGTCGGTCCGTTATCTGGTTCATCTAGTGGAGGTAGTAGTAGCAGTGATGATGCTGAAGAAGGAAATGGTGATGGAGGATCGGATTCCGGGTCTATTTTAAATTTGGTCCGTCCGTTATCTGGTTCATCTAGTGGTGGTAGTAGTAGCAGTGATGATGCTGAAGAAGGAAATGGTGACGGAGGATCGGATTCCGGGTCTATTCTAAATTTGGTCGGTTCATTATCTGGATCATCAAGTGGTGGTGGAGGATTAGATTCTGGAAGTGTGTTAAATTTCATCGGTCCATTGTCCGGATCGTCGAGTAGTAGTAGCAGCAATGATAACCGTAACAAAGATCACAAAAGTGGAAGTACTATAATTTTATCAGCCGGGGATAACGCAGATTTCTTGGAATCTTCTAATTTACCTAATTCGGTGGCAAAAAATTCATTGTTGTCTAATTTTTTTGCTAAAATTCTATCCCAATCTTCTGCTGGTGCTTCGTCTGCATCAGCCGACGCATCATCGTCTTCGTCTTCTGCAATGGACGCGGCAAGTAAAATAATTAATTAAGTTAAATATATGTATAATAATATATAAAATATAAATATTATATATGTATTAATATTGTATCATTTAATAATATTTCACTGATATGTTAGTGTTATTGCAAGTATAATTGTGGCAACTATGATCAATAAAGAACATGTAAATTTTTGTCCCCTTCTCGGTATCTATATTTTTCTGTTGCGATGGTTTATCTTTACATAAATATATTATATGCATTATGTGTTAGGTATATTATAAGAGTGAATTGATTTTGTTTATTTAATTATTTATATTGTTAATCGTTCATTAGGGTAGTGGAGCTGGCGGTGATGGTGGCGACAGTGCAAATGGCGGTGCCGGTGGTGGTTCTGATTTGCTGGGTCTCTTAGGATCAAGCAGTGGTTCCAGTAGTGGTGGGGCCAGTGGAAATGGTGCTGGAGCTGATTCATCCAATGCGGTAAGGAGACGTCAAATCGGAGGCTTTTTCCGCCGACCATTTGCAGCATCAGAAAATTATGATCAGCAAGACGTCACGTATACACAGTTATTGAACGACCGACCACGAGACCTGCGTCGCAGATTGTGGTTGTAAATCACAATTGGTGGTAGTAACGGTGGCAATGGCGTATACTCACTATAGTAACTAGTAGTTGTTAAAGAGCACCAACACCAAGTAACGCTCTATATAGCCAACCGACCAACTAGCTTCATCTGACATGAACGTCATAACAATTACTGTCGTATAATATCTGTATAATATCTATTATATATAGATACTGGTATACGTGTTTGTAAAAACTCATAATATTATTAATGGATTTATGGATGGATTATCATGAATACCGATGATAATATTTTCAAATGCATTTTTATTACAAAGCCACTCTTGTTCTATCTATACTTATTACCATAAAATCATTACCTCTACATTCTACAACTAGTAATTAGTCTATTGGCCATTATTCGATTATATTAATCATTGCGTTGTATAAATATTATTACAGCGCGTATGATATATCTAAATAATTAGTAGCATATAAAATGTTATTCTATGTTAGTTTACTAGATAGGTAACAAAAATCATACAATAGGGATACAACGCCACTTAAAAACAATGTCCGAAGACTAAAACGAATTATTTAAATAAAAATAAAATCGATTGCGTATCATGTAATTTTTTCAAATATAGGGTGGTATAATTTTGGTTTTCTATGCATTTCTAAAAAAATGAAACTTGGACATTTTAGAGTTTGGCTAGTTCTAAAACTGTTTTAAAATCATAGAAATACTTTTTAACTGTCATTGTTAATGTGCGTCATTAATCCATACATGCATTATATAATATTTAGTCGAAAATACATACATACTTATACTGATATATGTGTAATAAATGTAAGTATGTATGTATTTAAATGTATATTAAGTAGTAAAATGTAGCTCATATAGTATACGTATATGCACACACACGCATACACATATACCTATATATAAACATGTGTGTGAGTATCCGCATAACATGCCATATTATCATTGTCATACCATTTATATATAACATATATACAACATATATAATATTATCATCATAATATATGTTTTATACAATTTATATTGCTTATAGTAGTTATAACGATTTTTTTTTTTAGTAGTTAGTAGAGTATTTTACGGTAATGTGTATCAATAATTATATTATATTATACACAATATTTTATACATTATACATACATCAATATCTATTATAATAATGGCAGTGGTGTATAGTAAATGATTATTGAACATATTTATAATTTTTTTTTGTATTGCATAAATCACATTGGCGGTAGTTTTAGTTCTAAAAAATATTATACAGGTATTGTTAATGCTCATACAATCATACGATTGACATAATGGTCGGAGACTATTTTATTCGCATTTAAATATTTGAAAATAAAATCTTTATCTTTATTGTCTTGTAATTTTTTTGCAACGTTATTATAATATGAATTATGTATATAAGTAAACCGTAGTTTTATTTAATTTAACATTTGCTCGTAATTTTGTATTCCTATCCTTGATTAGCATTTATTTGTAATTTAGTGTTTCTTTTAACTTAGATATTTTGACAATATTTATTATTTTTATAAAATATAGAACAGTAGCCAGTTTAAGTAGCTAGGACTGAATTTCACTAAAAAAGTGCATGACCTCCACCAGTACAGCAACCTTCTAAATTTTCACGGAATTGCTAAAACGGTGGAAATACTACAAACTTGTATGTATATCGTATTTCATCTTAATTTAATCATTATTAGATTAAAAAATACTAGCCGTTTACCAAGTTAAGTATAACGACAGTAGTTTTTATATTTTTCCCAATTTTTCAGCCACAACATAAACCAATGTGGTGCAAAAAGTGTGGTCTACTAAAAACCATCAAGGATGCTTTAATGGTAAGTGGTCGCTATGTATACATATATCGAACTACAACATAAATCGAATGATATAAAAATAGTTTGCTACAGAGGGAAGTATTTAAAATGTATTCAAAATTCAATTCATATCTGACCTAGAATCTAAAACAGCTTATTTCATAATCTATCAATAGTACACTTACTTTAGCTATTTATAAATGGCCCAAAAATATCATTGGTCGAATTTAGTTAGTGTGGTTGAAATTAATGACGTTTTTTACTACATTGTTTTATATTTTATAATAAATTATTTTGATGGGTCACTTTTAAACATACGAAATAAAAATAAACGCGTTTATTTAACATTCAGGCATGCTAACGCATGGTGTAACCGGTGTAACCACCGGGATAAAATAATGCAATTAAATTATATTCAAAAATGCATGTTGTGCAGCCCTATATATTATCATACTAAAGTCAATAAAATCCTTTTTAGATTATTATTTATACGATGGTACTTGATTATTTCTTCTGAAACACATTTTAGAACAGGCAATTTACACTTCAAGTATGGTTGATTAATAACAAATAAGAACTAAAAATGGAGCCACGGGTAACTTGTTAAAAAGTATTAAGATTCATTTTTTTAAAAATACTATACGCCGTGGTGGTCAATTAGAAAAAAAAGACTATACAGCACGGTGCTTCTTTACAGTTGTGGACTTGTCTTGCCTAAACATAACGCCGTTTTTTAAAAAAATATGCGCCTACGACAAAAATACCATATCATTTTTTGTCAGAAAAAAAGGGATACACAATATTTTATTAGTTTACCACTGTTTATTTCTCTCGCAAAAAGCTACGTTTGTCAGACACCCAGCATGTCTATTTTCGTCCAGGAAATCGAAAACAGGCGGTGCCGCATCGGACGTTACTCGGACCGACAGTTTTTCGCGATTTTCTTGTTTATTTGCCTATTGGTCATTGTACGCATGGCCTGACCTACGATGACAATAGACAGTAGAGCGCGATAGCTGCTATAGTTAAAGCAACTTTTCCGGAAGTGTTATCAAGCGAACTCCGGGATTATAATTATCAAACTTTCATTCATTAATCATTTTTGCATTATCATACTTTTATCATGCGTGCATATGATAGTTCTTTAGCGAGAGTGGCCGTCGCGATTTACTGTCATCGTGCAACTTCGGCTTCAATGTTTAACTCACTTATTACATTTACGCGTGCATAATAAACGGTGTGTAATTTTTTTCATGCCAAACAGATGAAACTCGACGCTTTCGTCAAATCGTCAGCCACATCATCCGCGTCCTCGTCGTCGTCCGCTGCTCCAGTCGAAAAAATGTCACCCGCACCGGCGACTTTGCAGCGACAAAGGCCTTTGTCCGCCGCCGTCGCGTCACCGTGGACGGACCTCGTGGAGCCGCAGTCACAGCAGCTCCCGGTGTCACCTTTCTCCATCACATCGTCTCTGTGGCCGTCATCGCACTGGTGGTCGATGCCAACGTCAACGTGGGGGTCGACACCAGTGTCGCAGTCTTGGTGGTCACCACCGGCCTCGGCGTCCCCGTCGTCGTGGTGGTGGTGCTGATACGTGAACGACCTGTCATATACCGTCACGATTGGTGTGTTTTTCGAAAATCTTATTTCGTATATGTTTCGTTGATTTTTACTTTTTGCAACTTTTACTATACCTAAACACTGTGTACTTAAGCACTATAAATGTACCGATTTACTTTATTGGCACGTCCTCGTAATACAAAAAAATAAAAAATAAAAATACATATATATAAATGTTGTACTGATTCGTTATATTCTTTGATTGAGTATACTTAGGACGTTTTAAGTGTATTTAAACATTCATCGAAGGATCATTTAAATTTAAACTTTAAAAACAACGTATGATTAGCTCTGCATCTAGGTTTGTATCTAAATCTATACTACATCCCTATCTACATATCGAATCAGTTGACCGATAATTAGTCACCAATTATCTTTTTATTCAAAACTACATTTCCATTAGTATAATAAATATCATTCAATGCTCAACCCATAGTTCCCATCCATCGGCACAAATGAAAATATTGCAGAGATTTATAAACCTAGAATAATACATAACGTTGGGTTCCATCACATTTGCTTATTAGTTATTATGTTATTCTAACACAGATTGTGAATATTTTTTATACATAAAAAAAAAACAGATCCCGCAGATATTGTACCAATACAAAATTTACAATAGTTGTATTAAAAAGTAATTTATCGATAATTTAATAATTATTTACAATAATTTAATCAAAAATGTCCAGTCCATTGAAATTTAAACATGAATTTGTTAATGTTTATAAAACAATGGATGCTATATAATAGACCTGTAAGAATGATTAGAAGTTCTCCAATATGTTCGTTTGAATTTACAATGAATATCAAGAATATCAAGCGAAATCATTCGTAAAATATGTTTCGAAAAATGTATTACATACTCAGTGTTCAGATTAAATGTGTTATGTATATAATAATATGTCACTTCTTAATGTACAAAGAGCTATTATAGTTGTTATGGATGGAAGTAAGTTGTAATGATTACAGTTTGTTTTAAAACCCGCTTGTAGTTTAAGTACAATACAGGAATGAAACAGGCAAAAAAAACCTTCTTTGAGTTATATTATTGGTTCTGCTCATTCAAAATATAAACGTGAGTATCTAACATATAAATAATGTCGCTGTTTTTCTCATTAATCATTTATCAATATGTCTGTAGATTAGTTTAAAGCAAAAAATACCCAAAATCTTTATACCCAATCGAGAAGTATTCGCAATTTATAAATATACTAACGATTCGTCCATATTATACAAATAATCAGTTTGTTGCTATAATAATCAAACACATGTATACATAACTATATACAAATATAATCTGTGCAATCTGCTACCCACACGTAGCTAAACATCAATAAGGGACAAGGGTGAACTACCACCCGTGGTGACTTGGATGGTCAGTAATATGTGTTATTATTCATAGAATCGGCCGAAAATCAAGACGTCGTTTTGAAAACTAGGTACAGATGTACACTCCGAATTCGCTTAAAAGAAATATTCGTTCACCCGACCCTGGAACCATAAATTATATATAGAATGTAATACAATAAAATAAAAAGATACACATGTGTTTAAATAGAAAATAAAACATACCGTCTAATCTTGGCTATATTAATAACATATTTTCCACACACCCGATCACACACCCGTCGGCAACTTGGTAGGCGAAAAATTGAGTCTCTATAGTTCTATACCTACTCTATAGTATTACTACTGTAGCGACTTTTGTGAGCGTTTCATCTCACTAACGTTGCCTAGACGGGCTAGACGAGGCTTTATATAAAAAAAAAACGGCATTCATTACTAAAATATATTGATACTAGCTGAATTACCCGGCTTCGCACGGGATAGTCTTGGCCAGGCATAGTTTTTAATATTCTTCGAATATTAACAACATCTTGTTTGTATACATATTAAATTCTACTTTATTATATAATTCTATTCTATTATATAATATAATATATTAAATATACGGATATAAGATATTAAATTAAAACTTTGCTCAAACGTGCACAATTCCATCGCATTAAACTGATGAGTGAATAGTAATGGGCCGACAATCAACGCGCGTTCGGCGTCTGGTGGATTTTAACACGTTTATTGCATATCGATAAGAAATTTATTATTATTTTTCGATAACGCAATTATTTGCATAAATTGAGCTAATCGATGTGTTCTAAACAATAAAATATAGCTTAGGAACAATTCATATCTATACGCCGATAAAATACACACACAAAAAAGATCAGAGTACAGGTAGATGGAAACCCTCGGACCGTTGTGCCGTATCGTATTTCCCGTTATCGGTCGACTGCTATAGTTATTATAATATGAATATAGATATACAAATTACATGTAAAAATTATTTTTATCGATTTCAACCCTTTAAAATCAAAATTTTGAAAATCGGGCGACGTGGTGACACTTGGAAGGTATTTGGAACAATTCTGTGAAAAGAAATTGGAAAAAAGTTATATAGCGTCGTCACAAAATGGGTACATAAAAAAGGCCTGTTCTTTTATATATATATAAGGATTATCTTAATTCATCTTTAGTATTAGACAGTGGCGCGATAGTATTAATTGGTAAATACTATTCTCAATTGTTTATGTTCTATGGGTAAAGCATTTACTTTTGGTATTTTAATATCCGTATGCAACACATATTATATTATGTTGCATGATAATTATATTAATAATAATACATTGTATATGTATTAAAATTTAAATATAATTATGCTTTAGTTTTTATTCTCATTATTTATACTAATTTTGTTACACTTTCAATAATAATATTAAAAAGAGACGGACTGAGACTCGTTTTGTTGTAGAGTAGGGGTGGAGTGGACCTCGTTCATAGGATAGGTCAATACAATGGATTTGTTAAATTTGAATGCAGTGATAGGTATCATTGTATGCTAAAAAAGATTATGAACGGAGATGATTTATTAGTCTAAAATCATAGGTATATATAATATTTTATGTTTTATTGAGATGTATGTCAATATTTGTACTTCAACCGCTTATAAAAAAATATTTGTGCCTTAGTATTTGAATAATTTTTCAATGATAGTGAGAAAAATTCTATGGAATCTTTTATTAAATTTTCAAGTATTTCGTCATAGCAATTTTTTTTTTTACTTATAATAATTATATATATATTTAACATTTTTGAGTTAGGGCATTTGAAAAAATGTAATTTGTCAAAAAGTGGTTTTACGCCAAAATCCCGTTTGTCGTAATTTTTTTATGGTTTTTCCCGACGCTTTTGAAAAATGAAAGAGATGCAATGAATGCAATATTTTTATTTTGTATAATAAATTAGTAATAATCAATTAATATATTCAAATATCTGGAAATATTTTAATTGCTATAAATAATAATAAAAAAAAAATTCCCATTCTAATAATATTTTAATGTTTGCAGAACAATAGATAGAGAACTCTTTTTCGTGATATGATTATATTGTATCTTTTTTGCTCATTGTTTTTTTTTATGATAAAAATGAATATAATAAATGATTGGGTTTATCAATTGATTAGTCTGAAAATCTCCCAAATAAATCCTGCTTTCATTATGCGGATTGTTCTCGTATTTGTCATGATCTATGTATGTTTATTATCCTGTATAGGTACCGGTATTTAGTGTATCCCGAGCGAAAGCAGGTACCAACAGGTCCTTAATTAAACGGAGAGGTAGGGATTTAGTGTATACTAAATTATAAAATAATATAGATTATATATACGTATATATAAATTTATATTTGTTTTTGGTTTTGAATTATTAAAACTAGTATTAAGCAATTAAATGTAAAATCTAATTGTATCCATCATATTTTTCCAAAGGATATACATATATATATATTAACATGAAATTATTTATTCTTATTTTCTTATTACAATGTAGACAAAATAATAAATATCATAAAAGTATGTGTTTAAGAAAACAATCGCGATACATATTATACATTTAATCAACTAATTTACAAGTATATTTTCTTTCAATTATTATGAATTATGCATCAATATTCATTATTCATTACCCTCGTTAATCCGAAAATATTATTATATTACATATGCAATAAAAAACGTTACCAAAAAAAAAAAAACAATTAGCATACCCGAATGACCGAATGTTTAAACTTTAAAGTAATGGTATTTTTTATAAAATATCTATTAAATAAATAATTTATTACATTATAATTTATAAAAGAATAATTTACATGTAATAATCTTTATTCATCATTTTTTTTATAATATGACGTATGTTTGAAAATAATTTAGTTAACATCTAAAAGGCACTGCATTTACGATTGGTTATTTAAAGAGACCATCGTGTAGGTATATCGTAAATTATAGACATCCCAGAAAAACTGATATTCTATTTGTTTTCCCTCGGGAGGGTATTAATAAAGGAATAAAAGGTCTAAAAAGAGCAAAAAAGTATCATACCTAATACAATCATTAAATGCACAACCTCATGACCTGCTCCTACACGTGGTAGCAATAACATCTTATTATCTACTGTCATTAATGTTTTATTCCTACTGGATACACGGTCTTTATGCACTGCCGTCTTTTCATTCATAATCAGGTAGTAAAGACGTCCGAGAGTGTGTCATTGCAATCACTTCTGCGCCCATTTAAACTACCACTTAGTATTGGTGGACCTTGTCTGACAAATTTACAATGCCATAAAAGCAAGACGTTACCATATGTATTCGATCAGCTCGTCTCGAACACCTATCCACCACCGACCCTATGACGTAATTTGTATACGTTGATAAGGTAACTAATATTTAACTAAACCATTTACCACCAGTCCATTTGTCATTATTTATTCGGTCATTTATATAGACATTATAAGGTTTCAATTTATCGTTTTTAGTTCACGTAAGTTTTTCATTCCGTAATACATGTTAATATTGAGTATTATATAGAACTATAAGCATTGTATATAATATACAATATACAATATAAGATATTACTACATTGAAAATACTTATGGTACATATTAGACCATTTTAATTATTATTTCATATTATATGTTTCATTACTTCTATATTATTATTCTCATTTTTATTTTTAGTTTTAATTATATTCATTCATTTATTTTTATTCGTTTTAATTTACTCAGAAATCCTTGTTGGGTGATAAAAATATCTAAATTTATTTTAAATCAAATTTACTATTTATTTACTAATATTCATTATATGACTTCCTTGCAGTACATGAATACATGATTAATATACTAGGTAAATTATATTTAATCAGCCATATCTTATAAAATGGTAAGTTTATTATTTTAAAATGATAAGTATCATTAGTTTTTTTTTAAAACTGAAACTTTAGATTACTTTTATTAAATTTGTTGATAAAACTGGTTTAAGATATTATAAAAAGAAATTGTAATAGTTGTAAGGCAACGTATATATTAGATTAATTGAGATAAATCTAATTCTGGATAAAACGCATCCTGACAGTAAGTGATATATATTTTTATATTTTATTTTTTATCTTAGCTTAAATTTTATTCCATTTCTGGTAGTATTAAATATTTCATAGGCACGAATACGAATCGTCAAAACACTAAATAATAAATTTAAAATGTTATTACAAAGAATGAAAGTAGCTAAGGCCTAGTTAATTTACATAATATCATTAATATTTATATAAAAAAAATAAAAAAAAGAATATTTATGTATTGCTTTAAGACTTCTGCAGTAATTATTAAATAGTATTGATTTAAAAAATATTTTTGATGTTATATATAATAAACTACATGCATTGGCCAGCAACATTTTTAATGTGGATATTGAAGATAGTGAACACAGTTAACCAATTAATTGTATTATAATAAAATTTTACAACATTTTCATCTTTCATGTTACAAGTATTTTGTCTAATTATTTACTAATCGCAACTTGAGTTTCATATAAGACTTTTTAATTGTATACGATAACATATAAGATCCATTACCCATACATGCCCTTGTTTTTGTATACTCTTATACAAATAATTATATTTCAACATCATATTATAACAATGAATTCATAGCATCTGCAATGCAAAGAAAAGTAGATAAAATTATCTACTCTTACTATTCACAAGTAATTATGATTATTGTTTATAAAACATTAGTGAACATCAAATTATATCCCTATGAATTTAAGCCGACCCGGACGCGAAAAGATTATGAATATTATTGGTACTGTACGCATCCCTGGGTATACCGTGTTTCTCGGTTAAACTGTAATCCCTTCCACTCTCGGACCATCATCATAACTACCACTCGATTTCCGTGCTATTCGTTAGTATTACTTCACCAGCGACACCATCGACAGGACCAAACCAATCTATGGAAAATTGAACTCTATGCACTTGACTCTACATCTGCTGACTATGTGTATTTTTTAAAATAGTTTTTTAAGCTTGCCATTCAAATTGAAATCATTTATCTTTACTCTCAGTTTATATTTAAAATTGTTTTTGTAAAATTAAATTTCGTTGTTTTTAACAACTTTGCCTTTAATTTTGTTTAAACATTGTCTGAAATAGGTAAGAATTTTGTTTTATTAATTATTATGTGCTATTATTTATTCTCTGAAATCTTACAATTTTTTTGTATCTTAGTTTTTGTTTTAATAACATAAATAAAAAATACTAAATTATATATCTATATACTAAATATAAAAATACTTATTCGTGGTTATAATATATATGAATGATACGTAAATGATAAACTATAGTATTCACAATTATAAAGTTTATTTACTGTCTATATTATAGTATTTAAATTAATTTTGTTTTACGAATTCCTATAGACGTTTATAAGTGTATTGTACGTACTTAATACTGACTTTAATAATATCAATATGTCTGATTTTAATGATGTTTTTATAGCTACGAGTTAAAGTGTTGCTTGCACTTGAACTCGATATGGTACACATAGAATCTAAACCAAATGTATTTAATTAATTAATTTAAATCATATATATATACCTACATATAGTTAACTATATTTAAATTTCCTAAAAATGTAATGTCAGAAATATGTGAATTTATTTTTTATTTAAAGTATTCATAAAGTAACTTTATTCAATTGTTTTGAAAACATGTAACTTTAGTACATTTTATTTATATATACTTTTTATATAATACATAAGGGAAAATTCATTTTCATTTTCATTTTATTCATTTTCCATAGTAATAACTTGGAATTGACATCTAAGCAAATGAATATATCAGAGTGTATACGCATATTATGATATCATAGTAATATAACTAATAAGAATCAATTAATAACTATATTATAATGATATTCACTGAATATTCCCTAGTAAATACCCATGACGTTGGCCGTTTGTCACTGAAGTGGCAGGCATAATAGTATATTATTTTAAACACCTAATGTGGTGGTCGGTCACGGTTATGGTCAGCACCCTTAGTGCAGGCTATTGGACAATAGCTGACAACCATCATTTGTTCAAGTAAATATTTTCAAATATTTACAAAATAATGTACATATAATAGTTTTTTGCACATGTGTACAGTACAACCGTAGTTATTATACCAAAAAACCGGTCGAGGACTCACCCTGCTGTACATTAGGGGGTGGAGCGAACCTCGTTCATAGAATAGGTCAGTATAATGGATGTGTTAAACTTAAATGCAATGATATGTATCATTATATACGAAAAACGATTCTGAACGAAGATGATTTATTAGTTTAGAATAAGTATAGGTATTTAATATATTATGTTGTATTGAAATTGTAATATTATACCAATATTTGCTATTCAAATGCTTATGAAAAATAATTGTGTCTTTGTATTACAATACTTTTTAAATGACAGTAAAAACAACTTCTGTGGAATCTTCTATTATATTTTCAAGTATTTTATCCCAGCAATTTTTTTTTTTATCGAAAATTCTAAAAAAAAATTTAAAAATCGAATATTTCAAATTTCTATAAATAGCTTAAAAATTATTAATATATTTTGAAAAGAAAATGCCAATATTAATAACTGGTAAAAGTTTCAAGTTTCTATGACTTATACTTTTTAAATAATATTAAATATTTAAAATCATTGTTTTAAACGTTCATAAAAATGTTTTCTAAAAGTCTGTTTATAAAAAAATTTGTATTTAACTATTTTCGATTTTTTTCTATAGCGATAAGTACAACTTCTAATAATCTTGTATTATATTTTTAAAATTTTTTGGATAGTCAATTTTTTTTTATCGATATTTCAAAATAAAAATATTTAGAAAAATTGAAAATGTTATTTGTTTATAAATAAGTCAAAAATACACAAAATACTTCGAAAGCTTAACCCTTTATAGAAAACGCAATTATAAACTTTTGGTAAAAAATGCATGTACTTGCAGTTTTTTTTTTTGAATTACAGCTTTTAAAAAAAATATTATTGGTCAAAAAGTGGTTTTGTGTAAAAATTCACATTTTTTCGTAATATTTTTATGACTTTTGCCGACGCTACTGAAAAGTATTGAAAATATTTAACTTTTGACTTAGCAAGTACTAACTAGATTCACTTTACTTTCAGAAAATTAGTTATATAAGGATATTTAAGCATTTTTAATACTCCAAAATGTCTTGACAGACATAAAAAAAAAATCAAATAATCACATAATACGTGGTAAAATCAAAACATTCATCACTCCGTTTAGAATCTAAAATGTAATTTTTCCAATAATCACTTATAAATATAAACCTACTTTTAAAATATTAAATTAATATATTATTTTTAAATTAAATATATTGCTCATTCATCTAACTAAATGCATGTATGAGTCTTACGAATACTATTTCATGAAAACTTAATATTAATCGCCTATGGATTTGGCTATATATAACATATATTTGATTATTTTTATCTATTTTATAATCATCCCATCGTCAGTAGTCTTTGTCACAGTTAAATAAGTCTTTCCCCTCTGATAATTATACATTTAAAAATATTACATAAATACTGTAATATGATCGCGTAAAATAATAATAGTAGACAGTAGTGGATTTAACGATTGGACCGATCATAAATATAATTCGTTCGTTATGAGATTATCGTACTTTTAGTTTTTTTTGTTTTTCAAATTAATATCATATAATTATCATAATATTCGAAAATATGACGCAAATAATAGTATTATTACGACGGGGTTATCATGGGGTTATTTACCTTAAAACATTTCTCGTGTATTGGAACCTTCCATAAATATTTTAATATATATAATTTTTGTAGCAAAACACTTTTATTATACGAAAATAGCAATATTTTTTTAGTGACATAAGAACCAATTACAGGCCCAGGCTAATAACTGATTTTAATGTTTGATTAACTCATTTAGATTCATTGAGTCATTTAGAAAATCTATCAGTTCGATTCCATATAACGAACCAATAAACTTATCGTATGGACGATAAGCTTGCCAAAAGTTGGCTTTTAAAACAGTAAAATAATCTAAATTTATAATAAACTATTTCATTAAAAACCTCAAAATATGTTAATATACAATAATAATAATAATATAGTGGTACTCAAATACTTTACTTATATTATATCGTATATTTAATATGAAAACATTATTACACGTAAACGTAAGTTAATTAATATAAAATGAAAAAAGACATTTTATATTTTCTTACTTACTTAAAAATGACCAAATTTTAATTTGTTAACATCACTATTATGAGTGACGTAAATGCCTTTAATATAATGCAACTTTCAAGATAAATTTATTAAAGTTAAACAAACCGTTAAATGTCATTGTTGATAAACAACAAAATTTCCCCTTGTGATTATTCCATTAGATTACACTGAACGGTTAAAGCAATTAATGTTTAATGCTATATATAACTACCCTCATGCATAAATTAAATCAATAATTTATCAATATAATTAAAATTTTTATTACTTTCTGAATTATCTATAATCTATATTTATATATATATATGTCCCAAATTTTTATCATAATTTAAATGTTAAACGTTAGATGGTATTTATATTTTTAACGAAAAGCATTTATTGCTACTAATCTAAATTATTGTAAATAATTTTGTCATAATAAATGATCCATGTGGATATGAATGTATCGCATAAGCCATACTCCCATCGGGATTTCTGGGAAATTTCTCTTATCACAAATAAATCAACGTCATTGTCCATATGACGTACATCAACTGCAGTCTACAAAAATACTGTGCCCTATAATATGATCGTCGTATAACTGTTCAGTGTTTAACATGTTCCACGAAGAAATAAATTCGTTCTGTTCCACGTTCTAATAACTCGTTCCTTTGCCGATCCTTTGGAAAATGAATAAGTTTTTTTCTAATTCCAAATAAACAACTGGAAACTTGCTTTGCTATGTAAAAGAGGTGGAGACATGGAGTGAACCTCGGACATAGAGTAATTCATTGAAATAAATGTGTTAAATTTGAATGCAATGATAAGTATCATTGTATACGAAAAACGATTTTGAACGAAGATGATTTGTACTGTGGGATACATTATATTTTATTTAAATTGTAATATTTTGTCATTATTTGAACTTCAAATGCTTATAAATATAATTATGCCTACGCATTTTAATAATTTTTGAATGATAGTAAAAGCAACTTATGTAGAATCTTCTATTAAATTTTCAATGTATCAACAATCATAAAATAAAAATGTAAAAAAAAAATCGAATGTTTCAAAAACCTATAAATAGCTTAGAAATAAGTAAAATCATTATACATTTTTAGCTACAACAAAACTATTAATTAGTAAACTATCGTGATTTTGACTTATTTTGCAAAAATTTGAACTAAGTGCTAATAAAAAAAACTATGACCAATGATTTTCGATTTTTTTAATTTTTATCAGCATAATGTATAAGAATCCTTGTATTAAATTTTCTAGATTTTATGGACTGTCAAACTTTTAATTTTTTTTATCAATATTTCAAAAAAAACTACTTAAAAAAAATAATAAATTTAAATCATTTATAAATAGCTCAAAAACAGTAAAATAAAATAATCGATTTTGTCAAAAACTGACTTTGTGTAAAAATTGCCGTTTTTCAAATATTCATAATTTTACTTTTGACCCCCTTAATAGTACCCACTAGATTCACTTTTATTTAGAAAAGTTACTGAATTAAAAAATTGAGCAATAAAACTGCTCTAAAACGTAACGACAGATCTAAAAAAAATAAAAACCATGGTAAAATCAATACATTCATCACTCCGTTATATTTTAAAATTATTTATGGTAATTCTTTGAGGTGTCCATAGATTCAATCTTATAATCCCCATTATCTACATACATTATCTATATACATTATCTATATACATTATCTAAATATATATTGTACATATTATAGCTTAAGTTATTTCCAATTCCCAATTCCCAATCGGTAACAAACAATTTTATTGTTCAATTTTTAATGCTAATTTCCGTCTACGTGACGATAACAATTTATGTAATAAGTTTTAACTAATTATAATTTTCAAGAAAAATTAGTAGAGTGACTTTCAGTTATAACGTTTATACTAATATTATACTCACTATGAGAACATTCATATTATAATTTCAATTATTTCCTTAGATAAATTGAGACTTGAAAGGCATGGAAAATGTCGTTCTTCAATCATATTTTCTTGGAGAAAGTAACTCGATCCATTCCTCATTTTTTCTTTTTTTAAGAACGATTTAATTCCATGAATTCATTCCTATTGGAACTCTTTCTTTCTAACACTGTGACCATCGTATTATAATGTACTCGTATTATAATTACTTAATAATAGGTATTAACGAAAATATTTTCACCTATTACTATATTATACATTCTTCCTTCAAATATATAATATCTCATATAAGTATTAAAGTTTTCCATATTCTGCCCAAGTACTTGTGCTATTTCATATTTTCCTTCTAAAAGCATTTACTAGTGCGCCAACTTTTTGTTTTACCTAATTTTAGATTCTGAACGGAGTTGTGTGTTTTTTTTTTTTATTTATTTTTGTGTCTGACAACAACTTTTTTGGCGGTAAAAATGCTTCAATTTTCTTAAACAGCAACTTTTCTGAAAGGAAAAATTGAATGTCGATCGTACTTCAGCAAGTAAAAAATCCTATGTTTCAATAATTTTCAAAAACATCGAAAAACCCCATAAAAAAATTACGAAAAAACGGGAAATTTTTATGCAAAACCACGTTTTGACAAAATACAATTTTTTAAAATGCTCTAACTGAAAAACTAAAAACCGCAACAACATGAAATGTTCACCAAATATTTATATTGGCGTTTTCTATACATGATTAAGTTTTCAAAGTATTTTGACATATCTTGACTTACTTGTAAACGATTTAAATTTTCGATTTTTCTAAGCTTATTTTTTTGAAATACCAATAAAAAAATTTGGCTGTCTGAAAACTCTTGAAAATTTAATGTCAGATTCAATATAAATTACCTCTACTTATCGCAACTAAAATAAATTTAAAATCGTTTTACACAAATTTTTTTTATAAACCCATAAATTTTAAATTTATAAAAAATGTGTTAAAATCGCGATGATTATCAAGTTATTTTGTAGTTGAAAATTCATAAAATTTTTCAGTTTATACTTAAGGATTAAAATTTAACACCGTGTTATCCATAAGTTACTCTTCAAAAAACTATGAAAAATGTCTACTGGATTTTAAGAAAAAAATTTTTTGACTGTTTGAAATTTAAATTTTTAAGAAAGTGCATAAAATATCGATTTATTCTTAAACGATTTTAAATATTTGTAATAATATTTTATATAATATACCTCTTCTAGACCAACATATCATCTCCGTTCAGAATCGTTATTCGTATACAATGATACCTATCATTGCATTCAAATTTAACAAATCCATTGTAATGACTAATGACCTAGGTATCCTATGAACGAGGTATATTCCATTCCCAACTGTACAACAGAGCGAGGCCCTTTCGGGGGTTTTTTTTTTTAAATGTAATGGTTCTTTGTTTATTTTAACATAATTATTATTATTATTTATTAGGTACATTTTATTTCTGCTAGTTATTAATACTTTTAAATATATTTATGTTGTATTTATTCGGTACAAACTTATTCCAACTCTTACTCCAACTTTCAAGGTATTTGTAAGTGAATATTATAACAAATTATTGATTTTATTTTCCAGTGACAATATGTGGAACCAAAATCTTTCGATTGCACCAATGGCGTTGAAGTCGATGTGTAGAACTGGTATCATTGACAATAAGTTCGTCATGTTTGCCGATATGATTGACCAATTGGCTTCTATTGTCGATAGAGAACTAAGCACGATACCCGAATTAAGTGATGCCCATCTTTCGGTGTTGAATGATGGTTATTTATCGGTAGTCAATGATAACGTTGGTGGCCAAGAGCAATTTGCTACTCCAATATTCAATGACTTATACATAGATTACGAGGATATAGAAGACTTCCTTACAAACTTCGACTTTAAAAAAAAAGTAAGTAGTAATGCACTTGTGTGTACATGAATAAAATATGAATACATTTAAACTTGTGTGATCAGGTTCCTCAACGTATTGACGTCAATAGAGTAGATTCGATTAACCACGACTGCAACAACCAACCAAATACTGCGAATACCATCAGCCCTATTGGTCACACCGATAAAGCCACAAACTGTATTAACATCAACGAGATCGCCGAAGATCAATCGGTGTCCGAGCATTTAGCACAAAATGTCAAATATTTTCGTCTGACAGTCAATGTTGACGAAAGCTACCTTTGTGATATGTCAAAGACCACTATTCATGTCTGTGATTCAAAGTCTCCGATGCAATTTACTTCTCAACAGTTACAGTCATTATTGAAACCAGTTAGCATTACCATCGACACGGAATCGGCTGCGAAGTTGTCGTTGGAACTGGCAGAGGCTTCTGCTAAATCGAAAACATCACCATCTGGGTCGAAGACCTCGGAAAATAAGACCACCATCACTGCAGCGGATTCGCTTCTTCAGTCGGGCATGCGACTACGTTATTTGCCGTCGAATGAAGCCAATTATCGAACCCCGACGGAGATGTTCCTGAAGCCGCCTATGCATTTATTAATAGCCTACCGTGAAAGACGCGCCAAATTCTTAAAGAGAGGACCAAGCCTAGTAAGCAAGATAAGGAGATTCCATGCGCAATCATTTTATGAAGACCCGAATGGTACTATTGCTAATTGGTCTCACTGCCTAAGCGAAGAACACATGATGTGGGTAACGAAAGATGTGCGCTTTAGTAATAGCCATCCAAAAGAAAATGTGACTCATACTTTTGACAACTTCAAGCGTCCCAACTTACCTTGTCCGAAACGTGCCGCCCAAGATAAACCTCAGCACAAATATAAAATGCGACGACCTATGGTTTAGGTATAACCGTCAAAAGGGGTATCAAAGTTTATAATAAGTTATAGACTTTATTATTGTAGTTTTAATTTGCTTTATACAAATTTTTAAAACAGTTTTCCTCACTAAACAATTAACAATTTTGTATTTTATCTTATTTTTATGTATGTTTACTTAGTCCTCGGCGCTTCATGTGTTATTATTATTGTTATTCAATTTATGTAATGTAAATTTATTTGTAAGTCACACGGCACATACTGCATACACATAATAAATAGCTACACACGTGTTGAATTTTGTAGTAAAATCAAAATGACCATATGAGTAATATTTCTTTTTCGTGGATAAATGTTTTCAAAATATGTATACTCGAAATGGGAGATTTAATTAATTCATTTTGTTAAAAAAGTATAAAATCAGTATTTATTCCGATTGATACCCTCTAAAAATATAAATACAATCTTTAAAACAAAATCCACTATGTAAAGGCGTATAATATATATGATTGCTTCCGAGTTTCCAGTAATACATCCGTCCTCCAATACCGAAAATGTTTTATGTTTGTTTTTGCAGGTATACATATTTTACAAAATAATTCAATACGTTTACTTAGTTATTACCTATTGGCCGTTAGTTGTTAGACGTAATAATTGGTAGTAGTACGAGTACATATTAATATATTAAAATTTATAAATGCATTATCGGAACAAGTGGAATCAATATCTTTGAAGAAGTATTATTATCAATTATTTTTGATATTGGATATTGACGATTTTCTATTTTCTTTTTAGTTTTCATCCCAATAATATTACGTGTATACAGTATTACGTTAATTTTCAGTAAAATCAAATCTATGTGTACTAAAATTTTTAAAAAATTAATGTGTTTAAAAAAATTTAAATTCAACTGACTATTATCTTTGTGTAATAAAGTTTAATATAGTCTGCCTATTTTAATAATTAATAAAAAATACATTTATTAAAATAATAAAATGTTAGTAAATATTACTACCAACTATAAGTTGTTTTATTAAATTTATTTTTATATTATTGAACTTTGAATATAAAATATGAAATATTTTTAACATTTATTTGATGAGGGATTCAGTTTTATTTGTGTTCGCTTAAAAAAAATGATTTTGTACAGTTTATATAATTATATGTATTTATTGGTACTTATTTTACACTTACTGAATTAAGTGGTTCATCATTATTCATTACTAATTATATATATATATGTGTATTTTTTTAATCGGTAAAAAATCATATATTATAGAGGTAGACATTAGGTTATAGATTTTAGTTCATTGTATTTACTATATTATTAAAGAAAGAAGTGAATATATTCCAAATAGGTATAACTTAATGTAATATTTTAGTGGTGGAAATAATATTTGTTTTTAATTATACAGTGAGTCATTATAATATATTGATTTTTTAAATTTACCTATCTACCCATTTCATATATACGAGTATATTATGTTCTCTCTAATAAAGTATAATTCCAGGTTTATAATATGTGTTGAGTTAAATTGTTTTTAATTTAAGTTAAAATATTTACATGTATTATTAATTTTAAATCAATTCTATGATTATCAATGTATAACGAGAAATTTATAATTATATAAGAATCGACCTCGGCTCATAAGTTTGAACATACGAAATATTGCTGTATAAATGTGTAAAGCAATAAAGCTCAAACTAAGCGTTTTGTGCGACGGTTGAAGTTTAGAGATTGAGTTTATTTATTTTATGATTATTATTACATTTTTATTCGACAAAAGATAATATATTATTAATTATTATAATTTATAAGATATGTATTATTTTTATTGTTAATTATTTAATAATTAACTTGCAATAAAAGAGTTTATTTTTTTTAAGATTTCGAGTGTGTATTCAGCAAGGATGATGGAAGTTTTCAATTTTGTTAACATAAGAATATTTTTTACTGTTCTAAAGAGGAAAATACTTTTCGTATTTCTAATATATTGTGTTTAACTAATTTCAATATGACTTAATATACCTACACTCGTTTATTAAATAACATTTCTTGGAATGATGAAGTATGATAAAATATACGATATGTACAATTGTACTCGCAAACGATTAAGATTTATACCCCCAAGCATTATAATTTATTCGTCTTCTACAAAACAAAATAATGTCTTATAACGTATTATTCTTAATTTTTTTGGTAATATACAAATAGGGACACCAAAAATAACTAATTATTGATTAATTTAATAATAAAAACTTAATTCAAATACATTATGATCTCAGCTAGTTTTACTCAAGATTTAGTTTAATTATGGATTAATTAGAAACTAATAATTTGAATTATATTGTATGGTATAAAAGTTAATTTTTTTTACAATTTTATTATCACTTCAAATCAGTTTTAAAAAAAAATTAATCGTAAAAAATTTATACGATTGATTTTTATTTATTTTTATACTAGAAATGATAAATAATTTCGAAAACTTTTCATGTTCACGTATATATTTTGATACAATATATTGCATACACACAGTAGAGTTCCAAATTAACCGTCACTTCCGTTCGGATGGGGATTTCTGAAAATGATTTTTTTTCGATGCTGTGGTTAGTTAAAATACCCAACTGATACAAATATTGAGATATAGAACAGATGATAGTCTTATAGAACAATAGAACTAATAATATTTGTTCAAAACAACAATTGTAGGTACATTTTCAAAAAAATGTAATTACGAATGATATAATCGACAGACATGTCGATGCATATAAAAATATTAAACTTTCAACCCCTTATCAGTCAAAAATTCACAAATTTCAAAAT
This sequence comes from Chaitophorus viminalis, assembly GCA_025469195.1. Lineage (NCBI taxonomy): Eukaryota > Metazoa > Arthropoda > Insecta > Hemiptera > Aphididae > Chaitophorus > Chaitophorus viminalis. Next base: position 241,585 of record JAIPRK010000007.1, read on the forward strand.
CGTTTTACTCGAAGTCTCGAAAAATTCTTCGAGGCATTATTTAAAGGCGCCAATCATATATATAATTTGTCTAGGAAATTTAACTTGCACACGACGACTGTTCTATTTACTTAATGCATTTATAAGATTTTATAAAATTCAGAATTAAATAAATAGGACCACATTTTATGTATATTTATGTTTTTAATGTTATGATTTTGGTTATAAATTTATAATACTTAAAGCCAGCTGATTATGTTAGCTATAAAACTGTGTTTATACTGGGCCGATTCGACTCTATATGGTACAGAAGAATGTATTACTGGACGTCTGAACCCATTGATTATTTACAAATATCAAACGATTTTTACAGTTTACAGGAAAATATTTGACAACGTACCTATTGTATCAAATACCGCTCTTTCGATGTTAACGCCCTACAAAACATATAGAAACAAATTGTGAAGAATAAGAATTTAAAATATAATCGAAATATAATAAAGATAATTTAAAAAAAAACCAACTATGTAGGTATTTGTTGTTTGTAAAATTTTGGTCTGGTTTAAAATTGATTTGTACATTTTTGGAAATAACTATATTAATTTTAAACATTATATTGACTGTATAAAATTTAAGGATTATGTTCTGTAAAAATATTGTGTTTTGTAAGGTATATAGGGTATAAAATTAATGAAAAATATGTACTTTAGTTAGTTTTAGATTTTAGCTTTTCTTTTCTTTTTTTTTATACTCTTGTATAATCATTTGTAGTTTATTTTTCGCTATTCATATGAACTCTTACTCACACCATAGCCATAGGCGTTAGTGAGTAGATCAACCCTGTATTATACATGTCATTCTATATTATAATTTTTATTTTTGTAGGCGAATAAATAAATTAATAAAAATTAGTGCGTTTCTCGGGTCGTAGTACACCTCGACTCAAAACACAAGCCGAACTCCCTCTAGTCACAACGTTGGCTGTCCTATATAAATTAACAAAACGATACTTCAGCTCATTTACTTCATTGGCTATTATATCATATTGTTATTAATAAAAATATTTTTCGTGCTGGCATATATGATATATACGAGATACGGCAGTACAATATAATAGTTACGATTTTTAATAATTACACGTGCAATGATGTACATCTACATTATTTCTATACCATTTATAATTTACAATTAAAAATAAAAATAAATAAATTACCAACATGTCAATACAGTGCCGCAACTATTAACTCTGAGGCCCGTGTGCAAAATTTATTTGGAGGCCCCAAATTAATATTATTTTTATTTACTTGATTTTTGTATTACTACAGCAATTAATCAATACTTTTTTAGTATTTTAACTTATAAGGAATCATTTGTGATCTTCCCTGTACATAAATTATACTAATTAGACAAGAAGTGTACCTTATTATTAAATATATTTAGTTATTATATTATTAGTATAAAACTTTATGCTAAAACCAATTTTAATAATGTTATCTCTAAATTAAACACATACTTACATGATATTTTTTGTAAATTTAATTTTACAGTACCTATTTATGATTAATAATTAAATAGAACAAAAATAACTAATAATATAAAAACTGTTGTATTTAATTTTCAATTACCCATTTTAACAAAATATAATAATTAATGTGTCATAAGTAGTTTCTTAAAATATATGTTATTAACTTAAAGTTAAAACATTATAATCAAGAAATTAATACATTAAATTAAATTAAAGTTATTTCAAAAAGTTTTTCTTCTGGCTTTTACGTTGGCAAAGTCTGTTATTATCTTAAGGATATTAAGTTCCGCGGTCCGTTTACTTTCAATATTCAAAACACTAATATTTTTCAGTCGATCTTCACAAGAAGAATTCCGAAGGTAATTTTTGATTAATTTAAGCTTTGAAAAGCTGCGTTCTGCAGACGCGACTGTTATCGGTAAAGTTAAAAATAAAAGACTAATAATACATCTGGATAACTTAAAGACAAATCCATTTCAATAATAAATACACATAGATCTTTAATAGTTTTTAGATTTTGATATAAAATGTTTGTTACAATTTGCCGCATGAAATCTGAAGTAGGTAACATCATCTTTATAAAATTGAATGAAATCATAAGTAGATTTAATTGAAGAAGACTCTTTATAGTTCAAAATTGATTTTGGGCTTAAAAATGTAAAACGATCAGAAACACATTTCATTCCATTAAACCGTTCTTTGAGTTTAAATATTATACAATCCACAACTGGCAAAAATACTTTAATCCTAAATGTATCTTGAGAAATATCAAATCTCCGGTAACCGTCAACCTCTCCAAATATTTTTTTATGGAGCTATTAGGTCTCGAAGAATGGAATGAAATGTAAATTCCCCATTTATCATATAAGTGTTTTGATTCTAAATATATTATGCTGTAGCTATTTCGCAAATGAAGCATATTTTAAATAGCTTTATATAAAATCATAGAGGCATTGTCTAAAGAAATATCTGTACTTCGTAAAATTTTAGATACCGTATTTAAATATCTCAAAATATTTTCCCAAATATATAAAATTAATACAAATTCACTCAATTCTATCTTGTTTTTAAGTATTTCACTCATATCTCGTTCATCTTTTTTACTACTTATAAGTGATATTATTGTTAAACATTTGATTACATCCATAATCCATTCTTTTAATGCAAATACTGCAGTATGTTTAGATTCCCATCGAGTAGAGCACACTTTTTTTTAATTTTTAATAGTGTGTCATCTCCTAATGCTAATGACGCGACGCCCATCGGGGGCCACTTGAGATAAAGAAATTAAACACATTCTGTACAGTTTCAAAAAATCTTGATATGTTTGGTGAAATGTTAGAGGTATCAGATATCACTAAGTTTAAGTTATGAGCACAACAGTGTCAATATTTTTATGATTTATAAATTATTCAAAAATAAATGCTGAATATGGATCTTTTAATCAAAGTCTATCTTGGCTAATTTCATAAAAACTCATAACATAATATAACATAAATATTCAATTTTTCTAAGTATACATTTTTTTTTTTTAAAAAAAATCGATAAAAAAAATTTGGTTGTCCAAAAATTCTTAAAAATTGAATACAAGGTTTATTGTACTTAACGCAATCAAAAAAAATCGAAAATCGTAATTAATAAATTCTTTTTATAAGTGCTTAAATTTCAAATTTTTGTGAAATATGTCAAAATTGCGATAATTTGTAAGTTATTTAATAGTTGAAAATTGATAAAATGTTTGGTATTTATATTTAGAGTTCAAAATTTTAACAAAAGGTTATCCATAAGTTTATCTTTAAACAACTATAAAAAAATTTCTTACAGATTTTTAGAAAATATTTTTATAAACATTTGAAATTGCATAAAATAACAATTTATCCTGAAATGATTTTAAATATTTGTTAATATTTAAAAAGTATAAGTGGTAGAAAAATGAAACTTTTACCAGTAATTTAGATAGACATTTTATTTTCAAAATAAATTACTAATTTTTAAGCTATTTATAGGTATTTGAAATATTTCATTTTTAAATTTTTTTTAGAATTTGGTAAAAAAAAAAAATTGCTGGGACAAAATACTAAAAAATATAATAGAAGATTCCACAAAAGTTGTACCTACTGTCAATCAAAAAGTATTGTAATACATAGGCACAATTATGGGTATATAAAAAATGGCTTATAAAAAAAATTTGTATCAAACAATTTTCAATTTTCTTTAGTTACAGTAAGTATAACTTTTAATGAAACTTGTATTTAATTTTCAAAAGTTTTTGAACAGCCAAATTTTTTTTATTGATATTTCAAAAAAAAAACTTAGAAAAATTGAAAATAAACACATTATTGTAAAATAGACTCCGTTCAAAATCTAATAAATACAGAGTTCAAATTCTGTATCACAGTTACAAATTGTTACCATTTTTACACAGTCTTTCTTCACTATCCGAAAAACTATTGAGAAATTCAAAAAAGTATACTAACTAAATTAATTCTCTTTCAGAATTTCCAACCTTTTGGTCAAAATTATGTAAACAGACAAAATTAAAACGTATATCATGATAAAATCAATAAATTTGTTATTTCACTTAGAAAGTATTAACTGTCAACAATGTTTGTGATACTACGTTATGAGAACAGTATCTCAGAACAAATTTTAGTTTCCCATGTGAATTAAATTTATATAGTTATACATCAATTTTAGTTAAAATAATATAAAAGTTAAAATATATATTTTGACATATTTTAGTGCATGGACTAATAAGTCCTTACAAGTAATAAATCATATAACTATAAAACAAAATAAAAATATTTATCATGATTTACCATGATTGGATCTTAGATACAATTGAATACATTTCTTTGTTAAATGTTTTAATTTTCTCTTTAATTGTAGTAAATGCACTAGAACTATCAATATAGATTTACTTGGCAGTGTACGTTCCAACAGTTGGCTTCTTCTTTCACAATTGTATATTCAACAATATTCAACCATTCTTTGGGTGTAACCAAATCAATCCCTTCAACGGTAAGTTTTTGAATATTTACTATTTCAGAAGCCGGGGTAATTTTATTATTGACATGATTTTTAACTCTTTGCCATGCAATTTCAATGGGATTTAGTTCGGAGTGATAGGCTGGAATTATAAGAACAACTTTATTATTTTCATTAGCAATTAATTCGATCTGATGTGAATTGTTTATTGACTTAACTTGCTTCACAAGGTCTATTAACTGGACTTTAATTATATCATCGTTAACAACAGCCATTTAATAATCTCATTATTTTTCCAGGTTTCATTTGGATATTTAGCTTCTTTTTTGTTATAAGAAGTGTGGTTCATCAAGATAACAGCATCTTTTTTTAATAGTGGCAACACTTTTTTAAACCAATCCATGAAATATTACAATTGAATATCATATTGATAATTGTATGCATCTTTAATTGATTCAATTCCTAATAAACCAATATTAACAAAATCATCCAATGTGTAAAACAATTAATTTCTTTCTTTTCTCACAGCGAGCTTTTAAAGTGTCTGGACAAGAATATTTTTCATGTTCATATATGTTCTTACCATTTTTGCTTCAATTAATGTATCGCCCGTAAAAGAAATAGGTTGCTCTTCATTAAGATATCTATTAATATTTTCTAATTAATTTCGCATCGATGAAATCTTGGTAAATTGTTATCAATACTAACTGCAAATATAATTTTATCACTTGTTGGAAAAGAACCAGCTAACCATATACTATGAATTTTTTTTCTTATGTAACTTATTCTTAAATTATCAATTTTTTCAACAATGGATAGTTTTTTATTTGATTTTTGGGACGATAACACTTTACTGGAATGTATTCTGGATTATGTTGTGAACAATATTCTTATCAAACCCATTGTCCTTAGAAATAAGACTAACCAAGTCATTAAACTTCATATTAAAATGCTTTGCCTTTCGCCTCTTGTAATATTTTAAGATGTTTGTCGGCTGATGAACAGTTACATGCTGAAAAAAAATAATAATTTAATTATTAGATTGATGAAAAAGTTTATAATGATTATACTTTTATATTTTGTATTACATTCGGTAAATATTTTCCTTTTTGTGATTATAAAGATAATATTAACATTATGGTTAAATATTATATTACTTTTAAATGTGTCGGGTTAAATAAAAACACTTTTGGATTTAATATAAACCGTACCAAGTATGTAAATTTTAAGGTATCGAAATGAAATAACAAGTAGAATTAAGTATCAGCTTTCCATTCAATAATGCTTATACAATATAGTATATACTTAAACATTACTATAAATATTTCATAACCTCTTCAAATTTGAAAATAGTTTTTTAAAATCCAATCGTTACCATTTACATTTTTTTTATATAAACAATACGATCATAGCACATAAATTCAAGAAATCTCGAGGTATAATGTATATTATAAGTGTAATAGTTTTATTATTAGAAATCCCTCACTCTTTCTATACCAAATCCAGAATCCGGAAAAGAGTATTATTCTGTTTTTCTGTCCATTATTCAAAAGTAAAGAAAGGCCAAACACTACCTATTGGATATCTGTATATTTTATTAGGACTAAAATCATAGAAAGGTATTAACTATCAATATTATTAACATTTGATGAAATTAATAACAATTTTTTATCCAAAAATTTCCAAATTATTTAATTAACTCAACCTTAAACATTGAAATATTGTTCCTAAATCCTAATATGTATATTTTAATTGTAATGAAAAAATAATATTCTTGTGTAGGTAATTGGTTAACGAATGACCTTAATTTAAAGTAATGTAATATGTATAGTATATTATTTATTAAATAAATACTCTTGAAGATTAAAGATTTTCCCAGTGTAATGTTCCACATCATAAAACATGTTTTGAAATATTCAGTAATCTGATTATATTATCTTATTAATTGATAATATATTGAATACTACCTTGTAGCCTATTTCATTATACTTCTCAGTAAAATAAAAATAATTAATAATTAATAATTAATTAATAAATAAATAATTAATAATTAATACAAATTACTTACACCAACCTGATATAGATGACTTCCTAACTCGATTTGATACATTTTCAACTGCGAAAATCTTGACAACAGGACTTTAGTATTTTTTATAGCAAAATCTTGATCACTCAGAACCGTATTGATAAACTAGTGTACTCTAACCATACAAACATTACTATTAAAAATAGAAGACAGCAATAGTTTACAGTATGCAATGTTAAAACGTTATACCTATTCTGTTTCCTTACCCAGATAATAAAGGATTTTTCATTCTTTTATTGCCTACATATTTCTTATCGTGCATAAAATAGCGACAACAGTAAGCACCAGTAGAGGTATCTATTAGTATATCTTTGTAGCAATGCAACCTTGGAACTTTCTTGAGCCAGTTCTAAAACAAAACCAAGTTAGTATGAGTAATCATAATAAAATAGGCAATTCTTTTAAAGTGTTTAAGCTACATCTATGAAAATAAGAATAACTTGTGCAGTGGCGTAAAATGAAATTTAGTAGCCCTGAGGCGTATAAAAGTTGGAGGCCCTCTTTAATGTAAAAATTAAAATGTAATTCTATAATGTAAAAATAATGCATGTAATGGTACCTGTATTATTTTAATGATTATAAATATTTTTTTTATGTAATGGTACAGGTCCTGAGACCCCTCAAATTGAACTTAACTTGGGAGCTCCAGGGCATGGGCCCTGGTGGCCTCGGCCTAAATACATCACTGAACTTGTGGTTTATTGTTGTTCAACTGAATAGGTATCTACAAGAAATCCTACTTAAAACTGTTTTAAATTATTATACTTGAAATATATTGTCTTTTTATTTCTTAAAGAAATGAGTGTATATCCCCTAATCTCGAGCAAAATAAAGAATATTTAGGCAAGTTTTCTTTCTCCAATTTAAATATTTAATTAATGGAATTTCTGGAAGTATTCTTAATATTAGATTTTGAGCAAAACATGAATTATTACAGCATATCATTAAAATATTAATGTCATACCAATTATTTATAATTAAATAATATGTATTTGTAAATAATAAATCTTACAGGATGGCTTTAAAATTATTGTTCATAAGGTGCTGTGCATGGTCTATATACAACTATTCAAGTATTACTTTCATTTCCACAATTATTGAAAAAGAACGACAGACTAAACAAGATATTAAAAAATGTGTAGATATAATGATAAATTGATATCATTGCAAACATTCAATGGACATTTTTTCACTAGTATTGCAAAATTAGAATCAGAACAAATATCAGAAGATGGGCTAGTTAGGGTTAATTTGGTGTCAGGGTACACCAGATTTCTAATTCAGTTAAACCTTAAATGATTTATTTAAAATTAAAATTAACTTATTTATTATTTAATAGGTACTCTTAAAATAATAATAATGTATAATTAAACGTATAAATAATTTATTAAAATGTTGAATCTGAAGAATAAAATAATATATTATTTTCTTTATGTATTACCTATATATAATATAGGTATTTATTTGCTAAGGCATACTTGGTTTTTAAGATCCTTTTTATTTGGAATGCTGTTTGAAATGTGGTTATCTAGTGTGGGCAAAAGGGCTATTAAAAAGGGTCCTAGTACACTACTTAATGTTGTACATTTTAATTGTATATCTTATATGTAAATATACATCTTGTATATATTTTTTTAAGGTCATAGTTTATAAAATCTTAATTGAATAATAACATTAAATTTAAGAGAATGTCACAACCGCATGCATTGCTTTTTTCTTACAAGCATACAACATAGCAAATTTGCATTCAGTGATTGAAATGATGTGTTGTTAGCTTTAATATTAAGAGTAAACTGGCATATTATCAAACTTTTTGGGAAGAACATTATCTGTATTTTGTTTGGTAGTTTTTTACAATATTTTAAATTTAAAATAAGCTATGAGCAATATATAATATTATTATCTCATTACAAAATAAAACTTTATCTGCAAACTGTGATAGGTACTTACATGATCGCCGTGACCATAATACTCTATGCTTATACAGACATACAGTATACACCTATTGTTCCTTTCAAAACATGATTTCTGAGTAAAATCTGTAGTTTAATCTTAATTATTGAATCAAGTATTTGAATCGAATGAGACTTGAATAGAGCTGAATCGAATATTTTGATTCAAACAAAGGAGTTTGAAGAGTTGAGAATCGACTCATTGATTCAATTCATTGAACTGAGCTGAGTTGAAATATTCAGTTTAGCAAAATGACTAATGAGTTAAAATTCCCATTCCTAGATAATACAGAAATCAAATTAATAAAATATTGTTTGTTGCATAGTCTTTATATTTTACCGACTCATATTCATTTCATTCACGTTGTTATCAGTTTGTTAAATTTAAGGTCCGAAAAATAATAAAAATAACTCTATAATTTATTGAACTAATAACAGTGATTTATCATAAATTCATAACACGATTTCCTACTGAGACCCGTATTACTACTCGCTACTTGTAACCACAATTAAAGATATTATCTATAGCTATGCTTGTGGCGTGTCACCTGTCAATTATTGACTATTTTATTTATGCTGTGGTTATACATTTTTTTAATTAGGGTTGAATTAGCTATAATAAAATGTGTTTTTTTGATTCATATCATTTTTATATCTATGTTTAGTTAATATTTTACACAAATCTAATCTATAAAATAGCAATAATCAATTTAAATTTCAATACAAATTAAACTTATTGGTACTCGGTAGTTGCTAATTATAGAATATAAATTTGTAACTACTAATCGCTGTTACTTGAATTTAAAAAAAAGATTACAAACAAACAACCGATATATCATTTACTGAAGAAGTAAGAACTATGATAAATAAAACAAATAAAAAGTTAAAGTAAAATTAATAATTTATTCTTCTAATTCATGACGTCAAAGAATACTGTTAATAAATATTTTGTAGCAACTATTACAATAATAATAGTAATTAATGTAAATATGTAATTTGAAGTCTTTTACAAATAATTTGAGTTATTATTACTTTTTCAATACTATTTGTACAAACAATTGATATATTTTATACAATATAAATTTAAAAAAAAGTTCAAATATTTGAATTATTGAACACTGATATCTTTTACACAAAATAAAATCTTCAGTTGTTAAAATATGTTGAATAGAATATAAATCAATCATACAATAAAATTAAGTATCTACAGATGTTTAACTTTTTAACATAATGTAAATAAATTGAATGTTTATGACTAATAAGTAGGCAAATATTATTTTAACACTGACAATAATTATTCTAATTTTCAGGTAGCTTATATTTATACTGATTTAGACAGCTTTATAAAATGCTTCAAAAATAACAACTCATAATATCCAGCATATCTCTGTTACATAGAGAAAATGCAGTTGACAAATAATGTGTTCATTCACATACCTCAGCTCGACATTATTGTCATCAATATAAAACTGATGATAAAACCAAAAAACAAACACAAAATCCTAATATTTTTAAACACGTTTCTGTTCCAAAAATTGTTTATGCGTTTTTATCTTTTTTATTTGTTTTTGATTTTTCTTCTAGATCACCATTTTTTTTCTTTTCTAATACTTTGCATTGATTATATATATTGTTCAAGTCAAATGCTGCTTTAAAATTAGGCTAAAATACAAAATGTTTGAATTTAATTTTCAATTAAATATATTTAAAAATAAAAATATGCATACTTCTGTGAAAAAAAATTTGTACACTTTTCCTTTGCTATCATATGTTGGTTTTCTAAGCACTTCTACTCCATTTTTAAACATTATTACAGTTGGTAACTGTCGACTAAGAGATGCATCACTAATATTATATTTCTTAGCAGCATCAGGATATCGGCTTATATCTATTTTACCAAATTTAAGATATTTTGTATCGTATCTGAAACGCATAAAATAAAAATTAAAAATAAAACAAAATAATCAATAGTATACTAATGTATTATCTACACAATTGTATAGTATACATAGCTATTGCAATTAATTGTTGCTATTTCTTAAAATAAATGATGGGGGACCGGGAGGCAGAGGTAAAACAAATCTCTCCCGGTCTCTTGGTTAAAACAGAAAAAAAAAGTATACAAAGCTAATATACTGTAATGTTTATTCATTGGGTTTGATACATACTCAACAGATAATTGTGAAAATATTGGAGCAAAATTAGCACACATAGGATTCCAAACAGTATAAAAACACACAAGCCATACAGTATGCTGCTTGTTTTCTTTTAAAGTTTCTTCCAGTGTTGCCAATGATCTAAAGTACAATACATTTTCCGGGCCTGAATATGTTGGTTCCGGTATCAATAAGCTTATAACTATAAATTAAAACAATAATTTCTTTAATAAGTAGTAAAGGTAATTTATGTGGTTATAATATAATCTTTAAGGTATGTTGATACAGTTGATAATCTCTAATGTACCCGCTAATTACATTATGTATTATTTATTCCTTTTTTATATTGTACTCGGTATAACACAGTGCAACTATCTATTTCCCAGATGCTCGGTTAAGTAATGTATAAATAGAAAATAGATAATTATTTAAAATAAATATAAGATGTATTTCATATTTTACTTATACAATTATCTACTATAAAACTAAGATTTTTTTTATTAATACATTTTAGAAATATTGAAATAGTTTTGATTTATGAAACAAATTTATTGGTCCACGAAGTTAAAATACAAACCATTTTAACTTTTAAGTGATCAAAAATAATGAGCAAAAATTACTAACAAAAATTATACTGTATAGTTATTAATAATTAATATAACAAACATAATAACACAACTGCAAAATATATATTTTAAAGCAGCGGTTCTTAATTTTTTGTAGATTATGGACCTCTGATGAATGACTTTTAGAAATTGCAGACCCCTTACCAATTTTTTTCGAATACCAAGAAACAAGACATTTCTTTATGTTATCATAACCGAAATGTTAATAATTATTTTATATTACAAATAACATAAGTAGACATAACATAACATATAATTATTTTTATTATACTTAATTTTTTCAGAATAATATAAAATAAATTATTTTATTTACTTAATTTGATGATTATAAATGATAAAAAATATCATAAGATATTGCTAAGATATTTTTATTACAGAAATGATCTCATTTTAGTTTATTTTATTTGAAATTTTATCATGAATTTAGCTTAGTTTTAGTCATCTATTAATTATTGAAAATAAAACAATAAATTAGGAAAATTACTTACCAATAACAAGAGCAGAGAATAATAAGCCATAACGAACGTCTGCGTAAAACCATAATAATACATTTGCTCCTTTTGTATACAAGAAACTAGACGACAGATAAGCTAACATAGTAAAACTACCAGCTTTTCTTGTACGTATCATAACAACAATCATTAGAAAAAGTAATATTTCCAATTCTTTCTGCAAATTATACAAGTCAGTGGTATAATAAAAAAATTTCAGAATTCATTGCACATTCAATTATTTTATAAAAACGATACTTACAGCATCTAATTCGCAAGTTTTTTCGGTTGGTGCAAAAATGTATTGACACAAAATGTTAGTTTTTTTACAAAACACATATGAACAAGTGAGAATAATGTTAATCCAGTAGTAGGGTTTTAATAAAACCATTAGATCTTTTCTGTGAATGGCCATTGCAAAGATTTTAATGCTATTTCGATTGTATTAATAATTTAAAGTTGATAATTAGATATCTGAAATATTAAAGAAGCTAAGATCCCAATTTCCAATCAATAAACAGAGTTTGATAAATGATTGTATAAATTAATATTGATTAATAAAGTTCATATTTAAAACTAGTAAAGTTATGTACGCTGTACTCCAAATTACTCGTGTGTGGAATACACGTAGTGACAACACGATACAAAGCCGATAAACTATGATAAGATGATCAGCTGATTCGTATTTGACAAATTCTCAAAAATTGACCGCGAATGTAAAATATTTTTAAGTATAAAATAGGTCTACCTACTAAAAATTGTAAAAATAAATAATTACCTATACTCAATGCACAGGCAGTGAGTCATAGGTAAGTATAATATCAGTAATGACAAAATATTTACTCAATTGTTATTGTTAATAATTAACTACAAAGGTACTTTAAAAAACGAAAATAGTATTTTATGCACATTACTTTTAACGTACCTATTATAATTTTCCGTTTACAAATTAATTTGAAAATGTAAATACCATTGAGCATTTTAACAAATAACAATAGGTTTTTCTTGAGAATGCCAAAATTCCAAATAGAACGCATCATTATGGGAAATGTTTATATTATATTCACACATTTCAAACGTTTTCAATTGAACCATGATGAAATACATTACCTTACATTTTGAATTACATCGTTAATTGATAATAAGCCATTATATGGCAGGTACACTTAAACTACACAGCAGTTATTTCATTATTTTTTTAGTCTAGTAGACAAAATCACAAACGCTTTGATTCAAATACAATCGATTATGTATGAAATTATGAATACCGTTCACCGTTTGGTATTGTAGTGAATTATTTTACATATAATGTATTATGTGTTATAAATTTTTAATATAAATTTTATTACAATAATAATATTCACTACTAAGTATACTAATAAATAACAATAATAAGATACGATCGATGATTCGTTGTAACTCGTAGCGTGTCAAATAAAACAACAAAGAATTCAGCTAGAAGCTAAATACGGGAAACACATTTAAGCACAGCTATCTAGGATATAAATCATAATGCTATATTATTATGCTATAGCTATGTAACCAGTGTTGTAAAATATTTGAGTAGAAGTATTCAAATAATTTTTTAAATACTTTGAATACTTAAGTATTTTCTATGGTATTTTAAATATATGTTTTCGTATTAAACACTCATTTATATTGAATACTTATACTTTTGCTATAATAATAATAATAATAGTTCAATTTGACCAAGATACAAATATTACATTTTTCCTTTTTTTTTATATACAATAGTTTTGGCCCAGTTCCCCACTGACGAAACTTGTATACAGGAGTAACTAATTTGGAATCTTAGATACAGAAACAAATAAAATAAATAAATAATAAAATTAAAATATTAATTATAGTAAAATAAAATACAAACATGCTTAGATTTAACTGAATAATAAATAATATAAATATAAAGTAATATAAAATGTATACAATTTTGTATAACTGTATATCATTGATTAGTATTTATACATAAGTATTTTGATTTATTTTGACTTATTTATAGACAGTTTAAATTTTCGATTTTTGTAAGTTTTTTTTTTTTTTTTAAATATCTATAAAATTTATTTCGTTGTTCAAAAATTCTTGAAAATTTAATACAAGGTTTGTTATAAGTTAAACTTATTTTAACTAAAAAATATCGGAGATCATTTTTTTTATAAGCCCTTAAAGTTCAAATTTGTAAAAATAAGTTAAAATAGCGATAATTTACAAATTATTTTGTAGATAAAAATTCATAACATTTTTTCTGTTTATATTTAAGGTTCAAAATTTTAACACTAGGTTATTCATAAGCTACTATTCAAAAATCTATAAAAAAAATTTCTACTGGACTTTATGAAAAAAATTTATGACCGTTTGAAATTTAAATTTTTACGAAATTGCATAAAATAATGATTTATCCTCAAACGATTTTAAATATTTGTTATAATTCAAAAAGTATAAGTCGTAGAAACTTGAAATTTTTACCAGATGTTAAGATTGGCATTTTCTTTATGTCATATTCTTTTCAAAATATTATAAAGATTTTTAAGCTACTTATAGGCATTGAAATATTCGATGTTTTTTACGTTTTTTTTTTTTTTTTATAATCGTTGATAAAAAAAATTTGGCTCGTTCAAAATACCTGAAAACTTAATTGAAGATTCCACAGAAGTAGTTATTTCTGTCATTTCAAAGCTATACAAATCTATTGGCACAATTATGTTTTATAAGCGTTTAAAAAGCAAATATTGACATAATATTTCAATTTAAATGTAATATAATAATATATAATATTATAGACTGACAAATCATATCGGTTTTTGGAATATGCTCTAACTCAAAAACCAAATAACGCAAACACTTGAAATTTTCACTAAATGTTTATGTTGACATTTTCCATAAATGGTTACGTTTTCAAAGTATTTTGACATATTTTGACTTATTTATAGCCAATATAAATTTTCGATTTTTCTAAGTTTTTTTTTTGAAATACTGATAAAAAAAATTTGTTTGTCTAAAAACTGTTGAAAATTTAATTTTAATTTTAATAAAAGGTTTATTATATGTTATAATTATTTTAAGTAGAATAAATTGAAAATCGTTCAACACAATTATTTTTTATAAGCGTTTGAACAGTGATTAAAATTTTAACACTGGGATATCCATAAGTTACTTTTCAAAAAGCTATAAAACAATGTCTACTGGACTTTAAGAAAAAAATTTTATGACCTTTGAAATTTAAATATTTACGAGATTGCATACTATTGTATTATATTTCAATTTAAATATAAAATACTATATTATAATATACCCATTTTAGACCAAAATATCTCCGTTTAGAATCGTAATTCGTATACAATGTCACAATGATACCTAACATTGCATTCAAATTTAACAAATTCATTGTAAGGACCTATCCTATGAACGGGTGCACTCCACCCCCAACTGTACAGCAGAGCAAGGCCCATCCGGTTCTTTTTCAATTACAATTTTATTAATTATATCAATTAATTAATTTCCAGGCACGTACACAAAAAAAAATTCGGGGGGTTCATAAAAAATTTACAATAGTCAATACTACATATTATATTTTATTATTTGTATATAAAATAAATAAATTACACAAAAATAATTTCGAGGGGGGGGGTTTGAAACCCCAAAACCCCCCTTGTATACGTGTCTGTTTATTTCTATATGTTTTGTATTTGGTTTTTAGTGCTATATAAAAGGGTTGTTTTCTTAGTAGTAGGTGTATTTTGTCCCTCTTTTTATTGAATTGATGATACCCGGTGTAATCCAGGCATTTGTGTTTTCTTTGTGATATGGGTGTATTTTCTTTCATAGCATTATGTATTATTTCAGTTATTGTATTTAATTCATCATATATAGTTTGATTTAATAACTTAGTGTTATTCCGGTTTATGTTTTTATATCTATGTTTAGCTTATTGCAATTAATAAAATTGCTTACTATGGGAGTTTTTGCTCTTTGTTTCCGATTGGTGTTGGAAAGTATTGAATGTGTATGATTTATGACTGTTGTTTCGATATTCGGTATAATGGTTTTGTGTATCTTATAAAAATATGATCAATGCATGAATCAGATCTCGTCGGTATATTTATACGTTAAATAAAATTATGATTATTTAGAGTGTAAATATGTAATTTGATGTTGATAATGTATGGTTAGGTTTATGTTTATACACTTCGAACAATTATTTTTATTATCCACTCCAATTTATTATAGTTCTGATCAGTACTAATTAGGTTTGGGAAACTATGGCCGAAGATTAGTGGTCCAATATAAATATCATACCATATCATTCTCTTAAAAAAAAAAAAAAAACAAAAGTATTTGAATAGCTTTACTTTTCAAAAGTATTCTTCACAACACTGAGTGTAATTCAACTGACAATACTGCTATTAGTATGTTATACCGATTAGATATTACGGTATAATATTATAATTATTATAATTTTCAAGCATTACACCAGTTGGGAAACACTGATATATAATATAGCTTTATCGACACAATAATATTACTATTATAATACAGTAACACACAGATAATGGTATTATATATAGATTAATTGGAAACATAAAATAGAATATTAGTATATTAGATAGGAATATTAATGTTACATAGTGAAGTTCTCAGAGAACATTATTACGTACTACGAAAATACGAAATACGATTAAAATAGAATGTGTCATGAACGGAACTTGGAAAAAGATAATGATAAGATAATAATAATATAGTCAAATAGTGCCCAGAGTGTACGTAATGCAATAACCGATTTTCCGTAGATTTTCCCTGGCTAAACCTCCGAAATTGAATTTATTGATAAATAATGAAAAAATATAAAACATTTGTCATGAATATTATTGTAAAGAAAAATTATTTTAAAATGAATGACCATATATTATACCATTTATATCGTATGACATTTTACCATTGGTGTCCCCAGTCAATTTTCTAGTGGTGAGTTTAGAGGGCAAAATTATTTTTGGAAACAAACAAAGATTGTTTAATACATTTTTTGCATATATTGCTTGGGAAAACAAATGCCCCCCCCCAACTGGGGACACCCGTGACCCGTGCGTTATACGTATACGGAGTCATTACGCTGCACGTTGCAGATTACATATTATTATTGTACAATATGTACCGAGGCATAAAACGTTTCAACGTGCAGTGCCGCAGTGGTGAACTGGTGAGTGGATTCGTAGTGTGGGTAACACGGGTCATTATAACGTGATTGTATCAAGTTGTTATAGTATTTATTATAAAGTTACTGTATCACGGCACGGGTAATAGTTTCGGCGGCAGCGGCGGTGTTTGCTGCGGAACAAAGCGGGGTGAAAGCGCGCCAAGACAAAACAACAGTCGTGGAGGTACAACACGTGTACAACGACGGTGGACACGTCGTCCGTCGCGTATCTGCACATGGAGGTGGGCACACGACGATCGTTCCGAGTAGGCGGTGCGGGGTGAGGAGAAGTAGTAAAGAGGAGGGTGGAGTAGACGTCGCGTGTAGAGCGTTTCGGGCCCGCCGCGTCCCTGTTCAGTGTTCGGTGGACGTCCGGCCTGCGACTCGTCGTCAAGTTGGTACACCGCTCCGAACCGCCGCCGATCGATCCGCGCACGAACGGTGGGCGGCATTGGGTGCATGCAGTGGGCCTAGCCGTCCGACGACGCAGACGCCTGTGTTCTTTTCCATGCAGACGCCTGAAAACGCTTCGCGTGCATCACGACCACCGCGGTACGACGACCGGGCCAACGCGGACGCCGCCGCCGCCGCCGCCGCCTAGTCTTATCGACTTTCGTTAACCACTAACCAGTGCCCGAGCACTCCGGGCGTCCCGTGTTCGCGCGCACCGCATTCGGACGCCGTTCCACGGATTTTCCCGTTTATCATTTGCACTCCCATCATCATCATCATCGTCGTCGTCGTAGTAATAATTTTTTCCATCGCTCGCTTATCCGTTCAGTAATTTCATTATCATTATACTCTGCGCCTACCCGCACACGTCGTGAATTATTATAATATTGTTCAACAACCACCGCTGTGACGTCGTCGTCCCGCGGCCATTACTCACGACGCTCTACGCGACTTTTCGCCGCTCATGACCTTCGCGGACCATTTGACTTAGCGAGTACCGTCTAGTCGTCTACCGCACACTGTACCATGGCAATCGCCGAAGTCAAACCCAATTTCGTTAAAAACGTCTCCTGGTAAGTGTTTAATACTTTTACCGCTTCTCTATCTCTACTACATCTATTTCTCTCTCTCTCACTCGTCTATTCTTTATCTCTCTCCCTCCCTTTTTCTCTTTCATTCGATTGTTGTTTTTCTGTGTTGTGCGATGGTTCAAGTATAAAAGTTTATCAGTTTTCACCTTAGTAACTTTTGGCTACCTGCCTGAACATAGTTAAGTGTGGATGTATGGTTCTACTGTTGTTACTTATTTTCATTTCAATATCCATCATCATTAATAATAAAATCAGCATTACTGCTTGGATAGTTGCTATTTTATGGATATGTTTACATTTTATGTCATTTCGAGTACAATATACATAATGTTATCTGATTGAATCTATTAAGTATTAGCAGTCTATAGCCATGAGTGTACAAATATTTTTCATATTCTATTAGTTTTAATAAAACAATCTATTAAATTACATACCACAAGCAATTTGTGACATTAGATGTAGGTCTTTTGAATGATTTCTAAGTATTACAAATTAACTGTTATAACAAGTGATGTAAAAGTACTTCTGTTTTCCAGAGTAAGTCTTCTGGATTAGTGTTGAATCCGATTCCTTTATATATTATGAGTTAGTTTCCAAAATTTAATGATCTACAATCTGTCTGTACAATTGGAGGACATATATATATTGTTTGTACAGCATTGGCCTATTTGCTAATCATTAATACCCATCTGCTTATCTTATTCATTTTTCTCTAAGTGTTATGTATGCTGAAATATACCTATTATATTATATAGGAACCCATTACATAATGTGGGTATCCTATTAGATGTATCATTAATGTGAAAACAATACAAAGTTTGAAATCAAACTTCGTTTTAATGTTTTATTTTTATTTTAGTTTTATAAATGAATTATCCTACCGAGAAACTGTTGAAAATTCTGTAAATTATAATACAAGGTTATGTATAGAGCGACGATTAAGAATGCCATTTTTGGATACACAAACAGGTATAATTTAATATAATATATTGTTATTATTTAATACTATCATGTTTCTATTGAATATTTAAGTTTAAATTTTAATACTTTTCAGGTGTAGCCCAAACCCATTCAAGTCTGTTAATGCATGAACGACAACGTATGCCTGGTCTAAGTAATGGGCAAGTTTATACATATCCTTCTAAAAGGTGGAAGAAAAAGAGGAGACAATATTTGTTAAATACTTGTAATAGCAGTTCAATAAATTCTTCAATATTCAATTCAGGAAGACGTAAGGAATCTGGTAAATAATATAGTATACCATAATAATTAAAAACATATTAATTATTAATAAAAAAATTAATCATTGATTTAACTTCTAAATTAATTTCCTTAAGGATTAACAAGTGGAGGTGATTCAGGTGATGGAACCAATTCATTTAATATTGATTTGAATACTGGAGACAGCCAAAATGCAATTTCAAACAATGAAGACAGCAAAGACAGTCTTGGAACAAATACTATAGTATCTAAAGATGATCAAACAAATCAAAATAGCTCCAGTAATAAAGTATCTGTAAGTACCTGTCAACTGGTCAATGCATTACCAAATAAAAACTCCCTAATACATGATACTAGTGAAGTAGGTTAAAAATTTATTTAACAAATATAATTAATAGATTTGTTCAAGATGAATTCTAATTCTATGAAATCAATTATTTTTATTGGAAATGTGTATTTAAAGATAATACCTGAAGTTTTTACTTTTTATTTGAATTAAAAATATATAATAATAAATAAATTAAACTAAACTACAAATATTATTATCTAGTGATAAAAATAAAAATATTATTTAATTTGGTATATATAAGTTGAGACGTAAATATAGTATAATACATTAAGTATTTTTGTTTCAGGAATGGTATTATGATGAATTTGAAATGCAAGAAATAGAAGGATTTGAAGAACCAGATGCAGATTCAGACTATGACTATGAAGAAAGTTATACAAAACGAAAGAGACGAAAAGGTGGAAAACCTGGTCGTAACAGTACTAATAATGAAAGTACTAGTAGTCGTCGTAGTACAAAGGTAATATATGCATACCTAATTAAATGTAAATTAAATGTATTTAATGTAATATAAGTATAGACTACATTTTCTGAATTTCACAACTGAAACAACTAGTTTGATTAAAAAAAAAAAATAAAAAAAAAATGCATGATTAGTAGAAGTACTCTAGAGAATGTTTTTTGTATGTTCCACATCTTGTTTTACAAAATAATTATTCATTATCAGTTTTATAGTACAGTTGAGTGGCTACTGTATTTACCTATAAAAATTGGATGTTCTATGAAATTATGAGATTAATTTTATAATAATTATAACCATTAATTATAAATGGTTCATGGAAAACAATTTTTATTAAAATGGTACTCTTTAGAAAAACAATCTAGAAAAATATTGAAGGATAAAAAAATATTCTACTATGATTCCAATAAAATTCCACACATGCTTTTATTGTATGTATGTTTATTATATAATATTTTTAGATTTGGTGAATTACCTTCTTGTAGTTAGTAGACTTTAGATGAATTCATCCAAATTATAAATTTGTTAAATTAGCTGTAAGTTGTGGACTTAACATCGTCAGTCTTAGAGCATTGTATGTAACAGGTATACAATTATTTGTTTTATTTTTCTGATTTTTATTTGGATAATCCTAATTGTGACAAAAATTGAGTATTAATAAGTTATATTTTATAACTATTATAACATGTATTGTATAATTGCTGTCTGTAAACTGTCTAGACAATTTTTTTTTTCTAATTTTCTTGAGTTCATTTCTTCTATATCATAATTAAGTATTATTTTAAACAAAATAAATTTCTCCCTAAAACCAGGTTCCCACGACTATTTCAAGAATTGTTATTATTTATCATTTGCCACCTTCCCGTGGATTGTTGGTGGTAAACTTAAAACGAGTAAAAAGAAATTTTATTTATAGATTCATTCTCATAATAATTATTATTTGCCGTTTGTCAGATTATCAAATATTCATCTCTATTGGTACATAAAAATTATTTATAATGATAGTATCATTTATAAGAGTGATAAAGGTTTCCTAACCCAACCATGATATGGAATTTTTGTACTTTTTTCATTCGTTTGTGCTAAATCCCAAATTTCAGTTATTCAGATTTTATCCCTGACAGGCTGGAAAACCCCTAGTTATATAATATAAGATGCTTGGAATTATTTTTTTCATTTGTTGGTGCTAGGTTCTTAACTGGAGTTATTCAAATTTTAACTCTGGTAGGCTGGCTGGTGAAACGCTAATGTTATCAAATATATAAACAATATTATTTTACCTTAAATCTCAATATGGTCTCTGTCACTTGTCAATTGTGACATACTACAGGCGAATAATAGCATTTATAGTAGGTAATGGCTTGTAAGAATGTTGTATTTGGCTATTTGTGTAGACTGTAGATGAATGATTATTCGGTTTGTTTATCAAATGCAGAATTTGTGGATATTCGGCTTCACAGTGAGTTAATGTTCCTAAATTCAAAATGATTTCCTTGACTTTTCTCTCTTATAAACTTAAATTAAAATTAAAATATTGATTGATATAAAATATGTATAAATATACTTATAATCATGTGTGGTATGATTAGGCCACTCTTATAGATACATGAAACACATGTAATTTAACTAATTTTATATAAATGCACTTTTTGCACCAAACATTGACATATTAAACATCTCCCTTAGACCCAATTAGTATGAATAACTGATATTCTACTGTAATAGTTTGTGTGTTTATTAACTAGCTAACAAGATAAATACATAATTATTTATTTATTGATTATTTTTAACTTCATTTATAAGGGGTCAACATCTGGAAGAGGAAGAAAAAAAGGAATGAGTGGGTTCATTGATCTTCAAGATCCTGATAAACCATATGCATGTGACCGTAAGTACATTTGTTTTGAGTTTGTGATATACTTAGTTTATCGTTAAGTTTATATCATTTTTAAATACCTTTTGTGGTTGTAACATTTTTTAGTCTTGCACAAATTTGACCGTAACCTAAACATTAATTTGCAATAAGTAATTGCATTTATTTTACCTTGATTATTTCAATTTATGTTAAATTAGCATATACCATAATGCATGTTGTGTTAGTAGAGCACAATAAGGTGGTATTATTCATATAAACATTATTTAATGCAGGGTTCTTTGTATGTTATACATCTATTTTAGGTAGGTATTGAAATGAAAAATTGAATTTATTGTAACATTAAATTTAGAATTATTATTAAATTTTCTGATCCAAACACATTTACAATATTGGTCTATAAGGGTTTAAAATTCAAATACAATTTTTAAGAATCATCATCTTTGACTATAGTTTGGGTTGATTAGTATAAAAAGGGTTTAGGTATATATTTTAGAAATGTTACATTTTTATTATCATTTTTTTTTTATTTTATGAAAAGTTCATACTTTTTACTTAAATATGGTGTTTTATTTTTGTAAAAAAATAATTAACTTAATATACTTTATATCTACTTGATTTTTTTTTATGGTTTTGTAATTTGTTTTGTAACTGTCACTCCGCGTCAGTATTCTAGTCTTAACTTGTTTGCGTTTGAGTGTTTTTGTTTGTCGTGATCATTATGCCGGCTGTATGAGGGTGTTAGCGTATGCTAATGTTTCAGTATGTGGAGCTCGTTACAAGACTCGTCCTGGTCTTACTTATCATTACACTCATTCACACAAGGAAAAACCTGCTGCCAATATACCTGTAGCAGATGAAGAGGCCAGCCAAGAGAGTGGTTTAGTATCAACCCCTGTGTCTCCACAAACACAGCAGTCTCAACAATTTGAACAACAACAAACTACAACAGGTTGGAGCAAATTCCAGGACAGTTATGTCACCTTCCTTAATGCCCCTGGTAATCACTAAATCGCTTTGAATAAACATATTCTTCTGGCTGTACACTCTTTAGCTCTGGCTTTTGTTTTACCTTTTTTTTTAAAAAAAAAAAAGTCATCTTAAATTTATTTATTTTATTTTGATTAATAAAGTCACAATTCCACTGTATATGATCATTTATGGGAAACTGAAAAAATCAGGTGATCAAATATTTTGTAATATTTTTTTTTTCATATAAAATATCACCTACTTAGGATTCATTTCTTAAATATGATTTTTTAAGATATCATGGTGGATTTGATAAGGTACCTATGTATA
Organism: Chaitophorus viminalis; assembly: GCA_025469195.1. Classification (NCBI taxonomy): domain Eukaryota; kingdom Metazoa; phylum Arthropoda; class Insecta; order Hemiptera; family Aphididae; genus Chaitophorus; species Chaitophorus viminalis. The sequence continues at coordinate 264,839 of JAIPRK010000007.1, forward strand.
AAATATTAGGAATCTGAACTTTAAAATGATAAATTATAATTCAATCTTGCAATAAAAAAACATGTTTATATAATATTTTACTTAATTGTTTTATGAGTTACAAAATATTGTTTATTAAAATAAAAAAATTTTAATTAATATTGAAAGTCATATAAACTAGTAATAGTTTATGAAAATTGTTCTGAGAAACTTACCTACTAAATTATGTTGATATTTTTCTTTTATTTTTATAAATAATCAAATCTATAAAAATAAATACACAACCATACATAGTCCAGTATAATGTTTCATATTAAATGTTGTTGGAAGTTGAATGATAAGGTTACAGTTTAATTCTTAAAATAAGAATAATCAGAAAATCAGAATGCTTTTTCTTAAAAAATGTTTAAATTTATACAAAGACAAAAGTTCAACAAATTATAAAAGTTAATTAATAGTATGATTTCTTGTATAAAAAATAAAAATAATATAAATTTAGTTTCTATATCTTAAAGAACTATTCTGGAAAACTTGATGTGTCTACTTCAGATGTTGTATTTGTACGTAACCAAACTTTACCTTACTTCTCTAGTCCTAGCATAATTTTATTTTTAGAATCCCTATACATATTTTGAAGTAGAAAGTAAATTACTAATTTATAGGTAAAATTCACTTGTTAATTTTCTGTCAAGTAACATTTGAATGTTTTTCCTGTTATATCATGTATGATTTTTTCATTTCATCCATAATATTTTTTTGAATACTGCATAAATGATTTGAGTTCTAAAATTATTTTTTACGAGTATGATTTATAAGTTACGCTTAGATACCAACTAACATAATAACTCCCAGATTTTAAATGTACTTAATTCATACATTTTTATGTTACTTGTTTTACTTGATTGTTTAAATGTTTAATAAATTGTTATTGTATACACTCTGTGTACATACTAGTATTATTATTAATTTTGTTATAATTAAATAAATTAAAAATAGTGAGTTTTTAATAAAAAAAAAAATTTATTTTATGCTTTATGCTTGCATGCAATAACACTTAGTTTATTACCAGTGGGTTTCCTTTCTATTCATATTGTTTATGTTATGCAATCTGAGTATAGATTATAGTCCAATAGTTGTTTTATGTGATTAGCCCTTATGAGTGTCACTATTGTTTTCTTTTGAATATGTAATTAGTAAATAAAAAAAAAGTTTTTGCTTACAGTGAATATAGAATTCTTGAGCACTTGTAAAAATCATATTGCATTTCTATTAGTTGTGTGAAATAAACTATGGCAGAAAGTTTGGATCTGAATTTTATTGAGTTGTATTAAATTTCAACTGTTGTATCTATAGATTAAGTGTCAACTTGAAATTTGACTGCATGCTATTTAATGCATTTATCAAAATATTGAAGATATTTTTAATAGCCTTACTATATTATTGTTAAATATTTCATTTTTTTAATAGTTTGATTTAATACAATGTAAACATTTTAGTTAGTACTAACTATGTTAACTAAATGGTTAAATCATAGTTTTGAATCCTTTAATACTATCTAATTTCATGGTTAAATTAATTTGGCTAGCTTTATATGAGCTCAGTCTTGACTTATATTTTCGTTTTACCATTTTACCTTGAATACAGCACACTTTATTATTATTGTTTTATTTTTTTATTCAAATATTTAATTTCTTGAATTAGTATTGGTAGTAAATGTTATCTATGTCAATCGATATAATCATGTACAGAAATCATGTTTATGAATTTGGTAAGCGTTAGTCGTTTTATGCCTTAAACTAAATACAAGTTATAGCACTAGCTTAAAATAATTTTATAATTTATTCTTTCTGTGTAGTTTGTAGGTAATTTATGTTGTAATTAGTGCTTATTAACAACATAATTAACAGTATACATATTGTGAGGGGTACATGGAAAAGAGTTATATTTAAATAGAACCCAAATATAATTTGTTTGTGTATATTCTTTCATATATATTTATATAATAACTGTTTCTTAAAAGTTTGTTATATATTTTATATATATATAAGAACTACATATTATAAATGTGTGTTTAAACAATTAATTATATTGTTGGGAAAATTATTTTTATTTTAAATAATACTTCCCTCATAAAAGTTAAATTAAAAATTGTATAGATCTGAGGCGTTTTCCCTGTACCTCTCATTTATATGCAGAGCTGGGCATGAATTAAAATCAAAAAGACTTTAATACAAGACTTATGTAAACTTGTAATTTTGAAGCCTTTTTGATTGTATGGATTTAGGGTTTGTGATTTTAAGCTCCATCTTTTCGAATCTACCATGTTTCGAAAAGTTAACTACTTTTAAAACGACAATGCTTAACCAGCTACTTAAATAATAACTTATGGGTAATAAGTACAAAATGATATAGGATTAAAATCATTTTTATAATCAAAATATTTTATCGTCCATTGATGATTGGTTTGTTTGTCTTTTTATTTGAATCATTTCTAAATCTCAATCATGATTTGTCCCAGCTCTGTGTATGCATGTGTGACGAGTGCATATGCGCTTGAATGTGACGTTAAACAAAAACATATATTTCATTATTTTTCAACAAATAAAAAAATAAAGCCCCTCTTTTTGTTTGTTTTTGTTTGAAGGATAAGATGGAGGTGGCAGACGTCCCGAAAGACAGAAAATATTATAAAAGGGTTTAGTGGTGAAGGTCTGAGCCATACCTTGTGTACATCAATTTATGGCAACATTATCATTATAATAATGCTGGTGGCAGTGACTTAACCACGGTCCTTAAACCAAAATAATAACATCACAATAGCATAGAATATTCTAATAGCTATAATTTGTTTTATTTTGTTAAAATTAAATGTTTTTTTTTTTTTTTTTTTTAATTATGAACATCTGACATTCCTACTTATATTAATGAATGTTATACTGAATTAAACCACTTAGAATAGATACTTTGTATAAATATTTCCATGTGTACTACTACATAACTATTGCCTTATTGTGAAAGATGTTAGAAAATATATTAGTGTAGCACATTAAAAATTCAGTATTACGCATATAACCTGGGACAAATCATGAGCTTCCCTCCACTGTACAATGAAAAATAAATTTTAATTTATTATAATATATAGGTAATTATTTAATTGATAATGCTGTAAATTCTAAAAAAAAAAAATATTGTGATATTTTATAACTACACCAATCATTTATTACTAGGCAGTTGACTTATTCTATTATTATAAATTAATAATATTAAGTGAAATTTAATTATAAATTTTTGACGAGTTCGGAAAGAATTTAGTGAGTTAAATGTATGAGACACCTAGTTTTGCAGTAAAGTTAAAATATTTATAAAGTATATATCATTTTTATTGCACTGGGAATTTTAGTTTTTTTTTTTTCTATTCTTGTATTACTTTTTTAATTTAAGTTAAATTTTATTAATGGAAATGGTTTCAATTCTATATAAAACCAACATTTTTGATTTATTATTGATTTATAAATACTAAAATATAATACTAAGATACCTACAAGCAATTTAGTTCAACTTACATTTTAAAGTAAAGAAATTAATTTTTTTTTTTAAATGCATACAAACATGTTAAACCTTATAACTAAAAATTTCACAAAGTATAATCTCTAAAATATTTACCAGTTAAATGTGTTATTTATTGTTTACTTTTAAGAAATATTTATTTTCTCTAGTCGATTTTTGAATTTTATTATTTTTGTTGTAAACATTTCTTTTTTGAAATTGACGTATAAAACTATTTAAAGTACAACAATTGTCAAATTAACTAAAATATTGAATTTCCTTTAAACATTGTTACCTATCAAACTTAATTTTTTTATTATTATTATTAATATAGTTATGATAATTATTATTAATATAATTATGATTATTATTATTATTATAAATTTCAGTTCAAAGTATTAAAACTCAAAATTATTTTATAGTCTATGTGTAAATAATTTTTAAATGGGACCTATTTTTACAAAATCTTTGGAACAGTTTATCACAACAATAAGTATTAAAAGTATTTATTATTTAATATTTTTTACCTAACTTAGGTACATCGAATTAATAATATTTAAAGTATTTTTATTAATAAATCTAACTATAGTAATAGTATGATCTTTAAAATATAATTTTTGGATAACAAAATTCAATCAATGATGGTATAAAATGAAGTAGACCAATTTTGTATAATTTAGAACATTGGGGTAATAAATAATAATTTATTAATATTATTAGCATTTAATTTGATTTGTCATGGATTTACCCTATATTATAATCAGTCATGAATGCCATATATGTTCATAATGTATATAGATATGCATTATACCTTATTGTTTATAATTTTTGTTCTCAACACAATTGTCTGTGTACCTGGTAATAGGTAATATGGAGTAACCTAGTATTCTATGACCAATGAGTATCAATATCTCAATTGTTTTAATTAAATGAAATTACATTTTGAGAATTTATAAATTTAGTAATTCATTTTTAAGATGACTCAATAAACACCAATATTTTAACTACAATTTATGTTAAACTCATATATTTTTAGTTTTATTGATGTAATTTATAATAGCTATCTTTAAATTGGAAACTGTCCTTTTGTGTTCATATCTGAATTCGACTCTGATTATTTTAAGTCCGTATATTTCATTAAGGCTAGGGTGCTGTACTATGGACATATTTTGGGTTATGTATTAACAATTGTTTACTCTAAATAAACCATGAAATTATAAATACATTTTGTTTTACTTTTTTATAAAAATCCTTTTCATTCTTCCTAAGAGATACCTAAGTATACCTACTTATATAATTTTAATAGAATAAATATTTCATGTTTAATATCTATTGTATTATTTCAATTTATTAGTAGTGAAATATTTATAGAATTGTAAAATTGTAATCAGTTGATAAGTTATCAGACCATTTTAAGTTATTGTACTAAAACATCTACATCATTTGGTTATGTGTATTTGTGTTTTTTTTTAAGGTTTATTGGTGATGATAAACAAGATGAACTAGCTTTAAATTTATTCCTAGTAGTACTATTTAGTTGATTAAGTTTTTCAGGCGGTTTTGTTTAGTTTTATAGTTTTATTGTTATAAATAATAATAAGTTTAATAGTAGGGAAAAATTAACTGTGCAAGTTGCAGTGCATCACACCTCTGGAAATAACTTTCCTACTACAAGATTATTTGAAGTATGCATTGTAATTTGTAGACCCAAATGCATGGTTTGGTCAAGGTACAATTGGACCGAATCAATGGTAATATGTTACAGGTCCATCGGGTAGCAACAACACTCCTGCCGCTTCTCCTGCCCTTCACTCAAAACGGGTTTCAGCTAGGATGTCAAATCATCAAAACAATTCTCCACTTTTGTCATTGAATCCAAATGAAGCAGCTACAAGTGCTGCAAGTTCTGTTTACTCTTCAAATTCAACTCCAACTAAAGCATCACATCATAAGCCCACACCAAGAGAAGTAATAGTTTTAATATATCTATACATATGACTTAATAATTATGTAAATTATTATGATTTAGGGATATTCTAAAACAAAATCTGGAGCTAATAAATCAGCTGCTAATCCGTCTCCTTATTGTGATTTTTGTTTGGGCGATGAAGTATCTAATAAATCTGGACAACCAGAAATACTAATTTCTTGCTCCGACTGTGGACGTTCAGGTAATGGTTTTATTTTGTTAGATATATTTTAGCAAAATATAATATGAATTATACATTATTAAGGTCATCCAACATGTTTACAATTTACTGCAAATATGATCATTTCGGTTGGAAAATATCGCTGGCAATGCATTGAGTGTAAATGCTGTTCTATCTGCGGAACATCAGATAATGATGTAAGCAAAACATTTTGAAACAAAATCAATTCATGCAATAATGATAATTTTATGTTTATTACTCTAGGATCAACTTTTGTTTTGTGATGATTGTGACCGTGGCTATCATGTTTATTGCTTAACACCTCCACTCACATCTCCACCAGAAGGCTGCTGGAGTTGTAAACTGTGCATCAAAGAATTCCATTCAAAATAATCCATATACATTAATAATAACTTTTTATACTTTATCAATTTATTGTTGAACGAATATCATTGAAAAGTTACAAAATTATATTCCACGAGAAATCTTTATTATTATTCCTTGAATTTTCAACCATTGGCAACTAAACATATAGTGTCATTCAGTATTATATAATTTAAGTTTTTTTTTTTTTTTTTTTAATCGTATAAATTTTTTTTATAATTTTTTAAATAACTTATTTGGTTCAAAATGTATACGTTTTTCAAACCAATGTGTGTAATTTAATATAGTTAGTGATTTTTTTTTCATATTTATATTTAATTACAATATTATCTGTTTAAATGTAATTCAGTTAATTTCATTTAATGATCCAGTAAATTAACTAGCTGTTAAGTACCCCAAAATTAATTACAAATTTAAATCATATTTCAATATTTCATTTTGTAAAAATTGATTTATTTAATAAATAAAAAGAACATTATATCACTTTGTTTATTATTGGTATACTGAAAAACGTAAGTTAACCAACTACCGTGGTTCTCATAATGATAACTATAAATCTATGTTACATTTTAAATGGAAAATTTAATTTGTTTTGATTAGTTATCAAAATTATATTAATTATTTCCTAACTCTTTTGTTCACTTTGTCATAGACTTCTGGAAAGTTGGTTTCACAATTTAGATGCTGCCTTGTTCGCTCATACAAACAATGATCAAACATTGTCTTGAATTCTTTAATATTCAAATGTGTACCGATATACATCATCTTGAATCTAAAATGTGTGTGTATATATATATATATATATTATAGTTTTATAATTTAAATATAATTTTTTCTGAATACCCTTTTAATTTAAGAACAAACAATTCCAAATCCTTTGCTATTGTTGACTTATATCCAAATACTTTAGGCTCACCATATAAACCAATATCTAAGTACATATTATTGATTGATGCATGTGTATGCATCAAACCATTTCCAGGCCGCAAGACAGTTGGGCATACCCACATTGGATATATCTGAAAGCATAAAAACGTTAATTTTCATCATACTTGTTTTAAATTCACATTATCATGTTTATTTACTTTTAAACTATCATGAAATGTATCCATCGATATCTTAAAATTGGAAAGAGGTACTATGAAGTCATCTATAAAATGATGTTTATTGTACAACTCTTTGATAGTATTAGTTTGTGTCAGTTTCAGCAATGCTACTTTTGTTGGCATTAACCATCCGAACAAATAACGGAATAAAAGATGGTTTCCGAAAGGTATTATATCCTTCAATCATTGTTTATTACATATTCAATGAATTTAATATTGTTCATGATAATAGTATTTAAATGTTATTACCTGAATTTCCCAAAACAAGGACCTATTATGTCTGAAGTAGTAATCTTTCAAAGGTATGTATTCTTCTCCATTATTCCATTGGGTTAAAAATGATTCGACATGTTTAAAAAACCATGGTTTGTAAAAACGACCAATTTCATTTACTTTTACCTTGGTTAATAAAATTTTCCAATCATAATTAAAATATTTTGAAAATATATTGAAATTCCTAAGAACTAATATAAATTAAATAATATCTATTGTTAATATACCACAATAGGTACCGCATATACACGTAAATATGTACCTAGGCGATAACTAAAATCGCTTAAGATGATAAATGTTTAAAATAAATCAGTTAGATCTACATTCATTATTCGTCACCTTTTCTAAGTCAACTACACGGAGCCATATTATGTCTGATACAGTTTGAACTGCCGTAGGTACCTACCAGTAAGAATACTGAATATCGTCTATAATAATATAATTTACCATTGCGTCCTCCTCGCCATCCGTCATTTTTCCAGTCATTAAGACGCCTTCGTCCTTGTTAAACATCAACAGTTCGACAAAATCGTTTTTTTCTAAATCACAGGTTTCTAAGACAAGTCGAGATTCTATTATTTCCAAAGAACGAATTGGACAGTACTGCAATTTCACGTACCTATACTCACATATAAACGATTTTTATTGGCGTTGAGTCTTGAGTGATTATCTCGTGAATGCAGTATTACTGTGATTGGCGCAACACAGTACGCAGTACGCGCGTATATATAATATTTAGGTAGGTAATCACTTACTTTTTCACTGGTATTAATTTGACATCGACAGCGGTTAAAAATCCTAAAGTGCCGTATGAAAACGGAATACTTTCGAAAATGTCTGCATTGCGTGTCTGTAAATTTGTTAATGTAATTATTTACTCGATCGGGTGAAAGAAATTGAAAAAATAATTCGATGATAGCTATATAGGAGCAAGTAATAATATATATATATATATAGGTATTCACTTTGGAACAGGTAATCAAATCACCATTGGCCGTGATGAGTTCGTAACGCGTACATACTTCGTGAAATAGTCCATACTTGAAAGACGACGATTCCAATCCTATGCCCGCGACTAGCCCACCTACAAACATTGGTAATATTGTACAGCGATCCGTGATAATGTAAGTATGTATCTACAATACGGCCAAAGGCGAACGTGGCCGTGTACAATATGCGAAACGGTTTTCGAATGTTTACTGAATTATAATTACCAACTGTCAAATCTTCCATATCCAACGCCACGGGTATGGTCCATCCGGATTGAATCAAAATTGGAATTAACCGACCCATTGTCACTCCCGGTTCTACCCTAACTGTCTATGTAGGTACACACACAATAATAAATAATAAGTATCTTACGGAGTATATTATATATATACGTAAAATAAATAATAGTATATATTAATTTGTTACGGGCAATCGACTAGCCCGATGTAAGCCTCTGCTAATAATATGTGGGTGCAAAATTATACGTAATACATACATGTTAGCTCGACATAATAATAATAATGATAGTTTTAACTTTTAAGGTGTGCTTTTAATAGTCCTAACTATTAACTATATACATTAGGTTTGGAAATATTTGGAGATTTATTTTGAACTTTAAACCATATAAATAGATTTGATTGTTAAGATAAATGAATACGAGAATTTTAATAGTTAAAAATAATTCGTTAACATAATATACCTATATAAATATTATATATATATATATATATATATTATAATAACATATTTTTAATTTGAAACTAATACTCTGAAATTTGAATTATATGTACTATGTATATTATTTATTATATACATAAAAATAAATGAAAAATAAGTTTTCCTCAACTGGCTCAACTCGAAAAAAAGTGTGAACATTAAATGTTAAGGGTGTGTTGCCTATGACTAAACGTACGATAGCATAACAACATACTATATACAAGCAGTGGTGAACTTCAAACTTTGGACATGTTTTAACATTATTGTTATTGGTTTACTAGTTGTTCGTGTAATATTAAAATACCTATCATATATACCTGTATAGAAGATAATCGTTGCAAAAATATGGTTGGTTTTTAACAATTTGAAAATAAAATGGATACATAGAACTAGAATTCGAGAATTTGCTAACGATTTTTAATTTTGAAAAACGTCGTTCTGTCAACATTGACGGATATTCAAACACGGTGTTTCTACGTCGAGCTGTGGAAATAATATTATCTACGAGCTCCCCTATAGAATCTGTATCGAAGGCGTTGAACCCTTATTTTATATATTTCTTAATTGTATTAAACCACTGCGTACAAGAATTATGCAGTATGTCTTATAAATTATAATGCATATACAGTCGCTTACTCGAGTTTTACTGTCGATTGCAATCATTCCGTCTAGTCGGACGTTGATGTTGACCATGTACTTTTTGTACACCATTTCAGCTAGAGTCATACTCTTCCAGCTGGGCTTAGCCGTACACATGACTCGATTAGGAGAGTGTTCATTCCTCCGACGAACCTGCATTATATTATTATAAAATCATTACAAAATACGGTGATGATACAATTTAAGCAGCACAGTAAGTACTGGGTATATATATATTGTACGGCGCGGCGGTGTAAATTAATTATTTCTTAACCTCGCGTTGAATGTTTTCGACATTTTTTTCGTGGTCGAGCCCAGAACGACGAGACCATAAGCTATTTTCGTATACTGTCCAGATCTTTCCGACCACGGTGCAGGGCAGAAGGAAGAAAACGACAAACACCCATCGAAAATTGACCAACACGTACTCCAACAAAGATTCCGAATGCATGTCCAAAACACTCTGTACAGGTAGCTACACTAGATACAGCGATGTGACCGTACTAATTGACTTTGTTTGGATATGAATTTACAACTGCGTACAAATATATTTATTGTTAAAATGTTAGATACTTACCTATATATTATTAAATATTTTTTCAGACTAATGGCAATAAATAATACTAAAGTGTGGCAATTGTTTTTTTTTTTAAACTATTTTCCAATAAAGGAAAAAAGTCGCTGATGATTATTCTGTCAAATACAACCGGCATAATGTAAGCCCGTATAAGGACATAACAGTTTTACATATTATTCGTATTTGATATTATGTTTATACGTATGAAAATGTTGTACTTTTATATAGGTATCATACAACATAGGTATAGGTATAATAAGATATTTAATTATATGTTCTAATATTTGAATATTTCCCGGTGAAACTTTTGAAAAGTTAATGTTCGCAATGTTTTAAATTGTCCCGTTGGATGTCAATGCGTCATTTGTATTCTATTTTTGACCGTATATGGTGAAAATTGTGACCTAACTTCCGGTTTCCCATGTCATCCTATAGGTGTAGGACCAAGTGCGAAATCAATCGATACGTGTTTTGGTCGCACTAAACAATAGTATGGCATCGATATCCTACAATAATTCGGTTGACAAATCGTGAGAGTAGGTAGGTATCAATCTAGTGTAGGTATATTGACAGCACACTTGATCAAATATAATAAATTGTAGGTTTACGACCAGTGCACAGCAACGCAATAAATATAATATAAAATAAAATATTCATTGGTATTTGGTAAAATGAAATTTTGTATCCACACCAACTTTCTCAACGATTTCCTGGTACAATTTATTTAAGTTTAGTTACCAAAAAACCGTTTGCTTTGCGATGAAATATATTTTAAAAGTACCTAAGTAATGTTTCTCAAATAATAAATTTCCATACAAGAAATAAACAGTTTCATGTATATGAAATAAATATGTATAGATATAGTTAGGACTGTTATGAGTGTTAGGTATATATTATAATTTGTATTGTGTAGCTTTTTCTAGTTAGGGAGACCTTGACCATTTATAAGTTAACGTTTTATTTGCCAGAAAATAATAAAGCTCTTAATGAGGTATACAATCAGGTTTTAAAATAACGTAGATAGGTATAATATAATGATGACGTTTGTAAGTATATAGGTGAATTGTTAAATGAAACTGTGTCAATAAAAATCTTTAAATAAATAAGTAGCAACATTCGAGCGAAGCTCGATAATTCTTATTTCTACAATAAGACTAGGTGTACATAAATAAATATGGGACATATGCATAATATACACACCTATACTTGTTTTTGGTTTAAGTATGTGATAATTGCTCCTATCAATATGGAAATGCCTATAGATATTTGTTTATAGGCTTATAGCGATATTCTGTTCTCCATATGAAACTATTGACTGTTGTAAGTAGACATTTAATATTTTATCGTGTACCGCGAGGGCTTCCAACTCGGTAATTCTAATAAACCAGAAGGCTTGGTAGACGTTAAATGCTTTTCAAGAAGTACCCAACGCCAAATACTTGCAATAAATAATAATACCTATTGTGTTAAAATATAAAGCTGATCACTGAAAACAAAATAAAACTACAATGAAAATTATATTACCACTACATCTATACTAATAATTCTGTAGCAATTGCTTTACATCTGACACCTGACGTAGCACATACGACGTACGTTCGTTGACTGTTGTGTATATAATATCTACTATAATGTTTAGGTATGCGATTGTCTGAATCTTAAAGATAATTAAGATAAGCCTATTTGTAATTTGTACCAACCAATAATATTGTTTTATCATCTCAATTCTCGCGGTTCTAGTTGAAAAATGTTATTAACTGGTCGGTATTTACGCATATCTTTGAGTTACCTAATTACGACTTAAATACGGCAGTGTTTAATATATTCAATATGTTTGTGATCACGATTCCGCTTTAATCACGAATTAATAGACAAAATCCTGTTTAGCTAATAAACAATAACATAAACTTGATACAATATTCGTATATAACATAATGTAGTAAATATTTTCTTAAGTCTAGATAATAATATGGAAATTATTATATTCTATAACGTGATTATCAAGACGTGGCAATCATAACATTTTTATACATAATAATACAATTACAATACATAATTTTTATTTATCATTGTCCGTGGGCCATCGGTCCGTCGCCTGTGCCCGTAGGGCGTAATCTGAGAATTGAGATCCGAACGAAATGTCGGCCAGCTGTCGAATTCGTCTAGTGTATGTAGACCGAGAACTACGACAAAACGTCACCGAAACGGTTAAGCTTTCAACGTTGTGTAAAAGTAGATTTCGAGGTTATACCGCCGAATTTTGTTGGGTTCCAGTGTTTGTTTTCTTTATTTCATCGCACCCCGACCCCGCCTTTTTGTGTTTATGCCCATTACATAGTGCTTTGTTCTCATTGCAATAAAATTCCGTGTTAGATGTTGAGTGCTTTGAAATATTTCTGATGTAAAGTATTATTGTAATTGTAGTCGTAAATTCTTAAAATTTTAATAGACATTAGTTTTTTCCTGTTTGAAATGTTCGACAATTTTAGTTGTACTGCTGACAAACGGAATTAAAAAAAAAAAATCCATTAAGTTTATTATTTCTCTTAAAATACATAATGACCATATTTTTGCAACGTTAAGCGTTTTGTTCATATTTGTGTGTAACGACCTCTCTAGCAATCATGGACCGTCCACTTTTGGTGAGCGAATTCGATGACATGGGCTTGACCATTACAGACGATGTTATTGACGAATGTAAGTATAGGAAGCATTTTATGTTATAATTTGTTCATTGTACTTTCCTTATTTTTCAATTTGTGTTGAGCAATTTCATCTTATACAGCAGTTCTTAATGCGTATTAGTTTTGTGGTAGTAAACTGCCAAGCATCAAATAAGTTCCTTATAAAGATTTGATCTAATGTACTTAAAAGTATTGTTTATTATTAAAATCCTCATTTTCATTATCAATTATTTATAACTATTAATTTTTTGATTGGTAGGTCGGTTACCTACTATCTAGTCAGTAGTCCATCAATTATTGAAAAAATCAAGAAAAATATTTTATTTATTAGGTTTTCTTAGTCATAATAAATGAGTTTAAATCTTGGTAAATGTACCTATTTATTATTCTTATTCTTTAATAGATATCTACTTGATTAATACATATCTATAATGTTAAATCTTTAATTATGAAGTTAGCCAAAAAAAAAACCTCTGCATGTCTTAGATATATACTTATTTTATTATAAATTATTAGTAATTACTAAATTCATAATAAGTTCTAATTAATTTAATATTTTAAACTTTATAATTTTCACAATGCTATATTTATGATATATTATCTTATAATGTATATTAAAATTATATTGGTTTAATGCACTACTTACCTTAATTAAATTTGTAAATATTTTATAATTTATTAATTTAATTTAAATATATATGATTCGGTTTATGACGCAAAAAAATATTAAATTTGATATGATTTTACTGTTCCTAACCAAGTCAAAAATCTATGAAATATACACTAATGGTTAGAATATCTGTTAACAATACTCATTTTATATAACACTTATTATACAATTTGTTGCTTTACAGGTATTGATACATTATTAGGCGTATTAACATTTAAATACATTATTTATTATTGACTATTGAAATATTTATAAGATAAAACTGGAAATATAGGTAGGTTTATATAATATGCATATGTATATATTACATTATAAGGTGCATCAGAAGTAGATCGTAGAGTGCGATTTATTGGTTATTTTTGATTTTATATTTAAGAACCACTTATAATACAATGTATCTTAACTACCTATATTTTTAATATAATTTTATTTACTTTTTGGTGGTTTAATTTCAAAACCTTTTTCAATTCTTTTTTGAGTACCAATATTTTAATTCTTAAGTATTTGGTTGATGATCATGGCCTAATACAAATAATAGTTGTTAATAATATAATATATTTCAATTGAGGTTTTTATAAAATGGCACGTAAATAGGTAATTGATATATTATAGGTAAAACCTTTAGTAATTTTCTTTCTTTTGTCATTGGTACCTTTCTTAATTAAACAATATTTCTGACAATATCAAATACAGAGATCATTGATATTCAAAACATTTATGAACTTAGACTCCATTTTTATCATTTTAAACCTAAAAACTAATTAATAATTTGCGTTTCGAATGTTTTAAATATTTTGCTATTATTTATGATATTAATTTGATGTTATTATTTTTTAGGTGTCATTGCATGTCATGCACATAAAATATCAGCATCAGATTTGGTTGGATCTTGGATAGCTTATTGTGCATCATCTCAAATTGATGCAAATGATTTAAATAAAGAAAGAATTATTACCTTAGTTAAATCTGTCAAGAAAGATGATAAACAAAAACCCAATGACAAGTAATTTCTTTATGAATTATATTTTATTAAGTAGCTTTAACATATTCACTGCAGTTGTTAGCTACAACCATCACCTTAGTTTTCGTGGGAAATATTTATTTTGTCTATAGTTGTCATTTGAGTTATTTATTGTACCAAGCAACAATTCTTTGCATTGTTGGAATATGCTTTTTTCATCAATTTATTTTGTATTTTAGCATAATCCATTTCTATAAATAATCATTAACCAACTGTTATTATTGTCCTACGAGAATAATTATAGATATTGTTATAAAAAGATTCGTAATTTTAAAGACTATAAATGTGTTATTTTATTAAATAAAAAAATGTTGTAAAAAATGTATTTTAAACATTTTTTTTATTGGTATTACTTGCTATAAAAAAAGATGAATGATTTAAATCATAAATAATCTTTCAAACATTTAATTTTATTATTTTTATATATTTTTGTTTAGGAAATTTGATGAAGATAAATCGAATTCAAATGAAAATGTTTCATTGCGATCTGTTAATGATGAAGCATCAATAAAAGTAAGTCACTAATTTATTATTCAACTTTTTTGTTTTTGATCATGATGGTATTTGTAGTTATTAATTGTTATAATACTAGTTCAATTGAGGTGTAGAAATAATTCTCAGATTAATTCCAATTTTAATTATTTACACTGATCTTGTATAAAATATATAAATTAAAATTATTTGGTTGTATCTTAAAATAGTTTTACTATTATAATGCCTTCGAAAAATATTTAATCAAATAATACAACTGTAATGATTAACTAGTCAACATTTATTTATTATAAATGAATAAAATTTAAATATAAAATTTAAACTGTTTATAGGTAGGTACTGGTTATTTTGTCTAATTATTTATTATCAGGAGAAATAAAATATAAAATAAGTTAGATAGTATGCTTGAAATGCAAACCAGTATTGAAACAATCTATTACCCCGAGTTAAATTAATATCAATCCTAATACTTTTATTACTTAATATTTATTTTGATTTTTAAGTTATTGTGAGTTTTCATAAATAAAAACAATTTAGTATGGTATGTCATAATGCTTATAAATATCACATCGGAGCTACAATTGCTACAAATAAAAAAAATTATTAAAGGAAAATGAATGTATTATACATTATGTATCCTAATATTACAACAACTTTTTGTATAAAACTTATTGTTCTCATCATGAATAGTTTTGAGAAATAGTTTGATGGTTGGAAAGTGTTAACTTCATCTTATTGTAATTATAGGTTTATACATACTATTTTATATTAAAAAAATGCACAAAATCTATTTTAATGAGGCCCTTGAGACTTGTCCTTGATTATATGATATCTCAATTTAAATATGTGGTTACAATATTGTTCATGTACATACAGATATTTTTCTTTTATTTAATAATTAGTTTTATTTTTACACAAATGTATGAAAGATATAAACATACTTTGCTGAAATATCTTGGGTAATATATTTTGGCT
Organism: Chaitophorus viminalis; assembly: GCA_025469195.1. NCBI lineage: Eukaryota > Metazoa > Arthropoda > Insecta > Hemiptera > Aphididae > Chaitophorus > Chaitophorus viminalis. The sequence continues at coordinate 281,042 of JAIPRK010000007.1, forward strand.
TGGATATCTTGGACTTTGCATACTCACTTTTTTCTTGGTTCACTCTTATACCTTGAAATCAAATACTACAATCTCCAACTAAGTATTCAGTAATTATTCCCTTGTGGTAGCGGTTCCCAAACTGCTCCAAAAGTCCCACAAGCCTATTTGAGGGGCACCGTAACTTAAATAACGAAAAAAAAACTAGTTAGATGATCCAGTGTTTATTTATTATCCATATTGCAAGTTTTTTTGTGGCACTCGCGTAAGGCACCGTGATTAAAATTTATACAATGGGTAAATAGTCGAAACAATTATATGTTTCAAAATAACTCAACTCAATTAAAAACATATATATTAATAAAAATTCATATTTTTCATAAAATATGTTTGACTTATAATTATATTTATTAATTATTGTTATTGTATTTTATTAAATGGGTATTATAAAATTAAAGGTTGACATGTTGAAAATACAATAGTAATATTGTAAGCATAATTTAAGTTAAAATAATTATAATTTTCTATAAATAATTATTTAAAAAAATGTTTGAATACAATTAAATTATTTGATTGTTGAAATATAATTTTTACGGTAATAAATATTTAAGAGAATTTATTATTATTCTGTATATGTTAAAATAATGATTATGCATTATAATTATTATATATTTGTGAATAATTAGAGAATGGCAAATGTTTGTTATTATATTAATATAATTTTAATTGAGCAAATAATTACAACAGTATCCAATAAAGAATCCAATAGAAGCCTTCCATTACAATTTATATTCTTTTATTAAAGTCTTCTATTAAAGCTTATTTATAATGTTTTTCTGTTATGATTAGAGTAGTGTTCTTGATGGTAGCGTTATATTCAAAATTGTTATTAATTCAAAAGAATCTTCATTCTTGCTCTATTAAACATCATTTTGTTACATTGAAATTTGTCTGGCATCTTATTTAGTAAATAATTGGTATGCAGTATGAATATCTGTATACATATACAGTACATCTATCTCCCATCTAATTTATTGAACATGTTAGTAAGTCAGAATTATTTAAAAATTTTAACCAATGATATTGACATACATAATAAACTGATGAATATAAAATACTATAAATGGTCAACTAACCACTTTTGGTCCTTTTATTAACTCTTCTTAATTTTGTTTTGTTTGTACAAAAGTATAAAATATTATTAAACCGATAGTTATGGGTACTGTATCTTTTTCTTGAACTTAAATGTATTAATACTTAATGTTTCTAATTCTATATTTTATAGTTAATACTACAACTTTCAAGTTCATTGACTATTTAAAATTGAAGCTCTTCCTTACTGTTAAGAAGCTCGTATTTATTTATTTTAATTATTGATGTATATTTATATAGGTACTATATAATAATTTGATCTCTAAAATTTATGAAGAAAATATTTAAAAATGTGGTAGAATTTATTATTGTTATTTAAAAACGCTGTGTTGTACTAAATAAAGCGCCTTTGGTTCCTTTTGTATAATACAAATACTCATATACCATAATATGTGGTAGGTACTATTGTATTCAAATATTGTACCGGCCTCAAATGTGAACTAAAATTCCTTTTGATCGAAAAACGGTTATCGAGTCCCGTGTTCCAAAATAATCTGACCAATCAGGTAGAATCTCTGAAAAACGACTGAAGGTTAAAGATTCATCTACCTCACAAAGCATACATTGTGTCGTTCTCGTACACGTTATATTATTTACTCTCTCTCTCTCGCTCTCACACACACACACACACACACACACACACACACACACACACACACACTCTGATAGTCTGATATACCTGGTATAAAAAAAATCGGTGTATGGGCCAAGCATATGAGCGGCGGTATAGGTAACAGCGGGATGTGCGCTGTGTGTTTGTGTGTGTGTGTGTGTGTGTGTGTGTGTGTGTGTGTGTGTGTGTGTGTGTGTGTGTGTGTGTGTGTGTGTGTGTGTGTGTGTGTGTGTGTTTGGTGTAATATATTGTATTGTGTAACGTATAATAATCCTGAATCCAACTGATGCCACGATACAGTGTGTATGTTTGTGAGCGAACAAAAAAAGAAATTCGTTAACTAGTTGGTACGAACGCGGGGTGAATATTCTGTTATCCTAACCAATTCGCCCTGAATGTGTGTGCCATAATAATACATTAATGTTTAATTTTAATACGACGTGTTCATCGTTGTCGATTGTGCCTTTGGTATTTCGACTTAAATAATAACGTATGTGTGCATGTGGAAGGGGAAGTACGGGCAAGAACGCCCGCAAGATAAAATCTCACCAGGAGCAAGATAAAAATTACTTAAAATATAATATACTCAATAATTAAATAATAGTAGAATCTAATTAATAATAATATTTAGATGTTTAATAATTTGACAATATTCTTATATTTATTAAATGGTAAAATGGAATACCATGCATGATATTAAAGTACAGTTAAAAATTCCCAGGGGGGACAATGGCCCCGTTTGCCCTCCCCCCGCAGGTACCCTTGAGTGCGGGTATATTATTATTTAGGTATATACAGCGTGATTATTTTGGTATTGTGGGTAATTATGAGTATGATTTGTTGTTAATATTGATTGTAAATGTTCACTTATTTTTGGCGTATAGGAAAAGGTTATCTAAGAATGGATAAAAAAATAATATATAATATTTTATATTATTATCATTGTTTACTCGTTAAGATTGTTTCGTGAAAAATACCAATTGGAACCGAAATAATATTATTTGAATCGTGTTCCCTTCAACGCGGCCCGTTTCACGTAAATATTGTATTACCCTGTATGTTGGAAATATTATTACACATGGCCACATAGGTATACAGTATACACACTGGAAAGCCGACTGGAATCCACCGGTTGCCGCCGCGTCTTACCTGAAGGTAGCCATGCGACGGCGGCATCGGCCCCCTTCTCGCATTGTTGGGTCGGGTTTTTTTTTTTTTTGTATTCTACATTTCAACGGTGTATGCGTTTCTCTTGTGTGTGCGTCATAATTCGTGCGTGCGTACAACGCGTATGTGTGTATTGTTCAAGGCCAAAACGCCGGAGTTGGTCGTATAAACCTGCTCGTGTGCGTGCGTTTCTATGTGTCCGTACGTATATTATTATTATTATATTCTGTTGGTGTGTGTACAATACACGCGGTGTGTGCGCGCGCGTACGTGCGTGTGTGCGTTGTACATGGTTCTCCTTCCCTCCAGTGGCGTTTATTATATTTCGGTTCCCTTTGCGTGGCGTCGTCGCGGGTTTTTATTCTCCACGGTTCATTTTCCTGTCGAACCCGCAGTCCGCAACGTCCGTCCGTCGTCCGTCTGGGAGCACACACCACCGGTATTATAATATAGATTTATGTTGTATAATTTTTGTTACCTAATTATTATAATCATCTCGGGCCTGCTTTTCGTCGTCTATCCGATTGTCGAATACATACTTGTATAATATATTATGTTACAATGTTGGTCAATATATCGGCGTATGTACGTTAATGCCACTATCGTTCACCTCGCGTTCTTTTCACACTGTTCTAGCTGGATTCTAACGTAAACGATATTAATTCTTTAATATCGTTTAATATTCTTAATTTGTTTTTTGTTTTTTCCTCGAAAATGTATTGCCACCGCTGTTGTCACATCACCCCTGCCTATATTATTATTTCACGACCGTTTCGTAATCGCCGTTGTCTCGTAGTCAATTATTGCCTGTTGCTGCTGCCGCCGCCGCGCCGCCCCGGCGCCCCATGTTTTACACGCACGCCATTCGGTAATAACAATTGTGCGTGGAGGGAAAGTAGACCGTTGTTTTGTTAAAAACTCGTTCGGCATCGGCACTCGGCGCTGTGTGTTACATTATAGTCCTCGGTCCTCTTAGTCTTTCATCAATCTAGCGCCGTACACGTTTCACGCACACGGTCCGCTTTGTATTTTTTCATCAAACGGTTTTTCCTTCGTGATCGTTTCTTTATTTTTAAAATGAACACTGTTTCTAACATTTATTTCACGTTTGAATATCTACTTTAGTCGTTCAACTATTATTTTGTACTCGCACTAATACATTTCGTTCTTCATTAAGACACTTAATTACTTGTGCATTATCCCTTAAATTATACTAAATGTTTTATTAGTTCTTGCTTAAAGTTAGCTTATTATATTGTATAATGATCGCTACCATGTGTCAACAATTTTTTTTCAACTCGCCTTATTGTTTTCGTATTAATAGTTATGTATGTTATCTAGTGTGTAAGTAATGTACTTTTAAACCATAATTGTTACTAAATTCGAATAACATGTATTTTTTGTTTTTGTCACGTTTCATGTGAATAATGTGTAATGTTTAATGGTTTGGCGGTCCGTGGGTGTTCTTCTAGTCGACACTGAATTTTAAGCTGTGACTAGATCTACACTCATCAACTGCTTACCTGTTTCATGACAACTTTTAATTTTTTTTATGTAATACTGTAATCTTGTATATTGTTAATATTGTGTAGTTTTACTTGTAATCATTTGTATGCATAATGTAGTACTAGGATTACACATATTGTTAAATAGGCACATGGTTTTTCGGTGAGAATTTAGTTCTCATTGGTTACCTAACTACCTATATATTTTATCATTTAAAACAACTGTTTAGTCTGTACTTTTTAATTTTATACCAATTGATTTTTATTACATTATAATTATACTGACTTAAAATGTTTTTAATTTTACGTGTGAGCAATTATTTTCAATTATTTTTATATTTCCAACTTATAGTAAGTTTACTACCTCCATATATTTTTATGTTTTTACACTTCTGTGCAATAAAAGAAAATGATTAATTACATTGCATTTTTGTTTTAAATTAAGTATAATAGGTTACACTATTGGTTAATACTGTTAATAGTGGATATAAGTGCTAGTTTAAGTGCTTAAATAAGTATTAATATTTTTGGTCATAAATGTACTTATTCATAAAAAGTATTGCGAGACATACTATTTTACATTTATATACCTAGTTTGTTTTTAACAAACCAAAATTAATTTTTAAATAGCATATTTAAAAGAAATATTTTACCATACTGTTGTAGTACCTTATGGTTCTTTTTTAAGTGTTTCAACAGACTTATGATATTAGTTATGTTGTATTCATCATAGTAACGAAGAACTTTTATAAAAGTTGTAAGACGGATAATTTAAAATTCATAAAATATGGATATTATGTTACAATTTTAAAAAAATTTCCTGTTTAAAGGTTGAAATATTTGTTATGAAATCATAAATTTTATTGCTTTTTAACTTTGACTTATAACTCAATGCATACTAGAATAAATCATAGGAACAAATGATGTCGACCTTCCATCAATTTAAACGTATGGTTAATTATATAAATATTATTGACCAATTATGATATGCTGTCAATGAAACATCTTGGGTATTATCAATTAAGTAATTAAAGAGACAAATATTCACTATGGTATTTGAATGTTTGTAACTAGTACGCTATATTGTAATCTTATAAGTTAAAGGGTGATAATTGTAACGTAGACTATTGAACAATGATGGCTCTTTTTTTTAAGTTATAGCTATGATTAATAGTTACGGTGTTTGAAAATAACATTAAATATCTCATTATTGATATTTATATAATCAATAAGATAGATTAGTTAAATTACTCTTTAATTGAAACTTTTTGAACTTATGTGTGTGTGTATATATATATATATATATATATTTACACTACCTATATAATATAATATTAGTTCTTGTCCGGGCAGTATGTGTTAATGATAATAAATTGATTATCAAAGACCTCAATTAAAAAAATACATAATCAGGTAGATTCATTAGTAAAACATTTATAAATCATTTTATTATTGCAATAGCTTAAATAATATATAGCAGAAATTAAGTTAACATTTTTTTTGTTCCATTTATAACATATAATATTTATCCCCTTATACCTAATATAAATAATTGTAATCTTACTATTTATGATATAATTAAAAAGTTGAATTTTGATACAAAAATATATAGTTTTTTCTATGACTTAAAAGTATTTTTATAGGATAGTTGAAACATTGCTTAGATTATAGTTTATATATATTTATTTATTATTTATATACGTATAAATAACACAGAAAGGAGTCTCCAGCGAGACTCTTCAATATAATATAAACATTAAATTATAATTTTGTACTAGTAAAATTTGACATTAGTGTGTACACAATTTTTTTTTTTTTCAGTTTTATAATATAACAATAAAAATAAATTTGATCTATAATAGTAACTTACTTGATTAATTTTTATAATAACATTTATGTAGAGACATAATATGGAATCAATCAATTAATATACTAATTATGGTGTATATATTATATAGTATAGTATTTTGTAATTTTTGTATACTATGATAAAATGTGTTTTGTTAAAGTAATACTTCATATTTTGCGGAATATTAGGTCGTTTATGTCTCAATGTAGTGTAAAATATTTTATATACAATTTCTGTATAATAAATTTACTACTATGATATTATAGTTTATCCAGTGTATTGGAATTTAGTAGATACTTATTTAAATTTTTTTATTTAATTGTTTTAATTTAGATTTACTATTTGATTATAAGTAATATTTTCCTAATTCAATTGTTTGAAAATATTCTTAATGGTTGTGATAGGTAGACTTAATATAGTATTAATATAGTAGTAGTATAATAATAGTATATCTATCGGATTTTACAGTTAAAAAATTACATGTATTTTTCATGTACCACATGTTGCAAATTTTCTAAATTAATAACTATAAATTTTAATGCTACTTAATGAAGTAATAATTTTGCTTAATTGTTAGTTTTTATAATAATGTGATACTTATTGATAATTTAAAAATTTATTTCTTAAATTTCAGAGTGCACTTGGGACGAATAAATTAGTTATTGAAAATGAAATCCATGTGTCCGACATTATTGAAGCAGATAATATTAGCGGGTATGTATTATTATGTACTTATTATTTTTCGTTTAAAAAATCAAGCATTGTAGGTAATCTTCATATTTAAACAATAAAATATTAAGTATAACAGAGTACCTATAAAAAGAGAATAAGTAGTCACATAATATTATATAATAGTTAAAATGCATATAATAAATCCATACGTATCCTAATAATAATTGTAATAAAAACAAAACGGTATACTTAACATTTGATTCTGTTAGAATGCTTAAATCTGTTATTACCGTGTATTATGTTTTTATAAAATATAAATTTGTTCCTTAATAATAACCATCACTTTTTCATAGTGTCACACTAAATATTTGGAATTATAAATGCATTATAGGAATGGTATAACAATGAAAAAATATGCACATTATTTGTATTTGAAATTCTTTAGAAAAGATTCTTTTTACATATAATTTTATTAAATTTATAATTTATTGTACATAGTACCATTGATAGTAAATATTTGTAATTAATGCTTGTACTTATTGTATAAATGTTTTAAAATACTTATGTGTACTTGATACTTTATATGACATTATTATAGTCTTAGAAATTATAGTATACAATAAGTATGTGATAAGTCTTAAGTCTGTATAATAAAACATACTTCAACATATTGTATGCATACAAATTTACTGTGAATGCAGAATAAACCTCTATTATAGATATAGTCATATAGATTACTTGTCATCTATAAGTAAACATTTGCTTATTTATAGTTAATCAATAATCATTTTTTAATACAATGAAAATGTTCATTAAATTATAAAAAACTTATACAATAATAACTAATACATTAGTTCAAAATCAGTTATTACTACAAAGCGATAAGTGTAATAAATAGCAGAGTGGAATAAATTTATTAATTTTATTATTTCAATTTTTTTTTATTATTACAGTTTATTACAGTTATTATAACTTGTAGTTAAATTTTTTTACCTATAAAATTGGCTGCCATTACCTATGATCTAATTATTGTAAGCAACTTTCTGCTTCAGGTCTTTGAAATAGCAATTAATTTATTTGGTGGTTGACTTTGACTAGTACACCTGTCTTATGTTCGTTAACAGAAATTACGTTAAATTATAGTGTTTAGACTAAAAATATCGTCATTAGTCATTAATGTAGTCTAATAGTCTTATAAATCACACATTTTAAAATAAACAAAACAAAATTTTATCATTTCGCTCAAAATACTCATTTAATTACACTGGATTTTAAAATCAAAAATAATGTTATATTTTATAAATGGGGTTTTAATGAAACAAAGAGCATATACAATTTGTTTTTTTTTTTTTTATTATTATTCAAATGTTACAATTTGTTTTTTATAACATTAATACTGTGTTCAAAATTGAATGCTAGGTTTAATCATTTGTGTTCAAAAAGATAAATGATATTTGAGAATTACATTTTTTATTTTATTGCCATAATATGTGATTACTTACTCAAATCTAAAAATTGATATTCTAAATTTGGTTATCAAGTTAATTGTTCTTATTATAATAATTATTGTCCTAATAGAAACAATACATTTTCAACTGCTGGGGATATTGTGTGCGATTTTGGACGTGGAAATGTTAACAAGACTGATTTTTCGGCTGACGTGGAATCAATGTGTTTATTAAAACAAGAATCATGGAAAAACTTTGTATTTGGTCAAATTAACTATCAAAAATGTGATAGCCATATTCAAGAGTTAGTTGCTGACATTGTTAAAAACAATAATTTAAAACCTATTACACTGCTGTCTGAATTATACTGTGGCAATGACAATGTAGGTATAAATAATTGTTTATTTTACATTAATATTTGTATAGGTAATAGGTATGTGTTGGTTATTGTTGTTAATTAGTTTTTTGACATCAAATTTGAACGGGTCAAGTATTTGATTAGCACTGTAATTATTATTATGTTCCCTGTTTACGTAACTCTGTATTCTTAAATTCTTAAAATATGGTGCATATATTCAATAGAACACATTTTTTATTCAATATTCCAGACAGAAGTTACAATTTCTGGCAGTTTGAAGTTGGTTAAAAAAGAATTGTTTCTTAGTTCTCCGTATGGTTACATCAAACTTGATTTATCAGAAGTTGAACATCCTATTCAGCAATTGTTTGTGAATCAAATATTGGTTGCTAACGGAACTAATCCAGAGACCAAAGTTTTCAAAGCCAGGAAATTATATACTGACGCGTCATTGCCATTGCCAATTAAAATACCAGAATTTTCACAAGGTTGGTTAAATTTTCTTTTTTTTAAACTTCCTGTTTGTGAAGAGTGTTCAACATTCAAATTATCATTTGCAAACGTTGAAACTATTACTTTTATGATTAAATATTAAATAACTAATATTATTTAAAAATTAATGTGGCAATTTTTTGACATAAAATACTTTGTATAGGTAACTTGAATGTAATCGTCGCTGCTGGACCGTTTTTCTGCGAGTCGTCTCCACACGGAAATTTATTAAAATCTCTTATACTAAAAACAATTGAGCTGGAAGCAAAATTACTTATATTATTAGGGCCAATATTTGATGCAGATTTTGGAACACAATTGAACAAAACGTCATCGGAAAGTCTTCAAAAATGCTATGATGACGTTTTAGAAGCTATTTTAAAACCACTGTTTAGGTTTGTGTATTACTTTGTTATGTCACATTTCTATAAACAAATTAATTATAATTTTTTTTTATTTTAGCAATTCTAGTACTCAGAATACAAAAGTAGCGGTATTGAGTTCATGGAAAGATGCTAATTGTTATGCTTTTTACCCAACGCCCCCAATTACTGGGTCGAGGTTGCCGAGCTTGTATCCTAATAATGTGTTAATGGTGTCTGATCCAAGTGTGCTTTCCGTGAATGACATAATAATTGCTTGTAATGCAAGTGACACCCTTATGGATCTACACGTTTCAGCAATCAACCAAACACAGTAAGCATACCATTATCACCATTTTTGATAGACGTTCAATTATTTTAAATATATCGAGTTTACTTGTAGCTTATTAACCTGGTGTTCTTTTTATTTTTTTAATTTAGAGAAGAAACATTTGCAAAACTTTCTAAACAAATAATATGGCAACGGTGTTTACATCCTTCGTATACAGCTAGCCCTGCTGTGCCGGTGGATCAATTATTGTGGTTGGAACATTGTACGTTACAACAAAATACTCCTCATATCATACTGACATCCTCGCAACTCCGTACATTTATTAGAGTAATATTTATGTTCAATCAATTATAAACTTCATTTGTCTCTTTATATATATTTAATATGTGCATAATTATTATCAGGGCTGTGAATTTAATGCACTAAAAAACCTTAAAAAATGCATTTAAAATATCAAAAAAGTGCAATAAAATATGTACTTTTAATGCAAAAAAAAAAGAATATAAAATGCCAAAAATTATAGTATAAAATTCATATTTATTATTTATATTTATATTAATATTATACATTAGTACAAAAATGTGTTAATTTAATAAAAAAAATAATAAAAATGTTGATTGAATTTGAATTTACATTTGCATTAAGTTAATGCTATTCAAATATAAATTTGACATAATATATAGCCTGTGTAAGATAAAAAAAAAATGTTTTCAAACAAGTCAATTCATGGCATTTGATTAAAAATACTAGAAAATGAACTAAAAAAGCAAAATATGACCTAAAAAATTAAAAACGTCAAAAAATGCAAAAATATGCAAAATAAAAGTTTCATATGTGGATTTGTAGTTACATAATTCAAATCATGTACTTACAAAGCTAATATTTTACAATCACCAAAAAAAAAAAAACACTTTTCTATAAATTCACAGCTCTAATTATTATATATATAAATTAGCCTTTAATATTTTACTACTGTTCGTTTCAGGTTGTTAATGAGTGTATAGTAGTCAATGTTGGTCAATTAGTCAAACAAAATTCCCAAAACCAGGCGGTGTCGGGTACATTTGGAAAAATTCAAATTTCCCCTGCAATAAATGGTCATTGGTCACCTCAAACTAATGTTTCAGCTATAGTTGTTCACATTTAATACAGCTTATTTTATACTATTACTATTTTTATCATTATTTTGTAAGCTAATTTGTTATTGGGTGTATACAGTCATTGATCACAAATAAAAATGAAAATATTATTATGCCTGCATTTAATCCTTTTGGATTTTTTAATTTTAAATTGTATAAATACATGATGTACATATATTCCAAGATGTAAATTAAACCAGTAATGACAACAATATTACAAATGTTGTACATGGTTTTCTTTATTTTATGTTAAAATATTCTACTGAAAATTGAGTAGTCAATTTTTGATTGGCCGTTCTCTTCTAACAGAATTGTACGAAGGAAGATGTTAATTTATAAATTTGTCAGACAAATAAAAATTATAACCATTTACAGTTTATTGAATAATTTCTCTCTTGGTAAGTAGTATCTAGGTTTTATACGTATAATTTAGACAACCGCATAGGTGGTGCAAGCCTCCCTAGATTGCTGTAACCCCTCAAAAGTCAAAAACTATTTTTGCCTATGGACAACTAACTGAACCAACTATTAGTTAATTGTAATTTTCCTGATCAACTAACAAATATATAATAGACTAATCACTGCAATGGTTAGTTATAGAAAAACCACTAAATTGTTACTAACAAAAAAATTCAATATTGATATTACACAATAAAATTCAACTTTTGAAACTATATTCGATGAAAGATATTACAAGTTACAAATTACAGTAATTACTATATATTATAATCACAGTCACGGCTTTGGTTTAAATCGAATCCAAAAGAGACTGGAAGTTATTATTAGGTTTATTTAATTATGAGTAGTAATGTAGTATACTATAGCCATTGATAAAAAATACTATATTTAATCAATGCTAGAGAATGGTAACAAAGAAGATTTTATTAATAGATTGATAGTTCTTAATAGTTAGTAATTATTGTAGGTGGGTAAGTTTATTAAGTCATAATTATACTCTATAGTGGTCTAATTTTTATTATTCAATTGTCGAATACTATTCGTTGGTTCGTTTATTATTCATTATAGTTATTAGTAAGTTAAAAGTAGACTTATTTACTAATTGGTCATGTTACTATTTCGACCAAGTCTTAATTCAATATATAGCAGTAGAACTTGTCCAATCACTGGGTATAGTATCACAAGCTTGGTTTCACTGCAATATGAAGTTTAATAATTTGTAGTTTTGTTCAGTTCAAATAAATAAATTAAGTGCAAGTCGTTTAATGTAGTAGATGGGTTAATTTCATTGCGGTATGTTGCGATACTACGTAGACGTAGTACGTATTAGAAAGACTATTCTATAAGTATGAAGGTGCGAGGTGTAAAATATTAATTCAAAGACTGTGAATGTTTAATACGAGAATATTTGGATGACAATGGTCGTCGTCGTTATTTTCGCAAAACTATAAAATATGTTGGCTAGCTTAATAAAACCGATGCTCATCTCCACTCGTATTCATATAAATTCTTTCCGTTCGCACGCATTTATTCGCGTTTTACCAAAAACCTATATACTCGTGCGTGCGTGGACGGTTTATAAATCGCACCGAGTGCAATATATTATAATGTAGACGCCCAGATATTGTAATAATAATAATAATCGTACAACAATATTTTACCATTTGAATAATTTTAAATAATTGAAATTCCCGCCTACAATTTGTTGCTCGCAGCGTAGGTATGTCGGCGTCGCTCATCAATCGCGCACCCGTGGGTACCTAAATATTACAGAGAATAAGAGAACCCCTCCTTGAAATCAAACCGTCGGCGGCAGCTGCTAATGATGACACCGTCCCCCTTTTCGCTTGAACTAAACTAGGCACAGGGTCGTTCGTGAAACATTATTAATAATAAGTATTATTATTAATATTATTTGTTATTACTATTATTATTATTATTATTATTATTATTATTATTATTATCATTGTGCATAATACCTCGGTAGTAGTAACTAGTAAGTATATGTAGCTAGTAGGTAGCAACTACTGCTCATACTTCACTGCTCTCATAGCGAACTTGTGTTACTTCATGCTTGTACTACTATTCGAGTAAATAGTAGGCAGTGTTTTGACAACAACATAATTGTGGTTTAACGCGCGTTCACCGGGTTCCGCGTCGTCGCGCCGATGATGCCCGCCAACGACATGGCATTGGAGCACCGCCTACACCGGCGTGACTAATATAAATAATTATAATATAATTTTGTCTCCGCTGTTACTCAACCGTGTGACGACCGACGATGACACAGACGCCGCCACACGACGCGTAACAACGACGTCCCGTTCAACCGTCGCCCAATGCACTGCAGCCATGTTGTACCTGAAGATCATAGCCATACCGTACTGTTTCGCGCTGTGCAACAGTGCCGTCCGACCGACGATCCATTCGGACGTCCATCCAGAACACTTGCCCTACATACTGTTCTCCGAAGCCCAAGCCGGTGACCACAACTCAACCGTAAGTATGACACGTCTGTGCTCTAGTCACAACGCTCGATCAGTCGTTGTTGTCATTTTTAACCAGCACCTGTTTGATTTGCTAGCGCTGCTGGGGCTACGAAAGCGATTGTGACAGACGGCACCGTTTCTCGGATCCTGTGTGTCCAGGTCCGGACAATGGCTGGGCACCTTCCAAACAAGACCAGATCGACATATTCTACAATCAAGGGGATTTCGGCTATGTCAAACAGCAACGGGAAGAAATCACATACATGTGTGAGCCAACAGATCAAGTAATGTCCATCATTATTGTTTTAAAATTTCTATGACTGCAAGTGTTGTAAGACAACTTCTAGAAAGCCTATAATAATTTATAACTATTTTTGTCCTAAAATATGATTATTTTAAAATATATCTCACCTTGTTAAGTTTTTCAAATGTTGTATTAGCAATATTTATATGTCTTATTAGATTTTTAAAGTCATTCCATTCTTGTTTTTATTACTAATGAATAATGGGTAAGATCTTGGAATAATTATACTTTTCACCTAAAAACATGATTTCTGTATACATAAAAAATAAAAAAATTGGAAGTTAAATTCTTGACACAATAATTTATTATTATCCTAAAATATTATTAAGGCTTTTAATTCATAAATGATTAAAAATCAGTATAATAAATAGGTATATATGTAAAAAATTATTTATTTTAATTCTTATTTCAAAATCCTAAGTAATAATTCAATATATCAAATTGATATTATATATATCTTATAGTTATATACATAATGAATAATGATTATTTCATAATAATATAATCTCATTAATTCTGAATTTTTTTTTTTTAGGATGATTCTTCATTGGAATGTACAAATCATTTAAAGTTTTGTCGCGGTCGTAATATAATGATAAACTTCACAAACACATTGAACAAAAATCGCCCAGTTCGATATCAAATGGATGTACTAAGTGATGGGCAAATTGGTGGAAAGTGCAAGTAAGTTTAAATTGTAATTGTAAACAAATTTTTTAATAAAAGGTAAACAAAATTATTTAATAATTTGTATATTTACCTTTACTAGGATTACTAAAATAAATTATTAAAGTATAAAAAAACTACCTAAGAAAAAATAATCATATTAAACTCATTCGTAATTCATAATTTAGATTTCATAAGGAGAAATTAGATGCTCAATGTGATCATCTAAGCCCATTACAATCTTGGAGTCCAGAACTAAGATTTTTTGTTTCAATTGATGATTATCCTGGAAAATGTGATTTAATTATAACCGAACCAACTGTTATCATGAAAATAGATGCAAGTTAGTATTTCATTACCTATATAAGAGTTTTTTTGTTTTCTTACAAATTTATTTTCTTAGGACTTGTTCTATATTGTTTTTATTTTTTTTATTGTACTAGCTGTCAACATGTACCATCATTTTTGTGATTTTTTGAATTTGTATGCTTCTCAGCATATGAATAACTCAGGAGTGAACATGTTTTCCAAAGACATCCATGTATTAATTTGGGAGTCATTAGCTTATGAATCTGCATTTAGTGAAACTTTTCAAGCATTTACAACGCATCCCGTGTGGAATTTAAACACTTTTAGAGGACAAGTTGTTTGTTTTAATA
The DNA here is from genome assembly GCA_025469195.1 of Chaitophorus viminalis. Classification (NCBI taxonomy): domain Eukaryota; kingdom Metazoa; phylum Arthropoda; class Insecta; order Hemiptera; family Aphididae; genus Chaitophorus; species Chaitophorus viminalis. Next base: position 296,146 of record JAIPRK010000007.1, read on the forward strand.
ATATTGTTTTACCATTGCTACCACGTATGATATTTGGATTATATTACAATACTCCTTTGGTAACTATAAACTTTTTAAATCTTTTAATATTTCTTACTCTTACTAGTAGCTTATAAAATAAACTCAATAGCAAAATCTTACCTCACTTTTATGTTTTAAAGTACCTCAACGATCCACTAGAAATACCAATCATTTTTACGTCCCTCATGCCTCTACAAATTATTTGAAAAATGAGCTAATCAGACGCTTAATGATAAATGCCGACTTGTACCCTATTTTCAGTTATTAATTATATGTATAATATAATACTTTCTTATATTATTATCTTATATTCTTGTATCTTATAATATTATTTAAAATATTTAATTATGTATAAATGCATACTTGTAGAAAAGGGCTTAGCTTGTTAACATTAGATAAATAAAAAAATAAAAACCTCAATTATTGTTATTTGAAACGTTTCTGATCTCTTTTAGTAATCATATTTGTTGTTTGTTTACCTAGAGAAGGGTTTAAAAAAGGTTTCTTCATTTGAGGAGTATATCTTTATTGTTGAAATTCACTATAATAAATAAATGATAATAACTACTTACATTTTGTATTTACTTTTCTTTAGATCGATGGATGTGATAAAAGCGGATTGTTTAAAGCTTTTTCCCAGCATATATTATACCGATTAAACATTCATCAAACACCAAATGTTAATAGAAAAATAAGGATAACTTTTCTGTCTAGAAACACAAAATATAGAAATGTATTGAATGAAAATGAATTAATAACTGCTTTAAATAATGAATCTAAATATGAAGTAAAAAAGGTATATTTGTTTATACTCTTACATTCTATTGAAGACATTTAATTAATATATATATATATTTTTACAGGTAATTTATAGTAGTAACTATCTAACATTTAAAGAGCAAGTTCAAATAACTCATAATACTGATATTTTTATTGGAATGCATGGTGCAGGCTTAACACATCTTCTATTTTTACCAGAATGGGCAGTTTTATTTGAATTGTAAGTTTAATGTTAATTACTTATAATAAAATATATATATATATATATTGAATTAAACTATTAATGGTAATGGTTTTAATCAACAAAATAAAAATAATTAAATTTACAGATACAATTGTGAAGATGAAAATTGTTATAAAGACTTGGCTCGTTTAAGAGGTGTAAAGTATATAACTTGGCGAGATATGAATAAGTTAACTATGGAAAACCGAGTGAGCGTTAACCAGTTAAAAAAAAAAGTAGAAATGGATTTAATCCTTAAAAAATGTACATAGTATGAATTATATATTTTTTATTTGTTTAAGGGTAATAATCCAGATCAGGGTGCACATGCCAAGTTTACTAATTATTCATTTGATAAAAATGAATTCTTAGATTTAGTGAAAGAAGCTGCTTTACATGTACAAAACCAAAAATACGGTTATAGTCCTACAACACATAATGAACTGTAATATTCATTCATGAAGCTTAACATTATTAACTTACTTTCATGTATTTGCTAATTATTATAATGTTAAGCTTGCACATTTAATTATTTTTTTGTTTTTTTTAATTGAGCAAATGCTCTGTTATTTTTTGTTTTTATTATGTAATTTTTCACTTTTTTATATAAATAATTGTTTTTCTTTTTTTATAATAAATGATTTTTCTTAATCTGATTGTTCAATGTTATGATTAGATTTTTATTTTATTTGTGGAAATCTTTCACTTTTTAAACCAGCGACTTGTGTACCTCAACTGTACTATGATCGAAGTATTTTATTTTATTATTATTCTTAATCACACTTACTACGTGCTAATGAGTTATTTTGCTATTTTTTTTTTTTTTTTTTAGCTGCATAAGTTTCAATTAATATCTTACAGTTTTAGATGAACAACTGAATAGTTATATAAATATATAGTCTTGTAGGTATAAAGTTAGACTAATCAATAGTCTTTAGAAAAAAAAAAAAATAGTACAGTAAATAAAAAATAAAATATATTAAGTACATTATGATATTAAATGTTGGGCATTGATGTAACATAGAATATTGTTAATTATGAGTAGTGTTGATTAGATATAAGATCTTAATCGATCTATCATGGCCTTGTAGGCAGAAATCTTGTAAAATGTAAATGGGGTTTTTCTCAAATTTTTCATACCCAAAATGGTCAAAACCAATTATAAAACTTGAAGTTTCCTAAACATATCCCTGTATAATATGGACCAAATATTGTCTTACTTTTAAAAAGTAAATTAACTTAAATAAAATAATTTTTGCTCATACTAGCCTCCAGCTTAATAACTATTTTTCTTTTCATTAGTTTCAAAAATGTTATTGCTAAAAGTTTTTATAAATTAGAGTAGTTTAGGATTTATTATTATTATTAAGATAAAACAATGCAAGAAAAAAAAGCTAATTTCTAAAAATTATAACCTAAACGACTTTTAAAGTGTAAAAGGAATTGCATCTGTAATTTTTTTGACTATACAAATTGGGTTTTTGAAGAGAACATAATGGACAGGTTGCTATTTTACTGAGCTATGTAACTACATCTAATTTCCGAGCATTACTGCCATTACTTTCGTTACATATCCTACCATGATCTGTTTGTTCGATAAAAAAAAAAACAGCTTAATACAACAAATACTTAAGATAATTATGTACCAGATTTCGAAAACAATATAGACGAATCAGATTCAATTCAGTTACGAAATGTGTTGCTTACGTATAATCACGTTTTGTTACTATTTTACTAACTTTACCGGAGTAATTAATATCTTATTAATATCTTAAGGCATTACGTGTTAAGGTAAAGCAATAAAGCGATTTTTAATTATCTTATAAGTCGTTTGTCAATTGCTTATGAATTGTTTTTGATTTCATGGACTTATCGTCGTACTATCAATAATTAAATGTTTTTATCACGAAATCACATTTATCAAGTTTGTGGTTATCATTTGATATCAAATAGTAACAAGTAAAACACGTGAGCGATTGTTTGATTATAATTTGTATAGTGTGTACTCGGCGGCTTGTCTTGTTGTTTACAATAATTAATATTTTTGTGAATGTTATTCCATTAGAGTTTAAATCAATTAATTTCAACGTTTTTGTTTTTTTCTATAGAATTCACCATACATTTAACTCGTAATTTGTTTTCAATTAGTTAATTTAATTAGTGTATTTTCTAGACAGTCGCTTGAATTTGTTACTGTAAGTACATATTATCTAATATTCGTGTGAGGTATGAAATTAAAAGAAATTTTCTTATTAAAACTGTTTATGTGACTTTGTCTGCAGATGGTTAATGAACAATTTGTCAAATCGGCTAAATGGACCGATAAAGGCCTGGATAAAACTACAGGACTTTATAAAATTGCTGCAAAAATAATAAAAAAAGTCAAAACTGGAGGCAACTATAAGACTCACCTTTATCAAGCCCAGTACCCTGTAAGAATGCTTTCTCCTAATTTTGAATGAGGAATATGTTAAACGAGTGTTTAAATTAACATAATATTTTTACTCCCAGGATTTGTATTGTAGTAGTGTAATAAAGTATTGTTGAATATCTTGGTCAGACAGTTTTTTGTTGAACTAAAGATTATTTTGTTCGCAAAAAATAGATACAAGTTAGTATGTTGATGTCTTGTCTGCTCTTCACCGCAGTTGATATTTGTGTAGGCAGTTAACTACAGTTTTCTGTTCGAAGTCATTTAGTTGTCTAATGTTGCTGGCCAAATATTCTCAGTTATCTAATTTCATTAGTTTATGGACACTCTTTTTCATGATCTTCCACAGAGTTCTAATTGCCCTTTTGGTTGGTGGACAATCAAGTTATCTATGATGTTACGCAAAAATAACTGTAATTAGTTACCCTGCGTTGGTATGATTGTGTTGTTAATTCATATTGTGACATTTCGAAAAGCAAAATACTTAGAGCATTATTTTTATGCTTTGTATTTATCATTAATCATTAACATTTTGATCTACATGTATGATTGTTTGGGTGGTATATAGTATATGTCTTGTACATGATAAACTATTATTTTTCCTTTGAAGCCATTTGCTTTGATGGTGGGATTTTAGAAAATAAATTTTTTTATACTTGATATTGATATTAATACAAATGTTGACAATTATTTTTCTTTTAACCTTATTGAACTCAGTAAGTATTAAATTGTAATTTTATAACTTGTAATGTATATACAATAATAATAACTATCTTAATATATGTTATTATTTAGAAATATATAATTTTAAGAAAATGTATTTTATTGATGTTCATTATACCAAACTTGCCTGTTCGTAATTGTTGTTAAAAAAATGAAACATACCGACTTGTTTTTTATTGTGCTATTAATATTCCACTCAATATGTTTAAAAATATTTTATTTAATTATTTTCTTTCCCTTGGATTTTGTTATAAATCATCACTGGTTTCAAATATATTCTTTTATTGTTATAATATTCTATTTAATTACACAATAATATTAAAGTTTTTTTTTTTTTTTTCAGAATAAATTATCACTAAACGCTGTACTAATGAATGTTTTTAAATGGGAGAAAGTAATAGATGCTTTGATTGATAAAAGTAATATATTAGAAAAAGAAAATGATATGGACCGTGAATTAGCATATGTACTTATTACTGAATTGATGTGGTCCAAATTTGGACTAAAAGGCACTGCTAAAAATATTATGGCAGTAAAAAAATATAAATCTGAATTTCAAAAACTTATGGAAGAAAATGACTTGAAAAACTTGACCATTTCTTTACCACCAAAAGGTATATTGTTTAATATGTTTTATGTCAATTATTAATATGTCAATGTTAATATTTTTAATTATATGTATCCTTATATTTTTATATACTTTTGAATACTACTTAGTATTATACTTAATATTTATTATATTCTGTAATTATTTCTTTTTCTATACATTATTGTCTACATACCACACTAAATTTTAAAAAAACGGTTAGTCCCGTTAAATTATAAATAAATAAATAAATAATTAAAAATATTAACTATTTATAAAATTTTACACATAATAGTTATATATATTATTTATTTAGTTTGAAACTATTAATTATAAATTTAAATTCTTAATAAGGCTGTTATTAATACATTTGTTACCTAGTTTTTTATGATAATTTTAAATATTACATTCCTAAATTATGGGTATTACCTACTTTTTTTGAGGATTTTTGAACTCATATTTATGTCTCTCTAATATTACTATCATGTAATAAAAGACAATGTTTTTCCTAAATGTAAGATTCATAGAAGATTATAAGTGTTGTACTTTTAGTATCTATAATCTAATAAAATAAATTTATGCCCAACAAATATTTTTTTATAGCCTTCATCTTGAGAAGCACTACAATTTATAATATTATTATAAATTATTTAAGCATTGTAAATCGTAAATTCATTTTAATTTTGTTTTACAGTTTGGAAGCCTCGATTTTTTCGTGTGAACACATTATTAACAACTTTAGAAGATGTATTAAAAAAATTGTCGGATTTAAAATTTAAAAAATTCAAAACGCCAAAAACTTATGCTAAGTTTTTAGAACTCATTAAATCTGACAAATTTAAAGGAAATAGTTTTGTTATTGATTTACATATTAAAGATTTGTTAGTATTTAATTCAAAAGTGAAATTTTATAAACTTGAAGATTACAATAATGGATTATTAATTGTTCAAGATAAGGTAAATGTTAATTTTTCAATATATATTTGTTATTATATAAAATAAATGTAAATGTATAAATTATAAGTGGAGTAAACTTATAGATATCATATTGATTATAACACAAAAATATGTCATAATGATTTATGTTTATACATAATCTATACTTACAAATAAATAAAGAGAGGTAGGGTAGACATTGGCCTGACCAAGGCGACCAGCAGGGTGCATGAATACCTGTGGCCATGGTAGGAATGCTGTTTCGAAGAGCAGAACAGTGCCTTGGTGCTGATGGTCTTTGGACATCCCATGGTTGGGTCGCCACTTTGGCGGTTGTCGAACCACAAACCTCCGTAACTCGTGATTAGCTCACAAGAGAGCATTCACACGAGCCATAAAACCCTGGGTATTCACTGTTGTATTTGAACTTAAAGTTTTTTTTTTTTAATCCCCATCACCTTCATTTTGAAATATTTAAATTTATTTTTAGTATTTATTATTTTGTTTTGTAGGCAAGTTGTTTGGCTGCTCATCTACTAAATCCAGAACCAGAGAGTACTGTCTTAGATATGTGTGCTGCTCCCGGTATGAAAACATCACATTTAGCTGCTTTAATGCAAAACAAAGGGTATTTAGTTTATTCAGTTTATTACATAGATTTTGTTCTGATTTAAATTAATTTTTGTATTCGTTATAATGTTTACAGTAAACTATATGCTGTTGATCGTTGCAAGGAAAGATTTATTGTATTGCAAAATATGCTGGAGAAATATGGTGTAAAAAACGTTGAAACATTTAATATGGATGCATTAACTTTTCCATATTATGATGATGTCAAATATATATTAGTAGATCCATCATGTTCTGGTTCTGGTAAGATTCTATTTATGTTGTGTTTAATTGTTAGTTCAACATTAAATATATTCTTTAAATTTGTGAAAATGCTTGATTTTTTTTATGTGTGTGTGTGTGTGGGGGGGGGGTATATAACTTTAAACACAGTACTGTAACTCTATAATGTATACATTTAATTATTAAAGGTTTACCTAAATAAAATCCTAAATTAAAACTTACTTAATAAATTAAAATCTAAAATATTGTAATTAAATATTGAACAAGAAAGCATAATAATTATATTTATATAGGTTTTACATTTTTAAATGATTAGGGTAACCTTAATATATCTATATACTTTATAATATTAATGATTTATTTTCCAGGCATTGTTGATAGAGTAAGAAATGATCCAACGCAGAAGAATGAACAATTTGATAAGAGGTTAAAAAGGTTGGCAAATGTTCATGCTCAGCTTTTAAATCATGCATTAAAAAGCTATCCTAATTTAGAACGATTAGTATATTCTACTTGTTCTGCAAATCCTGAAGAAAATGAAGCTGTTGTCGATGAAGCATTATCAGTTAATGGCAAATTTAAACTTTTGAATAGTACTAAAATGTTAAAAGGTTGGACAAACAAAGGAGCTCCTGGTTATGATTGTTCAGAAATGTGTCTTAATGCTGTTCCAAACATTGATTGTACTAATGGATTTTTCATAGCAATTTTCGTTCGTCGGGACTTTGATGAGACTGAATCCAAAGTAGAAGAAGAAAAAGAAGATGATAATGAAGTAGAAGCTGAAGATGAAGAAAGAGAAGAACAAATAGAAAAAGAAGAAGAAATAGAAAAAGAAGAAGAAATAGAAAAAGAAGAAAAAATAGAAAAAAAAGAAAAAAAAATAGAAAAAGAAGATATAAAACAGAAACAAAAAAAAAATAAAAAGAAAGTAAAAGGAGCTGATGAAAAAATTGAAAAAGAAGAAGAAAACCCGAAAAAGAAGCAAAAAAAAAGCAAAAAGAGAGTAAAAGAAGAAACTAATGAAAAAATGATTATAGAACCCAAAAAACCAAAAATAGACTCTGACAAAAACATATTGCAAACTAAAAGCATCAAAGACAATGCAAATACACCTGTTAAAAAGAGTAAAAATGTTAAAAGAAGGGAAAGAAGATTAAAACTTGAGGAAGCAAAAGGAATAACTAAGAAAATTAAAAAACCCAAAAAATCCCAAAAAGTCAAAACAGAAGAAGTATAATCTTTGTAATAATATTTTTTGATTTGTTTTAATTATATTACTATGAAATACTTATGCTTTATATATTTATTTAAATACTTAAATTATTTTCTTCTCCCAAACTGTGGTTTGGTGTAGTTTTATGTCAGGTGATATCAAACAATTTATTGATTCAATGGAATAATTTAATCTTTTATAATATTACTTTGGTTCACTCAATTTAATGTTACTTCTTACATTAAAAAAAACGACAGTTTGTTTACTTGAAAATAATTGTAAGTCGAAGTATCTTAAATTTATTATACTTACTGATACACTTTTCAAAACTTGTAGTTGTGAACCATGTGATTATTTAATTTTAGTTTCCTATTTTTTTTTATTCTTCATACAATATTAATCAAGAGGAGTATTTAATACTAGCAAATTAAAATGATCAATATTGAACTGTAATCATCCATGCAGTGTATTTATTTAATGTGTAGTAAAGACGTGTTATAGCCATATAGATAGTGTAAGTGTTCATATTTTACTTGGTATCCAAGTATTTTATATATTTATATGTATCGAAAAAGTGTTAATTTTGTAATGTAAGAAATACCTAGGTATATTCAATAGAATGCAAATAATGCAAAAAAATACTGAAAAATCTATAAAATGCCGAACTTCAGATAGGAAGTGTATAAAATTGTTAAACTAATCATAAATTACCATTGGACAAAGTTTCAATGAAAAATACATTTTCTTTACAGAGAACAACAACTCACTAATGGGAACGAGTCAATGTTTAGTCAAATGTATGTCCAAGTGAAAATGTCAAACCAAACAAACATTTGGGAATAATACATTATGCTGTTCAGAATGCCTTGTTTTATACTGCCTTTTTTAAAAATCAATTAAAATAGATAATAAAGATTATTTATTTTGACTTAATATTTACTAAATAAATACTCTACAACCTTACATGTCATTGACATTCATGGAAATCCTAAGGAAAATTACAGATATTAGAGTTTAGATTGCCTTGGCATAATTTTCAAGTAGCATAGATGCCATGCAATGCCTACATTCAATATTTTATCCTTAATATACATTACATAGGTATGGTATAGGTTGTGAGATAGGTATTTCGTTACATATTATTTGATAATAATTGTAATTACAGTGCTGCAGTGTACTATGTCATGTTACTTAAGCAAAATGATTGGTTAGTAAATTATTATTATTAATTTAACATTATGTTGCACTTCCCTATAATATAAAATATTAGGTTATATACTAAAGACTGAAGATAGAAGTGACTTAAATCCCAATTAATTTATTGCCCTTTATGCTTCACTATTTGTTCAATAAATATCATTACGTTCTCGTATTGTATTTTTTTATTTTTGTATTTTGTTTATTATTTCATTTGCCTACCTACTTGAACTAATGCAAACCTGAGGTTTTAAATCTTACATTAAAATCTCTCATTGTCATTGCCGAAACTAGCATCGAGTTACAATATAGTATTAGCACTTTTAAGCCTGTATTTTATTACATTTCATTTAAAATATAAATTAAAATATTACTATAGTAATAATAGTAATATGATATTATAGAAAACAAACCTATATTTGAGCGAAACTATTGTTTAATCTCTGTTATTGTATAATCAATTTTACGTTCATTCAAGTTTTTGTAAATTGTTGTTTTGAGGTTCGTTATGAATTTGTGAAAAATATTCATTCTTATGTATAAATAAGCGATAATGCTGAAAGTAAGCCAATAAATAAAAAACCGTAGAAAGAAATTATTTGGAAAATATTTTTTATTCATTTGAAAAATGGCAGTGAGTATTTTAGTATTTTTTTTATTTGAATAATTATTATACACGAATTACACAACACCACATTGCGTTTAAAGGCAACTTCAATTAAAGATGCGTTAGACGAATGGGAGAAAAACAATAAAATAAAATTATCTGAGGCTAAGCAAGTGGAATTGCAATTTCGATGGCCACCAATTGCAAAAATGGACAATAATTTATCAGTTTTAATTAAGTGCGAGTACGAAAAATATAATACACGTATTTATTATGTATTTATAATTAATCATTACAATTATTATTTAAAATTGTCAGTATAAAATAACTATTTGATAAAATAAATATGAAATAGGTCTCATAATTTCGGTACTACCATTATATCTACGTACTGAAGACACCTATCTTGGTTAATACCTACCTAGCTTCTAAAAATGTTAAATTTGCGACGCATTGTCATTTTTTTCTTTTATATAGGTACACTGTACTCATAACCGTGATCAATAAGTTCAACAATAAACATTCTATGACTTTTAATCAATTGATGCGTACAACATTTTTTCTTAAAAATCAATAATTCGTTTTTGTTTTCCATCTGAATTCTGTATTTCTACATACATTACTTCAATTACAATGAGTTTCATACCTATACTTACATTTTTAGTTTTTACATAGATGATTTATTATTATTCCATTATTTCTGTCTTTCTGATAATCTTGTCTAGACACCCAGATATTAAATAGTGTTATGATCTAGGTATTTTAGGTAGAATCCACATTGATTGCGCTAATAAAACGTGACGTTTATAGAAAAATGAGCAAAACGTGATAACGGTCCTTCAGAATATTATAAAGTAAAACAACCCACCTCATGTAGGTATTTATAATCTATACTTACGTTATTAGTTAATCTTACTTATTGTGATGAACCTAGTGCGTATTTTACATTTTCATGATTAGGTACCATTAAATAATTAATAGTTAAATTACATGTGGTAATTTATTCGCAACTAATCCATAGTAGGTCCACTATATATTATAATATATAGTGCCTATTTATTTCATTATAATATTTTACAGAATACCTTTATCATGAATTTTAGTATAATATTTTTATATAATTTCATAAAACCAATTTCAATATATATACACACCTAATTTATTTGATATACCTACCTACGTGTTTAAATATTTGCCGTAGAAAATTGTCTCTGAGCACAAATCGAATTGACAAAATAACTGGCCTTGCAGGCTTAAATAACCTAAAAATATTAGCCCTGGGGCGAAATAATATTAAGAATTTAAAAGGACTAGACGTACTAGCTGACACTTTAGAAGAATTATGGATTTCATATAATGCAATTGAAAAAGTAACTAATGATTTATTGGATATGCGTAAACTGAAAGTGCTATATATGGCTCACAATAATATTGATAGCTGGAATCAAGTGCAAAAACTCATACAAATGGAAAGTCTTCAAGATTTAATACTTATCGGTAATATGACTTTAAATATATTTATTTAGTTCCATATAGGTACGTCATTATAAACAAAATTATACGTTGGTACCTATGTATAACTTTTACAGGAAATCCTTTGTATGAATCAATGGAAGAATCGGTTTGGCGAAGCCAATGTATAAAAAAGCTTCCCAAATTAACGATATTAGATGGAATTCCTGTTATAAGAGAACCTGATGCCTAAAACTGATGTATCATACATCTTTGATTTATTATGTACTTGACGTAAGTATGTAATAAAATAACGAAGTATGAAATCACAAGACATATAATAATACAAATAACCCGGTGATAACATTTCATCATAATTATAAAAATTAAAATTACTCTTAAAACATGAATAAAGACGTTTGGAAAATTAATTATGTAGGTCTTTTTTTTTAGAATATTCATTTTCTTCATTTTTAAATAAGTTTCAATGGAGTAGATACTATAATAAGTCTATATTTGATTATATTTACCAGCTTTAAAATCATAATTCATAATAGTTTGTATATACCATACCTATTATGAATATGTAAATGTTGTATACCTATTTAGTATATATATATATTTTAAATACACCAAAAACCATTTAATAAACTATTATGATTATAATAATAATCTGATTGGAGTTCGAAATATTATATAATAATTTTAGATTCTGTGCGAAGCGAATAATTTTAGAATGTTTTTTCTTTTCTGTAAACATTTTTCGGGCACTAGTAAATTTGCATTAGAAGTTTCAAACAGCAACTTTTTAGATTGGAAATTGAACACAGAATACAGATGGTCATTTTTTAATGTAGTTTTCCTAAGTAGTTATATAAGGAAAAAAACTAAAGCAAACTTTTATAAGTTAAATTTGATCCTACAATCATTTACATTTATTTTGACACAATAAGCTGGTAAATTTGTAGTTATTTTATGGATTTAAAACTTTACGCTAAGATTATCCTAAATTATTTTACGTAGTATCGAAGTAAAACACAAAATGTACTTTAACAATCTATAGTCTAGTGGATCTACATTTTTACAAGTTATTTTTAAAATCTTAATGCTTCAAATAGGATTAAACCAATTTAACCAAGAGGGTTATGGTTCTCAAAAATAATTGTTATTATACGGAGATATTTTATTATATATTATTATTGACATAGGCGCAAAATTTTTTTCAATGATGATGATTGCCAATGGCCAATGTAAATAAGGTAATGACTCTCATTATCTTAACACCTTAAATTACCTTAAATATAAGTACAAAAATAATGAAATTGATTCAAAATTTTACTTACACTGATTACTGCAGACCACTTTTCAACTCCAGTTTTAATTTCTTTGGTTTTGTGTACAGTTTTAAATGTTCTGTATTCATTAATTTATTAATTGTTTATATGATAAAAAATTACTGCTGAATAATAATAATGTTAATAAATTATCCAGTTTTGCTCTTAAACCGCGATTGCATATATTTAGCTGGAAACGCATCAGCTGCAACATTTTGTCGCACGATGTCTGGCAACGTAATCGTAGTATGCGACTAGTATTGGAATTGCTAGTTTATTATATTACACTATTAATACCCATAAACCATTACCCGTGTATACAGGGATTTTTCTGTACACTTTAGTTTATTTTATTACTATTACAATGCATGATTATTATTTATTGGCTTATTGTATGCCTAGAACGCAAACGTGTTAGTAAACATGCAAATATATGAAGTGCAGATTATGTTACCTTTAAGTAATTGATTTTGTTATAATAAAAGTGGTAATAGATTCAATACCATTTTCAATTTGAAATATTATATTGACTAAAAAGTAATCTAGTAAATTTATTTTAATAGAATGAGGACAAAATATTGAATTTAACGGCATTGAGAAATTATATGCATTCTAGACAGTTACTATAAAATCTGTATATTTGTATAATTATGTAATAGAAGGTATACGAGAACTATTATAAAACTTATAAAACTAATTCTTTAGAATCTTTACGGGGTAACGTAAATCTAGAATGACCACATTTAAACATATAGAAAAATATGACAAATAATTTTGGCTGAATTTTAAACAAAAAAATAACTCTAAGTATATTAAAGTAAATTTTAATCAAATATTTAATTATTAATTATTATTTTATAGTTATACGTACCTATTGAAAAATGATTTACATTTGTATTCCTTTTAGTTTTTCTGATTTTGAAAAATGGGACACTTCTAAGGTTGACATTGATTGTTCATCATTAACTGTAAACTATAATTAACTTACAATCGCTTCAAATAAATTACTAAAAATACACATGTAGATAATGGCATATAGTTTCTCAATGCTATAAGAAGAATTTTATAGGCGGAAAAACTTATGACGCCCATAAAACTTAGTTTCACATAAAATTGTACTTACAATTTTGGTTAGCTATAAGTTGCCTATAGTTTCGATATAATAATGGTTTAAGTATCAAATAGCATTTTCCCCATTTTTTCTATTGTGTTTGCCGGTGAAATCACAAAGAAAAGATTAATAAATAATAAATAATATAAATAATTTATTGTTTACAAAAATAATAATTAAATAACAACAATAGTAATTATTTTTCCAACGGCCATATTCGATAAGCCTTATATACTTATTATATACACCTCTAAATCGCACAAATTTGATTGCATTCGGTAGTCTACAAATCTACACTGACTCTCCTAAACAGCTTGTAGTGCTGCCGCAGTCGTACGGTTTTGTTTTGGCGGTCGGTACTAAGAATGTTTCGGTTTTCATAAAACTGTTAATTGGATATGATGTGTGGTCGGGATACTTGCAGCTAAAGGGCAACGGCGATGGAGGATTAAATGGAGCGTACGTACACAAAGTCCACGGTAAATGCGTTATAAAAGCACAAAATAAAAAGTAAAATTAACACAGAGGGCGTGTGCTATAAGTATTATCCCGTGCGGATAATATTGACTCGAATTCTCGTAATTGGTGTTTGATGATTGTGTAGGGAGGATGAGTGGGGGATGAACTTACGGTCGCAAGGGTATGGACAGTGACAACAGTATTATATATTTGGGACCTATCTCTGCCGAACGAAAAAATTAATAAATAATTTGTCATAGCAACGGTTGGTGTCGTGATAGTATAATAATCCTGTTGCACGAGTGCACTCCATGGTGTGCAAACTGCAAAGTGGTAAGCGAACGGCGAACGTGACGCGTATGGACTGATTTGACGGTTTCGTATCACACACAAACACGCACAACAGTAACAACAAAACACGAGTACCTAGGTATACGTATAAACATCATAAAACGTATACAGTACACAGCGTGCGATTAAAATTAAACAATGAAAAGGGTTTTAGCCGTTTTCGTGTAGTCGTTATTCACTCGCGGAAAATTATACTTCTTCATCGGCGATTCACAATAAATTGACTAGACATCGAACGCATAAAAATAATAATAATAATAATAATAATAATGACAAACGAATCGGGTATACGTATAATAAATAACAAATTATTTACACCAGGAGTGGCCCACTGGAATGATGTTAGGTACATCAGAGAAAACATTGTATCTACCGGGATACTTTCAGTGTGCGACCGCAGTATACGTTATCGTGAAATTATGTGCATTTTAAATGTGTCGGTATTAATATTCATAGTAGATAATAATTATTGCATAAGTACCTGCGTTTGCATATAATATTATACAGTTTATGATGTTCGTTTTAAATGTATAAAGTTGTTCAATTTTTCATTTTTATGTTTTTATCGCATTCAGTTTGTCGTTAATTCATTATTAATTTGGGTGGTACATATTTGAATATTCTTCTTGATCATAAAAAATAAAATGAATCATTATAATTCACTAAATATTTGCTGGACTGCGGATTACTGTACTTAAGTACAAAAACCTTACAAAAATAGTGATTTTAATGCAATTTGAACGGTTCATAAAAAGTGAACGAATTCATTGTGAGAGTTGGAATTTCGTGCCGCGTGTACCATTGGGGTGAGTACACGAATAAAAGTGTCTCATATTAAAATTGCAGACATCGCGACTATACCTATGTACATATTTTTATACAACTCGGTACACATTACAAAGTATTGACAATATTAGATTGTATCGCACAGAAAATATTTCGATGATCGCGGCCTGGGACCTGTCAAAAAATGTGCCAATATTCGTTTTCACCATAATTTTTAAAATATTAAAAAGAATATTGATTCAAAAAAAAAAAAAAAACAACCAAATTACGAAAATTTAACGTGTCCGTTAAATTGACGTTCAATAATTTGAATGTTCCATGTGTTGACGTAATTTTATGTTCAATATTTTATGCTTCAACATTTTGACGTCCAAGGTTTCGGACGGGGATGCTCGAATGTTCAAGATTTTGTAACATGCACCCGCATCGAAGGTGTACAATTATACATTATTCTTATCCTAGCGAGTGCACGGACGCGGTGATGGTTCATATTATGTGAGGTCATCGCACTCTCATCAGAGATACAGATGGACGACTGTAGAGAGATGGGATGCGAGGTGGGATGACGAGGAGCGAAACGGGACCGATGGCGATGCGTTTGGAGGTAATGCGTTACTCTGCAGTCGGCGGCTCCGCGGGTCAGCTTCGGTTCGAAGACGGACGTCGGCGCAGCCTGGACGGTGGCAGCGAACGGAACGCGGCGGCGGTGCGTACGGACAGCCGGTCGACGAGCGGCATTAACGATTCCTTGGGCGGCCGGCACACGTTCTTGCCGTTCTCCGGACAGCACAGATCCGGCAGGCAGTCCACGGTGGACCGGCACTTCCGCGGGAACAAGTCGTACCGCTTGGGCGGCGGCGCGCTGCACTGCAGATATCTCGGCCGGCTCGACCGGAGGCCTGAAATCATCACATCATAACCAATCATAACACGTCCCCGTATTCGCCCAACGTGTAGGTGGATACAGCGGTACGTAAATTATTATGGATATTATGTACAATGGGCTGCCCAAACCTGTCACATAATATAAAAGTATAAAACTAATTATATAATTGTATTGATATATTTTTTTAACATGCGGCATTTCATTGATAATATTGAAATATTTCTCCCGATAGCATCGATTCCCACATAATAAAATAATCTATACAGTGTCACGAGTAATGTAAAAAATCTCAATAATCCTCGATTGAATTTAAAAAAGATTGAGAAAATGAAAGTTGTAAACACGGTATTATAATAATATACATTTTACGGCGAAAGACGTCATCATGGTGAATGATGGCATTTACCGGTAAATGACGGCGTTTACCTAAAAATTGGTGAACGTTGTATCTGTCGACGTGCGCCGGTCATTGACGTAAGTATATATTATCAGTTAAATCGGTAAATTATGTATTTATAGTGCGATTTGACCAACTTATGAGTTGTTCAACTCGCATTAAGGTACGTGCAGTTTTTGATTTTATAAAATTGATTGAAAAATGTAAAATTAGATTTTTAATTATCTTACTTAAGTTATCTTTTTTATACTTCAATTGTGGCTGAATAAGTTCAATACGCTAGTGTGAGTTTTGCCCAGTGATAATTGTACGTGACATCGGTCAAAAGCATCATAAAAAACGTAGATAGATGAGCAAAAACCCAATTTTATTAGAGATGAGAATGATTCTGACGTTTTATACTGTAGACGAGTTATTTGATGTAGGTAATTCACACTGCTCATAAGCCAGTAGAGCATGGTGATAGAAATATGATGATGGCTAAGTTAGAAAATATATATGTATATATATATATATATATATATATATATATATATATATAAAATATATATATTTGTAACAAAAGAGATATGGTATTATGCTTGTGTTGTAATTGTCAAGTAAAACAGTCTAATTTAAAAAGAAGACTTATAACTAAACTAGTTCTATATTCAATATTTAATTTAAGGGCACTAATTAATTGTATTAACTTGCAATCACAAAATTTCAATAATTATCGCTATATATTGAATTACCAAAATCATTTATCTAAAAATGTAACTGTAATGTAATACCTTCGTAGTATATGATATAATTACAACATACGTTTTAATGCTATCGAAAGCCAGACACTATAATGGTACTGTATTTGGAAATAAGTTACGGTGGGTATAGGTTTTAATAAGATAAATAGTAAACATTAATAATAGGTATAGACATTTAAAATGTTGAAATCATTAACTTTCCGAAGACAAATTGAGGGAGCCTATACGTCACTATGGCGACCACCCCCTCGAAAGGATTTTATAGTTGCACCGCACTGATCATAATATCTATTTATTTTGTCTACGTATATAAGAATCATGCGTAAGTGTATAAGTAGGTTTTGTTCATATAAGATGATCTGCCAGCTAGATGTTATTGAAATTATTGGTCGTTTCTAAAATAAATCGGGCAGCCTTGGTACCCATACATAGCGAAGAGGTTTAAATACAATGAATAAACGACAAATGTATAATATACTCGTATATACATATATATATATAGAGGTACCTCTGTATGTTATCTATATAAACCTACGGTTGCTCTACGTTTCACGTCAAACGATGTGGGTGTTTTTTTTTCACCTCATCTTTCTACGCAAAATGTTTTGTGATCTATTCAGATTCGTGCTCTGGAACATCGTTGTCAGAACGGTTGTTTTGTACAGCGCTGGAGGGTCTAGTCGTGTCGACCTGCGCATCGTAAAAGGCGATCCTACTGGCCCGCGAGTTAAACGCGCGAGGTGTACGAACACTGCAGCAGTTCTACGTGGCGAGGAGGCGGGTGGTGTGTGCTAGGTTAATTCGTGTATATACATATATACGTCGAGTGGCGTTTTCGCAGTAAAGTAATATAATATAATAACTGCGGGATCTCGAGTGGTTTTGAGTAGTCAGACCAGCGGCGGTAGCGAGTCTTTGACGTTTGGCTTGCGTAAATACACGCCGCTTCTGGTAGGTATTACATTTATTATTATATATTTCCGAGGTTGGTTTCAATATTACATAGGTATAATAATTGTATTATTACAATATTCAAACGATTTCACGTGCTTTCAAATGTAGGTACACTATGAATAATATACGTGAGTTAATTAACAATTAGAATCTTATACCGTTCACGTAGAAACAACCAGGGCATATTCAGAAATGTCTTATAGGGACCGAGGAGAGGGGGGGAGGGGCAGGGAATTGGAAGGCAAACTACAAAATATACTACAACCATATAGCGCGTGTCATGTTATTATTATTGTTTTTGCGTTTGCGAATCCCGTGCATACACGTTCAAACAGCATTCGTACGTGGATACAGCTCAACATTAGGGGGACTTTCTGCGGACTCTGGTGTACGTTTCGTCGGGGTTAAGCGTGCCACGTGCGTATACTGCAGCACGTTCGTATTATAATAATGACTGTAATATATTTTACTCCGTTCGCCGGCCGCCCTATAATATTATTATACGCCGTTAAACCAGCGGGAGCGTGTATAATATGCGGACAAGACACTATATATATTGCCGGTTTTATACGTTTTTCTTTCCAAAGTCGAAGGGGGAGCGATTTTGGTCACCGTGAATTTGGTTTTTGCCAACAAAATAAATGTGAACGAAACGATTACACGGTGAAACTAGCGAAAGGGTAGATTTTCTTTTCTCTCCAAAAACGTATACGTTTTTCAACATATTTATAAGAGTTTTCAGCTCGCATTTCAGACGAGGGTCCATTCTAACAATCGAAAATCGAAAATGTTTATATTTCAGGTGGTCAATCGTTAGTAATAATGGTAATAAAATATCGTTCGGATACTATTATTATTAAGTACGGGTTGTTTATAACTGTTTGAAAACACGCGTTCACTTGAAACGATTGAAAATGCGGATATATATGAATTAATTTTTGATCCGACGATTTTTTTTCGAATTGTTTTGTTAAGTTTGTGTATAAGTAGTATGTATAGTATTATAAATTATAATATATACTCGAAGGAATTCCTCGGCCCCGGCCTTACAATATATGATATGTGTGATAAATTTTTTCGATAATTCGAATTTCGCTAACTCGAATATCTCTATTAGTCGAAATATTTTTAGTCAAATTTTGGCTTATAACTTGAATTTATATAATAATATACAATATACAATGTACATATGTATTAATATATTACACGTACATAACTTGATAACTCGAAGGTCAAATAATCAACTGTATTATTATAAATAACGATAATCGTAATCGAAAACCGATTAATATTATCAATCTTTACCTAATATTTAAAAGGTACAGTTATAAATTAAACGATATAATACAATATAATATATCGTCTATATCGTCAAAAAGTTACGTCTATCTACTACATATTTTAT
Source organism: Chaitophorus viminalis (assembly GCA_025469195.1). Classification (NCBI taxonomy): domain Eukaryota; kingdom Metazoa; phylum Arthropoda; class Insecta; order Hemiptera; family Aphididae; genus Chaitophorus; species Chaitophorus viminalis. The sequence continues at coordinate 315,596 of JAIPRK010000007.1, forward strand.
TGTATTTATTATTGGTAAAATTATACGTCAATATTTAATATAATGCTGTCACAGCAAATGCTCAGTTTATCTTGTGATTTTGTGAAGTCAAGATGGAAAAACGTTGTTTAAAGTCTCTATTTGTCGTGTCGGTACTAAAATAAAAATTATTAACGAAGTCAAAAAAGGAGTGAAAAGCAAAAAAGATGTCGCGAGTGAATTCGATATTTATCGACTATATTGAAGGATAAAGAAAAAATTATAAAATTAAGTATTTATGTTTTCAAATGAAAATATATTTTCGATAACTCGAATTTTTTTGCTGATTCGAGTTATCGAGATTCCACTATATATATATATATATATATATATGCATACCTATAAATAAGATTATTCATATAATACGTTTATATGACGGATGGTATTATTTAAAATGGTTTAGATTAAACTGTTTTCAGATGTTCATATGTACATATGTACATTAAATCGGTTTAGCAAACATTTTATAAATCGTTTTGAAATTAATATTTATACAATACATGTTTAAAATTCATACATATTTTTGATTTTGTCACGTTATATAACTAATAAAGTAATAAATAACCAATAGCTTTCTGTAATATTTATATTTTAACGTAATGGCTGACAAGTGTCAATACCCAATATAATAGGAAGTAGGACGTTTAGTATTCGTTTTGATTTTTATCAAATTTATGTTACCCTATAACAATAGTACTAATTATTTTATTCATAAAACAATTCAAGTTTACTTATATGTATTAAACTGTTAATTATTTAATGACAATCATAATAGGTACCTATATGTAAATAACGTTTAACGTTGATTTCGTTTATCAAATAAATTTGATTTATACTAAAACTCCAAACTATAATACTATTAATGGTAGATACCTATAGTTAAAGTTTAATATGCATTACACATATAAATATATGCATACAATATTAACTATATTTGATAGTAGGCACCAAGGTACCTTTATGTTATTACTTATAACTAAATCCTACAAAAAAATTTAAACAACTTATAGATCGATTTTTCTTATGCATTTATTATGCGATAAAATCTTATAAGTTCTAATCATGAACTTCATGTAATATATTTTTTAAAAAATTGTTTTATTCATCATTTTAAAATTATTATGGTTTATAAATGGACTATTTAAAAATTGTAGTTGATAAATAATAGTTTTTGATAATAAGTAATAGATATAGTTTTAATTAGGAATTAAACCAGTATTTCTAAAATGTTTAAATATATATACAGTGATCTAAGTAAATATATAATATATTCCTGGTACATGCCTATTAATCTTTGTGTCAGAGTTTGAACATGGAAACGGTGTTTTATTTCATTTAAATTGGATTTAAGGGTGGGTAAATTTACTGAGTTAAAGTTTTATATAGCAATTTAATTAGAACCGAAACTTCGACTAATAGTCTAAAGCTGTATTTCATTTATTATACACGTGTTACACAGAATTGGAAAAGTGAAATCTCAATTAGTTTCTAACGATTTTATTCATTCCTGTCTGTTTTATTTTATTTTATATCTATCATTTATTGTTATTATTATAACTCAAACATACAAAAATTGAAATCAATTCTTTTGTTGGAAAATACGTATGCTTGTCAGATTCTGGTTTTATAATAAAGTATCAATTTTATCTCTATATTTGAATTATTGTTATAAAATTAATTTCGTGATGAAAATACAATTATTACTTGCTTTTGTTTTAGATTCCTGAATGAAGTTTTTTATTTTCAATAATTTGAAGAGTTTTATAATAAGTACCTATCTAACTTATTGTGTCAATATAATTTATTTTAAAACATTAAAACATACAGAGTAAGAACCAACAAATTTATTTTGAAATTTAAGAAGTAGATACAATTTGATATTTTTTATTTGATAAGTCGAAATGCAAAAAGATATAATCACGTTTGATCGTCTCCCATTTATTGTGGTTGAGCTGCTGGCAATATAGGTTTGGTAGGTACTAAAACTAATGAAAAATACATATTGAAATATGTCGATAAATTTATTTACCCATCATACCCAGGCATATTGTATTTTAAGAAAAAAATTATCAGGTTGTTCAGATTTGTTCTGAATTTATTATTTAATTTATTATCAAACGTTTTGTCAGGTGGCCTATGTAATACTATCATTTACAAATTAATTTTAAATGGTTGAAAAATGTGTAAATACTTACTTTTTGTAATAGTCTTCAGTAAATCGTTTCGCCAACTTGGCAAAGGAATCCGACAGTATTTTTGACCGTTAAGTCCACCATATCCACAGCATATTCTGGGCCAACAGTCTCTGTCAGTGTCACAGTTTTGCCGGGGGAACACAGAGGGCAATTCAAACCCAGGACAAGATTTATTGGTCAGTTGAAAAATATTTGCTACGAATAAAACAAACTTTTAATGAAAAATTATTACAACTAAATCAATATTATATTGAAATATTCACTTAATAATATATTTTTATTTATTTTTAGCTAGTCGTATTACATAAAATGACGAGGAATAATAAATATCATTTTGAATTAATTAATTTAAAACGTTTAATTAAAGCTTTGAAAGAGAGAAACAATTCTATGATTTTAAATAAAATCATAGAATTTTTTTATATAACTTTATGTACAATGCAAACAATAAATACTAATAGCATTTTTATTTTTGTTATTAATGCTAATGTTTGTAAAGTAATCTATGTTGCGAAAAAAGTATTCATTTTGATTTTAAGAAATACAATAGATTGTTAAAAACTATAAATTGTAAATTGAAATGTAATTTAAAAATATTGGATAATGGATTTTCTTAAAAAGTGTAAATTATTTGACTAAGCTAACTAAGAGAGCTTATTTTTGATATTGTAGGTATAAGCTTACAATGTCATATTGTAAAACATAATAATACATATTATTTTTCAATATTGTTAACATTTTACTAATCAAAAAAAGTGCTCAAAGAACATTAAAAACGTAGGTAATCTTAAAACTGATATACTCCTTGTAATTGCATTGTCATTTGTAAGTAAGATTTGACGAAAACACATTTCAGCTGAGATGTGTTATGTCTTATGTTACAGACCACATAAAATCGGGTTTCTTGTTTTATGAATACATAGAAGAAAAAGTGCTACTGCTGTTAAGAACTTAGAAGACAGTTATCAATGATAAATATATTTTATTTAATTAGTTGTTAACATCTTAGACATAAACGAGCTAGAACACAGCTTCAAAAAAATTGTACGTTATATATAGTATTAGTAAGCAAGTCTAAACCATATTTTGTATTGAGAGTAACAAATTTTTGCATAATGATACAATAAAGTAAGTGTCGTCACTATCAAATCGAATATCACGTGGAATTCTGAACTGCCTTCTGCCTTAGATTTAGAAAACTTTTTTAATTTACGGTTTTTTGAATACTGAAATAACTATACTTTTCCAGTATTTAGATATTTTAATAAGCTTACAAATAAATAAACGAATAAATAAATAAATAAATTATAACTAAACAGGTTAGCCTAATTACAATTGGAATGTGAAGGAAATATAAAATGACAATGTACTGTAATAATGTTGCAAGAGGTACCTACAATATAGATTTTAGTTATTAAATTACTAATATATTAAGAGGAACAACAAAGTTACAAATAAAAATATCAATATCAAAATGTATTACATGTTAATTAATTAATTATTAAATGTGTTTCATGGTTTTAATCAAAAAAGAGTTTTTACTATTTATTGTACACATATAACAGGAAGACACTGCTTTTAACGGAATTTTCCATCACTATAATTTATGTTTCCAAATAAAAACTGAATAGCTAATAATTTGAACATTATGAAATCAATTTTATGATCGTGTAAGCTGTAAGCAGAAATTTATTGAAATCAACCAGGTAGATTGTAATAATTTACAGATAAATAATTGCGGTTGAGACAGGAGGCCATATGGATTTATTATTCTTGAAGGTCACTCTAATAAGACTGTCAAATGTATTTACGTGATCAAGTTTTACAATTTTCCATACTTGGTTGGTTTGAAAAAATATACTTACGAATAATATGTAAAGCTTAAGATTAACTTCTTGAAAAATTATTATAATTTGTACGCTGTTAAACACTTTTACAAGCGTAGAAGTCATTTTATTTTCAAAACAATACATTTTATACAATTTATAATTAAAAAAAAAAATAAGTCCTAAATGTTAATTCTTCATTGTATTGGTCGTATTGTTAGTATATATATATAATACCTACTTGAAATGAACAATTTATCATCAAACATTCAAACGAATATATAAAAAAAAAATATATTCGTGGGTCAATAAAAATTAAGAACATAATTTTATCAGAGAACAAGTGTTTAAATCAATCAATTTTTTTCTTATTTTTTTTTTCAATCAGTTAATTAATTAGTTATTGAAGTTATTGTATAAATAATATAAAATGAGTAATTTTTTAACACATTTATAATTATGTTATTTTTAGTTAATTTATTGAATTTCATAAAAACTTAATATTACGACTGTAAGGATTCGGTAGGTAAATAAAACAGTATACATAATCAAGGACAATTATGAAAAAAAAAATGTACTATCAAACAGTAAAAGAACATTATATCTTAGAAAACATTAGAACTAAAAGTTTTTTTTTAAGTTTTAAGATAATATGGATATTTTCTTGATTCGAAAAAGAAAAAAATAGAAAATTCGCAAAAAACGATTAAAATTAACATATTATTTGATATATTGGTATTGGAAATAAATGATTTATTTATAAAATATGTTTTAACTATAGTAGATATATGTAACTCAAATAAAAATAGTTCATATGAAAATCTACAAATTGAATGGCAAGACATTTCTTTTATATGCACGCATAAAGGAAATTGGAAGTGAAATAAAACGGAAGGTAAAAAAAATAAAAAAATATGCATCTACCTATAAGAAAAAGTTTATGGTGGTAAAGTGAGAGCCGAGAGGTACCACATTAATGTTTTTCTTCTACTGAAAACTGCGAACCATTGAACACAGGAAGATGGATATATATTGGGGAAAATTGTTGAAGAAAAAAATAAAAAAATAGTGCAAAATAAGTGAAATGCACACTATGGAGTATATAGAATACAGGGCTGTAGGAAAGAGAACGTTTGTGTCATGATAGATCAAAAGGTGACGGCAGCACAAAAAATCATTGAAAGTCACGGAGGTCGTGAATTTCACGGACTTATAAGGTCTAATAATACATTCAAAGTTTCCACAGTTCTTAGAATTTTCACAAGCATTCAAAAAAAAAAAAAACAATTACTTGGATAGGTTGTTTTCACTTTATACAGTCAGACGTGTGTACAAATATGAATGCAGTGATTTTATGTTGCAACGGAATTTAAGGGACTACACTATCTTGTTGTTTCGACCAATATTTCATATTAATTTCCAATAACTTATTTCGGAGTATCTAAATAATTTGGGACTGAATAAGTAATATTGTACATTTGTAGAAAACAAAGACAGGATAATACATAGCATGAGCTTAACACCAAAAAAAAAAAAATAAAAACTAATGTCTTCATATTACGGAAGAATGTATATTAATGATTTAAATGTTCAAAAAGCACAATATTTTGGAACATTATGACGGACGGTTTTTTTTTTGCAGTCTGTGATTCTAATAATATATCAAATTTTTTTATCAGAAGATCCCGTTGCTCGGAAGATCTAAATTATTTAATCTATCTACATTAATCTAGCTTATTTTAAATAATAGTAGGTATTTCTTCATAATATGTATAATAGTTAGTAATAATATTGTCGAACATTTTAATCGATTTAAACGACAGCCATACTATTTCAACATAAGGTATGTTATATGAAAACGTAGTAATATTATTTCTAATATAGTTAAACGATTCATTATTGCAGATGTTTTTATAATTTTTTTTTTTCCTTATATTTCTATTTCGCAAAAGATATAATTTCATAAACACTTTTTTAAAAAAATGACGTTAAAAAATTATAATAAAACACGATACTATCATATTATCATGTCGTTTCCGTTTTAGTGTACATAATATAATATTATAATGATGTGCGCAGAAAACAGCGGAAGAACCGTTTTAGGGGTAGCTTACGTTTCTTAGTGGTAGTCCAACTCGACGTGTCATCTTCGTTCGCATCACATCTGCCTCCGTCACAGCTGAGGTCCACGTCTTCCAAGCTGTTTAGCGACGAGTCATCATCTACACGTAAATGGAACATAAAACAAAATGAAAAATATGAAACATCAACTGAAAAAGTATACACAAAACGGAAAAATCTCGTTCAAATATACTATAGGGCTAAACCAGGAAAAATCGTTGTGAAGAAAAAAAAAATCAAATACGATATCGCGAACGAACGATGATCGCGTCGCTAACTCGGAGAACACCATAATATCATGATATATTATCGTGCGCATAAGAATAACACGGGTCTACAGAAAGAAAAAAAATGTTTTATATGTACACAAAATTTATATATATATATATTAACTATTTGGTCATACCACGTCACAGTTGTTTACAATTTATAAATAAAATATAGTTAAAAAAAAAATATCGAAATTAAAAAATTATATTATGTTATGTGTATGTGTGCTATACATATTATATGTATGTGCCGGTAAGTTTACACAATAGAACAACAGTCGCGGTGCCGTACCGTTTTTGGGCTTTGCGTTTTGCGCATTGGCTGCGGCCCGAACGACCGGCAGTATAAGCAGCATCGACAGGACGAACCGGTGGCGCATAGTGTTGGAGCAGTTAGATGTCACTGTCGCCGATCGTGGCACTCGGTCCGGTTGGACGGTCCCGGTGCGGTTTCTTTTCCCTCCACCGGCGCCGATGATGACGACGACGACGTACTGCGATTACAATAATAGTACATTACAATATTACAATATATACCCATTCCTATTGGTAGGTACAACTATCAACATGCATATACAATATTGTGTACACGTATTGTTATTACAACCGTGTGCAGATCAATCAATATGATATAATATAGCATTTTAATTGAATCATAAAACATCATCGTGTTATAATCGTAAGCGTTGAACATAGTATAATAATAATAATAATAATAATAATAATAATAATAATAATATACATACATATTAAGCACCTTGGTTAAAAAAACGCGCGTTCAATAATAAAAACGAGTATACGGTGCAGCATAGGTGCGATTGGAGGGACTTAGCCTTCTAAAAATTTATATTTTAATTTAAGTCTTGAATCCTTCATTAATTATCTAATATACATAATACAGTGAACGTTGTTTGAAAAGCTCCTCTAAGTCAAAACTTGACATTGCGCCTACGACACGGTGACGTATTTAAGGTGGTGGTGGGCGAGGGGTAGAAGAAGCGGTTGCTCCGGGCATCATTATATTTTAGGGGCGTCTGTTTATCTTACACGACCAATCTTCTCCGTTGATCAATGTTCAAATAATTTTTGTTAATTGGCTTAAGATTTTTTTTCCTTATCAATAATATTGTTGCAATCATTAAGAATATTATTAATGATGGTCTACTGTGTCGTATCGTTACGTTATACCTGTATTACGATTGTTTAAAAAATACATTACACTATTATAGTGTAAATTATAACACCATATTGCTGAGTGTGTATTATTTATACGTACCCATCATGTTATAATGTGTGGGACGGCGACATGAATTCTGAACATTTCTCAGACCCAACGTTGTATGTATATTCTAATTGTCTTGGAAGAAGAGAGAGAAAACGGTCCTACGAATAAAACGACTTTTTCGAAACCGTAAGTGTTTAAGATTGCGAAGATTTTCTTCCGTTTCGGATACACGGTACCTTGTAGTATTTCGCGGTGCTAAGTAACAGAAATTGTTCCAATTAGAATGTGTTTGAGTGTGTTCTTTTTCCGGATATAGGTACTTTCATAACGATATCTTCCGGATTATCGCATTCACGACCACTTTTCCGTCCACTTATTATACTATATAGATGTTTGGCTTTTTGAATTCAACATTCACATGAATCGGAGTCCCCTTCCTGGGAAATGCGAACAAGCCGTCCAAAGACCTAGGTGTGTATATTATTTTCGATAATTTCTTCACCAATTTCTTACGCTTCAATAAGCGTCGGTGAAAGCAAAACCGTTCGTCATAATATCGCTGTCGTCCATATCCTTTTTTACCATTATTATTATTATTTTTAATTGTGAAGATAATAATTTATGTATATATTATTTTTCGTCACCCGGTGAACACGAAATATACCATATTCACAAAGGTTTTGTTCGTAATGTTTGCTCAACACAACAACTGTATATCAGTTCTTGATCGTGCGGCTTTTATCCCAAATATTCGCTGTAAACGTTGACACTGCAGTGTGTCCGAAGTACCAGACAATTCTCGTAATTCGCAATATAAGTCTATATAGATCCGTGTTTCGCAAAGTATCGCATATTAGGCGTTTTTGTTTGTTGATAAAGTCAAATGACGTGGGTATAGCCGTATAGCAAAAGTATACTTGGAGTTGCAGAATACTATACTAAATGTTTCTCGAACCTGTATGTAAATTGCCGATACTATTATTCATCCTATACGTATTTTGAAATCCTGTCTAAGACTGCACTGCACGATCTTGAAAGTCTGCAATGACTTATAATGACTCCAAATGGTTCAATGTCTCGCAGCCGATACGCCATGGCCCGATAATAATACCAGATTGCGGTAACGGGGTCAATGTTAGTCTAGTATAAAAAAAATAAATAAAAAATAAAAATAAAACACGTGTGTATCTAATCATCTCGTGAGATTTTATAATGTGTTCGTGACATTTTTGCCGTTGCGCATATTTGTGCCGTATTTTAAAGGCGTGACGATGCGTGGTTTTTAAAATATTCTTACCATATTTTTCAACTACTAGTGACTATTATAATACAGATGTAGTTCTATTATTTTCTGTGTCTGCGTTTGAAATGTATAGACGATGTTCTTTTTTGGACCTTTTTGTGTTTTATCCTTAAAAGTAATAATTTATTAATAAATAACAATGTACTTATCTATAGGTAGTATGTATCTATATGTCTAAATTATGTAGAAACAGTTTTATTAGATTTAAAATCAAAATAATTAAGTTATTAATATTTGTTGTCTACATTTATTTGACAATAATAACATCACTTCATAAATTAATTAAATTACAATATTGTCAATAGGATTTGTTTGAATATTTTTAATTTTAATATATTTATAATAAGTTAAAAATATTAAAACTATAATTTAATCACTAAAATTTCCTTAAAAATAATAGCTTTTTAAAAATGTCTCCACTGATCGCACGTTGAATTACGTTTTACTTAATAATAGTATTATATTAACTTATATTAACTTAAAAACAATCATTCAGTTACGGTTTATTAACTGGTTTATTTACAATTATCAGAAAAGTTCACCTATTTTACCGGAGGTCCACGATGTATTATATATTAAGAAGATTTATATTTATATTTTTACTTTAGAATAAATATTTAGCATCAATTTAATAATCTAAATAGCCAACATTTTGATTATTAAATAATAAAATATAATTTCTACTTGTAATGTGTTTTACTTATAATTCAAGCATATTAACATGCGACGGAATTATTTGATTGATTAACTACTATTAAATTGTTTACAAGAAGCTAATTGATACTGATCTAATGGCATATTAGTTTGTACCCATGATATTCCATATGTCATATATATATAAATTATTATTGTGTACCTGTATCACGATAAATTAAATTTTCAATGTATGTACAATGAATTTATTAATTCATTAATATCACTCAATTATTTCTTTAGTGAAATGATACGCACGTGAATTACATTGTAAAATAATGTTTATAGTAAATATATTATATTAATTTACTATTCATGCGTTACCGTGTTGTCAACGTTGAATGGTAAATATCGAATGTTACTGTATTAATCAATATTTTTTGGCATGTATTCATACTTTTTTATAGGCAAATGATAATTCAAGGATATTTAAATATCCATCGATACTTACAAAAAGGATTAACTATTACTTAGTAACATAAATATTGTGTCGTTGGCGAATAGTGTAGAGTACGAATTGTATAATAAGAATAAATCTGAGTAGTTTTTGGCTATTTCAGAGGTATTATTATGTTTCGTATTGTTAATTAAGGTATCTAAAACAAAACGATGAGTATATTTATGAAACGGATAAAATTAAGAATTATTATTTTAATTATATTTACGTCTATCATAAAAATATAATCTTCTACGGAAATCAATAAGAATAGTAGATTGTTTATAGCAATCAAAGAAATAATTATACTCATATAATTATACATAAATAACTCTGGAGATCATAATTCATGGTTAAAGTTACTGTAGGACCTTGCTTACGGCGCTTGCCGTAAGCGTCTAATTGAATTTTTAATATTCTCGTTTGCCATCACCCTAATATTATTTTCTGTAAAATATTTCATTGGCCTATATAAAAATTTTGTCTTGGTTTGTTATATTACGGATATTATGTATGATTATGAATTTTAGATATTTTAGAAATAATATTCTAATAATAACAATATTGTAATCATCGATTTTAATTAAAATATTTGTTCTTTAAAATGTTGATATAATTTGTTTCCTATTCTTTTTTACTTTTTTGTTTACTTATTTCTTTCTTAAATTTCAAAGTTATAATAATTTTTTTTTTTTAAAAAACATTTTCAAATGTAATATATTTCTAGTTAAATTGCTATTTACATAAATAGATATTAATTTTTGTATAAAATAATACCAAGAAAAACCATTTGGGTAGATATACCCATTATAAATAATACTGCTAATATTGAAAGTTATATTTTTAAGTTCTATATAAAATAAGGAAGATAAATCGGTAAATTTATAAATACGTATTTTTATTTTTCGAAAACGCACTTGGACAACAAATTTGTTCATAAGCATGGCCTTTATCTTGAAAATTTTAAGCATAAAGAGTGATATTATATATCTTTAATTTTGGAGTTTTCTTTTAATTTTTCTATGAAAATAAATATACTAACATATAGTACAATATTATTTAATTAATTTAATTTAACTTACATAAATTAATGATAACGCGTTAATTAATACAATATTCATAATTGAATAAATATTAATTTTTTAAGTTCTTATTGTTTATCTATGATTTCATTCAGGAAAATATTGTAGTATACATTGAGTTTACAATAATTCACAATAATATATGGTTTAAAATAATATATTTATACGTAAATGTCTTGGGAGACAAATTAATCAGCTGATTACTATTATTTTCGTAGTGTTAAAATGGTATTGATTACTTTCAACCACTGAGAAATTCCAAAAACGATTTGTATTTAATATCCGACGAAAAAACAATTTGTAAAGTTTTTCAAAACTTTTGGAGAATTGTCTTTACTTAACACGTGATAACCTACGGCTTTAAGAAGTAAGTAAATAAATAATATCACGAGCCATCGTAAACTAATAGTAGGTATTCTTTTTCTTTCAGAATCTATAGGGTATACTCTAAAGTTTTTCTGCCTTCTGAACTAAATACAACGTACGACATTAGTTTTAGACATTTTAGTATTTTCCTCATTTTTATATATTTTAAAACGACACAATTATTTGAAATTTCCAAGAATTCATGAAAAAGTACATGATTTTATAAATAATAAAATCATTTATATTTAATATATTCAAGACGCAATAATATAACATTATAACGTATAAAATGTTTGGTGTTATTGGTAGATTTTAATATCTTATTTCTGTCTGATTAATCTAAATCACATTAAAACTTTTCTATGAAGTCTTAAAATCACAAACAATATTTATTTTAAAGATATAAAATATAGAGCCTGAAATCAAATAAAATTAAAATTTTTGGCGAAAAATGTAATTTCTTTAGTAGTTATTCATAGTTTTTAAATTATAATGGCCATATTTTCTTGATATTTATAAATACACATACATTTATATTAATGCAATTAATACCAATACCAATAATAGTTTAAAATATAAAGTATATACTATTTAAATATATTATAAATTAATGATTCTCAATCAATAACAACATCGTTAATATAATATTTTAAAATATTTTAATAAAAAAAAATCTTTACATAAGTTCAAGTACCGTCTTGTTATATTATTTATTTACATTTATTTACTCGATGTACATCCGACTGGTTCAACAGTCGAGTGAAGTAGACGCTTATGTACACAATAAACATTTAGTATGGATTTACACTACAGCTTACACGAAATCGTTGCTCTCCAACTGTCGTCCGGAAGGAAGGTCTCGATAGTTCGAGCGAATGGCCTCGGCGACTCTCGGGGCAATATTACAATAATAATGTTCAAGTTAACAAGAAGGAGAGGCCGACTGACATATTATATTATACACTTCCCACGTACAACACAGTCAGGACAAACACCATGTATTGCGTCATATTATATTATTACTCTAAGATATCCTATTGTATCTTATCTTTATGAGTTATAGATTTCTTTAAATATTTAGCATTCCACGACCGAATCTTAGCATCAGAGTAATAGTAAGAGTTAGTTATACCCAATACATTATAGATATTATATTATGGTCTATAAAAGCTTGATTAATTATTCAGATTGATTTAAGTTGAACTAGTGGAAGTACGTAACGGGATTGGAAAAATCATGTATGAAAACAATAACAATGTACAAAAATACGCCATGAAATTCACATAATTCGTTTTTAAAAATCGCTAATATGTTGTTGACTAATGAGCAATGAGTACTCAATGATTACTAATGACTACGTATTATAAGTTGTAAGTATTACCGCATACCGGCATCATCAGCGATAACGGAAAAATAAAAAAATTTCACATTTCAATTTCCATTTTCCGTTCCCTAAAAATAAACTTTAAAGATAAATTATAATAAACCAAGTTTAATATTACCTCATTTACTTATTTTAAATTAGTTCATAAATGGCTAAACAATTTAAGTTACAATTTGAACACTGGTTTTTGGATTGAAACCCGGTTTAATTATTATCCGTGGGTTCGGATTTTAAGTAAAAACTGGGTTCACATTTTTCCCGGGATTTGGGTTTCGGTTTCTACCCGGTTTCCAATTATACCCTGGGCTTATAAGCTTGGTTGTAACATGTTTATAATCCCTGATTATTATATACACGCATTATAGTATGGCTATTTAGTATAATTATAACGAATTGTTTACTATTTTAATTTTCGTAATTTTCAATAATATTTCAATTTAATGTTTAATGCATAAGTATTAAATAAAGTATTATAAAATTACCTGTATAACTTTAGATTAAAATAGATATTTGCCGTATGTTTCTAAAATCAAAAAAAATAAGTAAGTACTTAAATATTAAATGTGAATGATTTAGTTTAATCTTACACTACAGAATTAAATTTTGAAAATTACATATCCGATGAATAACTAAATTTATTTCGTGGCTTATAATATTTAGTTATTAATTTAATTTTAAAAAGTTACGAAAACAATTTTTGGTAATGACTGCATCATTATAAATAATAAATTGATGTATTTAATCTAATAAAAACCATTTATTGTTAATTTAGTTACGTGTTACATCAATTATTTTGTGTTTAATAAATTAATAATTACTAACTACTAAGTATGAAATACTAACTAAAGTTTTGATTCTATTTTTTTTTAACAAGAGAATATTTGGGTAAAAGTTAAAAAGTATAGATTAATAATATTATATTTATATAATTTTATATTTATCTAAAACAATATTGTAAAAACCACTGATTTATGATTTGTTGTATAAAATGTATTTTGTTTTTGCCTAACTTATAATTTTTTCTTGAGGGAAATTATTCTACTTTAGAGCACGTGTACATTAATATAATTGGGAATCACTCAGGATCAAAATACGAGATGTACAGATTTAGTTTACATTTCATTTTAAATTAATTTTATAATTTGAAATGAATTTAAGGGTCGAAATTGATTACATATTTTAAATCAATTTGTAAGTAGTAAAATCTGAATAATAAAATGTGTTATCCATATTTGAGTATGAATTATTCAATTAAATATTAAAAATTAGTTGATTACAAATAGTATAATATAATTTGTGCAAAAAAGTATTATTTATTCAGGCATTGATATTAGGGCGATTGAATCTTTAATTAATTTTTATATGTTATATTTTCATTCAATAAAAATTATTCTTGGCTTCAATATTAGAAGTTGTAAATTGTAATAATAAAAAAAACAGTTTTTTTTTTGAGGCTGAAACGCAAAAAGAAAAAGATACACTGGCATATAAATATATAATAGGTATATTATATTATTATTTCGAATCGATGACATGTTTACATTTAATCATCATTATTATACATGTTATATTTAATATGGAAATATCTGTATTCGAATACGCGCCTTGAATCCATTTGTTTGTTAGATTTGAAGATACAATAATGGCAAATTTTGCTTTGACAAAATCGGTTAATAAAATTGTATATGATATAATGTTTGCATGAGTATGTGAGCACATTTTGTCAAAAAATTAAAAACGTTGATGATATTATAACTGCTGAAGTTTAAATTATTATTCTGTTTTATTAATTTACATACTATCGAATAAAATAGTATTTCATAATATGTTTTTTTGTACATTCATAATACTCCTAGTTCTTATATTTACATAATAATAAGTCATTTTCAAAATTAATTATACATTTTTTGACAATTTTTACGAACATTTAATTAAAATACACATCAAATAATATTTGAATGAAGTCGAATAGATATTATACTTTTTGCGTTCTAAGAACTGTAATAATATATTAAATCTTTTATCACTTTGTGAAAGATTTTTTAAGATTAATGAAATGATGAAAAATAAAAAAATTATAAGTATAATAATATTCTTCATATAATATATTCTACGGTTCAACAAACACCCTTAACAATAATATTGTATCTGGTATGCAAAGACAAAAATATTTGTTTCAGTCGAAAACATTATTGGTTCTTATATTATAACATTTTTTTTTTTTTCATTACATTTTACCTTTTGAATGAATATTATATTACATTACATTTTATTCAATTATTTCAATTGTTATAAACACATTTATAGTAACTATATCATCACACATTCAATAATATACGATAACCATTTAACCGATTATAACTTATTTGAATTCTGAGAGTCACAATATAAATAACTAGGTATGCCAGGAGTAAATTCATATTATTATTGTTATTAAAATAACATCAATAATTTGCAACCCGGTGGTCAATGATGGCTAACAACTTTTTATTTTGTTGGATTTCTGTAGACAGAAAAGATAGAGTAAAACGAATTGGCAATTATTTTAGACATCATGAAAGATTTCCTAGTTCGAAAGAACGAGAAGAGTTAATAATCTCAGTGACCGATATCCGAAGTGTAAAATGACAAAAAAAGAATTATTTGGATTAAAACTCGAAAAGAAAAATTAGTCCTGCTAAACGATCTCCGATTTTCGAATTTCATTCCTTGAATAGTGATCTGAATTACCTTTGGGATTGACGTTATGACCACTGCTGCGGTTAATTGTGTATAATTATTATTTAAAGGATGCCACACCCGACTGTGTTGTCTCCGTCTTACAAACGTAGAACCTAGTAAATATGCGTTCACTAGAACTAATTTTGTGCTGTCAGATTTAAAATAAGAGTAATCTGACCTATATGAATTTAAAGTTGAAAATATTATCTGTGGCTCCACGGAGGTTTTTAACGAAATTTTATTTCCAAGAAAGTTATGGCAGTTTTAAATAGGTATTACAATTTAAAAACTCATAACTCGTTGAAGATGACCGTGACTACTGACTAGGTTCAGATTTGTTTTTGTTTAAACATGATTAGTGACCTAAGTATACTCGAATCATAATAATATTGACATTGATGTAAGGATTTTGTGGTTCAAGTTTAGTACTACATGATTTTTTTTAAGTATAATTACTTAAATATTCGAACACTTCAAGTACCATATTGAGTTATTTTCTGTTCACTAAATATGTACAAGTATTAGTAACTCTTATTCATATGACAGAAACTATTATTGATCATCTATGAGAGTGCACAACAAAATTATCATCTTATATAGCGTATCATTATTATTATTTTTTTTACGAACGTAAGTATAAATTAATATACACGAGAGACTTTTTTAAAATTATTATAATATTATCGCAGTTAATTTGCGCTGATTTCATTGATAATTTTTGATAAATAATAAGGATTGGTGAGATTTGATCGGATGGTATCTTATTTATCTACCTATCGGTAAACAAGTGAATCGTATGTACAGCAAACACAATATCAATATTTTAACATACTGCAATGAAACCCGGATGAACACAATGTCACAATGATTATTGATATAAAAACCAAACTTCGACCTGATGAGTTATTATTCAACCCTCATTATTTTCAGATGCCATAAATAAGACAAAACCTCTACTTCAAAAATAATTACTTACAATTTCACTCTGAGTTTTCTTATTTAGTACCTAATACTTAAACACACCGTATTCGGTAGCGTTTGGTATACAACGCATGATGATCCTGAAAGGTTCGTGGAAATATGAGACAAATAATAAAGAAATATCATATGGTAATTTTTTTTTTTTATATATGTTAGTACTTGGTTTTTTTTTATAATATAAATGTAATACTGGGACCGGTTGATATAAATTATTTCCCTGAAAAAATCCTGGATCCACACCTGACTGACACTGAAATAAAATGTATACTTTAATTGCTTTTCAATTTTCTCCATTTCCCAGGTATGAAGGGTACATTGTTTTATTCACAATATTGGAATTTTATTCTGGAATATATTATTGTCTAACTTGGTAAATATATACGATCCTATATCATGCCCACTATTTATGTTAAGTGTAGAAAACTAAAAACATATTCAAATAAAATGGACGTATTTATGAATTTATCTAAAAAATGAGTTAAAAAACATTATTATGTAACATACGATTTCAGTGTGTATTTTAATTAAAATAAACGTATCCAAATAAAAATAAGATAAATTATAATAACAAGAGTTTTACCGCGTTTACGTGTATCGTAGTAACTGCATTTATTAATTATTCGAAATAACTTAAGGAGTAAATTAGGAAATATCTGGATACATTTATTTGAAAATACATTTTTATTTTATCAACTATATATTACAGTTAATGTTAAGTATTTTAATCTGAATACTGTAGTAAATGACTACATATAGTTAATATCAAAGAAAATTAAATACTTTACGTCTTATCTATAGTTTCTGATGCTGATAATATGTATTTACTATTTATTGTGCAATTAGTTTATATTATTTACTTTAGACACTTTTCTTTATAAAGCATTAATGAAAGTTAAAAGTCAGATATATATTTTAATCTTTGAAATATATTTCAGAAGTATTTACAAATTGCTGTCCATTTATTTAACATTGTACCTTTTATTAATATATGATTTGATTAATGGATATCTTGTATTTTTGAGCTGTCAAAAAAACCTCATTGGTTTGCGATTGTTTTTGAATAGAAAGTCCTGACTGGCGTGTTATTTGTTGTGAAATCTTGCACCTACTAAAGTTATCTAAATAACATTTTATTGTTTGTTTAGTATTTTCGTAATTCATTAGCTATGATTCAAAAAATAATTGTATTGTAATGTTATATAACAAGTACTTAAATGGTTCAGTATTTTATCTTTTAATTAATATTGCACGTCAGTATTATTTTTAAGTTTGTACCTACTAAAATTCAGCGACAATTTAAATAAATATTAAGTATCAAATGAATAATGTATGACGATAAAGTAATATGAAAAAAATACTGCGAAGGTGAATACAAAAATATGTTTAAAAAGTCAATTTTTAAAAATCAGCAAGAAATATATTAAAATACTTAACATTAATAATTCGGTCCATGAAATGATCAGCAATTTTATAGTATAATGTCCATTTTGAATTAACTGATATTATAAATTAAATTGGGCAATTGTCATAAATTGTTTGTTCTATGCTTAAATATTTTATTAGGATTAGTGTTCTTTCTACCAAATCGAACAGAGATAAATGTCTTAGCATATTGCGAGAAGATACTAAAATTTAATTTTATGGTATTATAGTTTATAAGTCTCAAAGTCTCCCTGTTATTAAATCACTGCGAAACTGTTATAAAATAATAATTACTGTTTTAAAGTAACCGTGTATTTAAAATTCATAATATATGCTTCATGACTTTGAGAGACAGCTTTTAATTTCCATTCGGTGGCGACGAGTTAAACTCTATGCGTGTAGTTAAGCACATGGAAGTATTGTGTTCATCGGTGTAGTATGAGATAATCTTAATATTAGGACGAGTATATTACAAAGTACTGAATAATATTTTCATGATGCAAAGATCGAAAAACTTTACCGATTGTTCATTATCAACAATGACGTGTCAAGCAGCAAGTATTGAACGGCTATTTTTCTTTTTTGTCCTCTTCCCTTGCTATAGCTTTATACCAACCCTAATAGACAATTAAATTGGCTTTTTAATTATTGTAGTGGTCTTTTGCGAGTCCTGCTGTTAGTCATGTGAAACCGTGTACATAAGTATCGTACGGCATCGACGATGGTGTCCCTTTACATCCGGTGCTGACAACTGCGAATAAACGGCCCTTGACTGGTTAATGGCCGACTGACTGTATAACACGCCCTTATTGTCCGTAACATCATCTATACCCACAATATTGTATATACGTACAATATCTATTTACGAGTTTTGAGGTGTTATTAACGCTCGCATAATCGTTTGAGTTTTTGATGTGAAAAATATCCTCAGGGCTTGGAAATATCAGACTAGAGTAAACAATTACAATATATATATACCCATCACACACTTATTCATGCATATGATATATGAGCGATATGTGACGTATGTAGAGATATCATTGAAACCAACCTATTCACGGGTATCGATTTTATGTGAGCTTTTGGTTCGATCGTAATAATGTAGGTAATATATGCATGTAAATATTTTATACACGTTAAATTGTATCCAACGTACTCGATGATATTTAATACAATTATATCACTAGTTATTTTTGGTGAAATCGTTGTCGAATCACTAAAGTATAAATTTTCGTTATCTATAACAATGATGGTTTATTGATATTCATCTTATAAAATTTACTTCCATTGAGGCTATTACTTCAAAAGTCTTGGTGGCTGCATAGCCTGAACATAATAATATAATATGCTACGTCATCAAAACACACTAGAACGATATATGAAAAAAAAAAACCCATACAACTATGAATTTGTCGAGAAACCAAATGCTTTCAGGTTTTAATCTCTTCATAAAGGAGATAATGATTGAAATTTAATTGTTTTTGCTGCGGTCAAGGAAAGTTTAATTATCTGATGACCAAATTAAGCTTGACAGATTTAGCATTATTCTGGGTCGTTGGAGCGGTACAAACGACGAACCAATAGTTGAGAAATGCGCTTTGTATTAATTTCCCGGAGGCATAAAGACTTTTTGAGGTAGACACGGTCTGATGGTTGGTGGAACTGAAAAAAGAAGTATGATTTTTAAAATTGCTTACTTATTTATAATATAAACCATTTGTTATTTTCCTAAGTATTAATAATTATCTTTTAATTAAAATAATTGTATGGATGTTGTAGTTTATTGTTATTAATTTTTATTCTTGGTCACATGCAGCATACGAACTCAATACTTATATAGCCTACATCCATATAGGCGATCAAACATTTATAACATGTTTATATTATATTTATCGGTTTTGTGATTTAACTTTTTTTATAACAAAACTTGTATTTTACAAATTTTGTTATAACATATACGTATTACATATTAATTTAACAAAGGTATTTTACATTATTTCAAAATAATAGGCCAATTTATAGCGAATAAATGTGTTGTCAAATTAAAAGAAGAATACTGAAATGTATTAAAGAGAAAACTGCGATACATTTTTATAAGTATAAAGCATCTACATTAATGTAATAGGAGTCGAAAATATAACAGCCAACATATTTTAATTTCCATAACAATGTGAATAAAAATAAAAAACCTTTTTTACTGACAATTTTCTTGGTGGAGTAATATATTATTTAAATAGAAATTTGGAAAAACATTTTTATATTGTATAAAATTACTATTATTATATTTCCCTATTCTATAATATTTATAACAAAATACTTAAACAGTATAATTTACCTATTTAAATTAAACATTTCTAAAGAAAGAACTAGAGACTAAAATATTATTTCGTTTGTCTGTAGTTATTTCATACCATTATAATGAACCTAATTAAAATATGGTGGTGTCAATTTGGCAGTTGAATAAGAGTTTTGTTTATTTTTATACATTTTATCACAGACTTACAACATTCATCATCAGTTTTGGTGGTATTTTGTTTAAAAACGATTTATGATTTCAAATAACTGCTGAAGAATAAGGTTATAGATGGTTTTTTGTGCTTGACAACAATGAAAATATTCCGAAATAATTTAGCCTGACGGTTAAAAATATATTATTTGCTAAGGAACGTATGTTGGGTATTCTTTGAATACTTCCATGTTATCAAAACGAAAAAGAAAAACTAATATGAAATAAATAAAATAATATAATGAATATACCGACTTTAACGTGTTTTATATTTTCATTGTTTTCATTGATACGAATTAATTAATTAAATGTACGCAAAGCCCATCCACAATGATGTAGTATGTGTAGTGTAACATAATATTATAAAATATTAACTTAGAAGTTTGGGGTCAAAATTATAAAGAAATGGTCCCACTTTTTTGGTTCAATTGGAAAATGATATATTTTACTTGTATGACACAAACTTGTAATTCTATAAGTATACTTAGGTTTTATCTATACGCATAAGTATGTTACAACACTATAGATAATGCAATAATATTTTAGAACGTAGGAACGACAAAACATATAACTACTAGAAAAAACTATGTATGTACAATGTACTTGGCGTAAATTATGTGATAATGTTATTTCATCATTTTGATTTATAAATAGTGTAGTAGCTTATTAACGAATTAACTATGTTTAAACGTTTCACAAAGATTTAATTACAGCTTGGGTATTCTTAATTGCTTCAAAACATGTCTATATATACTTATTTATATAGGTATATAGAATACACCTAATTGTGTGTTAGTAAAATGGGGAAATTATAAATAATGAAATTCTTGTAAAAAATGTTTTAAGTAAAAAAATAATAGAATCGTTATTCGTATACAATGATACCTATCATTGAATTCAAATTTAACAAATCCATTGTAATGACCTATCCTATGAGCAAGGCTCATTCCATCCCTACTGTACAGCAGAGCGAGGAGCATCCGATTCTTTTTATAAATAATTTTGATTAGAAGGTAATGCAAATGAATAACTTGGAAACAAATAAGCCTATACATTATTTAAATTTTATTTTCGTTTAATATTTTTCATAATTCCATTCTGTTATGACCTATCTAGTAAAAAAAAAATTTATTTCTCAATTTGAAACACAAGAAATTAAATTGAAAAAACGATTCTGAACGGAGTTAATATGTTTTTCTAAAATGTGTATATAATAATATAGTATTTTATATTTTAATTGAATTATAATGCAATTTCGTAAAAATTTAAATTTCAAATAGTCATAAAATTTTTTTTTTTAAGTCCAGTAGAAATTTTTTTAAAGTATTTGAAGAGTAGCTTATGGACAACTTGGTGTTAAAATTTTGAACGTTAAGTACAAACAGAAAAACTGTTATGAATTTTTATCTACAAAATAACTTGCAAATCATCGCGATTTTAACACATTTTATACAAATTTGAGCTTTATGGGCTTATAAAAAAAAATTTGAGTGGAACGATCTCCGATATTTTTTTAGTTACGATTAGTTTAACTTAATATATACCTTGTATTAAATTTTCAAGAGTTTTCGGTCAGCTAATTAAATTTTATAGATGTTAAAAAAAATTTTGTTTACAAAAATCGGAAATTTAAATTGTCTATAAATAAGTCACAATATGTCAAAATACTTTGAAAACTTAACTATGTATATAGAATGCCAATATAAAGATTTGGTGAAAATTTCAAGTTGTTGTGGTTTTTAGTTTTTGCGTTAGAGCATTTTAAAAAAATGTATTTTGTAAAAATGTGATTTTGCGTAAACTTTCCCGGTTTTTTGTAATTTTTTTATCGTTTTTTTTAAAAAGTATTGAAAAAATTGGATTTTTGACACGCCTAAGTACCATCTATATTCACTTTTCTTTCAGAAAAGTTGCTATTTAAGAAAATCGAAGCATTTTTACTACCAAAAATCGTGTTCTCAGACACAAAAAAAAAAACACACATAATTGTAAAATCAATAGATTTTTTCACTCCGTTCAGAATCTAAAATAAAACTTATTTGGTATTGCTGCAGATGATCTCTACCAGCTATGGTTAAACAAAACCTATCGGCTATCTGATTAAACAATCACTGTTTATTATAAAAAAAAAAAATTAAAAAAAAAAAGTCTCATAATGTCTTGTACGACTTAACATCATGGTTATCATTATTATGAGTGACGCATTTAGGGGGGGGGGCAAATTTATAGGGGCTGCAGTTTTTGTACCTATATATTTATTAAAAATTATAATAATATAAAATATATAATTTTGTAATTTGTTCTAAAGTAATGTTAGCCGCTAGGTACCTAACAAAATATGAAGCAATTTGAAAATAATATGTAATTTACATAAATCGTTTGCGCATACGAAATTGATCGCTAAACAATTTCAGGCTTGTTAATTGTTATGTTATAAATTCAGATTACCTATGGGCTATGAAAACATAAATCTATTATTATTATTTATTTTGTTGGATACCCGATGCGAGATGGCGAGAACATCGATAACGTAGATGGGTCCTCGTACCGGGTTATCTGAGTTTATTGTGTATTCTAAAAATAGTTGTTTCTTTTATTGTTCGTTTTTCGTATTGAACAAAAATTGAACAAGATGTTACAGATACCCGATGCGAAGCCAAAGGTATAATTTAAAAAATTAATACCTTGGAAATGGCATTCTTGTCATTATTTTGGGGTGATATTCTTAATCGATTTAATAATTGCAGAAAAAACTAAAATCAGTTGAAATTAATTTGGGTACAGTCATAGACATTTATCAGTCATTAATTACTTATGTAAATGACCTTCGTACAGATGAAGAATATATACGTTATTTAAATCTAGCAATATTTCAATTTCATCTGGAAATTTTAAGAACACAGTAAACAAGCGTGTAAAAAAAGAAAAACATTCAGTGACGAAAATATAGATGATGAAGCTAGTAACAGTATCATAAATTATAAGATAAGTACATATTTTGTTGTTTTAGATAGAATCAAAAAGGAGCTAGAAAAAAGAAAAATAGCCTATGATCAGTTATTTAAAAAGTACTCAATTGTAAAAATTGAACAGCATAGAAATCAGAGAACAAGCAAAATTTCTTCAAGATATATATGTAGGAAGTTCTTTTCCCAATGAATGTGTTCACTTTAAGTCACATATAAAGAACCTCAAAGTTGATGAAAGACCAAAAAATATTCAGCAAACGCTTATATTTATCAAAAATAATGATTTTTCTGAAATGTATCCTTACATTGTTATTGCGTTAAGAATGTTATTATGTACACCATGTAGATGTAGTAACTGTTCCACTGAACGATCTTTTTCAGCTTTTAAAAGAGTAAAATCATACCTAAGATCAAATATAAAAGAGGATTAAAAGATTAAATGCGTTGGCAATCCTAAATATTGAAAACGACATTACAACAAATTATAACAATGTTATTAATAATTTTGCTACTAGACAAGCACGAAGAAGATTTTAAAAGCTGAAAAAGACCTTTTGGAGGAAAAGTTTTTACATAACCTCAATGTTTGAATGATGTTTAATAAATTTGCATGTATTATTATTATTATTATTATTTTTTGGGAGGGGGTAGGGGCAGCAAAAATACGTTGCCCCGGGGGGGGGGGGCGCATATTTTCCAAATGCGTCCCTGATTATTATAATCATAAGAGCAGTGTTACTCTGTTACGCAAACCCGTCGGTGACCTTCGCGAAACCGCACGTAAGGTCCCTGTGTGTGATACATAAATACATAATCCACACATACCAAAAGCGTGTTTTTATTATTATTATGAGTAGGTATTGAGCTCACAATACGTTGGTAACCGTTTGCGGAGCCGTACGATTTTTTTTTACTGCCTATTAATACAAAAGTATAAAAAATACTTTTTATAATTTTAAAATGGTTTAAAAAGAAACATTCATCATTATTATATGTGTAATGAGCTATATTAAATTATATTTATTTACTTCAGTACAAATGTACAATGATTAAATATTTTACTCATTTCAAAGAAATATTCTACTAAAGTATACATTTAAATTGAAACACTGGTTGAAATATTACTTGTTAGTTGTTAAAACTTAGTTTGAATACCCTATTCAATTTAATAGTTATAATGTATATTTTTCGTTAATAATTGTTATTTATTTTTGTAATAATTTGATTTCATAAATTGTAGAACAAACGGTACAATATTTTACAAATTCTAACTATGCACATTAGTTAAATCATTATAAAATATTTTTACTTATCCTGACCTTTTGTAAATTATATTAATTATAAATTATATTCTATCATGTTGAATATATTTAAGTACATTAGAAGAGAGTGAAACCATACTTGATAGGTACCCGATTTAAAATTATATTACAATTTTATTTCTAAAAATAATAGCACTTGAGACTTGACATTATGACTGATTGGTTTATTTTATTATTGAAGATTTTATAGCATTTTAGAAATGAGTTGTTTTCCAGTTATTTAATTAATATTGCTGAATTTCAAAATTGATGGTTATAAGACATTTATAATATATTCAAATTTCATAACATGTACTATATAAATACTGTGTACATCAAGGTTGGACAAACTTTTTTTGGTCACGATCTACAAAAAATATACTTCTCTTTTGAGGATCGACTTTCATAAAAAAAATTGTATTATAATTGAATAACTATAATTATTAAGAAAGTAGAAACACACTTGCGTACATACAATAATTATTACAAACATATTACTAATTACTAAAAATAATTTAATAATAAATAATAATTTCTTAAATCTAGTTACTTCGAATTGCTTTCTACGTAGGTACTTTAGTTTTAGGAGTGAATTTTATGTCAAATTTTTTTTGAATGTGTAGTTCTAAAATGTTTTTCTAGATTACCTATACCTTTTTGTTATTGTGGATATTGTTATTTAACATATCAAACGCATGCAATTGTCTTGTCTTCAGTATTGTAAAAAAAAAAAAACCAATCCCCATTCTTGATGAAAATGATACGTTTTTTGTTTTTATGTGCACTCATATTTATATAAAATATAAATAAAAAAAATTTAAAGACCTTCTAAATACGTTATTGTAAATTTAATTCAATAGACACCGAATAAACACAGTGAAATGAACATGTGTGAACGATAAGCATTTGATATACGAAATCAGAATAAAAGATAAAAATTATACAGATAAAACTTATCAACAATTTTTTCACTACAACCTCGATTAATTTTTGTGCGCGCGCCCCTAAAAATAAACTCTGACATGATGGACTTTGAAATTATTGTCCACGATCGACCGTTTAGCTACCCTTGGTGTACATCATAATATTTATGATGGCGGCTGGTTAGGAAAAATAATAGGAAACCGTATCGAAAAACTTGATTATATGCACTTGTCCGACATATATTATTCAACATTATTTAAGATAGATCGTCAATTCACCGAATCAGTTTGGAAATAATATGATCTTAATGTAAATTAACTAAATATTTATGTAGGTGGTGGATTTTTATAATCTTATAGTCTGATAGTATTGTAATTTTCAACTACAATACGTGTTCAGTAAGTGATATTTATTGAAGACGTTAAAAGGCAACGTTTCTAATTAACTATTTACTTACGGAAACTTTTGTAAAGTTTACTTAGAATTATTTGTGTGTATTAATAATTGATAAACAAACTCACACTAACATTTTGATTAAATATTAAAAAATCGTATCATTCCGAACAAACTTCAATAATTTCACCTGAAGTAATACACCCGAATTACGCGCAATTATTACGGTATTATGCTCAAGAAGTAGTTGACGTATATAGGAATCTATAATTTTACCTGTAAATAACCTGTAAGTTAATAAACTTTGATGAAAATAGGTATAATATAAATTATAAATGATGATTATGCACTCGATGCTAGATCTAAAAATTAAATTAAATTTCAAACTGTGTACTGTATTAAAATTATTGTAGGTACAATAATTATTAACTATAAATGTGTTAGAACATTTGTGTGTTTAAATTACTTTAAAATTAAAGAATTAAACTATTCATGATCCGCTACAGGCCCAACTTTCATTTAGGATGCCAAACTTGAATATTGATCTTTTCGGGTTGTTAAAACAGTCTTCCTTAGAGACGATTAACTTAATGTTTTGGTATTAATATTATCCTGTTCGTTAAACAGCGAATTCACTAATAATAGCCCGGATCAAATGTATAAATACATATTACATATACATATAAAATAGAACAAGGAAACCTACACATTTTTTTTGTTTTTTCTTTAAACCTAAATTTTATATACGTTTATTTATTTAATCACGTTAAGTTAATTTATTTGTTTTCGGTTTACAATTTATTTAAAAACACTCTGATGGCATGGCATTAGTCATGTTATCGCTTATTATTATTTTGTACACTACTCAATAATGCTAATATTCGGAATTGGTTTTATTCATAAAAAATAAAATACCTTTTAATAAAAATATACATCTTTATTAAGTGTGCATAAAGATCCATAGCACAAAATATAAAACAAATAAAACGTTTTATTATAAAATTATTATTTGTTTATAAAAATATCTAAATGGGCCATATTATTATAATATATTCTTACAGAGTATTTAGAATCGTACAAATCGAGTACCTAATTTAAAAACTTTACATCAATTGTGATTTAAAAGTTTAGTTTCAATCCCTCTTGAATGTTAGTATATTATTCAAATTTAGTCATACCATTACACTTTATTATCCGATTATATAAATATGGTAAATGTAATGAATATAATACAAATAGGAGGCCCTAAAAATTTTACCGCCTACAATAATGATTCTGTCATTTGGGTTAGTTATTTTTAACTTGAATATTTAGACTAACTACACATAGGCATTTCATTTTCATGCAGCTTAAACTTTAAAGTGTTCTGCATATTATTAGGTACTGAGACATACTATATGTTATAATAGTACTATCGAATTCGTGAGGGATAAATTTTTTTTTTTTTTATAAAATGATGCACATTTAAATGTAATTATCCCTCGTATGCGTTGCACAATATTACCCAGGAGTGGTTTTTTTTGCCCTGTATAGTATAGGTTTGATAGTTAGAAATCAGACCGACAGCAAAATATAATATTATTATGATCAAACTGGGTGCTTCAGGAAGTGCTTTTTTAATGCGATTATTTGAATTCATGAACACGATAGTGTCCAGATGGACATATTGCTTTCATTGGACCAGTAATGTATGCGGACCACGTGCTCGTTTCTATTATCAGACGTGCCAGGCAATTTAACAGAATTCGTAATTACCTCTTAGTGGTCAAACTTAACTCTCACTTTATCTCTTTCTCTTTCATTTTCTCCCCTTAATGACATTTAATTTACTCATCAATATCGTCGTCATCCTTGAATCCTTCTCGTCCAGCTCAATACTTTCTGACCATTAAGGGATTTGTCATTATTATTACGTAGGGTTATAATCATAAAATTTATGAAATTCCATAATGCCAATATCCAGGACAAAAATTAACACTATACCTATGTGAAATACTTTCAGTTATATAATATAGTTAAATTATACATTATATTATAATGTATAATTATACATGATAATGTAAAAAATATTATAATATTATACACAATTATAGTTACATTATAGCCGAAAAATCATAAGACGATTTGGTTAACTTTAATATTTATTGAGATTTAAAATTAAAATACCCATCAAATTACTGCAATTAACTAAAATAATTAACAAAAATGCAATTTACAAAAATTGGAAATCGTTTCACTCAAATTATTTTTATATACTCATAAAGTTCAAATTTGTATAAAATATGTTAAAATCGCGATCATTTGCAAGTTATTTTATAGTTGAAAATTCATAAAATTTTTTCTGTTAATACTTAAGGTTCAAAATTTTAACTCTTAGTTATACATAAGTTACTCTTCAAAAATATTAAAAAATTTTCTACTGGACTTAAAGAAAAAAAATTTGATGACTGTTTGAAATTTAAATTTTTACGAAATTGCATAAAATAACGATTTATCTTCAGACGATTTTAAATATTATTATTATAACTCAAAAAGTATAGGTCCCAGAAACTTGAAATTTTTATTAAAACATAATATATTATAATATAATATACCAATTTAAGACCAACATATCATCTCCGTTCGAATCGTTATTCGTATACAATAATAACCTATCATTGCATTAAAATTTAACAAATTCATTGTAATGACCTATCCTATGAACGAGGTGCACTCCACCCCCTACTGTACAGCAGAGCGAGGCCCATCTGGTTTTTTTTTCCATTTAAATAATTCATGTTATTTATAATTTATTGTATATATTCAATATTCATGACTATTCTGGAATATTTTGAAATTACGATGTAATAAATAAAAATAACATAGGTGAATTCCAATAATATCGAGCATAATAATACAAATACCGGACAAGCTATTGTGATAACTTAGTTGTATTGATCAAAACATACCTTTGAATAAGCAACATGCCATTCTCCTGGATTGGACCGTAAACCGGTGTATATTGTAATTACATTTTTGTTCGAAAACCGTCTACCTATATTAATATAACATCCGAATGAAGGTTTTTGCATTTACCTATTATTAATGTCTGAAATGTCGTGTTTTTAAAAAAATGTATAATATTTGAAGAATACAAATTTTTTTAAACAGTTATTAAGTTTTTAATATTATTATATAAACATTTTACATCTTTTCATTGTGACTGTATATCACCTGGCATAACTTAGATTTCAATAATCAAATAATATATAGCGGTATTTGCGTTTATGTATAGAGATTTTTTATAGAGAAATAAAATACATTATAGTATTATAATTTACTATTATAATATTTCGATCTTTTTCAATGTTCAACCGTAACACTTAAAAATATTTTTTTTAGCATTCCAATTTAAATAATTTAAATGACAAAATTACGTGAAGAAACAATTTCAAATTTATAATCTATTACAAATATTGCAATACACATTGTGCACTAATTAGTTATCCCATAAATACATTTGCTTCTTTTGTCCTATTGTTTCGAAGTCTCTGTTACAAGCTTCAATAAACTTAGAATGAGGAAATAAGTTGGGTAGATGAAACTTACCTTTATAATGGAAAAACAAAATACAATTAGTAGAGGTAGTGAAAAAACATCATCTTACGTTCGAATACTTTTCGCTGGATAAAATTAATGAAATTAATATAAAAATTACTTATTAATAAACTTTATACTTCATTTAGGGTAAATTAAAATATATTTTTACATTTATTTTTCATTATTTAATTTATCAAAAGTCGAAAACAAATCATTGAAATTAAAAGCGAAATTTAATTTGATTTAATTTGATAAACAAACATGAAAATATATTAACTTAAAAATAATACCAAGAAATGAAATGAGGCTTGGAAAATAATTATAAAAAAATTTCAATTACTTTTTCTTTAATCAACATAATATAAGACTTTGACTTTTGTTATTAGCTGATTTATAATTTGACTTAATTGGAATGAGTTATTTAAATTTATAGCTTTACAACAGTTTTAGATTCTGAACGGTGTGATGGAATCTATTGATTTTACAATGATGTGTGTTTTTTTTTTTTTTTTGTGTGATGACACCTTTTTTGGCAGTAAAAGTGCTTCGATTTTCTTAAATAGCCATTTTCTGAAAGGAAAGTGAATGTAGATAGTACTTGGGTAAATCGAAAATCAAACTTTTTCAATACTTTTTAAGAGCATCGAAGAAAACGTTAAAAAAATTACGAAAAAACGGGAAATTTTATGCAAAACCGCATTTTGACTTATTTATAGACAATTTATATTTTCGATTTTTGTAAGTTTATTTTTTTGAAATACCTATAAAAAAGTTTTGGGTGTCCGAAAACTCTTCAAAATTTAATACATGGTTTATTATAAGTTATACTTATCCTAACTAAAAAATATTTGAGGTCGTTTCACTCAAATGTTTTTATAAGCCTATAAAGTTCAGATTTGTATAAAATATGTTAAAATTGCGATAATGTGCAAGTTATACTGTAGTTCAAAATTTATAACATATTTTCTGTTTATACTTAAGGTTCAAACTTTTAACACTGCGTGATAAAAACATAAGTTGCTCTTCAAAAAGCTATAAAATAATTTCTACCAGACTTAAAGGAAACATTTTCATGATCGTTTGAAATTTAAATTATTACAGAATTGCATAAAATAAAGATTTATACTCAAACGATTTTAAATATTTGTTATTATTCAAAAAGTATAAGCCACAGACACTTGACATTTTTAGCAATTCTTAATTTTATCATTTTCTTTAAATCATATTTATTTCAAAATATTTTACTGATTTTTTAGCAACTAAAAGGCATTTTAAATATTCGATTTTTTTACATTTTTTTTTTTTTTTTTATAATTGTTGATAAAATAATTTGGCCGGTATAAAATATTTGAAAATTTAATCTAAGATTCTACATTAGTTGTTTTTACTGTCATTTCAAAATTATTGAAATCCATAGGCCTTATTATTTTTTATAAGCGTTTGAAAAGCAAATATTGACACTATATTCGGTTTATTACAATAGTCTGTAATTCTGTATCACCATTGATCTATAGAGCGATAATTTATAGCACATTTATTGCAGATTTACGGCTTTAAAGTTTTTAGTAGAAAAAATATGAACATTGAACAAAAATGAACGCACAAGTGCTTGCCAGAAATTTAGCATGAAATTCATTATTAATGTCATATACGGATGTCAAATGGATATCAAACAAAATCGTGCCTGACTTGTAGTTACAACGAGTTGGTTAAAATTTAATACGTACGGATACACCTATTGTATTTATTCTATATACTGGTAATATTCCTTCATACGTATAAATAAGAGAGAGTACTGAGTAACTGAGTACAAGTGTCAAGTACAGGGGTAGGGTCAGTATAGGGTTAGTATAGGGGTAAATATTGATAGTACTCATTAAAAGAGTTACTTCGATAATATGCGGTTATAACTATGATAGTGTATGTAGGTAATAAAACTAACAACTCATGATTTAATAACGGAACACTAGATATTATTATCTATATGAAAATACACTTTTAAATCCAATTATTATCTTTTGCTCTATATTATTGTGTAGGTATCGTTCAAACAGTATCTGGGTTAATAATATTACTTTTCTCTTAAAGTTCTCCGGCCTTGAGAGTTATCTCCTTGCATACTTAACATTCCTACGTATCCTTTTCACCTACATTCCAACTATGTTTTTTCCGATTGACGTAAACGAATAGAACTTTTAACTTTTAACCAGTAAAGAATGCACTTTCAGCCAATTAATTAAAATATATGTACGATCAAAGTAATAATTTTTGTAAACTTAAAATTTACATGTGTGAACTCAAGGATTATAATATAATCGTGATAGTGAGGATATTATGATTTTTATACTAGGTATGCATTTAATTAATAACACAATAATTCGAGCCAAGGTCGTAGTAAAATGAATGCATAATTTTTTACTATACAAGTTTAGATATTTTTTTTTGGTTTCCAAAATCGTTCTTATTTTTTGCTGTTTCAATTTGCGAGTTAAAGAAGGTAGTAGATTTTTTAATCATATGCAAGGTTCTGCAAAAGATGATCAATTTTTTATAACTCACGTAACTAGAAAAAAATATTTGTGTATTTACAGAAAACTTTTTGGAGAAATTATCATTGGGTAATATGTTATTTTTTTAAGAAAATACAAATTATACTCAGCAATACTATTTAAATTCATAAATGTTATTATCTAGTTGAATCATCAAAATTGTTAGAAAAATAATTTATAAAATTGCCATCTTCAATTTAATAATTTATTATATTATATTTTTTTTAATGTTTCGCTCAAACATATATTCTTATTTATTTTGGTAATATAATAAACTTTGAAACCATATCATAATAATATAAATCCAAGTGGGATAAACTAGCTGTATTTATGAACTTGAATATAATCTATATACAAATTGGTAAAAGCATTTCCGTCTTGTATAGAGGAAATGAAGAAATGTTTTAATTTTATATTATTTACTGATTTATAGAATGCAGGGATAATCTAAAAACCAATATCTTACCTATTAGTGTTCTAAAACCGATAAATTTAGAGAAGTCAATTGTTTTTAAAAAAATTTTAAGTCGTAGTAGTCCTCAACAAAGCTGTTTTTCAAATAACTTATATAAATAGTGATTATTTTTAATTAATTGTATTTTGTAACTGTAGATTTTATAGGACCAATAATTGTATTTCAATAAATAATAATCACAAACATGTCATAAAGGAATACATTCAACTTTGAACTTAAATGTTATATTACAGATAGATATTTAGGTAATAGCAATATGTATTTACAATACCCTCATTGGGAACCGTTTTTCGGTGCGATTGAATTGAAGATTTATCGTTGCTTTTAACTATATACAAATAAATGCATTTGACAGGACAAAGAACTTACACTCGAAACCAGTATTTTACAGTTGTTTTGTTTGTTTTAAACTTTGAATTCTAAGTATATATGGAGATGAAAGACGTATGAACATATAATGTTTGTATCATATATGTATCTACAATTTTTGCATTATTATATGGTTTGTAGGACACGATTATCTAGAGGAATTAATTTTATCATAATATACTACATAATATATGCTTAGAAAAATATGTATCGATATTCGTAATACAATACTATCATTTTTATTGTGTTGTAGCCTATATAGTCACATAGGTAATGTAAATGGTATTCATTGTAGTAGAATGTGTTTAGATTTATGTAAATGGACACAGCTAACTATATGTCATCAAACAATAAATAAATTGATTATTTAAAGTTTAAACTATCAATCCATAAAATGCAATATAACATAATGTAGTAATGTGTAATAGGTACTAAAATATTTTAATTTTATATATCTGTAAAGTTAATATACTATTAATACTATTGTTCAACTTAAAAATCTTCTCGAAATTCCAATAATTATCCATGTCCGTCATATAGGTGTAATAACAACGAATGTCGATACAGATAACGAGTCACACGACGAATAAAAAAAAATAATAATAACAAATTCAAATCATGCAACCATCATGTGTCCTCTTTATTAAATATTCGTTGAAAACAATGACACTGCATGGCGCACCTTTTGTGCTTGCGTCACGAGGAAACAATACGCATTTACCAGGACCATCGACGTTGCCACAACGTGAATTTTAAGTATTTCATTTTGATAGTAAAGTTGCTGTTGTTTGGCTGTCTATGGGATAAGAAATGAATAAAAAAAATCCCTTATAAATAAAACAAAAAAGCAATCTAAATATTATTCCCGATCGTGTATGTCGAAAAGCTTGATGTTTTTTCAAAGAAAATAGTGGATAAAAAGATAATAACAGTAAGATAATAGTAGAATGTATTGTACATTTATAAAGTACATTTTGGTTATAGATTTGAGAAATTAATATACATTTGTTTGTTAGGTAAAAAGTTTTATATTGTAGATTACTCTATAAAATCTTTTTTTTTAAATAATTTTACCTAAGAGTTATACAGTAATTATACTGAAGTTAGGAAAATTATTATAGAATACTTATATTAAATAAAATAAGAATACAATTGTTATTTACTGTTTTGAAATGTTAGCTACCTATGTTAACTACGTAAATTGAAATAAGCACGCAAATGGATACTTATCATACATTCAGCTGCGAATCTTGTGTTTAAAAAATATTAAAAAGTATTGACGTAGTATTCAAGGTAATTTAACAAATGCATTCATACTTAATAGAGAACTATTGTAATATTAATCGTTGTGTTTTAAAACGAACCGATTATAATTTAAGAATTAATTTTGCATTAGAAATGTGTTTTATTTTATTTTTCATTTTCATTTTAATATTATAGCATTGTTTACGACACAGTGTTATTCCTACTTTTACACATATTTATATTCAGATGTATATTTAATAAATAATATTGATTCTCTATATCAGGGACCAAGGACTATAGTATTCATATTTTATTACTTCCACATATTAAAACAATTTTGGTGCCTAATTAATAACTATTGTTACTTTCATATTATGATAATATTTATAATATTAGAATCAAATTTATTTTTCATATAGACAGTGAAATTTTAAAATGTTTTATTAATAAATGTTGATGACATTTTCGAAAGTATTGATTACAATATTTGTGCTTACATATGTATGTACTCGCACTATTATTATTATTTTGATTTCTTATATTGAATTTCTAATCTGATTTGTTTATCTTGAGCATTTTAAAAAATGTTCAAGAATCTATGTATTAAAACAATTTTCGGGTATAGCTTGACCTTAAGAACAATAAAATGTTCTGTTTGGAAATGTACGTGATGTAAATATTTGAATAATGACCCTTAATTCATTGAATTTTGGATTTATTTGATGACGTATCCGTATAGTTGTCAGCAGAATCCATGAAGCTATTAGGTTTTGTGAGGTATATTACTTGCATATACCTATATTGAAACGTTGAACACGTTAAATGTTGCCAATGTTAGTCCAGAGTTTTTTGATTTTAATGTTTTATTTTTAACACTTTCTACCGTAAGAGTATATTTAATTTCTTAATTAATGAGCGGAATATGTGAAGAATAATATGTAAATCACAGGGATTTGAGTTAAGATAGTTTACAGCACACATTTGAAATTGATTGTCAGAACTGTTCAGTAAAAAATGAAACAATGGTTATTTGGTCTTCTAAAGTCTCAAAAGTGTTGTGTTCCATTCCATGAAATACCTACGTCTCGATTGTACACGGTGTTCTAGTTGGAAAGGTGTAGTTGGTTGATGATAGAAATGGTTGGGTCGGTCGTAAAAGCTTACCATGTCAATTGCATTGTGAGGGTCACACGTTAACACCACAAAAATATTTTATACCTTTAGAATAAAACAAAAACGAAAAAATAAAATAAAAAAAAATACAAGTGAATTAAAAACGAAAGAGAAAGACAGTACTTGAGTGTATTTTGAAGTTACGAGTATATACGTGAATGAAAAGAATAAAGAATTTCAATTACAATTGAACTATGAAATTGGATTTTTATTTTTATTTACTTTTGTGTTTGTTAAGGGTTTTTAAAATATTAAGGGCACATAATAAATAAACACGATTAAAGAAATTTGTTTGTCTTAGAAATCTCCCTTTTTCCAGTAGTTAGGTATTATTTTATAAATTTTAATAACTATATTTCATTTAAATAAATTATTTCTATTAAATATTTCTAAATTGTATACTATATAGTTTGGTTCAATCTATTTTTATACTTGTTTATTTTTTGTTTTTTTAATCATATAAAATAAAACTAAAGAATAGTTAAAGTGTATCCTTAAGAATATGTGTATAGTTCTATTAAGTTAAAATACTAATGTATTGAAATATCAAATAAATCTTATGTTTTTGTTTCTTAGTTTATAGTCTTGTACATAATACAATAGTCAGTAAAGTAAAATATAATTTACTTTACTTTAAACGTTATTATTGGTTTATATTATATTTTTAAAAATGTATTTTTAAATAATGAAATAATTAAAAATAAATAAAACTTTTGCCATATATGATATTTTAAGCTATACTTCTTTTTTTAATCATAACACACACCAATCATAATTATGATATATTATTATGATGTTTAATAATTGATTATTGGTTAAGTTGTTAATAATTTTTAGGGAAGTATTGGACGTTTTTTTGAACACAGAAATGTACCAACATTTCTTTGAGTTCAATTTCACTCAACTCTAATCACCAAATCTTTAAATAGGTACTTACAAATATAAATAATACAAGTGAGAAATTTTTTTTCATCCATTAACGTTTTCAGAAAAATATTTCTCGTTAAAATATTTGTTACTGACTAAAAAGCAATAATGGTAATAATAATAAAGAGTTTTTCATGAATAGGTATTATCTACCATCTGGTATATTGCCTATATGAATCAATATCATCCATTATTGTGAACTAAAGTATATTGAATACAAAATAAAATGATTATTTTTGAACATTATTGGAGAAAAGGAAACCATAGTATTTAATAATTCAATATTAACTATATAATTAACTACATTATTTATTTCGAAGTTGCATTACAAATATATCACATTTGATAACATGATACAATGGATTTAATCAACTGTTATTTTGTCTTTGAAATATCTATAGTTATTAATTACAGAAAATCTATAATGGTATAAATAAAATAAATTATCTTGACTGACTGCTGATTCATCATTACTAAGCCGGAACAACTGAACGGACGTCGGACGGGGCTAACATTTTCCCGTAAGAACCCACGAAGAAAAAATCTTTCGAAAATCACATTTTTAAGGGTTGCTGATAGTTTAAACTCAGGATTCAAATGCATAATTTTTTCACAAACTGGTTACCAAGATAATATTTCATGTTGATTTTGTGTTGATTTTATGATAATGGATAATGAAATACCCGGTAAATGTTTCGAGTCGCTATGATACCAAAATAAACAAAAAATTAATATTTTAGTTTAATTTTTGACAACTTTACTCTGTTTTTCTCTAATATTCAAAAAACTATTGAGAAATTCAAAAAATTACAGTTTCAATGTGCCAACTAGTTTGACATTTTTGATCAGAAAAATGTTAACTTTGTATAATATATCAGAGCAATTCTTCTGGTCTAAATCGTGTACAAAGGCATAAAAAAAA
The DNA here is from genome assembly GCA_025469195.1 of Chaitophorus viminalis. Taxonomy (NCBI): domain Eukaryota; kingdom Metazoa; phylum Arthropoda; class Insecta; order Hemiptera; family Aphididae; genus Chaitophorus; species Chaitophorus viminalis. The sequence continues at coordinate 352,970 of JAIPRK010000007.1, forward strand.
AAAAATAACAGATAATTGTAACATTGTTCCATCAAAGAATTTTTCAAAATTCAACCTTTAAGGGGGTCGAAAAGGTTGAAATGGAAAATTATCCCTAGCCAGGACCTATAAAGATATGAATATGAAATTTAGTCAGAAGTTTTGATTTATATGATGTACTAGTAAAGAGAACTACTACGCTACATGTATATTTTAATTAATTACAATTTTTAACTTGGTGTTATTTGCATTCATAATATAATCATAATACTGGCACATTAAACTCCGGACAATATCAGATTACGAAAACTAGTTTATATATAAAATAAAATTAATAAATCATTCGGGATGTGAAAGGACTGCATATCCTTATAATGTTTATTCTAAGATATCACTAGTTTGTTGTTATTCCTTTACTGACTGTTTTATGTTGATTATAAGAATATATTGTTGACATAATACTATGTATGTTATGAATGTTTGAGATAAACGAAATGTAATAAATTAGTGTAGCTTTACGGATAAAGAAGTCAAAATAAGTTCATTTCAATGATGTACCTATCAACAATCACATCATATATAGCCATACCGGCGTCTGAGTATTGTTTTTAATATAGTAAGTTTAAGAGTTTTTAAAGATCCACATTTTAACTAACAATGTGTTTTTTGAGACTATTGCTTAAATATTGGTGTTAATAAATAGATAGTTTAATAATACCTTTAAAAATAGAATTATGTTTTAAAATTGTGATTGAATTTATTTCCTTGTCAAGTAGGCACAAAGCTGAAAGCAAATAAATTATTTCTGGTATTACGTCAATTTAATTGAAAAAGTATACAATACAGCTACGTAAAGTAGTATTACAACGAATTAATTTCCACTGCAATTACAAACAATTAAAAATCACTTGTGTTCATTATTTATTTAGTTAATAAGCATTTAAGAAAATTATAGTGATAGTGATGCACCGAGGAGGCAATTAAAATTTTACCTGACAGGATACAGTCACGAAATAAAATCATATTTGTACAATTTAAATGTCTAGACATTTTAATTAGTACTAGTACTATAAATAAAGACAACTCATTGATACTGGATGGGTATTAAATTATATTGTTTAGGAATTATTTCAGTGGTTATTAATTTTTTGTATACATTTGAGTTAAGCATACTTTAAGTGAATGCTGCGTGTATAAATTAACTTATTATGTAAAACTGCTAATTAATGTACTTTGGCAAAATATGGGTTTTTTTTATAACACGATCAACGAATAAATTAATTTTAAAATCTAACTTACTTTTTCTCGTGTTTTACCTAACAGTTAACCTTTATTGTTAATATTTTAGAAAAGTTATGATGTAGCACGATTACCGTTGTTGAAACTATATTATAATATTTAATGAACCAATGAGTATTTTATGATAAAAATCGAACTTTCCGTTTTGTTTCATTGGGCCAATCTGCCGGTATAATTATAAGTTCATTAAAAAGTTACGAAGATCAATGATACCAACACACACATACACACTCACACACACACACACACACACACACACACACACACACACACACACACACTCACATGTCTCGCATCCATACAATTATGCATGTGCTGCCGGACGAACTGAATTTCTTTGACCTGGTCCTGGGGTCGCAGGTCAACCGTTTTTCTGGTGACCTAAAGGCCAATGGTCTCGGGAGCGCCTATACAGGTACACGACATGGCACGCGGTTTTGCATAATCTACATTTAAATTTATATAACACTTGCATACGATAATAATAATATGTCGTGACGGCAGTGTTTTCGTTAACGGCAAATTCGTCGTCACCATGGTAACTGATAATGGACAACATACACGATTAACGTTCGGCGGCAGCGGACGACGATCGAGCTGCGGTGGCGCGCAATCGGTCGGCGTCGTGTTCGCGCATCGCGTCTAGCGGATTGTTAAACGGGGACGAAAATAAAAATAAATAAAATCCATCCGAATATTATACAACGGACGGTTGTTGAGAAAAACCTCGTGCGGTTACGTGCAATCCGGACCATTGTGGGTGTACGGCAAAAGAGCGGCGGATAGCGGAGAAACGGACCCGAACGGACTCAAAAATGGTGGACCGAAGAATGGCCTACGAGACGTACAGGAAACGAATCGAGATACCTCGAGGGCTGGACTGTTTGGCGGAAAGATTGGTCCGAGCCGTCATCCGGGCGCAGCCGAAAAACGTGCGGGAATTCGCGGCTGAATTTTTCGACGGACTCTTGCGGCAACGTGATCAAAGTAAGTTGTGTTTGCCGCGTTCAACACGACAGAACCATTCGTCGAACGAATCCTAAGAGACTTCCTTCGATCGGTAAACGACGTGATGGGCTTGATTAAATACAGTATCTATATATATATATATATATATATACATATTTACGCGTGTGCCGTATTGATTTTCAGAACCAAACCGCAGTTTTTTACAATATGTAGATACGCTACTACTTGTTGTGTTTTCAAATATTAGCTTCCAGATTGTAATCCAAACCAACATTAATGGTATATTTTCATTTAAAAATTGTTAAAACCCGTTTGATATAGTGTATATAGTGTTGACTGTTGACATACGTCTGAGACTTCTCGATGTTGTTCAACTATTATTGCTTATCAGTTTCGTGAATTGCTTTAGTTCGGACCGGAAACAAAAACTGTTGATTAAACACTACAAACAAATACTAAACATTAGTAGGTATGTGTTCCTCACTTATATATAACCCTTATGTTCCTATTTTCGGTAACAAAATATAAGAGAATACGGCCGACAACCAATGTATCGTCAATGGGACGTCAATGGCACTTCAACCGTATCGAAGTAATAATTTTTTGCATTCAGACACTATCGTGTACTATATAATGTTGTATGTATGTGTAACGTCTCTTTAAAGTTAAAGTTGTATTCATTATTAATAAATATTTCTAATAATGAAGGTTGTGGAAATATATTAGTTATGAATGGCTGTGTGATGATAAAAATAAAGTTCGTGAAAATAGTTTTGTTTGGAATGTGAAAAGAGGTCTAGAGAAAGTTTTTGTAATGGTATAGCTTTGATAAACTATTATTTATTCGATACTTTTATACGTGGGTCGGGTAGTCTGTATGTCTGATATATTATTTGGTCAGTTGCTATACAAAATCGCCTACTTTAATGGGTTAAAATCATATACTATTTTAGAAGATAAGTGATTTTTCCTGAATATACAATAAGAAATATCACACCTTTTTTGGCATAAAAATATTATACCTATTTTACTCTTATAGTCGTTTACAACTTGATTGCCTGATGTTTTTTAAGTGATTTATTCGTTTACCATTTTGAATTAATATCTCTCATGGTTCTAAAAATTACACCCAAAATAACCAAAAATAACTAAAATGTACTCATATAATTTTATTTAATCACCATACCAGTGCACGCGATTAGGCAGTATAAGTGTAATGACTCACAATGGTATGGAATGGTAGGTAGACGACCAAATAGTTTTAGGTGTTATAGATCAATGAAAGAAACAGAGTAAAGGATGATTTATGTGCAAAAACAATATAATGTAATGGGAGAAATAATGATTTAATGACCAAAAATAATACAATGATCAGATAGAACTGTGGCACACTAAAAATGATGGTGATAAATAATATTGTTATTTATGATATGATACTAAACAGGTATCACCGTATAATAAAATGGAAATAAAATTGGAGACGATACCATTACGATATACCTACTCCGATGATCTCCAAATCATATAGTTGTGATGATCAAACGTGCAGAGGCAATCCCGGAGTCTCGATTTCAGCGAAACCCCGACAACAAAAGATTTGGCGAGGGTGAACACACTGAATAATTGTGCAGCGACGCACATGGCACTGCGTGCGTCGCACGAGTGTAGTTAACGTGCTCGAAGAAACCATTGTCGTTGCGGTTTTGGCCGGAATCAGGGCCTGCCGGCACGTGTGTATTGGAGATTATTCTGTTATGTCAGTGTCATTCATTTAGATATTGTTTACTATCGTCATTTTTCGGTAATAATTATAATTAAAATAAATTAAAATTATAGAATAAAAATACACTTCTACAATTTCTAAGAAGTATAATTGTTAAAATTACTACTGACATAATAATTATATTTACAAAAATGCCTAACTTCTGTTTGTCTCTATACAATAAGTCTGAAAAACAACGTAATATTTGGGAAAATATTAAGTAGTTTGCAGATGGGCTGTTCATTCGCATGGGCCGTAGAGGCTATAGTTTCTTTTTACAACATCAATAGCCATATGTAGATCATATCAATAGACATAAATATGGATGGATTAAGAGAGTAAAATTCCAAATTAAAACCTCGAAGCAATTTTTTATCTACTTGTTTTATTTATAATTGTTCTTATCAAAATTTCTCTATCAGATGGATTTAATTTAAAATTTTTTCTCGATAATGTTAAGAGTGCATATAGTCTCGTGTTAGATTTATTGAAATCAAATCAATCGTTATAATAGATTAACACAATCGTGAAAAATGCAGAAAGTATGTTAACAGAAAAATAGTGTAAGGTATTACAATAGAAAAATGTGCAGTATCTTGAAATAACCTTTTAAATTAACCCTATAAAGTGTGTTTGTTTATAGACCTTTTTGGGGTCAAAGTGTGGTGTTTTTGGAGTTACTATCCGTCGGCCTTATGTAAGCTTTCAGCTCTATGGTTGTCGGCCTAATGTCGTAATTCCAAATATAAGACTTGACGGGTAAACACTTTCCTGGTGTTTATTGAGGTCTAAATAAAGCTTATGCCGTATCATATACTAATACAATACATATTTTTATTTTAATAAACCATCGTGACTCGAATAAATTTACTATGTTTCTTGTGCTTACATATTATATATAGGTTTTTATTTATATAATATATAGTATAATAATAATAAACTGTTAGTTTAACTCTAAAGAGATAGTAATGAAGCACGACGTCAATGGTCAATGTTTCATAATCATCAACTTTCAGAAGTAAGTACACATTGTCTTACGAAGATGATGTATGGTTCTAAATGAGACTGTGATTTCTGACCAGTGGCAGATTCAAGAGGGGGGGGGTGAAGAGGCTTGAGCCCCCCTTTGGTAGTTATATATTTATAGGTAGTTGTCATAATGATTATAAGTCATCTTTCAGACTGGCTCCGATACCATCCGTTTTCGGATAATATAATATACTTATATTTCCTTTCCAATTTTTCAAGTTGGAAAAATTTGAGTTATACTTTATTTGAAGACCTAACATTAAATGCTACATATTGTGCTTAGAAAATTATGGTGAACAATTTCTGGCCCCTCAAAAAAAATCCTAGATTCACCAGTTGCTGACCTTACATTAACGAAAGCCATTGACTAATTTTTTAGAACTCACGATTTACATATTTATTAAAATTCTTATGTACTAGATATATATTACATTGTATCATTTATAGTTACAATTGTACTATAGTTACAAAAATTAGCCTTGATTTTGAGTTTTCGTGATTTTAGTTTACAGTTCCATTAAAGTTTGTTTTTATTTGCATTTTATTTAGCGTATAGTTTGTGGTTATTAGACATACATTAGACTGATTTTAAATTTTAATATTATAAGTTTTAACATACAATAAATTTAATTAACATAAAAATAAAATAAAATTTAATATTTAGTAGTATTATTGATTGCATGTGACCAGAACTAGAAGATCATTTAAAACGATAATTTGGCTACCGAGTTAATAGATTTTTAACCGTTATAAATATCACAATACAAATTTTATTCCAGTCGTGGAAACTAATAATAAAATCCAAGTGATTTGGTTATGCTCTCTCAATGAATCCCGAACCGCTGCCTCTACCATCATACTACCGAGTACCGCGCCATAATTATGTCACGTGGAAGTGATTCTGAACCATTTTACTGCCAAATTTTTGCTTATTTCTCTCACATTAATTGCGTGTCATACCAGAGCTTCGCGTTTTACGTTAAACCATGTAAGCCATTTCGTACAAAACCCTAGCCAACAATGTATAAATATAAATATTTATAACCGATTTTTTCAGTTCAATATCCCCACTGAAAATTCGATTTGTTCTAAAGTGGATTATGTCTACAATTCATTCTGACATGCAACATCGTCATAATATAAATATGGCAAGTCAAATAATAACTATAAAGAATGCTATAAGATATTGACGCATTTGACGTCGATGAGCATAGCAAGCGGAATTTGTTTATGTCTCTTATACGAGAATATCAAATAAGAGCACTGTTTATTTCAAATCTCGGGTATTGAAAATGCATTAAACAGAAAAATCAGACAGAAATGAAGTTCAAAGTCATAAATTAACTGTATAAGTACATAGTATTATCTATGTCCTACGATATTGATGGCAATCGTCTATTTGATAGATATATACAGTGATTTATCAATTTATGTATTCATTTTTATTCGAAACATATTTAAATTCTAAATGAGAGCATCCCTTAATTTCGTAATAATATATAATATTCTTCTGTATTGATATGGTTAAAAAATATGCGTAACTTAAAAGCACATTACTAATGTAGCTTAAAACTGGTAATTGAACGAGACATTTTGTCCTAGTTTCATTGAGTTCATCATAAATTATAAGATATATGTCGTATACAATGAAGAAATAAAAAAGTACAATTATTATACCGATCTTAAGCAGAGTGTATCTACAATGTATTGGTCTTATGTTTATTTATTTTGTTTACCAAACACATGAATACTTTTTTGGAGACAGATTGCTGCAAAAGTTTCATAAAAGGATTTACCCATAAACTGGAAATACAATCTACATTTATATTATAAAAAAAAATTACTCATATAATTTTTTATTGTAGTTTCGGGAATCTACCATTAAATAAAGAAAAGCGATAAAATGTATAATATTTTTTTTAAAGATAATTTTGATTTTCGTTCATTTATCGTCATTTTGAAAATGATTATCTTTGAGATTTAAATGCTTATTGATATAGTAATAATTTCTAGAGAACAGAAAAACTGTTTTTGAGAAGCCAATTCTATATGAGTTCTTAGGTTTATTTTTTGAATGATTTTTGACTTTAATTTGAAGACATCGAGTTTTATTTCGTTAAAGAAGTTTTTAGAAAGATTTATTCGGAAAACTTGTTTAAAATCATTTCGAAATTATATGATGTCCTCTTTATATGTATAAATATAATGTAATTACTACTTCGTTCCTTTTCAAACATGTTCCAGTACATCCATTGTAAATAATTATTATATATAAAAATATTCTACATATCTATATTATAATAATGGCATAGGAATAGTGGACGAGCCACTGTATTTACTATTGATCCAAGTGAGCAATATCCTTAATATAAACATTTCTTAGAATTTAGCTGACTTAGAAAAACTACATATAGTTTAATGAACACAAAGAACCCCAGAGAAGTTGAATTAAATTATATGCTAACTGTATTATATACATTTTATTTTTCAAGTTCTATCGTATTTTTTAATTTAAATTTTATTTCTATGGGTTTTTTTTTTTGCTGCATAAATTCTCTGTTTTTTTTAGTTTTTTGTAAATCCTATAATAATAATATTATGTGATCCATAAACGAATAAATTAAGCACAAAGCTTTTGTAATCAAAATCATAGAAAAATAAACTTACATCATGCCATTTTATTGAATTTCTTTAATATTCTTAGATGTTGCCATATTTAGGAAAACTAATGTTTACTTTACTAACATACTTTAATATATAAATGTCTTTACTGTATTTCTAATAATAAAAATTATATTGATATATTTTTAGTTCATAATATTTTAAACCTCCAATCGCAAATAAATTGCATTTTTCAGGTTCACCAAACCAAGCACTTATTATTTATTAACTAATGAATGATAAATAATAAATATAATATCGTTCGTAAGATACTTAACATTGCATGATCATTATGTTTTTCTAATAAGAACATCTTCTTCGAGTTTGCAATGCCTTTATAAACGTTTTACCACGATCATCATTGATTCAAGTTTTGAAATGATTTAATTTGAATAAGTATTCACTTATTATAGGCTATTGATGTACGTGCAGTGCATTATTTTGATATTTGTATTTAATTTTTGAAAGAGAAGAATCTAATCAATGATCACACAATGATGTATGTAATTAGCTTCATTAATAGTTTTGAAATCGAAGTTCACTATAAAGATTAAAATATGGAATTGCATTACCATTGTTTGATTATTTTTTAATGTGAGGAATAATCGTTAAGAATTTCACTTATTTTTCCAATTCAATTGTATATATTCCATTGAGCTGACAACTTTTCTTATGTCCAAATATAAATGTGACTGTAGTCTAAATTCCTTGTGAATTGAGTTGAATCAACTTATATTTATGAAATTATGTGTTTACCCATCATAAATCTAGCTCAAAAAAAAAAAATTATTAAAATTAATAAATTGCTATTTGGTAAAACAACCAGATTTGCCATATTTTAATTTTTGAAATTTAATTGAAATAGGTCTTATTGATAGTTAAACTATCGAACTTCGTTGGAAATATGTAATTGCTTGTAGATAATTATGTGTTAAAATGTTCAAGTTATGATATGAAATTCACTTATTTACCTATACCAAATTATTATTAATACATTTTAAACCCTTGGAGGAGAAAGTGGGTCATAATTTCAAATTTCTATGTCTTTTATTTTGTCTTTTTTCTAAAAAATATAAAAATAACTGGTTTAATGTACTTACTATACTCGTATAGTTGTATATAAGTAAAAAAATCTTACCGAATGATATGAATGATATTTTATAATGCAAATTTATAACATAAAAATTTTTTTCCAAATTAATATGGTTGAAAACACAATAATAATGGTTACATTTACCATTTATATAATTTTTTGGTTCTGTGGTGATTCAATACTTTTCTCAGAACAAAATATTCAGGATATGTATAGTAAAAGTTTTACAAATGTTTTGATCATTCTATAAATTGATTAGAAATTTGAAGGAAATTGAACACTTAATATTTATAATCTAGCTTAATTATTATAATAGGTGAAATATACAAAAAAATTTAAAATGGATCTTATACTGATTTATAAAAAAACAGATAATATTATAATAATATAATATATAACAAATATTTAAATATTTAAATTCACATAATAGGAATGTTGAATACAGCCCTAGTGCTCTAACCTGGTATTTAGCCAAAACTAGTAGTTTATTGTATTTGATCACTAATTCAAAGCAAAAAAAATAATACTACATTAAAGGCAATCATCCAAAATATTTTTTGCTGAATACTTCCGTTTAAGATCCAATTAAAACTGTATACGTAAATCGTAATCCACAAAATGATTATTTACACTTGATCTATCGATATTTCATTCAAATGTCTAATAACGACAATTGTTACTAATTAACTGCATCAGTAAGAAACGTTTAATGTGAACTAATTTTATAGGTATAATGTGTCCTAGTTGTGTTATACATGGTCTACCCACTAACTTTTATTTAACTGAAGTGTATCGATAAATAAAATTATGGTCTTGTTAGATAATGTTCGTTTGTTATTAGGTAGGTGTGACTTTTTCAAGAATTATTTGCGTCATTGAATTAAAGACCTAATTAAGTATAATTAAATGTAATGGTATAACAATATATATGAAATCATAGATGTAGTTATTGAAATAAAATCTATTTTATTTATTTATATAAAAATGCCAATAGAATTTTATTCACCTATTGTACCACTACACGCGTATTTATCAAAAATGGATATAATAACTACATTTATTGTTATTCCTAATGTAATTATTGGTTGTATCTTTTTTGTAAGTATATACATATAATTCTTCTAACTTTAAAAAAAGCAAATAACTAAAATATATTAAACTCAGAAAAAATATTTAGTAAAAACGTTATTATTTTATTTTTTATCCAAAGATTTTTAAAGACAAAAATTCATTCAGATTTATATTCCATTTTCAAACCATAATACACGAAACGTTTAATTAACAAAATAGACAAAAATTCTTATTGGTTCGTTATTATTACGATAAATTAATGTATGCCAACGACTATAAAAGTTAATTAGCATTTTAGTATAGAATAAACCTCTAACTAAAAAAGAACGGGTGGGCCTCGCTTTGCTGTATAGTTGGGGGTGGAGTTTGCCTCGTTTATAGGATAGGTCATTATTACAATGGATTTGTTAAATTTGAATGCAATGATAGATATCACTGTATACGAATAACGATTCTGAACAGAGTTAATATGTTTGTCTAAAATGAGTATATAATAATATAGTATTTTATATTTAAATTGAATGCAATTTCGTAAAAATTTAAATTTAAAACAGTCATAACATTTTTCCTCTTAAATCTGGTAGACATTTTTTTATATATTTTTGAAGGTAAGCTTATGGACAACCTAGTGTTAAAATTTTGAATCTTAAGTATAAACAGAAAAATTATTATGAATTTTCAACTACATAATAACTTGCAAATTATCGCGATATTTACATATTTTATACAAATTTTAAATTTATGGGCTTATAAAAAAAATTTGAGTGAAACCATCGCCGATATTTTTTAGTTACAATTAGTATTACTTATATTTAATCTTTTAATTCATTTTCAAGAGTTTTTGGACAGCCAAAAAAAATTTTATAGATATTTTAAAAAAAAAACTTATAAAAATCGAAAATTTAAATTGTCTATTTATAAGTCAAAATATGTCAAAATACTTTGAAAACTTAACCATGTATAGAGAACACCAATATAAAGATTTGGTGATAATTTCAAGTTGTTGCGGTTTTTCGTTTTTGAGTTAGAGCATTTAAAAAAAATGTAGTTTGTAAAAACTTGATTTTGCGTAAAATTTCCCGTTTTTGTAATTTTTTTATCGTTTTTTTCGATTTTTTCAAAAAGTATTAAAAAAGTTGGGTTTTTGACTCGCCCAAGTATCATCTACCATCACTTTCCTTTCAGAAAAGTTGCTGTTTAAGTAAATCGAATGTTTACTGCAAAAAAAGTTGTCGTCAGACACAAAAAAAAAAAAAAACAAATCATTGTAAAATCAATAAATTCCATCACTCTGTTCAGAATCTAAAAAATTAAACCTAAATATTTCAAATTTTTTTAAATAGGAAATAAAAATATTACCCGCTTAAAACAAAATATCCAGTTTTTAATTATAGGATAGGGATATAAAACAATTTAGTTATTTTTAAAATACTTATAATTTTCTTGTATGACGTTTTTAAATACTCGTAACTAAATGTTATTTCTAAATATAATTTAATATAAAAATATGTATAAAATGTAGAGACATTGTGAATTGTCAGGTTATATTTAGTTTTAATTTAATACATCATTGTACTTATTAATATTACTATTAGGTACTCATTGAAACCGAGAATGTGAGAAGTTATTGATTTTACAATGATATGTTTCTTTCTTAAAATATTTTTGTAGGTAGATAAAAAGTTTTAATACTTTTATACTTTTTGTTGACTGTGGAGAGCAAATGGAATTTTGACAAGTCACAATCTTTTTGATACAATTTCACTAATTTTAGAAGCACCTAAACCAATAATTTGAACTAATCATAAAAATTAATATCCTCTTTCATAGTTAGTTAACGTATTAACATTGTATTAACGTTAATAAGTCTACAAATATATCATCAAAACACGCATTAATTTTATTTTTTTATGAGAACTCCTAACACAATATCATTTTATCTATCATATTATATAATTTGATAGATTATTATGTTGTACATTTGTAGCACTCGCATTAGTGAATATTTTGTAAAAGTGGATTCGTAATAATTATTATATTTTTGATTAATAATAATATGTTTTTGTTCAATTTTGTTTCGTACTTTTTCAAATTAATAATTAATAAATATTTCCGAGAGAGTACACGATTTTTTGTATAAGACTATAGTAGTAAGAATATAGTATCTCCTATTGAAATCATAGATAGATACACATAATTATACTTAATATTATAGACATTAATACATAATACATCAGAGCTATACGACAAGAATATATCTTTTCATCATGTTTAATTTATTATAATTTATATTTCGTTGCCAATAATTAGTTACCGATGGAGTGTACTCCACAAAAATAACCGGTGAAACTTAAGCCAGACATGTTGATCATTCAAATTACACATTTTTAATTAATTAACTAATATAGATACACAAACAAAATTTGATTTTTTGAATATTAATTATAAAACTTAAATTATTTTACAAATAAATTAATATTTTTGAAACAAAACAGTATTGCTTACGTAAATTATAACGAATACTAATACACAACATTTCGCAAACATTAAATTATGCACCATTTTTCATTATAATAGTTTTAAAGCTAGTTATCTATTTTATTCTCAATTTATAGTTTAAATTCGTAATTTAGGAAACGATAGTGCAATATTTCTAGGAAATTTCAATGTATTGATCAAATTAATTATTTATAAGAATTCAAAGTTTATATTATTATAAATAAGCGGATTAATTCAACGTTTTTCGAGGCATCTTCTGCCACTCGATACCACTCATCTAAAATGTAAACACTATCATAATTTATAAATAATTGACTACTATAGTTATTGACTCTCAACTTCTATGTACTTACATTGATTTAATAGAAAAATGTTATAATAAGACAAGAAATTAAAAACTATTCAGTGGTATTGAATTAAAAATAATACAATATATAAATATAAATCGAATTTGAAAATAATTTTAAAGTTTTTAATTTATTGTTTAATATAATATAATGATTTGTGATGAGATATAATTTAACCCAAATGTAGTTTTGCAAGTATTAAAATGAGATACGCGATACTCCTCATCTTCGTATCCTACAAAATGAAATTATTGCTAAACAATTTTAAAAACCATTTGATATTAATTTTAAACTTTAACCACCAGTCTTTTCAAAATTTATAAAATGTTTAAAAACATCAAGCTAAACAAAATCCATTAGTTATACTTTGAATTATTAATAAATTATTCATTTTTTTTTTTTTTTGTATTTCAATGTAACTTTTATTGAAATACAGTAAAGATTTATTGGTTAGATATTTATAGAACATAAATATTTTACGTACAATTGTATAACTATAAAATGTGAATTTTTAAAATAAATTATCTTTAGTTAGGTACCATAGAAAGGAACTCTATGCGTTTGGGGAGAAATAAATAAATATTTAACGTTAGGAATACTACTAAAGTACTGAGTTTATCTTTCTGAAATAAAAGGAAAATTTTAAAAGTACATAACAGAGAAGAACATATGGCATTTTTAAATTTACCTAATGAGTTTGATAAAGTTTTGAAAGTTTTTTCGAAGTGAAATTTATTTCCCAGATACCTTCCAAACTTCATCAAACTCATTATAATTTGTGTTTTATTTACGTGTGGATTCTCTGTAGATACCAATTCAATCCATATTTGTTTTCATTGTGTACAAATATTAATAGTTCGTGAAGTTCAAAAACAATTATTTAAAAATCACATTTTGTGAAACCTATACGATGAAATGATCCTACTCGATACACATTATGTATACTGGTCAGTGATCTCAATATAACTTTGAACAGTAATCGGTTCATTACAATTTATTTCATATTTTTGTTATTGGTGTATAATAAAATCGAAATTTTTTATTAGATTAAGCCTTTAGTTGGTATAATATATTATAATTGAGTTTTATCATATAAAATACTTAAAATCAATACAATATTTGTGTACTTGATTTGTCCAATTTAATCAAAGTCGTCATTTTTAAATAAGTTTAGACTTGGTTAGATGAAAAACAGTCTGTAATATTATATATTACTATATTTTTTTAATTTTCCGACTTAAACTGTAATATTAACAAGTATCATGTAAATTAATGGTCTGAAAAGAAGAAAAAATGATTAGGTAACATTTTTTAAGTAAAAATGAATTTAATGTTTTTTTAAGTAACATGAATGATAAGTACGAAATTGTTATTGCTATAAAAATTATTATAGCTTTCAATTTCATATAAAAAATGCATTCTCGACCTGCGAAATTTTATATATTTTGTTCAATACCTATCACTAACATTTAAGAAATTACTAGGTGAGATAAAAAAAAAAAAATCATATTGTCGGATAGCAATATAGCAATACACAGTTAAAAATCCTTGAGTTCTACACTCCCTAAATATTTAAATAACAGGTGCATACTAAATCAATGGAATACTTGTGATTTTGTTGATTTTTATATGACTATACGATTCACAATAGACATCAACATTTATGATTGATTACAGAATAAAGCTATAATTCCTTAAAGAACATTTTTTCGTTAAGAACAATGTATACTACAAAACATACACCGGGATTTAAATACCGAAATGAGATATCATAATATAAGATTTACATAAGGTATATAAAAAGTACAATTCAATTTAGTTTAATTTAATTTTTTTATAAAAAAAGCTTCTTTATAAATGATCAACTGTAACTTTTTACCTAAATCACGAGAGGAGTTTTATTAAATACTCCATAATTAAATGGTAAATCAAGAGAGTTTTTCTATAAATACGATCCAAATGTATAGATATAAAAATAACAACAGCTAATTTAGTAATTTTCATATTTTGCTGCAGTTAATCCAACAATACAATATGCAAAATTATTAAGGGAAATGCAAATAATTCAGAATTCCATAAATGATTCAGAGAGCAAAGAGCACTTTAAATTGAAGTTTGTTAAGAAGATCTGGGCTGTCTAAGTTGTGACTAATAAGATTATATAAAAATATAAGAATGTTCATTTTTCTTCTTAATTTTAGTGAATCAATTTTAATCAGACTTAAAATTTTATCATAAACTGAGTGGGGAGGTCTCTGAAAGTTGCATTTGAATGATAAACAACGTAGAACATTATTTTGGACTAACTCTAATTGATGATTCTGGAAGACAGAATCGTTGTATAAGATTAGAGTAGCTACCTACTCAAGACGAGATCGCACTAAAGAGAGATTTACTGTTTTTAAAACATCCAGAAATGTTATGGGTTCGTTGGCGTGCATGGTGCATTGCAGTCGCCTAGTTTTCTGTTTGACGGTGGACTGTCTCCGAATTTTCTTTTTTTTTAGTTTTAAAACACAGTTACGTTATTTCATTCTCTCTCTCTCTCTCTGTCTCTGTGGTGGCGTAGCGTAACGTTAAACACACGGTGTACGACAACGCGCTTTGCAGAAATGGCTTTAATGAAGACGTATTATGCGACGCACAATAGATCACGGGTCTGCAAACGGAAAAAATACGACGAACGCCGGAACGCGCGATAGTGTCGTCACTCGTCGTCGTCGCGGAATCGTTAGGAAACGGAGGAGGAGGGGTGTGGAAGATTCCAAAAGTTGACCACCCACCGTTTTATAGTGGAACAACCGGTTGCGGGTTAGTTGGCATGGGTTGCAGTGACCCGTTTGAACGTGGACAGTCAGCGACATTTTTCTCAGTTTTTATAACATGGTTACGTTATTCCATTCTCTCTGTCTCTCACTGCAGCTCAATACCAGGTGGTGAACGTTATGATTTATGGTAAGACGCGGACTCGCGCGGTAGCCGTTATTGAAACGCTTGTCGCGCTTTTCAGCCTTTGTTCTCCCCGTCTCCCGTCAACCGACAACCAGTTACCACCCGACCGCGGCACGTAGCGTCGCAGCGAGACGTTGCTGTCCCGTCCAAGGTCCAACACAGGTATGGGGACACGGGTCTCCGCAACGACGCACGTCCACCCGGTACGGCATTTGGAATGGTCCGTCTTTTCCGTCACCATCAACGCGATACATTCGTCCGCGAACGCCAATCGTGTTTATTATATCGACGTATAATATTTATTTTGTTCGTGATCTCTTTTTTGTTACTCCTACATAAATTGATTGGGTCTTGCACGTCAACGACTATCACGTCGTGACGCGGGACTCGTACATCCATTTCTGTATATCATTTTAATTAACTGTGCGTCATTGATTATTTTAAACTTGTGTCTAAATGAATGTCACCCAAATATCGTATAAATTGTCGTGAGTGTGCCACCCAAAACCGTACCGCTACAAAGCGGTTGCCCGGATCAGGAACGTGACGGGTAATAGATGCACCTATAATATTATACCTAGCCTAAATAAATAAATAATATATTATACAAATAGTATGGATAAAATGAAATTTTGGAAGTAATTATTATAATTTATGAGCATATGAATATTTTATCTAATTTTTTTTTTTTTTTTTGACAAATTATGCCACATAATTATTATAATATTTATTATTTTATTAACTTTATCATAGTATATGATAAACTATCACATTTAATATGTCCCACTTATCATTATAACTATAATATTTATCATAAATTTTTTATTTCTATCGTTATAATTTTCATTTTATCCATACTATTTGTATAATACATTATACTTATTATTTATTACAAAATACAATATCATATATAATTGCAAATATCAAAATTTGATTTTATCATTTTATACTATTTTACATTATTTTTATAAATAATTTTATTTATTATTTGTATATTTACCTTCCCTATTTTACTGGCTATATATTGTAATCGTGTATATATTAACATATATATATATATATATATATTATTAACATATAAGAGCAACTGGTACATTTAGTTGGGGGCAACTAGTACATTTGGTCGAGGGCAACTGGTATATTTTAAAAATCCCAATAACAGCCATGGGGGGCAACTGGTCAATACCCACATCAACTGTGCCGATCGATAATCTAATGTTATAAATTGTAGTATGTCAATTGCGCCAATCAATTGTTACGTATAATATTTAAATGTGTATAAAACTAGATTATCATTTATTTTACAACCAACAGACAGAAATGGAAATCAAGATATGTTTGAATTTGTAAAAAGGATAAGTTATCACTACAAAAAAGCTCAATAAAGTAATTAAATGAAAATCTATATTGATATCTACATTTTTCTAATTCCTTTTTGTTTTTTTTTTTTTTAGAAAATAAAACTTACAAGTTACAATAACAGCATCAATAATTTTTATAATGTAATTATTTTAATTTATTTTAATTATAACTACATAATTACACTATATTTATATAAACTTAATATTGTATTTTGATATATTGATTTTTATATTTTATTTAATCATTTTCTTTTACAGTGCAATTGAGGTATATCTTTTTAGTATACCTTTTTTATTTCGGCGCATTTGAGGTATATTTTACAGATAGTGTCTCAAAATTGGTGCAATTGACGAACACTAAAATCTTTGACAACACTGCGTTATTATCACGGTTATTCGTTTACGTCTACTGATTATGAACATTTATTTTAATCGCCTTACCAGTATTGGTATGGATGGGTGTAAGGTTTTCAAATTCATTATTTTATATGACCATGGAAAATGTAATAATGGAATACGTAATTGATATGGTGGATTGTAATTAATAGTTATTATTCATTAATATATAATCATCAATACATAATAATATATTATAATTTATAAAAAATAAATACTATACGAGTATATTTAGTTAGGTCGTCCATTATTGTTGAATTTGGAATTTTTTTAACTGAAAATCTACTTGTATATAAAACCAATTACAATTTCGATATACAATATTGTTTTTAATTTTTTTAAATATAAATTTAAATTTTGATCATCATTAAAAACGTTTTTAATTTTGATGTTTTAAATAATTTTTAACAAATGTTATCAAAGTTTAAAATTGATTTCAAGCCCTGGTTTGTATCATCATTTTTGTTACGCAGTACTGTCGAAAATAATAAATTAAAATTTTAATAATTGCGTTTGGGTGAGCTGAATGTCATTAAATTTGAAAGCCGTGATAAATCATCATCACATTTTCAGCTCAGGATAAGTTTCTGTGGTTTATTTACAAGTGAATTTAAATATTAACGTTTGTCATGAATTTTACAACACAATACATCATATACGAATTACGATTGTCGAATATTGTTATGTTCCTAAAATATAATACATAAATGGGTACAGGGTACTTTTAAATTAATTTTCTCATTATTATAATGTCGAATAATAATTCTTACTAGGTTAAGACAATTAGTTGGTTTTCTCCGTATGGCCATTGGAATTAATGCATCAGGCTGAATTATCCATGAATTTTAAAATTAATACATAGTTACTAACAATTCTTATAAATATTTTTTATATTATGTGTATTCACCTACTCTAAAACAAATAAATAAATGTAGTGATTAGAGGCTATTATTCTATTAAAAAGTCAATAATTTACCAGTGTTGAACAAATAAAAAATACTTATACAAGACGTATAATATACCATATAAATATCAGATACTACATATTAGGTATGAAACTGAAAATTTTTTATTTATTATTAATTATTTTTTGTTAATGTTGGGGTTGTTAGCTGTATTTTCCTTCGCTCTGATTGGAGTTTTCGAAGGTAATGGTAAATTGGTTTCATATCTAAAAGAATAATTCATCAATATCAGTCCCTAATAACGCTGCTTCCTTGGCTCCTACTTAAGACACTTGCTACAGTAATATATATATTATAATAAATTTTTTTATTATAAACTATTTTTAGAGTAGTTTACCTAATTAGATTTTATAATAAGTCATATACAAAATTGATCTTAAGAATTGTAGACGTATAAATACCAGAAATTAAATTTTATAGTTCAATTATATTTGAAGCTCAGATAAAAACTAATAAAGACACTACGATTTTAAGTTAAGAGAATTTTAAATGAATTGTTTTCAAAATTAATTTGTTATTTTATTCAATTTTATGTGATGTGCTCAATTTTGTTTCTCAAAAAGTTTTTTCTGACTTTTGACTATTAAACAAAAAATCACAGTTTTATATTATACCTCTTATAATTTTTTATTTTCTGTGTAATCGTTCAATAATCTCAACAATCAATAGGGTGAACTTATTTTGATAATCAGTTTTTAATTAAATTGTACGTTGGATAAAATCCAACACATCCTCTCTTGATCTCCTATATCCTTTTGAAACTACGCGTTTATTCAAACAAATAAAACGTGTACAGAATACATTTATCAATGTTGACCGCTAAATGAAAATAAAGCAAATTATGCATGAGTGTGTTCCGCATATTATATAGTGTATAAACCATAATTACTACATTCATTGAAAGCACACCTATTAGAATACATTTGTTCCTATATTACTGTATTTGCATATGTAGCTTCATAATTTTTTCATCTAGTTTTAGGATATCTATATAAGATCCGTATATATATATATATATATATATATATATGTTTATATGTGTGTGTTCAGGGAAATGTATTGAAAGTTTTTAAACTGCTTAGTTTCAATTTTCGTACAAAAAACAATTTTAAAATGCATTGTAATAATTAATAATAGAATAATATTTTCGTACTTGTTGACACTTATATTTTTTTCATTGGAATTCGTTCGAAACTAAGTTTTAATTATTTTAAAACAAAATATTTTTTGTTTGTAAAGAATATATTTTTCATGGTTTCAATAAGTATTATTACATTTTCACTCATAGAATTTAAGTACGATAAACTTATTTTGTTCTACGACCAAAGTATTGTTTTGTATTATTTTCATTGAATACAATTTATTTACCTATATCATGAGAATTTCAAGCTACTCCACTTTTAAAATAGAGGGAACATTTTATCGATTTTTGATTATCAGCCTATTTAAATATAGATAAATATGTTTTATACGTAATTGGATACACAATGATGAAAAGTTAAAGTCTCTTTAATTTGTAAGTGTTAATGCGTGTTATCAATTTATGTATAATATACAGATTCACCAATATAAACATAACATATGTTATGTAACATAAAATGATAGCAATGAAAATTTTAATAGAAAGCAGTGTCTTATAATATGTTGTTGAAAAATAATGAATTGTAAAATTAGTTCATGTTATTCTCATAGGTACAGACGTCTCGTGTAATAAAAACCTATTTCAGTGGTGGGAATTATGGATTCAAAATTGTTTTATTTTTGTGTAATAAACTAATAAATTAGTAATCTCTAATAACTGAAAAGTATGTTAAAGTCATTGTTTGAATTTTCATAAATAAAAAAAAAAAAATGTCTAGTCTATGGTGGTTTAGATTTGTGAGCGAAAATAGATTAGATTGCGGCGAACTTAATTTTTTGTATCAGTCATTTCGATCTAGGACAAATCGCCGTTGCCGTTTCGCCGTCGTCACTTCGTCTTAAAACCATTTCACCATCCCCATTTTGACGTGAAGCCACTTCGTCGTCAAAAAATACCCGATAAGTTAGTAATAGTAATTTTAATGATATATTTTAAGCATTAGAGGTATACTCATTATAATTTATTTCACTCCAAAAAAATTTAAAAAATATTTAGATACCGACAAAAGATATTATTCAAAATTGTAAGTAATTACAAAAATCTTGGTTTAACTT
The DNA here is from genome assembly GCA_025469195.1 of Chaitophorus viminalis. Taxonomy (NCBI): domain Eukaryota; kingdom Metazoa; phylum Arthropoda; class Insecta; order Hemiptera; family Aphididae; genus Chaitophorus; species Chaitophorus viminalis. The sequence goes on from JAIPRK010000007.1 coordinate 373,549, forward strand.
CATTTTTGCGAGGAATTTCCTAAAATTTATCTTTAAAATAATGTTATTATTATAATTAAATATTTACGTGTTATTCATCTTTATTTATTTATTTAGTTATTCATTTTTTTATTTATTTATTATGATTTATATAGTGATAATGCAAATAATAATACCGATAATAATGATTTCCCCAATACATATTATTAAATATATAAAAATAATATGTCATGTTCAATTTAAGTATTATTATTATTAAATATTGACGAATGTTATGTAAATACTCATAATGATTAAAATATATCATCAAAATTTATTATCGTTATAAAATATTTATGAGTTTATGATTTTTTTTATGAGTGGATTTTTTTTAACGGTGAAGTGGTGACGTCGAAGTGGCGATGGTGAAACGTCGTGTTCGCAGTCATTTTCTCATTGTTAGTTTTTACGATAAAAATGAATAATGGATTATGTATATCAACTGATTAGTCTGAAAATCGACAGCCACAACTTGTTTTCATCATTTAGCTGTATGGATGATGTGTGTCTACCTCTTGAATGCAATCGATTATAGCGACATCAAGTAGCAGCTTCCACGTAGTCACTATCAATTATAAAATCAACGGTTGTATCAATCCAAAAAATCTGAAAATCTCAATTTTATTGCCATTGTTACTAAAATAAGTGTTCCTTTTGTATATACAAATATTATTGATTTCGGTGATTTTTTGCCTTCGACTTCTAGAGTTCATTGTCTTAAATAATTGATATTTGACTTTGATAAGTACATTGTTTTATTGACAGTTAAATTAATTAAATTGTTTAGGTATGTATTAAAACCACCCTTTATTATTTCGAATAACTACATCCATTATATTTCATATAGCTGTTGGTTACTTAAATGTATAACATCATGTTATTTGTATGTTTAATTATATTATTAACTTATTCCGATTATATTTTGTTGAATTAGATACTTTTAAACATGTAAAATGTTGATGTCATATTAATAACTATATTAGTAAAATTTAGATTCATTCCTTTTAACAAACCACAGGAATAAGAAACTTAAAATTTTTTACACTACATATTTTTATTAAATGACATTTTTACTGACTAGTTGTTTTAATGTTCTATACAGTTATCTATAGTATGATTATAAATACCATTGATGTTATTAGGAATATAATTATATAAGCTAAAAAAGGTTATGGTTTGATTTTGATACGTACCAACAATTTCATTGTGCTAGGTTTTAAAATGTTATTTTTGAGTCAAAATCGATTTGATTAGGTGTATCGATTTTTTGTGACTGATGATAGAGGATAGATAGTCGAACATTTCAAAATAGTTTTGGTATTGTGTAAATAATAATTCGTATCTTGTATTCAATAATAAAAAATAACAATACAGGTATTTATGTATAAAGAATTAAATATAGCACATTAATGATCGAGTACCTTTTTATTTACATATTCATTATAATATTAATTACCTTATAAGGATAAATTATATAATTAATATTTATATGTATACTTGCTGATATAACATATATCCAAACATTCAATAACGTATGCATAATATTGTAAACATTTTTCAAAAAAAAAAGGATTTATTTAAAATATTATGAAGTAACTAACTTACATGAAATTATGTACCTAATATTATAGGGGAGACTGGCTTAATATGCTAATCATAAATCATTTTTTAATTTTTAAACAATGGAAACAAATAATATTAGTTAACACATGAAACTTGAGCAGCACATTTATATTTATATTATACAAATATTTCTGAAATCAAATTGTACATTGAATACAAACATATAATTTTAATTCACCATTTTTGAAAATGTATCTATACTACATTATTTTACCCGTATGGTAACGCTGGTACTTAAAATGTTGATACTTACTAATAGTTATCAAAAGAAGACGTAAACACTATGGTTATACGTTGTGATGACGACGCACAAAAGAAACTTCGTTCAAGAGTGACTGATTAAAAATGTATAAAATTGTATGTACACCAATATATAATTTGGAGCCGTATAAGGTGGGTGATAGAGCATTTATGGTGATTGGTGATAGCATCATATTATTAGATCTGTATTCAACATAAATATTAAAGTTATGTGAAATATAACCTTCTTCGATAAAATAATAACCAATTTTTTACTTCTTAGTTAGTCATTCCAAAAAATCCAAGTTTAAGATGTTTGAGATGTAGTCAACCATTTTTTTTCTATCATAGATGACAAACAGCTTGGTCAACCAAGACAATTCACTATTCCTTTTACTATTTTATTTTCATTATGAAAATAACAACGAAGTGTAGATTGAGGTACGTTAAACTATTTGGAAGCTTTAAGTCATTCCATTTGTTTATTTTGTACAGCCAATATAGTTTCTTCATAATTTCTTTCGGCCATGTTTGTCGTTCAGTTTTTCTTTTTTTTTTTTGAAAAATACTCATTTATTATAAATTACACAGAGTTCAAAAGAACAAGTTTAAAATAAATAATAATGTAATAAATATATCTACCACCTGTAAGCAAAGCTTGTGATGAAGGTAGAGGAGTTACAAATTATAATAATTAATATAATAATTGAACAATAGTATAAATATAAAATAAACACATTATACAAGTTTCAGTACATAAACACAAATAAATCAATATACATAAATATTAGTCTAATAAAGTGACTAACCAGTTAACAATCAATTTTTTAAGATTTAACTTATTAAGATTTCTAGAATTTTATAAATTTTATAATGGGATACCATTATTAACTACAATGAATAAAAATAAAATACAATCCATAATGTTTTAATTATTATGTTAATCCTTATAATCATAATAATCTATAATCTATTTTACCTGTAATAATATTTAAATATAAATAATAGGTAAAAATGTACCTATAATCATAATAAATTTTACTATGGGTATAAAACGACACATTGCTACCTATGTAATTTCATCTGATATCAAACAAGTTTTTTCTAAGTTTTTATGGCAAAAGTATTATAATAAACGTATTTATAAAACAATTATTGTAATATAGCTAATTTTTTTATCTCGCTTTTTGTATTCGGTTTATTTCAGTATATTATCATAAAATTGATTGTCTGATAACTGATAAGGTTAAAACATGTGGTCACCGTATACAATTACATGGAGGTTATATGTCATGTATAAACAAGCGTCTTAAAATATCAATAATTCTGTGAAATGTGTTATAATACCCTAATATTTCATATTAAGCCAGTCTGCCCCATATAGAGTATATGATAAATGTTATACAGAGTAATTCGTTTAGGATTCTCACCCCTATTTTTGGTCGTAAAAATGCTAAAATTTGTATTTTTTTTTTCATTTTTAAGTTACCATAACAACTATGTTATTCACTATTTTTTCTTTAAGGAAACCCCAGGTATGCCCTGTGGCGATACAAATTTTGTTTTTTCAAATGGAAATCCCATGTTTTCCATGTGAAATAATATTCAGTTCATTTTCTGGAATTTTTGGTGTAACGTACCTAATCAAATTTCGGACCAGTATTTTCGGAATTATTCAAATTTAAAATTTTGTGTGAAGGTGTTAAATTAATATTAAGTACCCGATAATTAACTTTACATATGCAACATTAATAAGAAAATATTTATTATGATTACAATTTCATAATTAAAGCTCAATGATAATTAATTATCAATAATACTTATACGACTGCAGATAGCAGATATCTGTTCCATTACAAGATTCGATGTATATATGTAAATATGTTAATTCTTATCATCACACAACACAATTACTAATTAGTGCTTATATTCAATTCGCAATATCTAATTAGTAGCAAATAGCGCTGACAAATTACATTACAATGTTACAGATTATAGGAATATTTCCGTAATATTTAAATTTAAATAACTCAAAAACTACTCTTTCAGATTTTGATTTTGATACATCAAAATTCACAAAAAAATAATCCCAATGGTATACCGCAATGAAAAAAGGGTATTCCCATTTGAAAAACAAAAGTTTTTATTGCCACAAACCATACTAAGGGGAAAAAACCATACTAGGTAAGGAAAAAAAAAATAGCGGACATCATAGTTTTTGTGGTAATTTGAAGATTAAAAAAAAAGAAATTCAAATTTTGTTATTTTTACGACCAAAAATGGAAGTGAGCATCCTAAACAAATCACCTTGTATATATTAAACAACAAGTAATTTTTGAAATATTAAAACTTTTAAAAAAATAATTTTCTCGTATATGTAAAATAGTAAATTAACTCAAAATATTGTCATAACTTCTGCGAGTTAACAAAAAAATATACTCTAACTTTATATAGTAAAACATTACCTATAAGACTTTATACGTATATACTTGTATTTTGTATTGGGTAATAAATTAATTATAAATACTAATTATGTTTTTATGTCGTAATCGTAATATTGTTATGGTTATTATTTTTTTCTTGTTATAAAACAAACATGAATAGGGTTAAAATAGTTTTTAATTATATGTCAACTTATTAATTACTTAACATAAGTTTAACATAATGATTTTGACACCTGCAGATTAAAATAACCTTTGAAACGAGTAAATAACCTGCATGTATAATGATAGGTTTATGTTCTAATTATTAATATTATTATTAATTTTACAATAATACATAGGATTGTTAAAATAAATAACACAATTTAATGAATAATTTAAAATGGTTTGTGAACTACAAATACGTTTACCTACATTAACAAATAGAATCCTAATTTCATTAAAAATTAATTAGGTATTAAAAAAGGGGCGAGATCCTATAGTATGAGTTACAGAGATGGGTGATATTGCATTATATTTATTTTAAATTTGAAAAACTAAATAATTGAGAAGATGTAAGAAGTCGGATGATCATTTGATATTTATAATTGTAATAGCTAATAGGACACAAAAAAATGTTGGCTTACTTATGACAATTGATATAACAAATACCAATTTCAAATCCCGTCTTCGGGTAAAAACTTTTTGCTATCTTTTATACTGTTTATCTCCATTATTCGACAAACTATTGAGAAAATAAAAATTGTCACCCAAAAGTACCAAAATTCCCTTTCCAAAAATGTATAGGTTTGTATACATTGGAGCACTCCTGGTTGAAATAATGTACGCGAACAACACAAAAAATAAACAGCACACATCTTGATAAAACCAATATATTTTTCGTTTCACTCAGAATTTAAAATACAATGAAAATATTGTATATGATACAATAACGATAAGGTAAATACTTTACCTATACAAAAACTACCAAGTGGCTTACACCACTAACCTAGTGACTCTCTATCAATTATTAATTTCAATACATACATCTGAAAATTTTTATATTGTTAAAATATTAGTGTAAGTAAAGAATAAATATTGTATTTTATAAAAATAAATGCAGTTAAAAATTATTTGTGGACTGTAAATGTATGTGTCAAAAGAAATTTTACAAAGAAAACTTATAATAATAATAAAAAAATGCTATGATACTGTTAGTCCTTTATGTGTCAGTTCCTCGGTTGTATTATTTGTATACAAATGAAAGCAATGATGTATAATCGTTTTCGAAAAATCATTCCGAGTGAAAGTTACTCTAAAATATATAACATTAAATATCTCTATATGAAAGAATCTTATTGTAAATTTGTCCATTGAACTTTTTTATTATAAAATAACCATTTTGAACTTAAAAACTATATATAATAACTATTTTAATCCTTATTAGGTGTATATTTCAAGTAATAAATAATAAATAAATATATACCTATATAATATAAATGTCGAGAAATGTATATTTATATCTTACGTATTAAACTTCTATAACATATAACTTGTTTTATCAAAATCTTAGAAAATGTAATATGGGTATACTTCTTGTTGATAAAAATGTAGCATAATTTAGTACACGTTATTATATAATAATACGACTATATAGTACATACATACATACGAGTTTAATACATAATTAGTATATAGGCAAATAGGTTTAACTAATTTAAAAGAAGTTTAAAACTACATACCAAAATGGTTTGATACCTGATCAAATTAATGTAATTATTATAATAATATAATAGTTACTTATTATAACTTTCATTTCATATTTTAATCACTAATTTGAAGTGAAAATGTCTATGTAATGGTTTTTACATTCATATGATATACAATCGTATGAATAATTTCAACAAAGTTAAAAATACATTGTATCTACTTAAGTATATGTCTTATATAAAAGGAAAATTAACCCTCTGAAAGTGTGGTTCTTATTTACATTTCTTTGAATAAAATTAGTAATATTGTGTTTTATGGTTTTAACATTTGAAAATTGAACGAAAAAATATGCATAAATAATATTTTAAATGTTATTTTAGTATTGGCAAATGATTTTTATGTGCATTTACTATTTGTGTATACTTAGAGTCTGTATATAGTCAGTAACGGTATGTGTTTAAAGACATGACTTTATCGTTTTTCATATGAAATTGAATATTTATATCATATCATTTGAATATGTCAGCCCTGTACTACACTTGGATAGTTTCTTTTCTTAATTGTTACTTAGAAGATTTGACCATACCAATAACCATAATGTTTTAAGTGGACTATAAATAGATTTATATTTAATTTTTTAATGGCAGCCATACTTTGTTTTTTTTTTCCTTAATTTTTGTGTAACTGAACAAATATATTAAGTTTAATTTTACTAAATAAAATAATTGATAATTTTATAATTTTTTATTTGTTTTTAAATCAATGTGTCTGACAAATACACCAAAGCAATTTTGAAACAGCTTTTTTTATTTTTTATTGATTATATTTGTAAATTATTGAAATAATTTTTATTTTTTAAATTCTGAATGGAGTGATAAATGAATTGATTTTACATATTTAATGTTTTATATAAAATTTTTACTATTTATTTAGATCGGCATTTTCGTTTCAAAATATTTTACTTATTATAAAGCTACTCATATTTATAGTTATATGAAATTTTCAATTTTTAGATTCTGAACGGAGTGATGGAATCTATTGGCTTTACAATGATGTGTTTTTTTTTTTTCTTTTGTAATTTTTATTTATTTGTGTCTGAGAACACCTTTTTTGGTAGCAAAAATGCTTCAATTTTCTTAAACAGCAACTTTTCTGAAAGAAAAGTGAATGTAAATAGTACTTGTGCAAGTCAAAAATCCATCTCTTTCAGAACTTTTTAAAAACGTCGAAAGAAACGATAAAAAAATTACGAAAAAACAGGAAATTTTACGCAAAACCGCATTTTGAAAAAATACAATTTTTTAAAATGCTCTAACTCAAAAATGAAAAATCGCAAACACTTGAAATTTTCACCAAATCTTTATTTTAGTTTTTTATATACATGATTAAATTTTCAAAGTATTTTGACATATTTTGACTTAATTATAGACCCTTTAAATTTTCGATTTTCATAAGTTTTTTTTCGAAATATCTATAAAATTTATTTGGCTGTCCGAAAACCCTTGAAAATTTAATACAATGTTTATTATAAGTTATACTTATCATAACTAAAAATTATCAGAGATCGTTTAACTCAAATTTTTTTTATAAGCCCATAAATTTCAAATATATATAAAATGTGTCAAAATTATGCTAATTTGCAAGTTATTTTGTAGATAAAAATTTATAAAATTTTTTCTATTTCTAACTAAAGTTCAAAATTTTAACACTAGGTTATCTATAAGCTACTCTTAAAAAATCTATAAAAAAATTTCTACCGGACTTAAAGGAATAAATTTTATGAGCGTTTGAAATATTAATTTTTACGAAATTGCGTAAAATAGTGATTTTTCCTCAAACGATTTTAAATATTTGTTATAATTCAAAAAAAATAAGTCGCAGATACTTGAAATTTTTACCAGCTGTTAAGATTGGTATTTCTTTTATATTTTTCAAAATATTATAATGATTTTTAAGCTACTTATCAGCATTAGAAATTTTGAAATTTTGGAATTTTTTACATTTTGTTTTATGACCGTTGATAAAAAAAAATTGACTTATACGCGATGATTTACAAGTTATATTGTAGTTGAAAATTCATAAAATTTTAGATTCTGAACGGAATGATGGAATCTATTGGTTTTACAATGATGTGTGTTTTTTTTTTATTTATTTTTTTTTGTGACTGACGACACCTTTTTTGGCAAAAAAAATGCTTCGATTTGCTTAAACAGCAACTTTTCTGAAAGAAAAGTGAATTTAGATGGTACTTGGGCAAGTCAAAAATCCAAATTTCAATATTTTTTTAAAAAATTGAAAAAAACTATAAAAAAATTATGAAAAAACGGGATATTTTACGCAAAATCACGTTTTTACAAAATACATTTTTTTAAAATGCTCTAACTCAAAAACGAAAAACCACAACAAATTGAAATTTTCACCAAATCTTTATATTGGTATTTTCTATACGTGGTTATATTTTCAAAGTATTTTGACATATTTTGACTTATTTATGGACAGTTTAAATTTTTAAATTTTGTAAAAAAATTTTTTTTAAACATCTATGAAATTTTATTGGCTTGCCGAAAACTCTTGAAAATTTAATACAAGATTTATAATAAGTTTAACTTATCGTAACTAAAAAATATCGGAGATGGTTTCACTCAAATTTTTTTTATAAGTCCATAAAGTTCAAATTTGTATAAAATATGTTAAAATCACGATAATTTGCAAGTTTTTTGTAGTTGAAAATTCATAAAATTTTTTCTGTTTATACTTAAGGTTCAAAATTTTAACACTTGGTTATACATAAGTTACTCTTCAAAAATTTATAAAGCAATTTCTACTGGACTTTAAGAAAACATTTTATGGTTGTTTGAAATTTAAAGATTTATAAAATTGCATACTATTGCATTATATTTCAATTTAAATATAAAATACTATATTATTATAATATACCCATTAACTCATTTTAGACCAACATATCATCTTCGTTCAGAATCGTTATTCGTATACAATGATACCTATCATTGCATTCAAATTTAACAAATCTATTATAATGACCTATCCTATGAACGAGGTGCACTCCACCCCCAACTTTACAGCAGAACGAGGCCCATCCGGTTATTTTTTATAATTGTTGATAAAAATTTTATTAGAAAAAAAATATTTAAAAATTTAATAGAAGAACTTTCGTTCATAAATTATTAAAATACATGTGCAAATATCGACAAAATATTACAATTTAAATATATTATAGTATATACCTATTCTAGACTGACAAATCATCTCTGACCCGAATCATTTTTCGTATACAATGATACCTATCATTGCATTTAAATTTACTATATCCATTATAATTATCGAGGTTCACTCCACCCCTATACTGACAGCAGAGCGAGTTCCTGGTTTTTTTTTTTTAGTTTGATTTTTTATGTACTCAGCTTAATAAACTCCGATACAGATAAAATTGATGATTTGTTAAATTATAAAATATAATATGAAGTGTTTGCAAAAACAAATCTAGTTCAAAAAGTGTTATTTTTAAAATATAATTACAAAAGGAAATATATGCAAATACCAAATACGTAGAGTATAAATGGTATTAATGATATTATGCATATTTTTATTTATTTACTTATTTATCTTATTTTCTTAAATTTATCCGTACCCTTTTCTTATATGCTTCTATATTTAGCTAAGCACAATAGAGTTGAATATTGACATTTTAAATATTTTTAATATTTTTGTATGAGCGACACTGCTCATGCGCTTATTTTAAAAAGTTATTTTTATCTGGAGTAATGAACAAAATCACAGTGTTGGGCTTAATAACTTATACATAAAAATAAATGACGCTAATGACATGATTATCTATGCAGATTTTAAACAATCGTATTATGAGTTATTAAAATCAATTGCATAAGTGTGTACTGTGTTGAACATCATACTCATTAGTATTGTAGTTGTTATGAACAGTTATTAATATATTAATGATTAATTAAATTCACCAAAATTTTCGAAATAGATTTTTTTTTCACGTAAAACTAATGCCGTCAATTAGTATTCCTTATTAAATTAAGTGCGAATAAAATGCTCATTATTAGAAACGTTTAATATTAATTTTATAAGATTATCTATGTATTGTGTGATCAAATTATCTTCCAAGTAGGTACCCAATTAAAGAAAAAAAAATAACGATCGTTTGTAGAATTATGGCCAAAATAAAAAAAACTTATATTACAAGTTGAATACTAGAAACAATTTATTTAAAACACTAGATTTTCATTTAGTAAGCAAAAATTTGATGAATAACTTAATTTATTCTTAAAAACCCTTCTTATCGTTACAAATGTCAACTTTGGTATCCGTGATGTTTTAGACAGCGTCGTTAAATTGTCACCGATTGTTTGTAGACTGATATATTTATTTAATAGTTACTAACACGCTGAGATTATAATGTATTATGAATTATGATGTATCCATGTATTCATTTTAATATATTGTTCATCATCATTCTTAATGATGAGTGTCGTATTAAATCAGAAAACTGTAATATAGTATATGACGAAGTATATTAAATACACTGCACAAAGCAAAATAATATTACATGGTGTCGGTGTTTTTGAGAATACGCATAATCTCCTTGAACAACTGTAATGAATAAGATGTAATTATACCCAATTATATTATTTACATAAGAACGCTATGATTAAAAGATATATAATCTGTGCTCTATGAGATATCATGTTTTGCATGTTTTAAAATATTTGTATGAGCTTTTGAATCATTTAATTAAGTTAATGAGCTTTTATTTAATTAAATTTACGATGATTAAAATAAAAATTGTCATAGTTATTTTACCGCAATAAGTTTTTCCGATTTTCAATATTATTTTATTTGTTTGGATTCAGATATTTTCTAAATTTAAAAGATACATCTATTATGTTTTTAAGCCGTAAATGCATATTAATATTATGTTATGAAACGTATTTTTTTTTATAGTAATTTAGCGCATACAAAATTCAGCACATACACGTATAATCAATTTACAATATGTACTTTGTAGCCTACTAGTGTGTATTAATTGCATGATATGTACGAGATTAAATTGAAAATTGATTCGATAACTGTAATTATATAATGCACGTGCGATTAGGCCATGGCAATGGGATGACCAGGTTGTGTAGTTCGGTCGCGTTGCGTCGTATAAGGCTTAATCCGCCAAACGAACGGGTTGAGAGCTATAGGCCGGGTAACCCACACACGACCCGTGCCCACACGCGCACCAATTTCCTTTACGGAGTGCTTGACGCGATATTGGTGAGTAAAACCGAAAGCGTGGTTAGATGTATTACATTATTAATTATATTATCATTTCAGTGTGTCAGAGGGGGGGGGCGGCAGTGGACGACCCGCGATAATCTGATTATCGTACAGCGGCCGCAAAGCAGAGAGTGAGGGGTGGGGAAGAGATGGAAAACCGCGGCTTTACGGGTGAGGCGCAGTGAATCCCCAGCGAGTGGTAGCGGCCACTTGTTGGGACCGTTCCAGACGCTCGGTGCGAGTGAGTCGGCGGCGGCGGCGGCGATACGGTTGCGGCGAGATCATCGTTTCCCTCGAGCGCGCATGTCCATACCGCGGACGCCGCTCATCGCATCGAACGTGCATGTCCGCCGCCGCTATAAACATCGCTCGCCCCACCGCCGGTCCGCGGGTAAGGCACGTATTATACTTTTTTTACGACGAAGCGATGGACGTGTGGGCCCAACGCTAAATACGACACCCCACCGTCGCGGGATCTCGCCCACCGTCTACGCGGAACACGCGCGCGGCCGCCGCCGCCGGTACGAAGACGACTGACGTTCGCCGCGATCGTCAGCTGCTGCTGCTGCTGCTGCTCTCTCGTCCGCCACCGCCACCGCCGCCGCCGCGAGCTTTACAGCCACCGCCGCCGTTGGCCGACCGCCACCTGCATCGCGACACCAGTCGTTTCCCGCGCAGGGCGCAGCGTGTACGCATCGCGTTCTACACAGCGCACGGGCACTATACTACGTTTACTACGAACACCGCACACAGCCGCCGGACACGAATTTCCGCCACGACGTTTTCCCGCGATTTTGCCAGCCGCCACCCGTCCACCACCCGTCAGCGGTGACGATTTCCCGCGAGCGCCTCCTCCCCGCCATCGAAACCCACCCACCGCCGACGGCGCTGCCTGCCGCTGCCTGCCGCTGCCTGCCGCTGCTTGCCGCTGCCTGCTGTTGTCCACTGCGCTTCGGTGGGGGGAGGAAACCCCTCGCTGAACACGCGACCGCCGAGAAACACCCATCGGCACGCGTGTACGACGGCCAAACACTCGCGCGCACGCACCCACGCACTTGCAACGCACGCACGCACTCACGCACCGGCACGCATTCGCATGGTGTCAATCGTCGTGTTCGCGTCACCGCCGTCATGAACCTGTACGAGTACGCGGCCCTACCGCATCGCAACCGACAGAACGCGTTGTAGACACGCTGCCGCCAACCACCGCTAGTAGTACCTACACCGGTACCGGTAGTGGTCATAATAATACACCAGTAGTGTAATAGATAGACCAGTAGCATACATAATATAGCAGCAGTGCAGGAACATTATAATATTAGGGACAGGATCCGGACGCGTGCACAGTGACATTTTCACCGGTGGATAGGCACGACAAACGGCCACAAAACGGAGCAGATACGGAAAATCATGGGCTGCGTTCAGTCGCTGTTCAACCGTACGTATAATATTATAGGCAGTAATATTATATAAATATTTTGGTTCTCGAAAAAAGAAATCTTTAAATATGTATTATATTTTCATATTTTTATTTTTATTTATTTATTTTTATCCGTTTTTCCATCCTTTGCGGACGCAACTGTAGTACACCCGTCACGTATCCAAACGCGTTTTCCTTTCCTCCTTCTACGCTCCGTCTGGCGCGGCGCACGCTTCCGCAAAACTTTTACCGCATCGTTTGCGCGCGTACACGGGACAACACCACCATCACTATACCCGAGTGCCGGGTGCAACTCTATAATATTATTATTATTATTATTATTATTATTATTAAAATATATACATAGCATTGTTGCTATATTGTTATTATTATTTACTATATTTTTGCTGTTGCGTTGTTGTTGTTGTTGTTGTTGTTGTTGTTTAACGAATGGTACAATAAGTGAATGCGCCACAGGGTGATTCTCAATTGTAAAGTATATCACGGTGTACGCGTGCAGTGCATATTCGTGCACAGAATACGCGCGTAGATTTATATTAGATAAATAATAATACCCTAGATATATCCTGTCTAATAATTATTTATTCATAATTGTTATTAATACATTTTATTCATTTTTTCCGTGTTGAATTTTATGAATTAGCGCGGAAAACCCCGTCTAACGACATGTACTACAGGGACGTATATTTGTTTCACCGGATTTCTCGTTTTAATTATTTGTTTTCTAATTCTTCTTCTCCATCTTGGGCTTTTGAAAATAACATTCTCTGGACTGTGTGAAGTCGATTTCTGCTCACCGACGACCGACACTTACTTAACCCATCTGTCTCGATTAAAATATTATACGTGTACTCGTATATGAGTAAAATCACGATTCCGCGAAAATTCGAATTGACTACCTGTATTTATGAAACACGTAACATTCCGCGTAACATCACTGTTTCCGATGGGTTAATTTTCGATTCAAAGAATTAAATTAAGAGAATGTCGGCGAATTCGGATTAATTAATTATACGTACCATCTTATGAACACACAACTTTGGTAAATTCATGAAGTTCACCCAAGGTTTGATTATTAATAATCTCAATTACTACAACCGTCTACATGTTTTATTTTTATTATTATAATATAATTACCTATTTATTTGTTATACATTGTTCAACCGACGTGAATCCATAAATCCAATTCAAAAAAGTTGATGCTCGGAAAATGGGTAAAATAATAATTTTTTTCTTTACATTTTCTCGTGCATGATATCGAAAATGCTTTCACTAAAATTACAAATATTCGTCCAAATGATTTGAAAAATGTATATTCTGATTTTGTTTTGAATAATTTTTCGAGTAATGATTTTAGTATCCTTCAAATCTGGTGGTGAAAACACTATATTATTTTAATCCAGGTTAAACCTCGAGTTAAAAATATAATAAAAATCAATATAAATTATAAATTAATCGAATATTTATTGAGTGGAACAGCAAATTATATACTCGTATTTATTATATTTTTATATTAAATATTCAAATATTATTGTTATTATTTTACACTTGATAAAGGAGTATACATATTTTCCGCAATAAGTTTATTTTATGCGACTGGTTATACTTTTTTAGTTGTATTCCATTCCGGTAGCACATGCATCGCTGTAGTTTTTGTGTGAAATCATATTAATTTTGGTTGGAAAAAAAATGTCTTTTATGCGCCGAGAAGTCATGGAAAATAGTGTAGAAAAAAAGGTCGCTTTTGCGGAATCGGCCGCTAACCATATACACGTATATATACGATGCTGTTGTTCATTGTCAACAGAACCAGTGCACATTTCACGTTTGCATTATCTTCAACTACCTGCTTGAAACATTTTATTTATCCCCACGCTATTTCATTATTTATTATTCGTCAAATTCATAATAGTAGTGAATCGTGTGTAGAATATTTTTTAATTGCCGTACAAAAGATAAAAAAAAATAAAAAAATACTGACAGTAATAAATTTTAATTTTTTTGTAGTATAGTGGAATTTTATTTTTTAGTTTTATTATTTCATATGATCGCATAAATATCAGTTTCCCATGGAAATCAAGTATCTGTCACCCGACTGATCCCTAATGCGTTGGTTTTTTTTTTTTTGATTATTATTTTATGCTTACACAAATGACATTATGTATCTTTGTATTATTATGAATGTACGAAAAAAATTGTAAATTTTTCATAATAAGTGAACCCTTTTTTTACACTAGTCTAACAAACGAAACATTTAAATTTCTAGAAGGATTTTCCCGAGACATTTTTTTTTTTACTTTGCCTGGAAAATCCAACACAAATAAAAACAAACACGTATGCAAAAATATTAAAACACATTAAAAATGTTATATTATACTTAACTATCTACATCGTTTTTTTATATGATAATATGATAATGGTTTTAAGTATACCTATTAGACGAAACAATTTAGTGAAATATCTAAAATATATAATGAGCTATTAAGATGATAAGTAATAAGCTAATAACTATGTACTGAAAAGAGTAGAAAATAAAATGAATTGTCCTACTCGAAGAAAAAAATTATTTTAACTCCGTTTTTTGTTTTTGGCTTATAATTATACATATCATTTTATTTTTGTATTATTTTTATAAAAATGTACATTCATTGTTTTTATACTTATGTGGTATCTTGCTTATAAAATTAACAATAAAATTAGGTATAACCTATTATACAAATAATATGTTTGCTTGTACCCACACATTATGCTATTACTTAATATTTTTTATAAATTATAATATATTGAATGTTTAAATACTGCTGCATGTTTCAACTAGCTTTTAAGTATTTCAACAAACACATATAGAAAATATTTAATAATTATAGGTACGACTAAGTAAGTTGTTAATGTTGGAGTATAAAGCAGTCCAAAGTTGCTATATTACAATAATAATATTACAGTTTTACTGTTTAAAACGGTATGAATCCTACGTGAGACTGATTTTACTATTAACATTCAAATACTATACGTACATATTATACAAATATATTATATCAATACAGCTGGTATATCATAGAATTGAGTTTAAGGAGTGACTAAATTAAGTGTATAATAAATAGGTCCAATACGGGGGTCATAATTATTATAATTCTTAATATAACATAGTTAAACCTAAATAATGAAATAATTACACGTGTTTGTACGTAAAACACGTTTAAATAATATGTTGACAATGTTTCTATTTAAAATTATTTTCTGGTCATTTACAATAAAAACAGGTTTGAAAAGTGTTAATATTAAAAATAGTTTACCAACAAAATAGGAGGTATATATGTTAATATGTTATTTTAAATTTACTTTTAAAACAATGTATCATTTAGTACTGTAAAATGATTATTCAAATATTTATTTTATGTAATTTAATTTTAGATTCTGAACGGAGTGATGGTTTTACAATGATATGTGTTTTTTTATTTTATTTTTAATATCATCACGTTTTGGAGGTAAAAATGCTTCGATTTTGTATACAATGATACTTAGCATTGCGTTAAGATGTAACAAATCTATTATAATGATCTATCCTATGAATAAGGTACACTCCACTCCCTACTGTATAGCAGAGTGAGGCCTATCCGGTTCTTTTTAAAATTATTATTATAACAATAAATGTACAAATAATAATACCAGGTTTCTTTCTTCTGTTATTATTAACCTTTTAATATTTTTTTTAAAAATTCGTAATTTGTTTTCATCATAACGTAATACTTATTGAAGTATTTAAAATATAATTTTGGGCCGTTTCTTTCAGTTGTTATGGCTTCCAAATAAACTAAACGTATAATATGTGGCAGAAAATTACAAAATATTAAATAAAAGTATATGTTACCTGTCGAAGGAAATTGTAAATCCTCATTTAAATAAGCTAGTTTTTTTTTTCATTGTTTACTATAAATAACAGTGACTAATTGTGTAAATGTCAATTTAAAAGTTATAATATCTATTACATATTTATATATATTATATCTATAATTATTATATTATCTTACATTATTTTTGTAATCATTTTCATTAGTATATCTTACCAATTGAAAATCTGTGGCATTTATAATTATCTAGACACTTTTATATATAGTCACTTGAAAAGATGGTTTATGTAAATTTGAAATGAAACTTTTGAATTTTAATAACCCAGAGTGCCCTAAACACATCATTCATATCATCTGTTTTCCCATGAGTACAGATATCCATATTTCTAGCTGGCATATTTATTTTTTTGTATCTATATTTACCCTTTCAATAGAACCGGGACTTTTGTTTTACCAAGGTAAACGTCAATCATAACAAAGATAAGGGAAGGGAAGATTCAATAACATCGAAAAAACTAATTTCCACTTATTGGACAATATTTTTAACACCCTCCTTTCAAGCGCGTTAGTTTTTGGTTTTAAAGGCGTTTAATCCATTCCGTAGAATATAATATACCTACAGTGAGCAGTGGCATATACGCTCTTTATTGTCAGCGAAAGTTAAAACACTCCTTTCGCTGTCAAAGGTTTTAGTGTATACTGATGATATAACATATTATTATATATCATGAGTGTGTCTTTATAATTTAATGCGAATCAATTTATATAAGCTTAATAAAATTAACCACTGTATTTTGCTGTCAACTAAAAAAATTACTGTAACGACGAGAGTAAAATTATAAGTAAAAAATTACAACTTTATTATAAATGTTGATACATAAGATTTAGAATTGTTAAAATACAATATTTCCAATCCATTTGATTCCTAATGTACCTAAACTATTAGAATATAATTTTATAATTTTCAATAAAACTTGTATTATATTTTCTAAATGTTGTACTTAATTAAGACTCAACCATATAATTTCAGAGATTTAAAAATTGCATTTAAATTAATTAATGCGAATTATAATTTAATTTTTCACAAGTATAATAAAAACTTATTTAATCAAAGTGGTTATGATATAAACATTATAAAAATATATAAATAAAAGATTTAAGAAGAAAAGATAATATTTTGTTATACCCGAGTAAGTGATTGTATTGAACTTATTTATGTATTATATGCATATAATTGCGATAAATACAATAAAATAAACATATAAATATCGAAAATTATCTTATAAAATTATATTACATCGTAATAATTGTGTTTTCTTATATGAATACAATCAATTCAAATATTTTAATGATAAATATATGATCAACATCAATAAAATCATAAACATTTTTAATGTAAGATAACATTTTTCAAATCTCATTTAGACTCAAAAATGTTCATATAAATTTAAATTGTTATCATAGCTTTAAAATTAAGATGTAATTATGTATTATGTATTTACAAGATTTGAGGAATATCAATCAATTATTTTAACGAGAAAAATTTAAATGTTTATAGTTGTATACATTAAAAAAGTATATAGATCATTATGCCCAATATAAAATTTTAAAACAAAAAGTTTATTGAATTCCGTACTTAATTAACTTCCCTCTTATAATATAATAACACGTATAATAATGTATTGTATAAGTTCTGAATCAAAAATATTTGAACAAATAATAATAATGATTTATTCATCTCAAAAATGAATAATTTATATAAATGAAGATATTTTTGAGATTTGACAATCAATATTTACAATTAAAAGGTTAAAATCATATTCAATTTTATTCGTATCGAAAAAAAGTAGTATGTGATAATATGCTCTGCGATCAATATTTATCTCAGATTTCGAGTGAACTTCGGAAGCTATTATAGTTATACAATAGTTGTTTCTTCCCTAGTATATTGGACTTTGAATTTATTAGAAATTTAAAATTGTATAACCGTCAAAATTTTACCATAGATATGTATTTATTTTAAGTTTAGCAAAGAAATATGTTAGAAAATAATTATTTAAAAATCATTATTCTTCTTTTTTATTTAAGTATAAGTGTTCGATAAAAACAGATAGATTTTTGTGTTAAAACTAAAATAGTGGTATAAAAATATGTCAACTGAATAAATATGCAATTTAACGAATTTATGAATTGTATTTCCAGTTTATATCGTATGATCAATCATTAAATAATTTATTGTTTCATTGCTTTCTATATAATTCGTCTGTCATCAATATCACTAAAGGTTGATTTATACCAAAATACAGATAACAGTATCGTGGTATCTCCTGTTATTTTACTCGCCTCTCATACGAGCTTCAAATATTTACATATAATTACATATTGGATTTTATACTACATTGTTATAGTAAATTTTAAAACGCAACTTAGTCCAATATATTTAATTTTTGACTCGTTATTGATTGATGGGTAACAGTTTTTCTTTTTTTGTAATTTGAAAAATACTCATTTATACGAATTTTTGAAAATACATTATTTAATTTTTTTTCTTAAACAGTTTAAATAAATTATATATAGTAAGCTTAAATTAATTATTATTTTTCGTTCAGAAGTTTTGCTTTAAGGTTGTGAAATTGTGATGTATTCAAAACCAACTTTATTCGTTTTTTTTTAGTAATTATTGTCCTTTTTTATCTATAAATTTATAATTGTATAATCCATATAAAAAAGTGATCATTTACTATAAGTTCCACAATAATTATATAATACAATCATTTTACAATCTTTTATTTCTTATTAATGATAACTTCATTTATTTTACGATGGAAAATTAATTTTCTTGTAAATGGAATAATAATTGAAACTGTATTGAAACGGTATTTAAAGTAGAATACTTACGTACTATAGTTACTTAAGAATACTTGTGATATATTGCTATAACAGACAAAATAATACTTATTACAGTATTTATAATACCTGATATAAATTGGAGAAATTCATCTTTAGATAAGTATTCTTATATTTATATTATATATAATGTATACCTAGTATACTTGTTTTTGAACGTTATAATTTTATAAATTTAAAACAAAGGAAGCAACTTACGCGAACTAATTGAGTACTATCACTCAATAGTCAATGACAATAAACGTATTCAAATAAAATCAGTTTCTAACTTTTATTTTAGTCAAGGTTTGTTTTGCATCTGAATAATACAATTAATATCATTATATTCATTTCTAATATATTTAAGGTAATGGTTAATTTCTGAAAATATCGTGTCCTGTGTTACTCCTGAGCATTGAAAACACCTAAATATTGTACCTTCTAATTATAGGGAAATAATACTTGAGTTTAACTAGATGTTGATCTTCTGGTTTTGGGTTTTCTTTTATGCATAATTTTTGTATGGAAATAAATCACTTCCGATGTCTACGTTTTATGTTACGTTTCACACTTCAAGGAGTACCATTAAACATACGGACATTCTATTTTTTAAATTGATGGAATACGTTTTAAAGGAAGAGCTGGGAATCGAAAACTAAAGTTGTATACTTCACTGGTACCGGACGTGACAAAATAGTGTGGGTCAACATTTAATCTTTTCATGGACGCAGAAAATACATGTTTAATCTTTAACATGCTTTATCCATATTGTTATGAGTTTAAGCATTAGTTTTCAGACTTAGGTTTAAGTCTTAACGCTGTGTTTTCAAGCAATTATCATAAGTAATTGTGTGAATTTAAATGTATGTGTAGATGCCAGATCTCGGTTTCTTAAATGAAGCGCTACAAAAAGTATAAGAAAATAAATCTGACTAACTACTTCCATAAATATGTTAAGAAAAAAATAGATATATACTTGAGAATAGTATTAAAATGTCATGTAGAAAATACGTAACTGTCACAGTGTTCAATTCAATTTAGTATCTACTATCTAGTTACTTATTTTTACCTATAATTTCTTATTTACATGAGCACTTAGTAGTTATATAATATTATATGTTGTAATGTTTTATTATGCAAATAATGTTTGATATGTATTTCTATAAATTCGATTTCAATCTACATTAGATTTAACTATAATTGTATCTACAATTCACATTTATGCTTTATATTATAATATATTAGGTACAAAAATGTTATGTATAGTATACCAATATAAATATTTTTTATTTTATTAACTTTAAAATCGAATAGGAATACTGTTTTAAAAAAAATACTGAAGATTTTTATTTTCGAGCATTATGGTGTTTTTTCTTTTGGTTGCAAGACGCCTGTTACATAAAACAATATAAATATTTATGAAATTTGTAACATGCCATTACATTTTTCAATAGCTACCTATAAGGCTATAATCTATTCTTACTGAAAAAAGTATTAGTAGTAGGTAATTATGTTTCTAAAATGCCCATTACAATAGTTTATAAAAAGTGATTTTTTCTATCATCTACAAAATATTTTTATATAATATTTGTTTTAAATACCTGTTAACAGATGTTATTAATAGTTTTTAATACTATTACTATATTCAATCATGCCTCTAATTTTAGGTCTATGTACCGATGTTATAATACATTTATATAATTCTGAATTGAAAGATATTTTTACGTTCGGAAGAAATCTAGGTGAATATCTTGTATTAGGTTATGATACAAAGTTCTAGTAATGTTTGTTTCCCACCTAGAAAAATTTGAATAGATGTTTTTTAATTGATTAGAAGAAAATAATTTTGCATTAATTATAGTTTTCAATTGTGGTTGGAAAAACGACAAAGAGTTGAGACGATGATGAGGAGTGTATTATATCTATTATAATATTGATATATATATATTGTATTCCCATGATATAGCACGATATTCCACCTATAGCAAGACTTTTTTTGGGCTAAATTAGAAATTGATCCAAAGATGGAAAAAAAACAAAAGGTTTTTTTTCTATTACATCCATGACATATAATTTATAAAATTATTCATTTTTATTGAGTTATGTATCTGGGGATTTCACTAAAAAAATACGCATCTGTTCAATTGATTTTCAGAATGTTGATATTATAATTAACAAATAATTAAAAAAGAAAAAATCAAAATTAATCAAAATTTTTTGAAAAATAATCAAATATATTAAATGTGAATTACGAGTTACCCTGAGTTGTGTTAATTCTATTTTCTAAAAATTTAAAGCTCATTGAAACATATATTTACAACGGATCAAAATGTTATATGGATTTCCATTGGATTTAAAAAACCGTAAAATAATTCTAAGTAAAAGTGTAAACTATCTTTGTACCTAGGTAGTTTATGTTTATTTCTTATTTACATTCATTGATAAAAGTTCCATTTTAATGTATGTATTTTTGTTGTTTTTTTACGTTTATGAAGTGCTTACAAATAATATTAGTAATTGAAGTTTTAAAATCGTTTAATTTGATAGAATGACCCTAAAATAGTTTAGTGTGTTTTCTGAGTTATTTAAATATTAGTAAATATTTAAAAATATATATCAATATGAAACTAATAAGTTTCTTGGCTTATATAATATATAATTGTATTATTTATATTTTTAAATTTTAATTTAATTTAGCAAAATATGTATACACAAAATAATTTGGTTATTTTTGCTTTATAATACATAATTACATTAGTTTGATTGGGTTAAATATTTTAAACGACGTAAAGTGTTTAGGAATGTGTTTTATTCTTATAGTAATATGTAACTTATTATACACCACTATGTAAAGTTTCAAACCAATATAACTAATTTAAAATATCTGTACTCAGGTCAGTTATTTTTCATTGAAAATTATAATAAAAAATATACGTATTGATTTTTATGATGGTAGAGCAATTTTAATAATACATATTATAATTGTGCTGGTTAGTAATTAACAAACGCCACATGTTTTCTATCATTTTTGATATTATGGTTATAGTGTACAATACGTCAATACATGCAAATGGATATTGGTGTATTGTTTCAACCCCCTATACAAATTAATGTAATTGTGCAAAGTAAATAGCAAAAGCAAAGTTTATGGTGAGGAATGGTTATTTTATTTTACTACCTATATAATATACACGTATATGCTAAAAGCCCGTATAATATATATATATATATATATACACACATAAAACCTAGATACAAAATGTACACCAATATCTTCAGTTGTATAAATTTAAATTGGCATTTCAAATCTACGTTTTTTCCTTTTTTATTTCAATTTCAATCTTTGAAATCCGTTGATCTCTCTGCATTCGAATGACCCATGCGGTATTGTTGCGTTATTCGTAGATATCCTGTTGTACAAGTAGATTGGTTTTTTATTTCAATGGTCCAATTTCACTGTTAATACAGTATTCACGACGAGTCTTGTACTTCATTATTTTTAAAGCATTTAAGTCAATCGGATAACTACCGTTCTCGACAAAAACAATATTGATCACCGAACACTGCCCTCTTAGCTTCACTGGCACACCGTTAAGTACTTGATTATTTTAATTAAACAAATTTACTTTATCATGTCTTTCCATTTCATCCCTTTCCACCTTAAAAATAACCTCACTCACTAGATGTTTCTGTGAATTCTCAGACAGTGTTGAATATACACCCATTAATAATATAATCATGGAAAACGTAATTTTATTAAAAGCTCTACGGTATATACTTTTCATCATTTTTACTTGCTTCCCCCTTTTTTATGATACTTCGGTTTGAAGAGGAAATATGCCGTTCAGTCCGTTGTTATCCAATAATTTAATTAATTTTCAGTGAACATTGAATTCGATTATGTCAATAATATTGTTCTTGTACCATTTTTTTTTCGAGAGGGGGAAGAGGGCGTTAAAAACTAATTTTCATTTAAAAGTTGAAAAATAAATTTAAATAAATTAAAGATTTAATATTATAATGATAACCTTAAGCTTTTGATTTTAGCTCATCCATGGTTCTTTTAATTGATATTGTTTCCATCCTAAATTTTATTGATAATATTTCAATTGAAAATTGAAAATCATATAATTAATATTTTTAATCTTTCATGTAATATTTAATTGTATGAATAATTAATTAAGGTGATTACAGTTAAATAATACTTCAGAAATAATTATTTAATTTATATTATGTATAAGCATAAATTTAATTTTTAATATTTTTAGAGCTAGATGTAATAATAAGTAGTATTGTTTAGTCAATAATTCTTTTAAAATATTATATATAATAATTTCATAAATAAATAGACAAAACGATTTTTCGATTGTGTTTAAATCTTTAAGTATGAATCTATTTCTCTGTTTTAATAAACAAACTATTACAATGTTAGGATAATTTTAATTCAATCTGAAAATATTAGGAGTGGTGAACCAAAAAAAAAAAATTTGGATGAATATTTATTTAATAAAGTAAAATAATGATTTAAGGATCCATACATCATGGATTATAATACAAATTTCAATAACCAAGTTATAAATCATACATTCATTTTTTAAGTATTAATCGTCATAAAAATATAATAAAAAATATTTCAAAATACTAAATACAATTGTGACAAAGGGGAGGTTTAGCATTTACAATGTCGTGCTATATGGTGAGATATATCTAAAAACATTATTTAAACTAGTAGAGGTACATTTCTCTGCCTCTTCCACATTGGGATTTATTATGAATTGAACTCCGAACCCTTTGTATACCTATGCGTAAAGTTTATGTTTTTTTATTTCAAAAAGTTTAGATATTTACTAGGAATAGCAAAGAAATATATATACTTAAATTACAACTTTTAGAAATTTACTTTTTGTATTTTATCATATTTTATTAGAGATTTCGAGAAGATAAAGTGTTGTTACTTCTCAAAATAAAACATGAATTGTGCATTGTCTGTACTTGTGTATATCAAAAATTTAAAAAAATAAGTTTCTTACATGCTTGTATGGTTATATATATATATACAGGGTGATTCGTTTAAGATGCTTACTACCAATTTTGATCGTAAAAATGCTAAAATTTGGATTTTTTTTCATTTTTAAGTTACCATAACAATTATATTATCCACCATTTTTTTGGGCAAGACCCCGTTCGCCCAAAAATAACTCTTCGCTTTTTGTCCACGTCTCTTTTCACCCAAATATTTTTAAACTACTTTCCCTTTTCACCCAAGAATATTATATAGCACTTTCCAACCAAATTTTTATAATTCATACTTTGGAAAACATTTACTTTAAGTTAATATAGTAATAAATTAACATAATAATAAATTTGTTATATTTAAATTATTTATTTCTATTAATTAGTTTTATAAAGCCATTTAGCATTACCCAGAGAGTACCACGAGGAGGCGGCTTCTCTTACTCTCCAAAAATGTATTGTTTTTGTACAGTTTTTGTACATTAATATAATTTTTATATAATACAAGAATAAGTTTTTTTCAAACTATTCTATTTAATACTATATTAACACAATTTTGACGATTTATACTTTTGATAAAAACTTACTTATATTATATAAAAATTATATTAATATACAAAAACACAATACATTTTTGGAGAGTAAAAGAAGCCACCTCCTCGATAGTTAAATATAAATTATTTAAAGTAAGTGTTTCCCAAAGTATGGATTATAAAAATTTGGTCGGAAATTGCTATTAAATATTCTTGGGCGAAAAGGGAAAGTAGTTTTAAAATATTTATTATGATTACAACTTCATAATCAAAGCCCAATGATAATTAATTATCAATAATACTTATACGGCTGCAGATAGCAGATATCTGTTACATTATAAGTTTAGATGTATACGTATGTATGTTAATTCTTATCATTACACAACTACTAATTATTGCTTATATTCAATTCGCAATCTCAAATGAGTAGCAAATATTGCTGACAAATTATGTTACAATGTTATGTATTATAGGAATATTTCCGTAATACTTAAATTAAAATAACTTAAAAACTACTCGTTCGAATTTTGATTTTGATACATAAAAATTCACAGAAAAATAATCCCAATAGTAGTGAAAAAGGGTATTCTCATTTGAAAAACAAAAGTTGGTTTCGCCACAGACCATACTAAGAAGGAGGGTTTAGAAAAAAAAATAACGGACAACATAGTTTTTGTGGTGATTTGAAGATTAAAAAAAAAAATTTTAATTTTGGCATTTCTACGACCAAAAATGGGTGTGAGCGTTCTAAACGAATCACTCTGTATATATATATATAAGACATATTTTTCAAAAAGGTAAATAAAAATTCAAGGACATATTATAAGTAATTTGAAAACTCAATTTAGCATATACATTATCTAGTAATTTTTTTTTAATAATAAATACTTTACTTTACTTTATATTAATGTGTATTGAAAATAAATAATGCTATACTGTTATTGTAATAATACAAATTGTATTTTTCAAGTAAGTTATATATTAAAAAAGATTATTATTTATTTCTTTGTTATTCTATACTTGCACGTAAATTCATTTTATATCGAATAATGAATCAAGGAAGGTAGGTAAGACCGATGAAAAATTGTATTGTATTTTTGTTATTTAGTTATACCACCTAATTAGTATTGCAAACATTAAAAACACATATTAATTAAGCCTTAAAATAGTATAATTAGTAATTTCAGGGGTCAGTGAATACTGGATAAAGGTATTGATTTTTTAAATTGTTCAAGAATAATACTTTTAAAATTGAATATTAAAAAGCTTTGTAACTTTTTTGATATTCAATATATGAAATAAGTTATACGGGAAAAATTATTAGGTTAAGAATACAGTATAATATACTGTAATAACTTAAATAACACTTTTACCAAATTACTAAAAAAATTCAGGTAACATTTTATCTATAAAATAATTAAATTATATTGTATAGGTGCAATGAATAAAAAAAATTATTCAGAAAAAAATAATACGCAATATAAAGTTTACAAAAGAAATTGTTTATTACCCGGTAAGAAGATTATTTTAGTGGATAAATCAATCCAAACAAAACATAACGCAAAGATAGGTATAATAATGTGAAACACAAAAATTTTCATGCGTACCAGCATTCCATGAAGTGTTAATAAAATAAACAATACCTAGTGTTCTAAAATTATTTGATAACAACATAAATATGAAAAATTCAAGTCGAAACCACGGCTGTTTACCTATTTATAGATAATACATATGTACCACTACTATAAATATATATATTCATTTTCTAAGACCGTATTCAAAACTATATAATTATTTATCACAAGGAAAATAGTTATTTAACGAATTTTATTAGACTATAATATTAACACCATTGTTTTTGAAATAATAACATGTACAATTAAATGCTTTATAATTTATTACAACATAATATATTTTTGTTTACATTGAATATTTTAGTTTGTATCTCAATAATAACTATAAGCAAACTCATTGATAGCATCTAAGTAAAAATATAATTTTTATTATTTGGTATACAGATTAAAATTCTTATGGGTTTTTGTCAAAGGAAAATGACTCATGTCATCTGGTCCGCTGCTTCATGGAGTGACATTTGAATAAATACGTCCAAATAAATACATATTCTATACTGTAAATTGATACTTAATTTTATTGCATACGTTTTTTACATTAAGTACTTAGAATATAACGTCAAACACTAATTTTATCAGCTAGGTGATGTGATTTAAAAATAATATGAACAATCATTTTTAAATTGGTTGATTTTCCGAATATGAAAAAGAAAACTTTAAAAGAGTTAATGGATTAATGCATAATTTGTCCGTACGTTTAGGCTTAAATCAATTATAATTAAGTCACTTTTGGTTCGATATACGATTATTATAAGTGGATATTTTCAGAAAAATATCCCGTGTTAGAATATAATATTTAATGTAATTTAAAAAAGTAATAAACTTAAAAGTATTCCTAGGGAAATCTATAGTTTAATGTGAGAATGTAATTATTTTTATCTATTTAATTTTTTAAAACACTTAGAATGACCAGAAAAATTTGTATTAAACAAAAAAATACCACATATTATCTTTCTATAATATATATTATAAATTTATACTTATTTTTTTATATACTTGTGCGAAAAAGTATAGTAGAGAATAACGTACATATCGAAAAATATCAACGTAAAAAGTAATATTTAGTATAAAAAAAAATCCTAATTTATTTTACAATAAATTTCACAGTATTTACGTGTGTAAAGAAAAAAATACTTTTATTAAATGGTGTGTAAAGTTTAGAGAAGTAAAATGTGGCAACTGAAAATAGGTGAATCGGAAAAATCGTTTAAATTGACGAGATTTTATTTCATAAAAAAAAAAAGTATTCTGAGAAATTATTTCTCGAGTTATTTTATCATGTTTGTCCTGAACCATAACTTTTTATGTAGGTAGCATATATTTTTGAAATATAACTTTTGTAATTCATAACGTATCAGAAGTTAATACCAATTATAATTATTATAGTTTTGCATTGAAAAAAAAATGTGTGTTAGATATTTGCACTAATTGGTATTTAATTTTTAATATTTTCGGATAGTAAAACTTTTAATATTTCATGAAGTAGCCTTAGTGTCAGAAATTAAATATTTGTACTTAAAATACTCAGTTATAAAAATGGATTTGGATAATTGTTATTCTTCTTACGTTTATGCAAATCATTTTCTTGAATAAAGTTACCCTTCCGGTCTTTCCGAAGTGCACCTGCCACCCAAGTATATATACGAGTAAATGTGTCATTCCTCAAAAATAATAAATGAATGTGCGATGGTGCAACTATATAACTTTTTTGGGTGAAGAAGTGGGGAATTAGTAGCAGATTTACGGTGGGGTATGGGGTCTGGACCCCCAGACGCCGATTTCATTAAATATATATATTTAATTTTATTTCAATTTTATTACAATAACAATGATCGACGGAAGATGATTGTATATTAGGTATATGAATTGTATTCCATGTCTTCATGATTACATATTATGTAGAAATACTTTTTTTTCAGGACCCCCTCCAATAAAATTTTGAAAATCTACCACTGAGTGGAGTGGTGTTTAAAACATATTAAAATGATGAAGGGCCTTTAAGCTTCGTTGTAATAATTCAATAGCACTACACTGTTGAGTGTTGAGAAGGAAGGGCTAAACCCAAATATCAGCTCAGTTGCACCACTATTGCTATCCTAAAAAATTTGAGATTTTCTTCATCAATCCAATTTAGAGGATGATAAAGACTAGTTACGTGCACGATTGTAAAATAAGAATAAAATAATACAATTAGTATCATATGTATGTTATAACTTTTAATGTTTATATAAGTATAAAATTTATTGTATACAATATTTTATCCTTTCGAGAAAAGCAATTATTCATTTATAATAATTAGGTACTTTTTCAATATTTTGTTTTTTTAGGTCACCAAGTATTCAGGGCCGAGATTCAAGGGAGTGATTTTGGGGTCAGATTCCTTCTCCCCCTAACCTTTGTTTTTTGGGAGAAAATTTCTTTTTAAATAATGTTTTGTAGAAAGAGATTTCAAAAATTGTTAATACTCATAAAAAAAAAATGAAGTAATTTGATTATAATACATATTTCACTTACTAATACATAATACAATATGTATTAAACATTTACATTAATATATATTAATACAATATACAAATTTGATGAATGACATTCAAAAGACACTCATATAAAGTATAGAGTATTTTAGAGACTTAAGTCTTTTGTATAATTAGCTAATTTGCTATGGTTTATTGGAAGGTCATTCGGCCTCGTTGGATAAATAAATGTACAAACTATCTTAGATATGTAGATAAGTAGATATACCTGAATAACAAAAACGCCTAATTTAAATACTTCATAGGTTTACTTATTATAATTAAATGTTTTGTTTAATTTGTACCAATTGATTTTAATTTATTTATTATATTAATATGAATTTCACTAAAAAAAGATACGTTTACACTACATGATAAAAATAAAGCAAGAAATCTCAAATTTAAACACCGTAACTAATGGTTTGAATATTTAGAAATAAAACAAGGTGGTTTTTGTAAAGTTTATGATTTTTTCAAAAATTGGTGAAGTAGTGGCCAAAAACTTTGTGGACTTTTTGTGAAAACCTATAGACTGTTTTAAAAAAGATTTAGTACTAAGA
Organism: Chaitophorus viminalis; assembly: GCA_025469195.1. Lineage (NCBI taxonomy): Eukaryota > Metazoa > Arthropoda > Insecta > Hemiptera > Aphididae > Chaitophorus > Chaitophorus viminalis. Next base: position 403,289 of record JAIPRK010000007.1, read on the forward strand.
TTCAAATAGTATTTTTCCCATGTTTTAAATTTTAATATATTTATTATACCTATATTTATTTTTTGAACTTAAAAAAACCTTGAAAAATCATACTGATTAATGAATATTATAAGGTACCATTGCTAAAAGCTGTGAATTTTTTGAACATTTGTACTCAAAAGGAACTTAAAATAATGAACATATTAAATTCAGAAATGAGATAGATAAATTAGAAATATTAAATATTGTTAGTAGATATGGTTGTTGGATTATGTATAAGTTATACTACAAATATTACAAACTAGTAAACTTCATTTACGAGTATACATGTATGACTAAGAAAATAGGCGTAACGAGGTTAACGCTTTGAGGGTACTTATTTTTTTTTAAATGCATTATTAAGACCTACCTTGAAATATCTTTTTGTTCATAGGTTAAAAATGTTTTCTACTGAACCCTCCTTCCCTCTCCTTAAACAAAAATGAACGTATGGAAATATTTCTTGGAAGTTAAAGTTAATTCACTTGAAGGGTTCTTCTACCCGGCTTCTTTGTTCTTGAGTTATATGACTTTTTAAATTTAATTTTTCATCATCCACGTACGTCCAGCCATTTTCCACCGGAAAATTATAGGTACTCAATAATCAATACTAATTTATAAATTAATTTTATAAAGTATCGTAATTATTTACTATTTACAATACAGTACTACAACAGCTTCGCGTAATTGTTACTTTTAACGGGTTACCTATATTTATACGGAGAGCAAAGCGTGTGCAAATGCTATTGTTATTTTTTAATTTAATATTTTTTCAGTTAAAAAAAAAAATAAAAAAATGATAAATAACTAACCAGCAATGTAAGTAGATGATGATAAGTTTTTGAAATTTAATGTTGATTTTGCCACACGTGCCAAATTGATTTGACAAAGATATTCTGAAGAATAGTGTAACGGCACCATTCAGTCATGTGTACAACATAGGGGACGGCTATTTTAAATCCAAGAACGCGGTGCTTATTACGCAGCTGACGTCATTCCGCGGACTTTTATTGGATTCACGTTGCTAAATTTACATGTTTACATTTCGGAGACAGAAATATTCTTTAGAACATGTCGTGGAAGCGAGTAAGGCTGCGTCGCAACCGTAGTTACATTTTGTACATTAGGTCGGCTCAGAGCACGCGCGTCTATCTTATACGACTATAATAGCAGAGGCGTATTCGGGATCAAAGTCTAGGTATTGTAAAGGATCGTTCATAAGTGAAATTTGAGTCGTTGGTGAGATCGTTATTCCGAACATTGAGTAGGATGTTGATTGTTCTTTGTTTTACTTTAGTAAAATATTATATAATCTTGAATCTTCGAATAGCGACTTATCTCCTAAACTTTGTAAGTTAATGTTCATTATTCATACATATCATCTTTATAAATATCATTCATTTTTTTATTTAAAAATAAAATTATTTCTAGTTTGCGCTACCTATACCTAGATAGTAATGTATAGTTTTGCTAAGTGTAGTAAATTAAATCAATTCTAATTATTATGAAATAGTGACAAATTTATTATGATGGTTTCATGATTAACATTTATTTAAACAATTAGATCGTGAATTCGTGATGGTATCCAAGTCGAGGCGGGCGTCGTGGTCGTTTATTAAATTAGTAGTGCATTGATTCTGTTAACTTCTGAATAGACTTGAAGAAGGTGTTGGAAAAATGTTTAATATGGTTTTGAGGATATGAAATTTTTAGATTTTTAACAATGTCATTAATAAATAAAAAGTCACGTTAAAGATATACAAAAAAGATTATAAATTGATAATATTTAATCCTGATACTATATATTTATAGTGGAATAAAAAAAGCGGCAAAAATTTAATAATTGTCTCAATATGATATTTTTATGATTTTTTAAATCTGAAACAGAACTTGAAAACTCATGATGTGTGTGTGTCTGTGTGTGGACCAAATAGTGATAGTAGTGATATGAATAGAACTCCCGAATACCACTTATGACGCGATTTGTGTAGTATTTTGTAAAAATAATCATTTTACAAACTATGTTGTATATAATATAGATATTTAAAATATGCTTACCACTGCAGTGAATCCTTTGATGATTTGATCGAAAAATTATTCTTCACAATATTAGTTGTACATAATATATATATTTTTATTAAAATCGATTAATTCACTGTTAGGTTAGACTTATATTATAAACATAGCAATCAATTTTTGTACTTAAATTCTTTAATAACTGAAGAACAAATCATGTCTATTCTCTATTCAGCGCTAAAACGATAAGTGCAACATCAGGACAATCATATATGTGTTATTAAAATAACCTAACACTAAATTTTATTTAACAGCACAAAGAGAAACAAGCAGTTCTATATTACTATTTACTTAGTATATATATAATAAATTAGTTGTTCAAATATAATAATAATAATAATAATAATAATAATAATGATGATGATGATGATGATGATGATGATGATGATGATGATGATGATGATGATGATCATAATAATAATAATAATAATAATAATAATAATAATAATAATAATAAAAAAAATAATAAAAAAAATTTGTTACTTCTCATAATCGCTGAAATATCCCGTTCGCTTCTTGACGAAGGTTTCAGACGTTTGTAAGAGATTGTCATCTGGAAAAAACTGAAAAGTAACAGGTTGTTTGTCGAATTCTTTAATCAATGTTTGTTGCAAAAATTGCAGGTGCAGTAAGATCACTTATGTTCAACACAATGTCTCAAGATTTATCAATTTGTTGTAAAAATTATGGCTTTTGTATCTGTGTTTTTGCTATCTTACTGTGTATCGGTGTTCGTCAATTGCACCAATTTTGGGATACACCTGTAAAATAAACCTCAATTGCGCCGGTATAAAAAAGGTATACTAAAAAGATATACCTCAATTGCGCTGTAAAAGAAAATGATTAAAAAAAATATAAAAATCATATATTAAAATACAATTTTAAGTTTATATAAATATAGTGTAATTTATATAGTTATAATTAAAATAAATTAAAATAATTACATTATAAAAATTATTGATGCTGTTATTATAACTTGTAAGTTTTATTTTCTAAAAAAAACAAAACAAAAAAGAAATAGAAAAATGTAGATATAGATATAGATTTTCATTTAATTACTTTATTGAGCTTTTTTGTAGTGATAGCTTATCCTTTTTACAAATTCAAACATATCTTGATTTCCATTTCTGTCTGTTGATTGTAAAATCAATGATAATATAGTTTTATACACATTTAAATATTATACGTAACAATCGATTGGCGCAATTGACACTACAATTTATAACATTAGATTAGTTGATGTATACCTTTTTCCTATATTTTTTCTTCCTTTACCTGCGATTTTCGGCGCAATTGATATATGTCCCCTGTGTATTACTTACACGTAACATTGAGTATACAATATCACACATTTATAGTAATATTTCGTTTAAATATTATACGGTACAGTATAACCTGTGTACGTGATTGCGTCAATAAGACGCGATCGATGGCGATGGATATTAACAAAGCACGGTGCGTGATCTGAAGTCATTATCGAACATATTATTATCAGTGCTATATACAGGGGTAGGGTTCTAGGATTCTAACTCCACCTCTTTCCGAAATGTCTTACTCCCCACAAAGTTTCGGTGTTGATAATTTTGTCAGCTGATTTTATTATTTATTTGTATATATATACAATATATATATATATATATAATATAATATATATACAGTGAAAATCAAATCCTAACTAAAACCCTACTGAACAGTAAAAACATTATCACCACGGCGCGGTGATGTGTATTTCAATAGTGTTACCGCTGATAGATATTTTCGTTTGGTATTTTGTTTTGTTCGTTGCTAATATAAAATATTATTATTACTATTATTATTGTTATTGTTTTTTTCTCCTCTCACCGGTTCTGTACACAATGGTTACGTATGGTGGTGTTGCAGTGTTATAGTATTATTATTATTATACAGTCACTGAGTGTATACACGTTGGATCCGCAGTATGGTAACGGTTCCCGCGATCTGCTCAATTATAATTTCACCCTTTTTTCCCCTTTTCACCGTCATCCGACAATTTACATCCCCTACTTCTACTGCTACTGCTGCTGCTGCTGCTGCTGCTACTGCTACTGCTATGCACGTAATACTCTACCTAGCTAAAACCCTGCCACGCATTCCTTTGTCCCCGTCCAACCGTCCACGATCGTACGAATGATGCAACGTCGCCATTGCCATGCCAACTGAATATATTTGGCCAACGTTGTCGTCATCGTCGTTAAACTGATAATAAGCAATGCGGGAGAGGATAAGTTTACTCCCAATGTACACCCGCAGCCCTTGTGTCCATGGTACAAGTACTACTGTTATAATAATAATACATCTAATATAATCATATTATAATAATATTATGCTCAATGTCGCTTGTAGCGGTAGGCATTTTTAGGTTTTTTTATGTTACGTTCAATAAAATATAACGTATCGTGCCAATTTTCGTGCCAACTACTCTGTTGTTTTATTTTTTTTTTGTCCACACTACGAAAAACGTGAGGGGGAAGATACGATCAACAATGTCGGCGTAATAGTAGCAAGAAACGCATCTCGCATGCCCGGTGGTTGCCCAGAGCGGTATCATGTGGAGGGATAGAGTTATTTTGGGATTTAGTTTTCGTTTTATACTTTTGCGTGCGGACAATATAATTTTTTCCTCGCTACTCGAGTTGATGCTGCGCGAACACGGATGAAAAGTCAAAAGTTTTGAAAGCCATTCGAAGCGAGTCGAGAACGAAAGAGTGTAATATGTATTGAAATATTTATTGCCATGTTCTCAAATACTACTACCGCCTATGCTGCCGTCCTCTCGATTGTTATTATTGAGTATGTAAAACATTCGTGATTCCACTCGTTGTATCCGAACCAATATAGTAAAAAACATTCATGCTTTATTCGTTGTGCAGACTTTGCGTTTTGAGTTTTTGACATCATGACGTGAAGACCAGACATTTATTCGAGTTGTAGGCTATTTGCTTAGTTATCTACAGGTATATAAATATAATAATAAATTTATTTATTTATTCGTATTTTCTTCATCTTGAAGAAATCGGAGTGTATGTAAACATCGTTCATTTTAAATGATCTATCGCTATTTGCTTAACTCATATTGATACTCTGCTTTTTTTGTAAATTTCATGCATATTAAAGTGTTAAGGTTATAAAAAATAAACATGTAAATACGAACTAATATTTTCCTTTAAAATACATCTATATAATGTTGATCTAAATTATAAATATTGCTTTGTTGTTATAATAATTGTTCTACAATTACATATATGAAAATATATCATCAAAATAAATTGTCAACTGCTGATCCAAACATTCGCAAAAAAAAAAAAAAACCACTGAAATTCTTAATTAGAATGTATTAAGATTAGTTAAATATAATAGTTTAAATATATAATGCCATCATAAATACATAAATTTATACAAATCCGGCTTTTACTTATTATTATAATAATATAAACTCAACAGAACCATACTTTTGCCACCACATTTTACCTAAAAAACTTGTGCCCGATCTGACAAAATTGGACTGTCTTACTCACAAACTTATTTTTTTATTATTTTTTTTTATTCTAACTGACTTTTAGACATTCAACATAGCCATTTTCTACTCACATTTCATTAAAATAATACAGATCATTCCACACCAGATATGTTTAAAGTCTGACAAATTCTTTTACCACCACATTCTAATACGAAAACCTGCGGCCTTTTTTTTGGAAAAAAAGTAGTACTAGTAAAGTACTAATTTAAGTTAAACAGTTACTAAATTTGATGTTTAAAAATTAAATCTTTAATACAACTTTATAATAGTTATGTTATAGTAATTTTCTTGTAGTTGCATGATATATTTAAACCTTCATGTGTTATTAGTTATTACTTTTTTAAATAAAATATTCGATTCCTATTTAATATGTATCAACCTTCGTTAAGAAGTCAGAATCGTTTTTGGAATAGGTTTATTTATTGTTATTTTCAAATATATACAATTCATACTTATACATGCATAATTGCATATGAATAATACTATAAATATGCAGTTTTATTATTATTAATAATTAATCATCTAATTTGTCCATACGGACTATAGAATATCATAAAAATATACATTGTTTCTGCATTAGGTATATAGTTATACTCTCTTAAAATATATTAATAATATACATACTGATATATCGATATATGTATTTATAGTATATAGGTATATAATTTATTAAATTACAAAATGTAATTAAGAACTGAGTTTGAAATATTGTTTACAATATTATGGTGTTTTTAGTTGTATTTGTGAATCTACTTACTAAATCAGAGTTATATTGCCTTCCGTTTGATGACAATTTCTTGCATTTTCTTTTATTGCGGAGAAATTAGAATTTAGAAGGATTGCTGAAAAATATGGTGATACCTAGTGACAGATAAGCTAGGTATTTCTTGATCATCGAGTTATATGAGATATATAATTATATCAAAATATTGAAAAGAAAAACTAGTTTTTAACTTTTATAGTATACTACTTTTTACTGTTAATGTTAAATAATATTTACCATAAAATATTCAGAAGGTCGAAATTCAAAACAATTTAAATCGTATGTAGTACGATAAATATTTTTTTGCAAACTAATTTCTGTAGTCATTAACGATCATTTTTTATATCAAGACAAAATAGTGCAGTGTAAAGAGCAGATGGTATAGCAAATAGTTTAAATATACTAGTTTTTTATTTTATTTCGGTTTGGATCAAGCCACAGAAATCCTTCTCAATCAAATGTCGTATGACAAGGGTCAAGCCTTTCAATGTAATTGAGGTTTACCGGACATTAGGGTCCATTCTCTATTTTGGACACATAATTCGCATGGTTCTTCTCTGGCATTAACCGTCAGAAATATAAATGTTATCTCATTTGTAACAGTCACATCCTCTTATTTCATTACAGATGCATTGGTACTCAATCAACTGTATAATCTATTACAGTTCTAATCAACAACTTAAATTATGAATTCAGTTGATTGATTTCTGATATAATTTTAGATTCTGGACAAAGTGATGAAATCTATTGATTTTACAATGATTTGTGGTTTTTTTTTTTGTGTCTGACGACACCTTTTTGACAGTAAAAATGCTTTGATTTTCTTATATAACAACTTTTCTGAAAGGAAAGTGTAAGTAAATGGTACTTGGGCAGTACAAAAATGCAATTTTTTCAATACTTTTTAAAAGCGTCGAAAAAAACGATAAAAAAATTACGAAAAAAACAGGAAATTTTTCTCAAATTCACGTTTTGACAAAATACATTTTTTTAAAATTCTCTAACTCAAAAACGAAAAATCGCAAACACTTGAAATCTTTATATTGGCTTTTTCAATACATGGTTAAGTTTTCAAAGTATTTTAACTTTTTTTGACTTATTTATAGACAATATATATTTTCGATTTTTGTAAGTTTTTTTTTTTGAAATATTTATAAAATTTATTTGGCTGTCCGAAAACTTTTGAAAATTTAATACAAGGTTTATTTTAAGTTATACTTATCGTAACTAAAAGTTATCGGAGATCGTTTAACTCAAATTTTTTTTATAAGCCCATAAATTTCAAATATATATAAAATGTGTCAAAATTATGCTAATTTGCAAGTTATTTTGTAGATAAAAATTTATAAAATTTTTTCTATCTATAACTAAAGTTCAAAATTTTAATACTATGTTATCCATAAGCTACTCTTCATAAATCTATAAAAAAATTTCTTCCGGACTTAAAGGAAAAAATTTAAAGACCGTTTAAAATTTAAATTTTTATGAAATTGCATATTATTGCATTAAATTTCAATTTAAATATAAAATACTATATTATTATATACCCATTTTAGACCAACATATCATCTCCGCTCAGAATCGTTATTCGTATACAACGATACCTATCATTGCATTCAAATTTAACAAATCCATTGTAATGACCTATCCTATGAACAAGGTGCACTCCACTCCCAACTGTACAGCAGAGCGAGGCCCATCCGGTTCTTTTTTAAAATGATTTTCAAATAGTTATAATTCGAAAACGTATGCCGTATAACTATTTGTCATTTAAATATTTATTGTGATCGAATATTCAATTGTTTAGAGCACATTATGTAATATCCATATTCAAAATATGATAAAAATACTTTGATAGCTGCATTATTTTTTACTGTTTACTTTATAGACACTACCTACCTATATGGTGTCAAAGACACTATTGACTATTATATTACAGAAATACATATTTTTCCTCATTTTAAACTGAACCATACAATTACGTATTTACTATATTATGTTAATATTAATGTCATATACTTTTATTAATGAATTATATAAAACATATATTAAATTATTATCATTCTCGTATGATGAATAGGATCAACGACTATGTTCAATACAAATATGTAAATATGTTCACTGCATGTCCCGAAGTAACTTTAAATTCTATTTAAATATGTTATTTCATTTTATACACAGGTCTAAAATTATTACGTATTTATGAAATAATAATTAATATTTATTAAAATAATTACTTACATACACCAAAATCACATAAATTGTTAATAACTCAAAAAATTCAAAGTAAAATATGAAAAACTAAATTTTTTTTTTATTTATGAATCTCATAGATAATATTAAGTACAGATTATTTTTCCATGTATCTTACTTGTAGGTATTTAAAATCATATCTCTGGCTTAGACTATAAAAGACAATTTTTTACAAATAAATAATTAGGTAATTAATGATTACAGGTATCTGAATTGATCTATTTCAAATTATTGTTTATTTAATTCAAATATCGATTTAAATAAACTATTTGTAATCGTAATATTTATTAAAAGTGAGGTAGGTATAATAAATGCAAACACAATATACGTATACTATATGACTTTAATCTTTTAGAAAAACATTTGCATTGGCTATATTGATACATACCAAAACAAAATCACAAAAATAGAAGAAAATAAAATAATAATATTATATAATACGAAAGTTCAAACCATAATTTACTGTTGACCATTCAAATGCACATGGTTTTCAATGAACATTATGCAATATACATATTTTGTAATAAATCAAAATATGTATTACTGCAGTATTTGTGTTTGTATTAATGTCGGCAAGCCGTTAGTGTGAATCAAAGGTAAAATTGTAATTGGATTAAATAACAAAAATATAAATTATTTTTCCCCAAAAAAGGATTATTGGAATTATACCTATTACACAGGGTTCTGCTAGAGTATATTATAGTTTTTTATGTTAACTGAAATCACCGAACTCACAAATAGAAAATTGCATTTTAATTGAAGATAATTTGATTAAACTCAGTTTTAATCAAACAATTTAATATTGCATACATTATTTATAAAAAGATACAAAAATATTTAACATTTTCAAAAAATTATACTAGTCAGTTTCTTATATTGTTGAAATTCAAAATATAAAATGAAATATATAGTATTATATAATAATATAAAGAATAAAGAAATCGGTACATTTGTGTACATGTATATCATTCATAATTATAAGCGGTTAAAACTATCAACACTAGCAATCATTTTAGGTCATTAGGTCGTTATATTATTTTCTGTAAATGTGTTTTATATACTACAGAAAAGTTCCTCATGAGTTCATTAATTACTTTAGAGTAAAATTAGTTAAATTACTTATTCAGACTGTCCAGCAAACTATGTCAATTGTAGATGTTTCATTAAGTACATTATTTAAACAGACTTCTTTACAACATTCAAGTTTCCTTCATGAAAGTGGTATAGTAAACGAAAAATATTTTAGATTCTGAACGGAGTGATAGAATTTATTGATTCTAATTACAATTGTAATTTCTAATTACAATGATGTGTTTTTTTTTTTTATTTTTTTTTTTTTTTTGTGCTTGAGGACACGGTTTTCGGTAGTAAAAATGCTTCGATTTTCTTAAACAGCAACTTCTCTGATAGAAAAGTAAATGTAGATGGTACTTGGGCAAGTCAAAAATCCAACTTTTTCAATACTTTTTTAAAAAAATCGAAAAAAAAGATAAAAAAATTATGAAAAAACGGGAAATTTAACGCAAAATCACGTTTTTACAAAATACATTTTTTTAAAATGCTCTAACTCAAAAACGAAAAATCGCAACAACTTGAAATATTCACCAAACCTTTATATTGGTGTTCTCTATACATGGTTAAGTTTTCAAAGTATTTTGACATATTTTGACTTATTTATAGACAATTTAAATTTTCGATTTTTGTAATTTTTTTTTTTTAAACACCTATAAAATTTAATTGGCTGACCGAAAACTCTCGAAAATTGAATACAAGGTTTATAATAAGCTTACCTTATCTTCACTAGAAAATATCGGTGATCGTTACATTAAAATTTTTTTTATAAGCTCATAAAGCTCAACTTTGTATAAAATGTGTCAAAATCACGATAATTTGCAAGTTATTTTGTAGATAAAAATTCATAAAATTTTTTCTGTTTATACATAAGTTTCAAAATGTTGACACTAGTTTGTTTATAAGCTAATCTTCCAAAATATATAAAAAAATTTCTACCGAACCCAAAGGAAAAAATTTCATGACCGTTTGAAATTTAAATTTTTACGAAAATGCATAAAATAGCAATTTATGGTCAAACGGTTTTAAAGATTTGTTATAACTCAAAAAGTATAAGTCGCAGAAACTTGAAATTTTCACCAGTTGTTAAAATAGGCATTTCCTTTATGTCATATTTTTTTCAAAATATTATATTGATTTTTAAGCCACTTATAGGCATTTACAAAATTCGAATTTATTACATTTTTTTTTTATAATCGGTGATAAAAAAAATTGATTTTTACAAAATACTTGAAAATTTAATAGAATATTCCACACAAGTAGTTTTTATTGTCATTCAAAAATCATCAATATCCATAAGCACAATTTTTTTTTTATAAGTGTTTGAACAGCGAATATTGACATAAAATTACATGTAAAATATAATAAAATATATAAAATTCTAGACTGAGAAATCATATTGTTTTTTTTAAAATGCTCTAACTCAAAAACGAAAAACCGCAACAACTTGAAGTATTCACCAAACCTTTTTATTGGTGTTCTCTATACCTGGTTAAGTTTTCAAAGTATTTTGACATATTTTGACTTATTTATAGACAATTTAAATTCTCGATTTTTGTAAGTTTTTTTTTTTTATACACCTATAAAATTTAATTGGCTGGCCAAAAACTCTCGAAAATTTAATACAAGGTTTACAATAAGCTTAACTTATCTTCAATAAAAAATAACGGTGATCGTTTAATTTCACTTAAATTTTTTTTATAAGCTCATAAAGCTCAAATTTGTATAAAATGTGTCAAAATCACTATAATTTGCAAGTTATTTTGTAGATAAAAACTCATAAAATTTTTTCTGTTTATACTTAAGTTTCAAAATTTTGACACTTGTTTGTCCATAAGGTAATCTTCAAAAATATATAAAAAAATTTCTAGCGGACCAAAAGGAAAAAATTTTATGACTGTTTTAAATTTAAATTTTTACGAAATTGCATTATAATTCAATTTAAATATAAAATACTATATAATTATATACACATTTTAGACAAACATATTAACTCCGTTCAGATTCGTTATTCGTATACAATGATATCTATCATTGCATTCAAATTTAACAAATCCATTGTAATAATGACCTATCCTATAAATGAGGTACACTCCACCCCCAACTGTACAGCAAAGCGAGGCCCACCCGTTTTTTTTAAATTGTATATTCAAGTATATTTAAGCAAAATTTACTCTGGCGACAAAGAAATAAATTATGCAATAAATAATAATAATTATAATATTTATAATAATAAGACATTATACATGTAATATACAAATTCTAACAACCAAGTTCCACTCAGAACTCGATGATTCATTAAAATTTTCACTTTACAATGATAACTGATAATTAAAAATAATATTTTAGACTAAAGGTTCATGCCGAAAAAAACAAAATAACACAATAATTGTAATAGAGCAATTATTTTCTAAATAAAACCAGAAAATCGTCTAGTTCTAAATTTAAAAATATCTATTTTCACCACCAATCATCCATCACCTTCATTATACTAATTTATTTAATAATTCGAAACGTTTAATACGTAAATTACTTACGTTTAGTATCAAATTAACATCCAAAAACAGAATTGATTGGTTATTGTGACTGCCTACGATTCGCTACCTTAACAGGATTCTTAATTATCGCAGATTAACAGTATATTAAAATTGTAATTACTATTCGATTATTTCAACAAGTAGACGTTTTTAGTTAACATTCCGGATTTGTCAACTAATGGCAAAAATATCGTTACATTTTTATTAGATTTCTATGTTCTGTGCATATACGACATTATGAAATCTCTTAAAATCAAGTAAATATAAATGTATTGTTGAAATAGTATCTCTGAATTTACATAAAACATAATTAGAAATATATAGGTATATCACTACAGTTTATCAGAAAACCTGGTAGACGCAATAAAACAATATTTTGTTATTCTATAGGTAAATTGTAAGTCACAATAACCTTAGTAAACCTGAACTATTTTTTTTAAATGATACAGTGCTTTTAACAACTTATTAAAATGATATTGTGTTTATCCTAATCACAATTATTGTATCCTGTAAATTATTTTTGTCAATAATGTTGTGTAATAATGTTTTCCAAGTTGATAAAAATGTTTATTCAAAAATTAGTTAGCAAGTAATGAATGTAGTAAAATTTAAAAAATTAATATTTTTAAGCCAAAGAACAGTGCTAACACACATATAGCGTAAAATAATAATCGTAGAGTACCTAAACTGTTAGGTATCAAAGAGGAGGGATATAAACGGGTATAGACGTATATGGTTTGAAAATACAGGGTCCTGTAATTCTATGAAAATCATGATTATTGTAAAATCTGTTGAACAGATATAGATGTATGACAATTATTTAATTACATTACTAAAATCCTAAACATTACATTATAATTATAATAATTGCAATTTTATAAATAATATATAAGTATTTTAATAGAAAATATTTTCCGAAAACTATTTTAGAATAGATAGAAAGGAGAAAGTTAAAAGTCAATGGAATAGTAATTTTCAATCAAAAGTTATTGGTAGAGTAACAAGCACAAGTCAAAAATACTGATGTATTAGTTCACTATTTTTTACTAATAAAATGTACTTCCAAAATATTTTAAATTATTTGTTTCAATGACTCTAAGAACTAAAATTTAAAAACAACACTTAAAAAGGCTCATGTATATATTAATTCTACGATTACAAGTAATTTAGATTATAAGGCAGCTTTTTTGTTTGATTTTAATCAAATAAAAAATGTTGTATAAATATTAATGTAATTTTTATTATCTTATTATTATTAATCTTAATTATTCTTATTATTTAATCCAATTTTTATTTATTAAAAAAAAATAATGAAATTTATTATGATTAAACATAGGTTTAATAAAATAGTATACACATAATTTTATATGGTTTTGTATCTTTATACACAAAATATTTTATTAATTAAATGATCAATTGTTTTAAATACCGTATTAACAGTATCTATATTATGAATTGTCTCAATCCTCTATACCTTATAATTCATTGATACGTATATAACAAATGCAAATTAGGTATAAAATACATATATATATATATTATCATCATTCAATCAATCTATAAATAAAATGTTTCTCATCAAAAATATAATTTAAAAAGAATAACACAAATTTAACTTATAACTACATACAGATATTTATAGGCAATAACCAATTCTCGGAAAATGTCCATTAGTTGGATATCAGTTAGCTGAGATAGCCCTATGCGTCAATACTTTAGTTATAATAATTTAATAGGCGGTACCTAATTAATTTAATAAATTATATTACCGATGTAGTACCTTAGATTGACCGATTCCATTACATTATTAAATTATATCGGAATTATATTTAAATACTCAAAAGACAGATTCACAACAAATCAAATGTTTTTTAATCGAATGGGAAGCTAACTCATTACTTATGTGGAGACTATTACGATAAAAAAAATATCAATCGTACCTACAGTTAAATGATTTACGTTTGTATATTTTAAGAGAAACGTTGAAAATATAATCCTCTGAGATTATAAATGACGCAATTGCACGTCATTATATTAAATCAGTTCCCTCGGTGATATTTCTTTAAGAAAACTAGATCGACAAAGTAGAATTATATTTCCCACCATTATAATTGATATTAAGACGTCTTAGAGTTTTATTACTATTTTAATTATAGTATAAATTTATAGATATTACACTAGAGAAACCAAATAACATTTTTTTTATCATACATACTTTTTTTTATCAAAATTTCAATTTAATTCCAAGCGACTAACAAAAAAAAACTGAATTATTTTTCTATTTATAGGACCTAATAACATATTAACAATTAATTGATACACGGTATTAAATAAAAATTTAAAATATTAATAAATTTTTCTCAAGGTCGAGTAAAATACAGGGATGGCTACTAATTGATATATTGATTTTAAATTTAAAGTCAATGTATCATTGCTTTTGAAAGAACGATTTTGATTGAGAGAGGTCGGGATGACCAGTTTAAATTAATTATAAAATTATAATATTACTATTAGATATTAATATTATTATTAGAAATAGAAAATGCCTATTTCATTAAAATATTTAGAAATTAATGAAATGTCTATAAAATTCTAATAATATATGTATAATAAATAATAAATAGTATTAATATATAAATATAAGTACCTAGTTAATGTTTCGAGATGCTATGACAACAAAAATAATAATAATCAAATAATCATATTATGATTCTCAGTTTTTGCAAATTTTATAATTTTTTCGCCAATTATTTTAAAACAATTAAGAACTTCAAAAACACAACTTCTTCAAAATAAGTATCTACTATACAAAATTTCCTATAAAAAAAGTTATAGGTTTATATAGATTAGAGCAATCTTTCGGGTCTTAATCTTGTCTACACCCACAAAAAACCATACATCATTATACAATTAATACTTCCCTTACTTTACTCAGAATCTAAAATTGAACACACTTAAAACCCAAATAAATAATATAAAAAATTATTTATTATTATTAAAATTATTATAATATAAAAATTATTTATTCTTACGTTCAAATAATACAGTTAACTTTATTTACCTCAAATTACTAAAATATTATAGTTTCTACTTCTATTAAATAATGAGTTTTATTATACATTTTTTAAATAATATTTTAGTTTTCACGGAAATTTATTTTTATATTTTGAAATATTGACATAAAAAATGATATATTTAAATGTTTAAAAATTTTAAATTAATTTTTCTTTAAATCAAGTAATTGAAATATTTTATTTATCATTGAAACATCTCAGTTTATCAGTTGTACGCTACATCACGTCAAAAAAGTAATGAAAAATAAAAACAATTACTTGAAGTTCTTACGTTGTATTAACAGTTTTCTATGCTTTTAAATGGTTCAATAACAAACACAAAGCATAATAAATTTCGAAATTAATTGACGTATAATTTGAATGTAGAGAAAATATTTAAATTACATTTTATAAATATTCAACATTTTAAACTCCTATTATAATAGAAAAACGCATGCTTCAACTTACGTAGACATTATAATATACTGATCTTAACTAAAAATCCGTGGTATTAATGTTTGTTTTTATTTCTCTTTCATTGCATTCGTGTTTATGAACATATCGAAAATATTTATTAAAAATATACTTATATATTATTTGTTATATTATTATATACCAATTAGATACAGCGTTTGAACAATGAATATTGACATAATAATACATATCAAGTATAATAAATAGCACGTAATATTCTACAGTTTAGGATCTTATCTAAGAATTGAAAAATCATCTCGGTTTTTGGAATTTTCTCTTAACTCACAAACAAAAAACCGCAAACATTTGAAATTAAATATTTAAACCAAATATTTATATTAGCGTTTTTTATACATGGTTAAGTTTTCAAAGTATTTTGAAAATTTTTAACCTATTTTATAGACAATTTAAATTTTTGATTTTTCTAAGTTTTTTTTTTTGAAATACCGATAAAAAAAAATTGGCTGTCCCAAAACTCTTGAAAATTTAATATAAAGTTAACTTTAAAATATAATTATCACAACTAAAATAAATTGAAAATCGTTCCAGACAAATTTATTTTATAAAGTCCAACTTTGTATGAAATTTGTCAAAATCACTATAATTTACTTGTTATTTTGTAGTTAAAAATTCATAACATTTTTTCTGTTTATACTTTAAGTTCAAATTTTTATCACAATATTATCCATAAGTTACTCTTCAAATAATGATAAAAAAATGTCTACTGGACTTTATGAAAATAATTTTATGACCGTTTGAAATTTAAATGTTTACGAATTGCATAAAATAACTATTTATCCTCAAACAATTTAAGTATTGGTTATAATTCTAAAAGTATAAGTCACAGAAACTCGAAATTTTCATTAGCTATTAAAATTGACATATCCTTAAAGTCATATTTTTTTTCAAAATATTATACTGATTTTTAAGCAACTTAGAGACATTTGAAATATTTGATTTTTTTTTACTTTTTGTTTTTATAATGTTTGATAAAAAAAAAGTAGGTGTTACAAAATACTTGAAAATTTAATAAAAGATTCCACAGAAGTGGTTATTACTGTCATTTAAAAATTATTCAAATCTATAGGGCACAATTATTTTTTATAAGCGTTTAAAAAGCAAATATTGACATAATATTTCAATTTAAATATAACATAATAGATTATGTAATATACCTATTCTAGACACCAACATATCATTTCCGTTCAGAACGGTTATTCGTATACAATGATACTTATCATTGCATTCAAATTTAACAAATCCATTGTAATGACCTATTCTATGAACGAGGTTAGGTTACAATTAAATAGACAATCAATATTAATTATTTATTTGTTTGATTAGGAGGCCAACAATTATACAAAGGGCTAAGCCTTTGTAGATCTTTCTGAATTTCTACCGATTGTTTTTCTTCTCATATTCTTTTAAAATAAAAAATTTTAACTGTTTAACTTTTTTTTTACAAATAAAATATAACTATTGAGCACAAAAAAAATATTTACCTAATTGACCTTTAAGAGCATAGCATTCTCAGTGATGTATTTTGTTGTCTATGGGAATACATTAGAAGTATATTTTATTTATTCACATATAATACTACTACTAGAAACTATTGTAAAAACATTGGTTATCTATTATTTGAGATTTGGTGCTGACATGCTTTATGAATCAGGGCTGTGAATTTAATGCACTAAAAAACCTTACAAAATGCATTTAAAATATCAAAAAAATGTTATAAAATATGCACTTAAAATGCAAAGAAAAGGAATATAAAATTCATATTTATTATTTATATTTATAATAATATTATACATTAGTACAAAAAAGTGTTTATTTAATAAAAAATAAAATAAAATGTTGATTGAATTTGAATTTACATTTGCATTAAGTTAATGTTATTCACCTAAAACATTAAAAAAAAAACATTTTTTTTGTATTTATTTTGTTAAAATAATAAAACAAACTTGAGGATATTTATTTACCTTATTCATTTTTAGTTTTTACTGTTGCATTGGACAACAAGTGCTCGATTGATATTCTCAAATAAAAATGACTGCCGATTGTCTAAAAATACTAGAAAATGAACTAAAAAAGCAAAATATGACCTTAAAATGCAAAAAAATTACTTAAAAAATTAAAAAGTCAAAAAATGCAAAAATTGCAAAATAAAAGTTTCATAGATGGATTCGTAGTTACATAATTTAAATTATGCACTTACAAAGCTATGTTTTACAACCACAAAAAAAAAATGCACTTTCCTATAAATTCACAGCCTTATATATGATTCATGATTATTTTTATGGGATTTGTATATTATTATTTATAATATACCGGTATAATTCGATATTTGGACAATTTAATAGAATACACATTTAAAATACGATGGGAGATTTTTTAAAATTATCAAAATTAGTATATTGTTATTTGTCAAAATAAATTTAGACGAGTATGAGCTGAAATTATTATGAAACTAATGGAAAGTCCAATATATTTTAGTATCACCTGATGCATTGATTACATATTCAGTACATACATTTTAACTATCTCATAATAGTAATCGTAATAAAAAATGATTACTCTCTGCAATAACATTTATTTATGAATGTTAAAAAAAAGTACATACAATGCATACCTATATGTTTACAAGCATCGACAAAATAATATAATTTATTTCAATTTTTTTTTTTGTTTATCTTGTACAAAGAATTTCAAAATTCGGTATTTATTTTATTTGAAAATGTATAAAAAAAAAAAAATAGTTCTGATAACCAATATATTTTTGGCCCTACGCAGATATCATTTTCTATTGAATCATAAGGTATGTAAATATGATTAATGTTCATCAATTCTGATTTAATTTAGTTTTGTATAGTGTTTGTCGTTTCCATGTTTCCAATTTTATTAAAAGAAAAACTATTTTCTATGTACAATATTTATGCCACACTTATTTCAAGTAATATAAGTTAATATATCAAAAACATTAACCTTTAAAGTATCTGAAATTTATTATAAGATAAACAGTTCGTATTGAAGTCACTAAAAAAATATCATTCTTGCAACTCATTATTGCATACTTAGTTCATTTTTTATACTTTGTACTTTCTGATGTGTATCTCAAACAACATAGAGAAGCGTTATTCAAATCATTATTAAAATTATTGTAGATTTTTAATGTATATTTATAAATTTAATATTCTCAAAATAATATTTAAAAATAATAAATTATAAGACTTAAAGATCATATTTACTTTAAAATAATTATACTTGTATTAACTATGAATCATAATTATAATATTCTATAACAGTAGATAAAGTAGAATATGGTGCGAATTTTTCATTAAAATAATTTACTTTTAAAATATCGAATAATGTATATTCAATACTGTACTTAAATTCAAATTTAAATAATCAAATTAAGTTTCGTTTTTATTAAGTTTCATGGGACACGAAAATAAAAAAAGTTAATTATATAACGCCTAGTAGAATACTAAAAATTTAAAATGCATATCGTTTACTACGTACCTATACCAAGTTTTCTGGACATATTTTGATTAGTTTTATACCTAATATAGACGACGTATAGTCAGTGTAAACAAATCACAAATCCATTCATTATCATATATATAGCCAATTACACAAACTGTATCCATCAATTTATGCACATATATTATTAAAATTGAAAAAAAAATACGTCACATATTATCGTAGCTGACACTTTGCCGAACAAGGTAGTTCAAAGACCGACCATGCAATTAAAATTAAGTGTTTTTAGCCATGTTGTTTATGTTGTTTTTGTTGTTGCTTAACTGAACCCCATACGAAAAAACAATTTCAGTGATCAACATGTTGGTGTATCATGATTACGTTTATTATATTAGAGAATTTTTCTTTGTAATTTTAACATGTTTTTTGCAAATTTAGTGGATAAAATGACGATTTTCAGCTTAAAGTTCGATCCAAAAATAGATCGTAATTTACCAACGTATACAAAATGTTCCGATAATATTTACGTAAAGTATACCTTGATAACGTGTTTGAATACAAAATACATTTTTAATCACTTGAACTTATTTCAAATGAAATGCATGCATCAACAAATTATTCAAGTATTTCCTTACACACTACAAATGGTTGAGTATATTTTTAAATCCAGGCATATTAATTAACCTTATAGACAATGATTAGAGGCAATCATTATATATCAAAAAGAATTCCCCAACAAAGCGCATTAATTTTATTCTTTTTTTTTAATAAGTAAATAAACAGATCTGTGTGGAGTATATGTACCTACGCAGTATAAATATTTCATTGACGCAATACAAATGCGAATGCATTTACAATCGTGGACTGAGGTACCGAGCACATATTTATTTTATCATTCAATAACATCAAAAGGTCTTTATATGAAGAGCTCAAACGTTTCATAAATCACTATGGAAACTTATATAACATGAAATGTCAAATCTTAGGCAAATTAAATACGTGTCCTAATGTCAACTTGAGCATATAAAGTTTCTAATCGAAGTAATAAATAAAATATAAATTTATAACATATTAGAAATATACCTATATAGAAATAAAACTTATAATAAAATCCAAATGGTTGTAAAATATCATTTAATTTTATACATTTATATGGTTAGGAAAACATTGTGTAAATGCATAACAAACGACTCATTAGTTATATTTTGTAATTTTAAATAAATAAAATAAAATAATTTTCGAATAAATTATTTCATTTCTGTTTTGATAATTGGCATTATTCAACTTTTGTATGAAAGTTGTAACAAAAAAATCTTATTCTCTGAATAGATTATTGATTTGAGATTTGAATAACATAATATGAGTACCTAAACAGTCCCGGTTTCGTTGAGTGCATTTTTTTTCACCACAAATTACCATTGTAATTTGTATTTTTACAAACTATTTTTCACGCATAAATTAATGAACCCAAATCTTTTGTTTACATTTTGTATAGATAACCAAAGAAAATACATTTGAAACGATAAAACTATTTACAATAACAATACAAATTTATAATTTATAAAAACACGCCCATGGAAATTATCAGAGTTAGTAGATCCAGTGGGCTGTAGGCGACTTTAAATTTTAAAGCAACAATATATAGATAAATATAAAGTGCTCACGAAAAAAAGTTAAACATATTAACAGATATAGCTGCAAACTTATTATCACACTTGCTTTCAACTTGTCTTTTAGCAACATTTTCCATTCGAATTTCTTCCCATGCAAAAAACTACTGATAAAAAAAAAAATTTAAAAATCTCGTCTTCAAATCACATTGTGTGTGTAATTTATCAAAACAAAGAGTTTGTTTTCTGAAAATATATTATGGTTTAAAAAAAAAAAACATTTAATAGATTAAAGCAAGTATAACATGTACTGCTCTCTACGCCTGTTGACCACTAATGTAGAACCTGAGATTTTCACAGAGACTGATTGACTACGATTAGCTATTATTTTGGATAACTGTAAATTGTAAGACTAGAAATATAATCATAATTTATAAAAGTTTATGTTGTACCTAGTTAAATGAATATTTCACTCAACTATCGAATGTACTTCGTCAACTCGATGTAAAATAATATGAAACTAAAGATAACACCGGTAAAACCTGGTGTATTAAAGTGTTAAAATATAATTTTTGTTTTTGTAATAGGGTAAGTTAAGTAAAATAGTTTTTTTTTTTTTTTTGGGCTAATCGTGAGAAAAATTAATTTTATCTAAAGCAAAATCTGTGTACATTTAAAACTTTTTAAACACTTTGCACTTAAATGGGCTGATCTGAACTTACTACACGAAACTATACATAAGCTCTGTATGTCTATGATCGTTCTCAATATGAATAAAAATGACTGTTATTTTCAAAAATAATATAGTTGAGTCACCGTATCAAATTCAAATTAATGGATGTGCAATTTACGTTATCTATATTTTTTTTACAAAGAAGTAATCTATAGTGCCTAATTTATCTAAATTTAAAACGATTCAGTTTATTTGTATCATAACAATAACTAATCATTATAAATATTATAAGTTCGTAAGAAACATTTTAATGTTTACATAATTTTAACACAAACCATACATATACACATATAGTTATAAATTATAATGTTACAGCTTCATGTCTCTTGTAACAAACTGTTTGACTTAAATTAATTTATTTTGTTATTGTACAGTTGTTTTAGGTAATTTATAGCCAATAAAAGAGAATGTGAATAAAACGTATTTGACATACATTAAAACATTTTTTCTAATAGCGTAGAGTATAATTAAATTAAATCGAAGAGTATTGTAGTTTGTCACTCATTAATTTACTATACTGATATAAGTCTCATTACCCTGTTTCGCTTTCAGGGTCGTAGCAGATGGCGAAGCAGAAAACAATTAACGTCATTAAAAAAAACTTGTGTTTATTATTTTGACCTACATATGTAGAAATAACTCGACTATTGATGTAAATTTCAATAGGATTTTGGTAACGTAAATCATAAATTATGCAAATTGTCTTTATCAACGGAATAATATGATTATTGGACAAAGATGAAAATCGAGTTAACTGTAAATAATATTTTCTTAACATGCTCTTATCGTTATGATGAATAATAATAAAATTTAGTATATGGTACTATATCTTTTACGCAAGTTTAATATTATGTATTAATTAAAATAAAAAAATTGCTGTGTATTATTTTCTGACGATTTATAAGTATTCAATGTGTATCGTGCAAAACTGTGAACACGTGAATTTAAATTGTATCTATTACTTCTGTTCAATGATCCAGGTAGTCGTCGATTTAATTTTTTGTTGGATTTTGAACTCAGATGCCTGCCTTATCGAGGGTTACGAGGCGATTCATGTACCATATTATACGAAGATAGTAATTAAAAATACGCAACGGATGTAAGTCCAAAAGTATAACATGGGTAAATTTGCTTTGAACTAGCATCTATTACTAGTAAACTTGCTAGATATCTGTCAATATTATTACAAACACTCATCTGAATTGTTTGTTTAAAAGAACTTTATTTTTTAACGAGTCTACAGTTCGATATAAACTAGTTGATGACAATGTTTGTAAAAAAAAAAAAATGAATTTAATACCCGATTGTGTACACATCAGTTGTCAGTTATATCATGATAATATAACAGTTTGAAGTTGTTTTTTTTTTCGTGGTTTTTACTTGTAAATTTTTTGTCGAAAAATGCATCTTAGTTGTTTGGTCGGAAAAACATCGAAAGTGTTGGTGCTACAAGTTATGTTAGCCTTGCCAGTCATGTGCAATGATTGAAAAAAAATGTCTTCACTTGGCACACATGAGTCCGCGTCGAGGACGTTTGCTAACAATATAGCAGAGTATTGGACTTGACGGGGTGGTAAAATAATAGGGTAGTACCGTCACCATATACGTGCGACAACCTTTGCGTACTCAAACACGCGGCTCCGTCACGTACGACCAACACGTATATTTAGACAACGGTTGCCGCGGTGATGACAAGTCGATTTTCGAGGCACTGACTTACGGGATTTCATAGAGGTTTCACGTAGTAGACGAGACCTATAGTATTATATTATGTTTGTACGCTGCGCAGTGGGAGCAGTTGAAAAATTTCGTAGTGGTCGTCCACAGCCGGGAATTCTGTGAGCACCAAACATTGCGAGCCCAATCCGATATGCACATATTTTCGGATGTTACTTTTGGAAGTTCTAAAAAAGCGGGAAGAAAAGGCAACAACAATACAGAAATCCTGTGCAATAAAACGGAAAATTATTCGTGTACAATCGCCACGGCTGATGAGGTCGCGGATTAGACGCGATAATAATAATGATAATAATA
Source organism: Chaitophorus viminalis (assembly GCA_025469195.1). Classification (NCBI taxonomy): domain Eukaryota; kingdom Metazoa; phylum Arthropoda; class Insecta; order Hemiptera; family Aphididae; genus Chaitophorus; species Chaitophorus viminalis. Next base: position 426,932 of record JAIPRK010000007.1, read on the forward strand.
ATAATAATAATAATGATAATAATAATAATAATAATAATAATAATAATAATAATAATAATAATAATAATAATAATAATAATAATAATAATAATAATAATAATAATTAATAATAATAATAATAATAATAATAATAATAATAATAATAATAATAATAATAATAATAATAGCCTGACGATACAATTTGAGATTTTCTTTTCACACAGAACTTGTACTGTTTCAATGCTGGCGGCGGTGGAACCGGGCAATAAGACCGTCAGGGGTGGTGCGTGAATTATTGTTGGCCTGGGGCGCGAGCGGTGGTGATGGCGACGCTCGATTATAGAACCACGGCCAACGGGGCATCGTGTGTAGTTTCAATCGGAGCAATTTTCACCGACCGGTCACGGTTTCTCTCTATTTACGATAACGATATTATATACTATACTCCTTTTAGTATACCTACGCACCACATAACGATGAGGTCGCGTGTTGGTTCGACGAGCAAACGTTGATTAATATACTGCATATTCGAACAAAAGACGATGGACTCGAAAATCGTCATCAGCGATCGAATTAACGAGTGTTACATACTATAAAGTTATCCGAACAATAACGATAGAACATATTATAAAACCATAAAAAACGTAATTTGTACTGAGATATGGACATAATGGACATAATACGCGGTCAATGTTTATCGTTCGATTATCCAAACGAAAAAAATTGATCCTGTGCTTTGGTGTTTCACAAGCTGCGAAATATATATTTCTGTTCGGCTAAAATATAACACATAATATACCTAGATACATCATTATAGTAATATTATTATTATGATTATTATTAAAAACGTGCGTGCCTGGAAAGAGAATGTTAACAGGGACCGAGGCTCACGAAAACAATTCGGGGACGTTATAAAAGATAGAGGAGAAAAAAAATTATACAAACGGCCCAGAGATTATTGTCTCGTCGTTGGTCGTCGGTTGAGACAGTGCTAACAATAAACCGCTATCGGCAATGACGCACCGCGAGCCGTGCCGGAGGAGCCGGTGACGTGACCGTTAAATAATTTGGCACCGATGGCGATCAAAATGTACAACGGCCACCGGGCATTCAGCCAGGGTCGAGGGACTAGATTTCCTCGGGCTCGGTCGATTTTCCACGGGTCCCGTACTCGCGGATTGAAACGTCCCCGAAAGCGGTGAAGAATTATTATGTTATATTGTATATACTCTGCCGATCCGCTTGAACACACTGAGATAATATGTGAACCGAGATGTGTGTAAATCCTACATGTATCGATTCACGCCTTTGTGCACAACAATCGTATTATTATAATAAAAATACACGAATTCGATTTGAAACGACGTATACACTGCAAAGTAGTAGGTAGGTACCGGAAATGGTGATGAAAAAGAAAAATACATCATTTTGTTGTAACGGAATAATAATCCGTTTCCACAATACGCACGTATAGGGCAAACGCTTTTTAATAATAAGTACTTAAACCGCCTATTATTATACTACCACACCACGGATAAATTATAAATATTTATTAATTTATCGTATGACAAAACATTACAACAATAACAGCTAATAAATATATACAAAACATAACTTATAAATTTTTATAAAATACAACGATGGACTAGGTAAGTCAAAAGTGAAAATTTAGTATATTTAAATTGCAATTCTCAATAATAAGGGTAAAATTACTACAACACCAATTATAAATATTAATAATGTTATAGTACTAATTTTATCAATCTCAAAGAGTTTGATTTTCTTGTACGTCGGTATTGAATGTATATACCTATTGGCTACCATTGTGAATTTCACTAGGATAATTGATCACATCTTTGGGGGGGGGCAGCTTATATTATTTTCTTATCTATTAGCTTAAACACACATTTTAAATACTTCAATCTACTAGATAATGGCTATTCTTACTTTATTCTAGATGAGGCACCAAAGTATTAAATGTTATATAAATATTAAACGTTAAAATATACAATCTATTTTGACGTCTGGTGCGACTTGAATTCGGTCTTTAGAGGGGATTTTTAAAAACCCTAAATCCTTTGGCCTTAGAACCAAGTATATGTAGGCACCTACAGTAGTATTAATAGTAAAGTCTATGGTTCTTAACAGTGCCGTGGCCAAATATTTTTTTTTTTTTTTGGTGGAGGACACTTTTTTTTTACATTTAGTTTTCGTAATGCTAAGATACCTACTTATTACCTATTAAGTGCTTGATATAAAAACAATAAACATAAATGTACTTTTTTCTATCGCTGTACAATTATGTTAGAAACTTATGGTATACCTACATTTAGCATGATTATAAACCTTGGAATTTATAATATTATATTAATTTGTCTACATAACAATTCATTTTTTATTCAAATAGTATTACAAGCCATAGATTACATAAGTAGGATAGCTAAAAACAAAGGAGATTATATAATGAAGAAAATAAATAAATTTAAATAATAAAAAATTTCTATTATATAATATATTAAAACAAAATTTAAATATTAAAAATAACAGTATATATTATTTGATCATAAAACTGAATAACGAACTAGTAAAAAAAAAAAAAAAAATAACAACTTATAGTTCACTGTTTAAAAATTAATTTTCTAAAATTATATTAGGATTACTTAGTTTAAAATTCAAATGTCTTTCTTTTCTATTGGCAAAAACATCTAATATTGACTCTATGTCTAAATCTATATCCCTATGTATATTTATTAGTGCTAGACTATTCAGTCTATCTTCACTAGTTGCATTTCTTAGGTAGGTCTTGATACGTTTCAGAGTAAAAAAACTTCTTTCGACCGAAGCTATTGTAACTGGAAATATTAAAAACATTGTTAACAATGTACTCGTATATATATTTAGAAAAATATCTTCTAGGCGATTTAATAATGTATCGAGTCATCAAGAGAATTAGTTGGCATAATTGTTTTTGTTTTTCACTTAATTTGCCATAATTCAAATTCTCCTTTTAGGATTGAATTATAGAAATCTATACATAAGTCATCCTTATGAAACTCTAAAGCTGGTTGAGCATTTTGAAATATGCTGTTTATTATTTTAGAGGGTAACAGACTAGAAAATGAAGTAATTAAATTTGAATTTAACTTGAATATTTCATTAAAAGATGAGAGCAAATCATCTAAATACAGATAAAAAATTGATACCCTCTAGTATGAGCAATATTCACCATTATTAACAGTATAATTGCCCGATGTTTTTTAAGGGGGGCACGTGCCCCCAGTGCCCACCCCCTGACTACGGCACTGGTTCTTGAGATAATATATTGATTTTATCGTTTACCAAGCAATATTTTATAAAAAATTTTTTACAAATATATATATATATATATATATATATATATATATATTCCTTGATAAAATGTGTTATAATATTTTAAAAATATTTAAAAAAGAATCTACCATAATGTGATAAACTATCAAGCAACAAGGCTGAACAAAATTCTACGATAATATCACTTTTAAACTATACATTTGAACCATGAATAGGAATCATGTTTTTATAAATTTTTATTTAACTAAAATTTTGAGATAAAGTCTAATAACCGAAAGCTTATGAAAATATGAAAAGCCTTATATAACAAAAATCACCTATAATTATCTTAATAAAAGTCCTATAAGTTGGAAAATTTTTTTTTAAAACGTTCATGCTTAAAACCATAACACTCAAAATTAATTTTGTGACCCATTACAATTTCAAATCATACTTATTACAATAATGATACCCAAGTGTTTTAAAACCAAGTACCAAAACGTAAAATCACGTGAAATTGGTGATTTTTTATTATATTTTGATTTTTAACTATATGATATCACTTGTGTCAAAAACAATTTTTTATTTCTAAAAGTGCATAATAATAATAATAATATATATATATATGAATATGCTAAAAGCTTCATTATTTAATTGTTATAAAGTACATTAAGAACATACTACGTGTGTACCTAATAAATATAATAGTTAATTTTAATTTGTTTATTGTAATAATTGCTTAAATATTTCTTAGGTGAAATATTTCTCAGCGTATTCAAAGTTATTTATTCGTTTTCTCTAAGATACTCGTAATAGTTTATAATTTTAGAGTTGAGGGAATTATGTATATATTCGAGTTAACACTTTTACTTAATGTGTAATTTTGAATTTATACCTTTAGGAACGAGGAACAGTTAATATGATAAATATTAAATTTCGTCAAGCGTAAACCTATAGTTAACTTCCATCATTTGTCTAAAAGACTAAAACTAGATAATACATCTGTTGTTAGAGTATGTGTCAGGTTCCTTTATAAAAGCTTTTGTGAATTATAGCTTTTTTAACTTTGAAACTGAATAATTTATATTAAAACCTTTTGATTGCAAAGTAAATAAAAACAAAAAAAAAAAATGTAAGGCTTTAATTTCTAATCATATTATTTTGTATCAGACTTAATTTGAGATATTTATACTTATAATATAATTACTCTTACTGATTATCTTACTAATTCAAAGGTTTGACGAAAAAATTATTTTTTAAATGAGAGTGATTAGTTTTGATTTTTATTGTTCATGTTACATTATAATATAAATGTTTAGTAATTTGAAAGTAAAGCACAACCTACAGTTTTTCAATGATACTGTTTTCACTGTCGGTAACGTTGATAGCATTTTTATAGTGCCGCCATATGTGTTTTCCATAATGATTATACTGTTATGAAATATCAAACTATTTATAAATGAAAATTTGCTGTATAATAAGAAAAAAAGTAAAAACCAAAAATCATGACAAAACAAAAAAATATCAATGGTACCTACTCGAATAATAAATCAAAGTTGTATCATTATATATCATATCATTTAACTATTTTTAAGTTGACTAATATATTGTACCAAATATTATATTCGTAAATTAACTTTTGTAATGAAAACCATGGGCTTGTATTTATATACTGATACTATAGGCGTTACAATTTATTTATTTAAATTATTTATTTGTATTAATAGTATTATATTATGTTGATATACAATATTAATAATGAACATTTGTAGAAGTCTAATTTTTTATTTTTTGTATGTACCTATTACATCATTGAATTGAATATTTGTCACTTATGATTAAAATAGTGTATATTAACGAGAGTAATATGATATTTTATTAACAATAAAAACATTTAAATTATTAAGGAATTAACATTTTATTTCATCACAATATATTGATAAAATATTGTTCTTATCTATGAAATGGATCTTCTAATACAATTGAGCGCTTCTCATATTATATTTCAAGGCCAAAAAAATTGTTAAAAAAAAACTGTTATGAATGTAAGTAGTCCAAGAAGTTTGATCAGTTGAATGGAATATTGTTTGAATAGTTGAATGTCGGTGGTTTATAATTGAATAACAGTGAATTATGTAAAAGTACATAATTAATTTCAATAGTATTTTTAAATATTATCAAAAATAATATTTGCAACATCAATAACAGATTATATTTAATTTGTGAGCCGGTGCTAAAACGTGATTGTCTTAAATCAAAACTGAAATGCGAAAAAAAACATTGTTATCTATATATCACCCTAATATTACGATGTTATATCAAAACGTTTTAGTGATTTAATGAGTGAATTTTCAAAACGCATGTAAGCTGGAAAAACTGCAAAACTCCCTTATGCTAAACGTATGTGCACGTATTGTTATTATAATATAATACGTATAATAACAATAGTATGTCTACATTATAAACAATATGAGGCGTCTCCAACACGTTCTTAAGATAAACGTAAGCCCCTTTAAAGCTTTATTGCACAAAAGTTTCTGATAAACTTCTGCATTTACATAATTGAAATTTGAACACGCCCTCGACATCCATTAAACGTTCACCACGAAAGAATAATACAATAAAACCGGCTCGCGAAGTAATTATTATTAATTAATATATTATTATATACATGCATAGTCTCGTCTGCAAGCTGTACTCGCCGGCGGCGCGCTATTCAATAAATGCTCCGAACAACTGTCTGCTGGGATATATGTATTATTATACACGCGCTGTTATTAGTCGCGTATCAAAAGCAATTTTCGACAACTAATATTGTACAGTAATGATTGTGACCACGGTTGGTTTCGCCACAAGCAATCGGTTTTAATAGTGCTGTTGCGCAATAAACATAATAATATAATGAACGACAATGTTATAATATTGTATACAGCCTAAACGTTTGAACAATATACCTTGTTCGGCGGCACGCGATCGTGGACGAATACATTTCGGGTTTTAATCGCGTCGCAATATAACGCATAGTAATATATAATATGATGTACATCATAGAGCAATATGATAATAGTAATATTAAATGACTGCCTGCCGACGCGTTATGCTGCGGCTGACAACGGTGCGACATGAAAATGGGGAGATTTTAGTCGCGTGATTTTCGGAATTAATGCTGTGACGCGTGACAGTTGCATTAATTTTATTTATTTATTTTGTTTTTTAAAATGGTAAAATCACATAAGGCATAATTAGTTGTATTCATTTTTCTTTTCCATGTAGTACTTTACGTTACTTAAAATAATATTCAAAATATTCTCGCAATGTCTTGTAGATCAAAAACATTACATTAAACTGTTTACTTAACTAATGGGTCAAGCTTTATAATTAAAAAATTACCAATGAGCATGATATTTATTAAGAATTTGATTGTTTTAATATTTTGTTTGAAGTGACAACTTGAAACGTTAATGGATAGGTACTTATATTAGCATTTAATTGATATTTTATAATTTTATAAATTTTTTCATAAAATTTGCGCTGTTAATTTGAAATTTTCGATAAAAAGTTAAACGTATATATATCGATCAAGAAGTTTGGTTCCATACTTGTACTTTCGTAATATGTAATACTTAATACGACCTTTTTCACTCCGGAATCCTTTTTTCGAGAGCTTTAGAGGACATTGACCGGTACGCTTTGTTTCTAGTTTAAATGACCAATTCACCCACTCCTGCAGTATCTCACCCGACCATAGAGTCTCATCCGACCTAGAAATCTCTGCATTTTAGATTCAGAACAGAGTGACGGAATCTATTGATTTTACAATGATATGTGTTTTTTTTTTTAATTTTTTTTTTTTTTTTTGTGTCTGACGACACCTTTTTTGGCAGTAAAAATGCTTCGATTTGCTTAAACAGCAACTTTTCTAAAAGGAAAGTGAATGTAAATGGTACATGGGTAACCCTAAAATCCAACTTTTTAGTACTTTTTAAAAAAATCGAAAAAAAAACGATAAAAAATTACAAAAACACGGAAAATTTTACACAAAATCATATTTTTACAAATTATATTTATTTAAAATGCTCTAACTCAAAAACGAAAAACCGTAACAACTTGAAATTTTCACCGAATATTTATATTGGCATTCTCTATACGTGGTTATGTTTTCAAAGTATTTTGACATATTTTGATTTACTTTATGAACAATTTAAATTTTTGAATTTTAAAAAAAAATTTTTTTTAAACATCTATAAAATTTAATTAGCTGGCCGAAAATTCTTGAAAATTTAATATAAGGTTTATAATAAGTTAAACATATTGTAACTAAAAAATATCGGAGATTGTTTCACTCAAATTTTTTTTATAAGCCCATAAAGCTCAAATTTGTATAAAATGTGTCAAAATCACTATAATTTGCAAGTTATTTTGTAGATAAAAATTCATAAAATTTTTTCTGTTTATACTTAAGTTTCAAAATTTTGACACTAGTTTGTCCATAAGGTAATCTTCAAAAATATATAAAAAAATTTCTAGCGGACCAAAAGGAAAAAAATTTATGACTGTTTTAAATTTAAATTTTTACGAAATTGCATTATAATTCAATTTAAATATAAAATACTATATAATTATATACACATTTTAGACAAACATATTAACTCCGTTCAGAATCGTTATTCGTATACAATAATATCTTTCATTGAATTCAAATTTAACAAATCCATTGTAATTATGACCTATCCTATAAACGAGGTGCACTCCACTGTACAGCAAAGCGAGGCACATCTGTTTTTTTTTTTTTCGTTTCTAAATTAAGTTAAATATTTGTTGTTAACAAACACCGCATCATCTGGCCGAACCGACTTTCTCGCTATCATCTCTCCATGCAATTCCTGCACGGTGCTTGTATAAAAATCGTAACGGTTTCTTATTATGTGTTTCAGCGTCAAAGTCGCGGTCGCCGTCTCCGGAGGAGTTTGTGCCGCCGACGTTCGAGACAGTCGTGACGCGGCAACCGATGAAATCGAAATCCGGCAAAGACGAGGCGGCGGCGAAACGGTCGGCCGGTGACGGGCACGATAAAGATAGCGACGATGACGTCACCAGCAAATGCGACGATTTCGAGAGACACACGCTGCAGGACGGCAGCGGTGACAATGATAACGACGACAACCATTCGGTGCACTACGTGGAAGCTACGGCCGTGCGAACACTGGCGGCCAACACGGGCTCGGTAGCCATACTGGGCACAACGGCCAAGTGCAAATCGGTGGACGGGTCGCCGTCCATCCACCGGCCAACGGTCGACAGGCAGAGCACGTGGTCACCGTCACGGACCACGTTCGCGCCGATCGCGTGTTCCAAGTCGCAGCCCCAGCTGGAGGTGCGCTACGTGGAGGCGACGGCGGTAAGGACGCTAGCCGCCGACACCGGGTCCATAGCGATACTAGGCACCACGGCCGATCCAAGGCCGCGGTCAGCCGACCGGAACGAAGACACCGGTTCGGTGCATTACGTGCAGGCCACCGCGGTCCGGCACTTAGCCGCGGAGACGGGTTCCATCGCTATATTGGCGTCCACAGCGGCGGTCGCAGCGCAACAGGCCGAGTCCGCGGGTCGCAGTGACCTGGACCTCATACCCGTGGGTGTGCGCGAGGTGTTGGACTCGGAACCGGGTGTGCTGCAGCAGCAGCAGCAGCAGCGTGAGGAAGACCAACCGGAGGGAGAACTGGCCGGACAGCGAGATGGAACGGAAAAGCAGCCGTTGATACCGCTTCCGGTCGTATACGCGATGGAGATGAAACCCGGAGAGGAAATATTCAAAACCATGAAGTCGTTCGATAGATCTCAATACTTGCCTGAGTTGACGACGGTTGTAGGTGACGGCAACGACGACGAGGGTGCCACCGCCAACGGATCGATGTCGGACGCTGCATCCAGAAGACCGCTGGTCAGACAGTCGAACAAGACTAGCGATCAAACTGCAGACCACGAGGACATCTCGTCGCCCGATGGGTGGATGCCAAAAGTCCCGGTGTTCGCCAAATGTCCGCCGGCCAAATCTAAAAGTGAGTACCGATATAATAATATTTTATCATTGTTATCCTCGCGTTTACCGTGACGGTAATGTATGTGTATAGTACCTACCCGTAGTAAAAGTTGCGTTCCGGTGACGGTAATAATATTATTACCGTTAAACGGTCATCGTCGATATTTCATTAAAAATACATTGAATTAAGAATATTCAAAAACGGGACTTTTTCTGCTACAGCAGAACTATATATAAAGGGATAAAATGTAATTTTACCCATTATAAATTATACTTCAACTGCATGTTGAGTTCGTTTTTCCGTAGTAATGATAATTGTCAATTATTATCATTATACATTAAAAGTTTATTAAATTCGATTTTCAAGAAAAATGTCACTAACAAACTAACAATAATTGAACGCTCGTAGTGGTATTGTTGTCGCGTAAAGGTGAAAATCCAATCACGTCCCTGCAGACAACGAAATGTTTATCTTGTTAACTGTTTATTGCCTGTTGACAATGACGCACGATTTCATTGCGACAATAATATGATTTTAAATTATCGTCGTGTCTCCGTGTACCGCATAACAACGTGTATTGATGGAATTTAAATTAGAAGCAGTTCTGAATCAAACGAAATGTTATGCGTAGAAAACGATTGTCGTCGATAAAAATATCAAAATTTAACAATGTTGGGATTTTGTTGCGTTCGAAGGAAACGTAGTTCTGTGATTGTTTTACAGTTTATAATCATGTGTTATAATTCATCCTAATTTCATAAGAACTAGTATTACTAACGTACAACGCAATAATAGGTGGAAGAACATATTTTTCATTGACGAGTGATATTGATGCTAAAAAATCATTATTATGTAAATAAAATTTACTCGTTATAATGCGCAGACCACGGGGATGCCATAATAATGTAAAAAGAGTATATAATAGCACAAAAGCTGCGAAAATCATTTCCGTTTTTGATGAATCATTACGAGTTACGACGTCGCATTGCCATTCCGATATAGGTATTACTGTTGTTATTATTATATCATCGCTGTACACCATAGACGCATCATTATAAAATACGTATACGGTATATAGAATGTTCAGGTTGAGGTGTGTACATTGCGTTTGTTTAATGGCTTACATCGTCGCGACAGTAAGGTGTGTGACACATATCATATTTTTAATTACTTCGCGGTCTCGTGAAGTCGTGAATAACATTGTTACGATATCTTTTGAACCATAGTATGAACAAAATGTCATGTTAATATGTTATACCAGTCTTCTCGTATAAATATGTAAAAAAAAATTCATACACGTAGTGACATGTCAAAATATTCTGCAGTGGAAATTACGACTGAATAATTAATTAATTAATTAATTAGAATAATACACTAAATGTTGAAAACTCTAACTAAAAATAAAAAACAATAAATGATAACTATAAGTATAATATAAATAATAATTGCGAATAAAATTGTTAAACATTTTAACTTTATCATTTATAAGATATTGTAAATAATATGAGAGTGTTGCATCGTGGTATAATATTGCTTTTTCATGCATGTGTGCATATTGTGTGATGCAATTTAAAAAAAAAAAATCGCTCTCAAGCAAAGAGCTATGTGTTAAAATATGTTTTTTTAAACTGTGTTAGGAAATGGCCATTAAAAGATATTTATCTAATTACAGTGATATCAAATTTCTAAGAAATGCATTTAAATTTCTTGTTAGATATTAGTTGAAATTTTTATTAATTGAAAAATCGATTGATTAAGATTTTCTTGATATGGATTAAATTATCCATATATTAATTTTGTAAGCAGTACTATATTTTCCCTCAATTCTATATAAAAAAAATCTATATATTATTTAAACTAATAAATGTAAACACTTTTTTGATATAACAAAATATGAATAAGCCAGATGTGATTATTGTAAAACGTTCATAAGACAAGTACGATAAAATATTTAAAACTATTTTAATTCAATAATGTTAACAAATTATTTCAATACTTTTTTTTAAAATTTCATTACAAAACATCTCGTATGTCAGTATCTGAACTTTTATAAACTTCATGAATGTGTGAAAACACGTAATAAAACCAACAGGACAGGATGACGCAGATTCGAGTATTATTAATAATAATAATAATAATATTTTATTTACGAAATAATATTCCAATTTACTATTTACAATAATGTAATAATGACAGTTGTAGGTTCATGTGTGAGTTATAATAAAAATTAATAAAATAATAGAGAAAGATAAAAAAAGAATATATATATATATATATATATATATGTATAAATGCTAGAAATTAAAAAAATATTACAATTTATTAAACTATTTAAAATATTATATTATATTATAAATTTTAGAATTAAAGAGTTGTAATAATAATAATAATAATAATAATAATAATAATAATAATATTTCTTTATTACAAAAATAAAATCCGGTTACAGTTTTTTTTTTTTCTAAAATAATTGTACAGTAACTACATAATAATAGCGTTCATTTTAAAGCTCTTTACAATAAAATAATTCTAAATTAGGCAAAAACAATAGGCACACAGTAGTTATACTGGCAGAATTGTAAGTGCAAAAATACAGACAATAGTACAGGTTTCTTCGAATTTGATCTCTTTGCTCTCGAGCTGCCTTATTAATGCAAAGAACAATATAACGTGCCTAGTGTAACGGGGAACATTTTTTTCTAATGATACGATGAACAATTTGCTATAAAATGTTTGTCGGTCAATTGCCAACAAATATTAAGTTAGTCTTGTAGATATATTATAATAATCTCGTGCGGCGTTTCACGCGCAAAAGGTTTTTTTTTTAGTTATTCACGTCGCGCTGCAGGTACGACAATAAAACAATGTATTGTACTCGTATTCGAATAAGTAAAATCAACAAAAAAAAAAACTGTCCACTTCCAGCCAGAATCGGACAAAGCACACACACATGCCGTGCCCGTGTAATTACAACGATATTGTACGGTGCGGACTACAGCACAGTTATTGTTCCGATCGAATAATAGCTGAACTTATGTAGTAGGTATAGTGTTCTGTGTGCGTCACGCGTCCATGTTATTGCGCGTGTGTTGCACCTGAGAGCAGTAACTTTTATAACCGGTAAGATTCGATCCGATTAGATGCCTACTCACTACCAAGACCGTATCACGCCAATATTTGGTAGCAAAAGCGCGTATACAACCTTTAAAATGATTGTTGGCAGATCAGTGGTGCCGAGAATTATAGTTTGGTCAAGCCATGACCTGACCACATTTTAAAAAATGATGTGGCTAGGGTACCGAGGAAGCCGAAAGGTTATCATTTAACAGAATTATATGTATGGTTAAGTACTTAATGAAAATCAAGAATAAATCAAGAGTAAATCAATACATGTGATGTGATAAATAATAATAATATGTAGAATTGCACAATATATAGACATGCGACATCGTGCTTCATACGAGACTTGGCCGCTGCATTATAATTTGGCCACCCATTGGGCACAAACTGGTACCGAGTAGAAAAACTTGAGCCTTGGGCTTCAAAATATGCCTTAACGCCGCCATCAAATCCCGACGGATTCATATCTGTTCCAGGTAAATAGTTATCGTTTAAATATTAATATTATATATTTTTATCATTAATTGCGGATAGATGCGAATATCGGTCGGGACGCGGACAAACAATAGGAGCGGACTGCGGAGGAAATCGCAGCGAACGTGTTTCGATGGTGTAGCGGATGAAACCGCGCCCCGCCGTGTACGAATAAACTCCTCGAGGCCGACTAACTGCGTATTGGTGCGTTGAGAGAAGGGAAAGAAAAAAATAGACGATACAGAAAAAAAAAGAAAAAAGGAGATCGATTTGATTAGGACAAAGGGGACGATAACGACACGGTACTCATCCTGTACTGACCCGGAGACACGGCAAACGCATTACTAAACGCGGCGGCGGACACGCAAACGAAAACAATAATACTGTAAGTTTTGCCATCCATGAATTTATATACAACTAGATTGTCGATTATCTCCAAGCACTATACTGAATTTCGACGTCTTTCCCGCTATTTGCCCACACGGCAATGTTTACACTTTGATACGATAACACGATATTGATACTTAAATGAAATAAAAAAAAAAAACGTTGCGACTTATGCGCGTGTAGACGTCAATAGTTGACGCAGTTATTGGTGTATCGTGTATAATATATAGTTTTACGAATCAACTTATAATTTTTATAATAATTTTGGAGTTTGTGATTCGATCTTCTCGAGAAAAAAAAGGAATTAATAGCAATAAAAATAGCATTATTGTGAAAGAAAGAAAATATATTTAAGTCGACACGGAGAAAGCTCCTGTAAAACTCCGACTTAACGTTAACAATAGAAACAAAATAATTAACAGAATGAACCGATTTAGTCATATACCAGATATAACGTGGTTCTATATATATTTCTTTTACCTGTGTAATAATAATACCGGCCAGATATCACCTTTTGTTTTTATAATAATAATTACCGTGTCAAACCACACACCATCCATCACGATTTGCCCGCTGACGAAACGTTTCGTCGTCGCAGGAAACATATAGTTGTAGTACTCCATGTTTTTGTTGTACATTTTAGTATAATACGTAATTTATAATAATAATATATATGAAGATGGAGATGGAGTTGTTGTTTCGACGACGATCCGGCAACGAGAGCGAGACCGCGTCGTTACGTCGTCGATATCATTGTTTTTGTAATAATACTCATTTGGTTATCGGTATAACGACTGGTGCAGGGTGGTGGACATTCCGTATCGATAATTGTGCGGGTTTTGTACAATTTAATTATAATAATAAAAACCCACCTATATTGGACTAATACATAAAAATAATATGATATGCAGTATGCAATGCACGTTACATAGTATATTATCTCTTATCGAAAAATACTGTTATCACATAAAAATATGTGATCCATTGAACTATATGATAACTGGAATGCTCACCAGCCTTAAGACCAATGTAAACGTAATCGAAATAGCATGTTAGAAAAATACAGCAGATAAGAATGGTGCTGCTATCTTTTTTTATCACACATAACAATATGATTGCTTTGTGTTTACCAATAAATAATAATTAATAATGTTCGTTTAACTTATTATTCTGTCACTTAAGTTATAAACTATAACTTAAAAATTTATTGAAAAGTTTCCATGTTCATTTTATGATGATATAATTTTAAATAAAGATATTTTTAGTAAGGATCATAACTATTCATTAATACTAGTAACAGATTATGTTTCTTTCATAAATTTTAAAAATCGAGGCAAACTGAAATTTGTTTCAATGTTTATTTTTGAAATAATATTATTCACTGAAAATTTTTATCTAGCATATTCTTGAAACATAAATAATAACAACTTTAAAAAAGATAATACATTAAAAGTTCAAAGACAGTTTTTGAATTAAGTAAAAAATGTATATCCTATACATCCAGTTATTGATACATACACTTTAGAATTACACGAAATGAAAATTGTAAATTTTATATCTTCATATTATTGTAATTTAAGAGTGCATACTCAGTGTAAACAATTGACACAGCAAAAACAAGGTTCAGTCATCCCTTAGGCATAAATTAAACATACTAGTTTTATTTAATCATGTTTAATCTAAGTTATATTATATTGGTATTGATTATATTATAATCAATGACGTTGGTAACATGTTTACAAAGTCATTTTGTGTGTTATAATAACCAGTTTATTTAATTAAACATTTAACTATGTATAATTATTCAATATTTTTATTTGTATAATATAATACTATAGGTATGACCAGTGGCGGTGCGTCAGGGAAGACTTTGAGACGGCGTCTCTCCAATAATTATAACATTGGAAAAAAAAAAAAATGTTTTAAATTATTGTCAAGTATTTGTGTAATATATATGTGTAAAGAATATATGGTTGTCAACTATATCATATATTAAATATTTAATCTATGGTCCGGGAGATTAGTCTTTGCTAACGGGCGACACGTTATTCGTTGCGTATATTTGTGTAGTGCGTTATCTTGTACATTAGATCTTGTAGCGTTTTTCATTTAATATTGAAATAATGGAATCAAAAAATTATACATTAGATGAATTATTAGATAATGATTTTCATTCGTTTACATAAAATTTAAGTCTCCTCATACATTTTATTCATGCACCACTATTGGGTATGACTTTAGCACTCTTGTCATTGGGAATGAGATTAATCATGGTATTATTCGTTCCTAGATTATAAATCTACAATATTAAGTTAAGTTAGGAAAGTAGTAAGTACAATAATTAAGGTAAGTTGCAAGTCAGCTTCGGGTAAGTAGTGTAGTAACTTTTCTTTCAATTTTGAATAATATTACAAATACTATGTTTTTATTTTAATAAATATTATTTTACTAAAAATAAAATTTTCGTTATCTTATATGCTTACAGTTATGAATTAAAACCTTCTAACTTTCAATTTACAACTTAATTTATTCCCAACATTAAACATACAATCAACTGCATCTTCCTTTGCATTTATATGACAATTAATGTAGAAGTTTACAAGAAAAGCATTTCTCAATACTTGCAACTTGTTATATAATAAATTATAATTATCTACTAATAAACTATTTATGTATCGTTCAATTATTTATATTCTATTAAATTAGTCATAAAGATTTTGTGAAAATTATAAAATAAATAATGAGATACCAAATGTTAAGAATCAAACTAAAATAATGTCGCAGTAAATGAATTTAAGACATTAGCGCCATGTGTAAGACAAAGATAGTAACACCATTGGTATGTCCCATCTCGTTCTAACATTCCGTTTCGGGCAACACATGCTTGGTGAGCATTCCGGTTATCATATAGTTCAATGAGGCGATCATGGCTGTGTTGCCTTCAAGTATGATGTCCACGTGCGTTAATTATTGATGCCCGTTGTTTTTTTCCGTTTTGGCCATCATTGACAACGATGTTGCAATATTATTATTGGCCTACGGTTTTGGTGCCTTTTCGGTTATGTTTCCATGACAGCCGATGCACGCGACCGAAATAACATTATTGCACAGAAATACACTATAATACTCGTTGTGTCATTATGTCTCACAGTCTATGGCGCGTGCGCTTAGCAACGTATGTGTCCGTCCGTCAGTTCCATTGGAAAATTTTACGCCGTTTGTGCGTGCGTGAAATCCATTATTACGACCACGACGACAGCGACGACAGCGACGACGACAACGACGACAGCGACGACGACGACGACGACGACGACAACCATGACGACGACGGCGACGACGACGACGACGACGACGGCAACGACGACGACGACGACGACAACGACGACGATGACGATGGAGGGAGCGGCTCGCGACCGTCTGCCATCATGGTCGTCCAATAACCGCCGCGGTGCCGCCGGAAAAGCGTCGGATCGGCACATCACATGGGACCTGGACGAGCACTGCGAGACGGCCACACCGGCCGTGAATGGTGGCACCACGGTGGACGAGATCCAGTGGGTATCGGACTCGGTGCGGCGCGTGCTTGAGTGCCCCGTGTGCCTGGAAATGTCCACGTGCATAGCGACGTGCTGCCAGAACGGGCACACCACGTGCTACAAGTGCTCGGAGTCGATCGCGCGCATGAGCCCGCATTCGCCGCCGCTGTGTCCGATATGCCGGTCGCAGCTCACGCGGGCCACGTCGCCACCGACCCCGTGGGCCACGAGCGACCATTGGCGTTCGAACGCCCGTTTGTCGCAGCCGCCGCCGGCCGTTCGCAAGCTGATCGAGGTGATGCACAATACCCGGGTGGCGTGCACGTACCGGTCCCGCGGGTGCCTGGCCCTCACGTACGTGGCGTACATAACCGAACACGAGTCCATGTGCCCGTATTCGCCGCACGTCCGGTGCATGGTGCCCTATTGCCGATGGTCGGGCGCGTATTCGGACACGTACAGGCATGTGTCGTCCACGCACCATTTCAGCGCGTACGACGTCATGGTAAATATTGTTATGTCCGCGTAGCGACCACCACTACCACCACCACAATCCACCCACCATCACCCAGATCGGTCGAGTCAAGCGGGTGTGTGGTTTAGCCGCATACTTGACGCGCGCCAACCGTTTTTGATAAAACAATCTTAATAGATAGGTATTATAATATTAGTGGCCTATAGACCCGAGGTCGGCAACTGACGGACCGCGAAAGGCAAAACTCTGGACCTTGTCAACTTTGTACTTCACAATGTTATTTACTGTAATATTATTCTTATTAATAGAGAATATTTATTTCATTTATATTATTTATTTTTATTATTCGTTCAATAGGTTGAGTAAAAAACACAAAATCGACATCGAAAATAGCAAGTTTATAAGTCTGTTTAACTTTTTTACTGCACCTCATTGATTTATTATTTTAATCTTTAGGACACCAATAGAAATTACTTGCCGACCCCTGCTATAGACCGTCTGAAACCGTTTGGTTTATTTTTTTTTCCCCCTATTCGGTAAAAATTTCAAAAAATTTAAAAAATGCATTAAAAACATCAAAAATACGCAAAAAGTATAAAATCCGCTAAAAATGCATAAAATACACCATTTACAACATGGAATACTTGAAATAAATGTGTAGCAAGAAAAGCATCGTGTAAGACATTATTAAAATGCATTGAAATCCTAGCCTAATAATCAATATATATATATATATATTACGGGCAAAATGGAAAATCCGGACATTGTGTATACATTGTCCTACGTATATTGGGCAATGTAAATTGTGAAGTATTTATACAAAATAATCTGCATAATATACCTATTATATTTTTTTTGCAAATTATTAATATTACATAATAATACATAATTAATAATCATCAAATGATAAATTAGCTTAAATTACACATTTAAAAAATTGTGAAGTACATTTATTCTAACAATTACATAATTTATTTCAGATATTTTTATTACATCATATTTCTTCAAGAGTTTATAATCATTTGGCTTCAATTTGGGAACTATTCTTTAAATTAATTATATATGTTCAACTAATTTGTTGTATTTTAATTTGTTTAAATACACATTATTCACATTTTTTTTCATTTAATACAATATTCAATTTCGCATTAAATTTTTCCATTTAAATAAAATGTAGAAAATAAATAAATGTTTGTTTAAGCATTGCACAATATAAATTGAGTGACAGTATACTACGACTAAGGTAAAACTGTACGTACTAAAATTATATAGGATAAGATATTTTTCGGTTTTGTTATCGGGATATATAGTGCATTCCCAAAATATCATTATTGTATAACCAGAGGATAGACATAATGATTTATACTTCATAAAAAAAAAATATAATATGAACATTATAAAAAAACATATAAAACATAATATATTATGCAGATTATTGCATTTTATTTTATTTTTTACAATATTTTAAATGTATTATTTAAGCTAATTTATCATTTGATGATTATTAATTATGTATAATAATGTAATATTAATAATTTTCAATAAAAACATAATATATTATGCAGATTATTTTGTATAAATACTTCATAATTTACATTGCTCAATATACGTCGGTCAATGTATACAATGCTCGGGTATTGTATACATTGTCCAAATTTTCCACTTTTCCCGTAACATATATACAACACCAGTTCTGTATACACTTAAAATGTGAGTTTCAGTAATTTTGATCTACGCTCGCTGTCAACTCATATGGGGCTTCGTACAGACATAGGTTGGGGTACTGTTTGTTTTAAACTGTCTCCATATAGTTGACCGTTGTGCTGATTTACCTACATTATATTTTTATTCATCGTTGTCGTTATTTGTGTTATCATCGGCAAACTCTTGGTCTATAAGGAGCAATGCGATGGAAAAATAAACAGTACTCACTGTTTGCAACTTATTTGCAAGTCTCGTAAATTACGAGCCAAACCAATAAACCATGTTGTAGGTAGTAACTTAAAAGCCGTTACACGAGCGAGACTTGTACCTGTACTAAACCTGCCCGCGTTACTTGAGTACCGGAAATAAACAGGTATAGAACGGTGGTATTACATGTACTCGCGGTTAGTCCCCCGAAACTGGAAATCGCTTCTCGCCGATAATGCACTAGGGGCTCTGCCTATTTGCCCGCGCAAGAGGGGGTAATAGTGACGTTCATGGGCCCGCCGGTCATCATCACACTCGTGGCTTTTCTGACGGCAGGAAAACCGGTTCATAATGCCGGATCTGACGTTCGGGCTGAGGGACTCGACGACCCGCATGTACCTGATCCGAAACACTAAAGACGATAACCAGCTGTACTGGCTGGCCATAGGCAGGCCCGCGGAGGCCATCCAACTGTCGCTGATCAAAGTGGCGGACCCGTCCTCGCCGCCGCACACGTCGTCCTTGATGCCGAACATGGTGTTCCGCGTCAAATCCATGGACAGGAACGGCCGGTTGAGACAGCGTGGTCCGCAGCGACCGGTCATCTGGGACCGGACCGTGCTCGGGTTAGTGGTGTCCACGATGGGACAGGGCGGCATCCAGGACCGGGTCCTGTCGATGATCAACTCACCACCGTCGTGCATCGTGGTCGTGTTCGACGAGCACAGGTACGAAGCGATCATCTCGTGGAACTACATGTGGAAACGTCTGCAGTAGACGACAACGATGTGCGTGCACTTTGTTGCGTTGCGTGCACGGCGCTTTTCGGTTCGGCCGCCGCCTCCATCCGTGCCAGGCGATTTCTTCTTTTCTTTTAATCATGTTTACGAATGTTCTCGATAACACGAGATAATACAATGTTTATCAAATTTGGTTATTATTCACGTGTGCAGTGTTTTGTTAAGAATAACCGGTATTCTGTGCAGTGGCGTCGCGGTTTTTTTCCCCGTAAGCGGTCGCCGCTGCTTCACGACCGAAATGGACGCGTGGGCGGTGTTGTGCGACAATAGATGTAACGTTATCAAAACGTCTGATTATTGCACGATTTAAACTACGCACATTTGTCGTACACATTATCATATTTCTTATTACAACGCGTAGACACTCCTCATCCACACCCTACCAACTTTCCGTAGCCCACCCGAATATAAATTAGAATTTTGTACTCATGTTTAGACGATTATTTCACTAAACTCATGACATAATCGTTCAGTTATGCAACTGTTGGAAGGCTCTTCGTAGTGTTAAATTGACGTTTTCACAGTAGGATATCGTTGAAAACCTGATTTTATCCAGTTGAACGCAAACGATTACAGCGATGTATAGTGGTTACGTCCCACATAGTGGGCACTACCCGATATTAAGAATGTGTATGTTCTAAAATCATTGGTGTAACACATAGAGTAATAATTAGGGCAGAGAAGTTGTAGGATTTACATGTTTTATTCAGAGCCTCTATTTTATAGCAGACCAAGGTACATATGTAAGTTATAGGCCCCAAAATTCACCCTTTGATTTTTTTTCGCATATTTTTACATATTTTGACCATTTTTTATAAAAAATGCATATTTTGTTATTAAAGGTATAGGTAAACTATTAATATGATGCCAAGATAAGCAATAAAAATGTACTATGTAATATGTAATATTTTTCATTTTATGTTTAATAAATTCATCCTTGCGTAAAATGAAGTAGGTACTATATTAGATTTTATATCAACATTTTATTTTTAACAAAATGATTTAACATTTTATAAATACACACTAATAACTAAAAATATTTGTTTGCATATTTAATGGATTTGAATGCATATTTTCAATTTATCGTGTGCATGTTTGAGTACATATTTTGCTAATTTTACCTCCTAAAACTTCTCAGCCCTAGTAATAAAAATAACAATGGATCTAGTATGTAACTGATTTATACAGTAGTGATGAGTGATAGAAAAAATCTAAAAGAAAATGACTAAAATAGGATTGCAGTCCCTGTAGGTCGGTGTTGTTTTAATATATTTTTAACACCCCTTGCCCCTCTCCGAATGTAAGTTCTAGTTGTGGCCATGAGTTTGAAGCGGGCACTCCAAACATATTATGTAAGTAATCGCTTCATCGAAAGATAGACTTTATGTCGCCACTGCTATTATACTCGTACCCATGACGTACATATAACATTGTATATTATAATTATGATTATTATTATTATTTTTATTATTATTATTATTATTATTATTATTATTATTATTATTTTTTTTTATTATTATTATTTTTGTTCAGTTGACGCGTCTCTGCCGAATACATAATGCATAATATATTAACAGTATTATTATTATTTAGCAATACTATTAACATACTCCGCTGTGCTATGCTCTTGCGCGTTTAAATATTTAAACGTGTGTGCATGACGTTTTTAGGTCGCTGCGCTTGTCGAGTGTAAAATGCGGACCGTGTCGATAAATCGTAATAATTCAATATTCGATCGACAAAATCGCCGCGGAAACGCTACCCGAAACACAATGTCACAGCACGACACGAATCACCGTCGCCTGCCAACGGCGTTGTCTTTATACATTTATGCGGTTTTGTATACCTTCCTATATGTTCCTACCCACGTTAAGCTTCGTTTGAAGTCCACGCGATTCTTCGTCTCACACATACACTTCCGATTTTGGTCGAAATCACTCGGCATACTCTTCCGATAAAACGTCGTGCACGTGCGCGTAGTCTTAATATGTTTTCCTCTTCCAACTCTTCGTTCGCCCCGGCCGCCGCCGCCTTTGTCAACATTTCACGTTTGCTGCGTGGATCCACCTCGCGGGATCTAGATCACAACAATTCACATGTTTAAACTCTCAGGTATTTTCCGATGATATTTCGACCCTCTTTTTTAAACAGTTCTATGCAATATGTTACTACGTTAGTTGTGTTTATTATACTATGTTTACAATGACTTAAGTGTTTCTAGAACATCGGGTGGCCCAGATTTTAACGTTTTACTGAAAATATGTTTCGCACCAGTTCTAAAAGCGCACGGCGTATCCATGTATAAAATATTATAATGTAATCAGTGATGTACATTGTACATGGATAATAAAAGGTCGCAAAGTATATATATATATATACACTAATGTATACCGCGGACACTAAATAATTAATAACCTTTCAACTTTTTTTTTCAATTTTTTCGTATTTATACACCTGTCTAAAGAAAATTTTTTTCTATTTTGAATTCCAATTTTTCGTTTGATTCATTTTTGAAATTGTTCAAAATCAAAGATGATAAATATGTTTGAAAATCACAGATATATAGGTCAATGAAATATGGTAGGTACTCTAATATATGGTAACTTTTAACGACTGCAATTAAAATGTACTAACCAAAATTAATTATTAAACTTGTATGAACATATTATGTGATTATCTGCATACTCGTTTAACTCAGTAAATTGTTCTAAATCATGGCATACCAGTATGACAATGTATACAAATAAATTATTGACGTTTGGTATGTTTTCATACAAATAAAATAAAAAGTTGTAGATTTTTATTGAATACGCAACTCGAAACAAGTTAAATCGAGTAAATATGAATATGAATTATGAATAATGAAGATACAAAGTAGTTAAATATTTTAATGTTAACTATTACCATTTTTAACATAATCACTTTCAACGACAAAGTGCAGTTTCAGCTTTATGAATATTAATTAAAAACATAATTCAAAGGTGCCAACAAAAATAATATTTGTACATAACCACTGTATTCTTACCGTATATAATATATATTTAAATATTATAAATATTCGTATGGCAATATTAATGTAACACACAACCATAAGCATAACGCTAAACTTAAACAGAATAAAATATAATCTGGAAAAATAAAACAAAAAGCTTTTTCATTCTTTAATATTTAACTAAAGTACATGTATCTTGAAAATCATAAGCATATAATTTATCGAATATATGGAATACTGTATACATAAACCGAGAAACCAAATAGAGGTAAAAAATTTATTTTTATTGTTATGTGTGTCGACACTCGATTTACATGTATTTGCTTTTTTGTTATTATTCATGGGAATTGTATTATAATAACAAAATAATCAGTTCATAAGTTAATATTATTCATAAGAATAATAATAATAATAAAAGTCATAAGCATATAACTTATCGAATATATGGAATACTGTATACATAAACCAAGAAACCAAATAGAGATAAAAAATTTATTTTTATTGTTATGTGTGTCGACACTCGATTTACATGTATTTGCTTTTTTGTTATTATTCATGGGAATTGTATTATAATAACAAAATAATCAGTTCATAAGTTAATATTATTCATAAGAATAATAATAATAATAATAAAAATCATAAGCATATAATTTATCGAATATATGGACTACTGTATACATAAACTGAGAAACCAAATAGAGATAAAAAATTTATTTTTATTGTCATGTGTGTCGACACTCGATTTACATGTATTTGGTTTTTTGTTATTATTCATGGGAATTGTATTATAATAACAAAATAATCAGTTCAGAATATTGGATATTACAGCAATAGGGATACTCGCTGCTGGTGCATTTCATTTTAGATTCTGAACGGAGTAATGGAATCTATTGATTTTACATTGATGTGTGTTTTTTTTTTTTTTTTTTTTTGTGTCTGACGACACTTTTCTGGCAGTAAAAATGCTTTGATTTGCTTAAACAGCAACTTTTCTGAAAGGAAAGTGAATGTAAATGGTACTTGGGCAAGTCAAAAATCCAACTTTTTTAATACTATTTAATACTTAAACGATAAAAAAATTACAAAAAAAAACGGAAAATTTTACGCAAAATCACGTTTTTACAAAAACATTTATAAAATGATCTAACTCAAAAACGAAAAACCGCAACAACTTGAAATCTTCACCGAATATTTATATTGGCATTCTCTATACGTGGTTATGTTTTCAAAGTATTTTGACATATTTTGACTTACTTTATGAACAATTTAAATTTTCGATTTTTGTAATTTTTTTTTTTTAAACACCTATAAAATTTAATTGGCTGGCCGAAAACTCTTGAAAATTTAATACAAGGTTTATAAAAAGCTTAACTTATCTTCACTAGAAAATATCGGAGATCGTTTTACTCAAATTATTTTTATAAGCCCATAAAGCTCAAATTTGTCTAAAATTTGTCAAAATCACGATAATTTGCAAGTTATTTTGTAGATAAAAATTCATAATTTTTTTCCTGTTTATACGTAAGGTTTAAAATATTAACACTAGTTTGTCCATAAGCTAATCTTCAAAAATATATAAAAAAATTTCTACCGGACCAAAAGGAAAAAATTTTATGACCGTTTGAAATTTAAATTTTTACGAAAATGCATAAAATAGCAATTTATGGTCAAACGGTTTTAAAGATTTGTTATAATTCAAAAAGTATAAGTCGCAGAAACTTGAAATTTTCACCAGTTGTTAAAATAGGCATTTCCTTTATGTCATATTTTTTTCAAAATATTATATTGATTTTTAAGCCACTTATAGGCATTTAAAAAATTCGAATTTTTTACATTTTTTTTTTATAATCGGTGATAAAAAAAAATTTACTTTTACAAAATACTTGAAAATTTAATAAAATATTTCGCACAAGTAGTTTTTATTGTCATTCAAAAATCATCAAAATCCATAGGCACAATTTTTTTTTATAAGCGTTTTAACAACGAATATTGACATAAAATTACATGTAAAATATAATATAATATATAAAATTCTAGACTGACAAATCATATCGGTTTTTTTAAAATGCTCTAACTCAAAAACGAAAAACCGCAACAACTTGAAATTTTCACCAAATATTTATATTGGTGTTCTCTATACATGGTTAAGCTTTCAAAATATTTTGACATATTTTGACATAATTTGACTTATTTATAGACATTGAAATTTTCGATTTTTGTAAGTTTTTTTTTTTTAAATATCTATAAAATTTATTTGACTGTGCGAAAACTCTTGAAAATGTATTAAAGAATTAATTATAAGTTATACTAATTGTAACTAAAAAATATCGGAGATCGTTTGACTCAAATTTTTTTTTATAAGCCCATAAAGTTCAAATTTGTATAAAATATATTAAAATCATGATAATTTGCAAATTATTTTGTAATTGAAAATTCATAAAAAATTTTCTGATTATAATTAAAGTTCAAAATTTTAACACTAAGTTGCCCATAAGCTAATCTTCCAAAATATATAAAAAAATTTCTACCGGACCAAAAGGAAAAAATTTTATGACCGTTTGAAATTTAAATGTTTACGAAATTGCATTATAATTCAATTTAAATATAAAATACTATATTATTATATATACATTTTAGACAAACATATTAACTCCGTTCAGAATCGTAATTTGTATACAATGATATCTCTATCATTGCATTCAAATTTAACAAATCCATTGTAATAATGATCTATCCTATAAACGAGATGCACTCCACCCCCAACTGTACAGCAAAGCGAGGCCCATTCGCTTTTTATATTGAACACCAATAATAGTATCTCTTGTACTTTACCTATTTAAATTAATAAATAAAAAAAACAAATTAATACTTAAAAGAGTAATTCAATGTTGAAATCATCATGGTTCATTGCCGGACCATATTATATATCTTAATTCTAAAACCGCATACCCCACTAAAAAAATCAATCAAAATAATTCCATACGAATCGAGTATGGGTTGCGCGAAAGTAACCATTTCTGCTTCGAGACGATGACCGGGTACGAAAAATAACCTATGTATTATCATATCAAATGTTGCACCGGCCACCGGGAGTATCCAAAAGTAAAAGTTCCTATTTAATAAATAGATGTACCATATTGTTTAAAAAATATGTTTTACTATACTATTTATATAATTAAATCGTTGAAAAATATTAAAATTATTTAAAAACAAATTTTCTTATTTTTAACAGTTCGAAGAAAATAAAAGTACTGCATTTACAGAAATAAGTATCGCGTATTTATCTATCATTTGTATCGGCACCCTATAAAGCCGTTATCGTTATTAGGAACCTCTACCATACAACTCTCACCATGGATATTATACGGAAGCCCTAAAGCCTAAACGCATCGTAAACTTAAAAAAAAAATATGATCATCCGTAGATTGTTACCTATTTTTTTTTTTGTGGACGTTTTACCAAATAAATATAATGAAATATCCAATCTATCATTATTACTGAACGCAATTAGCAAAGTTGAAAAACCACACAAAACCAGGAGTGGATATTTACAGTACCATAATTTTCAGGATTAAGTAATGGTTACTTGCTGCGCCAAGTGTGGGGAGAATCATCATACAGAATAATACTCTAAAAATAAAAAAAGTCTAGCGAAATGTGTACTTGGTCAATGTGTTCCCACACAGCTAACTTCAAAGGTTGCCCAACCTAATCAAATCTATAACGAAACGTCATAAAAATAATCCGTCTAATAATATAAGGCAAAACTCACCATGTCTCTTTCCAACTCTCCCCTTTCATAATCTCATCTCTCACACTTCCAAATAGTTCCAATCACATCTTATGCATCTATATTATAATAAACTCCAATACCAATAAGACTCCCAGCTCTAATAATTAACATCGACTAATACTATCCAAATTACTCTCGGACTTTACTTCCATAATTAGTCTCGTCATCTCACTCTTCACTCGGCAAAAACAACTCATTCCATAGACCATAGTGTTATTTTTTTTCATAATATTAAATTATCCCAGAAATAAATTATATCAAATATACTATATACCTTCGTTAACGCAATAATCATTACTATTATATCGAATATATATTAAACTTACTTTTATCCATCGCACATTATATAACTTTCATAAACGTTGTATTTTCATTTAGATATTAAAATTAACCAACATTGGGTAATTTCTGCCCTATTATAATATCTACTTCTGCACGCTATTGCCTACCTATCAATATTTAATAATTTATCCTTATTTTCAAACTATGTAGACATATAGTATATTAAGTTTATTTATGTTGCTATTAATTATTTAATTGTTCATTTAATGTCGCCCGATCAGTTGACCTGTACTATTATTATAGATACTTTATGTGATTTTAATTGGCTTTGTACCGTATAATCGTAGTTCGATTTCACGTTATTATTAGATTAATTGTTTTCCAACATTATGTTATATTATATTATGTAAGCTTTCACTCAATCAGTCTTATACTTTTTGAGCGGTAATAATTTTATACTGGTCATTAATAAAAATACGATAAAAAAAAAAAATATTTAAAACCATTTAAAAACAATTTTTCTTATTTTTTTGTATTAAACCCATAGTTACTGGGTTATACAAACTATAATATAATACTGCTTTTATTGGTTCTGATAAACTTTTATTAGGTAATGAATTGATCAGTATTGAAAGCAAATTGGTATTAGCTGTGATTTGTGTTACATTTAAATGTTAATAGCTTCACGTGCTAACGTTTTCACCAGGTAAAATGGCAAGTCGGCAATTTTCCTACTTTTGTTTTTACCTTCTTCGTATAATTTTTCAATACTACCTAGTATTTATACATAGCACGTGGGTTCAACCGTACTTACCTACGCTTTAGGCCATCGATATTTTAACTGCACAATAATTTTCAGCTGTGATTCATGTACCTACGTGAATAAGGTATTTGGCACAGGTATTTGAAAATAGATTATAAAAGGAAATAAACCGTAGAATAGTGAAAGGGTTTTTTTTTACATTTTAAATTTGAAGAATAGGCTATTAATAAAAAATTGTTACGTCGTAGTTGTGCAGTTGAGTGTCGTCCATGTTGTCGGTGTTGTCCCCCGTGTCGTAGTGTCCGCGACAGATTGCCCCGGCCGGATCGTGTGAGGACTTACTCCATATGGATGGTGGATGACTTCAACGTTAAATAATATGAAAACTTCGATATGTGCGGTATGTGAGTCGGACCGTGACGACAGTGAAATAGGAACAGACGACTGTCGCCGGGTCATGATGTCGACTGGAGTGAAAGGTGAACGCTGAAAATCTTTTCTGGCCGTTGCGCCGTTTGTTGGAGAGGTCGTTTTTAGAGAGCCGAGGTGTCCTCAGCACTCAGATATCGGCTTATTTGCATGTGTTATTTATTTCGGGGATTTGAAATAGATGCGGCCGTAGAAATGCGATGTACCGACGATGAATTGGCACATGTGTATTAATATACATCGACATCAGACTCATATTCATAATATATAATAACGTCAACCTGGTGAACTCAAAGTTGTCATGTTAACAACAGTTTAACTAAACTATAGGTAGTTATAAATTCCGTGTATTATAATTTTTTACCTGATATCTATTCAGTGATATACATACTTGAAACCTGAGTTTAAAAAGGAAAAACTATAAAATATAGATGCTGCAGAAATGATTCAAAAAAGGCAATGCATAACAATAAAACATCGAACTACTAATTTCATGATTTATGAGTATTCAAAGTTTTGATGAGAAAATTATGTACTTATAATGCATTAACATTTTCCAAGGTATCTCTTGGTCCCTACCATTCCATTTCACTAATCAAACCTTTTAATCGATTTTCCTACATATAAAACTATAAATAATAAACTTCTGGTTCTTTCATATTCAATCTTTTCAGAAAATATTCTACTTTTGAATATATAACTTCGCATGTAGGTATAATGTCTCCGTTAAAAGTCAACAATTTAAAATTTAAATCAAAAATAGAAAATAGTATTAATTTAATAACATCAAACTTAAAAATCACTCGAAGATCTCTTACATAATAGCATAATATACAACACAAATTTCCCAGGATTAATATTATTATTCGACCATTCATAATAAAATCGTAAGTTACCTAATCAGCACTAGGTAGAATTTTAAAAATCACATATTCTCTATTATATGTTGTGAATAAATAATATCTGCCTACTTCTGGCGATGCGTCATCACAATTAATTTCCTTTCTTTTTTTAGTGGGTAATTTAGTCATGCGCCATATCTGATGATCACTAAGGCGATCACAGTATGCGAGTATAGCTAGTCTATTCTACAACGCCGTATTTGACTCTTCTCTTCTTCGCTTAGTTTTGAAAACTAGTGTCAAAATTGTTCAGATTCAACATAACAAACGTAGCCAGGGTATTTGATGTACTACAATACTCCGCAGGTAAATCTATTAAATTATTTTTAAATGCAATTTTCTTAATTTTTATCCAATTAATTTTCGTTTATTGATATCAACGTATAAACGTTTTAAACGTTAAAAATTATATTATTCTTTATGTTAATATAATATTAGTCCGTACTCCATCTATAATTTCATCAAAATAATAAAAAGCTTATGATAAGTAAGCGCAGTGTATAAACTATAGAAATACATTTAGGTACTAAAACTGTCGTTTGAAATCAATTAACCTTAATGAACTTTTAATTAATATTACTTTTACCATTTGACACGTTTAATAAAAATAAAAAAAATAAAGAAAAGTTGAATTGTATAGATTTTTTTCCTGATAGCTTTTGAGTCATTATATTATTCGAAGTATAAAAATACATTAACCCAATGCAAAAAATAGGTTACCGGTAAAAATATATAATCACCTATTGCATAAAAAAAATTTATAATTTCAATAAGTGTGTATATCTTAATATATTATGTGTATATTCTATAGCAGGGATTCTTAACCATTTTTACTTAACGTAGATCGTTTTAAAAATATTCATGGCACCTTCAATAAATAAATAAATAATAATAAATTGTTTGTTTACTATGTGTGTACTATGTTTAATTTTGTACAATTTAAAGTTAGATTTGAAGGTCTGAAATTTTTTTAAGCCCTTGAGGCCTAGAAGATAAATTATATATGTATATATTATAAATTATTATTTAATTAAGGATAACTATAACATTTGAAAGCTTATTAAAATATTTTCACTTAAGATACATAACTAACAAGTGACGACGAAATTAATATACATATTTAAGTATATATAGCTAACTATGTAGTATATAGTACATATGTATTACATACCCAGTAAATTCTTTTACTTATATGCCTGTCAAAATATTATTGAATTTTCACTTATAATCGCACGAAAGATTTGTAACCTAAACTTACTACTATAGTTCTACATTTATATACATTTATACCTATAGTGAAATGTTAATGATAATATATTTGTTCACAATTATTACATATACACGAAAATGGGTACAATATTACAAGTTTTTTTCGAAACCACAAAAAATATTCGCGTGCTTTAATATGGCTTTATGAGTAGTACACCATACCTACCTACCTATTTACCTAGGTTTATTATGATAAGTACAATTGACAGTATTCTTTATTTTTCGTTATTCGGAACAACTCGTGCATATTGAAGGACAAACCGCGTATTCGTTTCCCTCCTAACATATATCGTATTGAAAATAATAAAAATAAAATCCATGTATTTAAATAATCAATGTTCAGTCACAATAAATTATGTCTACACTTGTCAATGACTCAATTATAAAATAATGATGTTAAATATTTTAGTAAAATTCACAGAAATGTAAACCTACATACCTAAAAATATAAACGATTAACTAAGCGAGAAAGAAAGTAAGTGGAATAGTCAGAAAGAGACAAATTGCTGCTTTAATATATATTAATGCCACTATACCCATATTATTATAATACATGTATATGACGTGTTATCGTAAAATTGACGGCTAAAATACCTGAAATAATTGTAGAAAAACAAAATAATATAGGTACAATATTATACATTTGGGGGGAGGGGATGTTAAAGTTCGAGGTCCCTATAATTGTATACAAGTCGCTAGTGTATACTAGTTGTATACTAGTGCACTAGTACACGTCATTTTCTCTCCGGTATGATAATTAATAACTGAGTCACTGCGAGTACCAAATTATTAACGGTACAACAGTATAATTGTTTTACAAATTAGTATTTTGCTAGTTTCAGTAACGGTTTAGTATACACAGTGTTAACGGGAATTGAACTCGTGAAAACGCAACACAGCATATCAACTTTTATTTTAACAAATTAATTTCAAAAGTATTACTACTAGGTAACTTTTTTAATCAAATGTCATTAATTAAGATATTTAACATGCTTATTGTAATAGAAAAACTTACAATTTGCATGCATTCCCCGATAAGTAACAGAAGAAAAAAATGAAATAATATCTTTAAATCAGAACAATTTTAATTCTCAACCGAAGAAACGAACAATAAATTAACCCTAGGGTCGCTTTCGATAAGAATAGGGATAAGGATAATATTCTTTGCATACTCATTACTCGGTACTTACTAAAAAATATTGTAATATAGAGGCATAAATAATTGGCATTTCTCTTCATTAAGCGAGATGTTTAAAATGTAAAGCTGTTCGTAATATTTTATTGTGGAAGCGTTTATTCAAAGAATTTATGAACACCTATAGTTCTTAAGAATTAATATGCTTCATCGCTAAAAATGAAAAAGAAAGTTTTTCTTAAGAGTGTAGGATTATTACAAAATACCCCTATATAGCCTTGATAATAATAAAAACAACGCCCTCTCTCCCCCAGAATAAATCCAGTAGTTGTATGCATTTAAAGATTGGAAGTAAAACAAACTTTTAAAACAAATTTTAATACTATATCTCATAAGTCATAATACATTTAATATACATAGTCATTAATCATTACTCATTAGTTATACATTTAAGAAATAATACTAATATTATCATAGTATGATTCGGTGTTTCATTATGTACACATTAGATTATAATATCGTACATTAGTGATTCATCACGTCATAAGTAGTATTTTTCAATTTTGTACATTAGTCATATTCTTTTAGAATATTAACATCTTAAAATTCTTAATAAATAAAATTCAACCGGACTGAAACACCCGTTTAATAAGCATATAAGAAGCCCCTCTTCAGGACACCCGGTCTTTCTTTTCCATCGCGTTCTCAAGACAAGTATCAGACCGTTCATTTTCTTCCTATGAATTAAAATGTCTTCGTAGAACAAATTCTGTTGTAATATGCTTTCTATACTTAAAAATTCATAAATATTGTACAATCGTAAAAGGAAATAGCAAACCGAAAGACCTAAAAACATACACCAATATAAGGTCGTTGGATGTAATTGTTATCACTCGCTCCTCGCTCCATCTCTAAGTACCTACTTCCATAGTTTAAAGAAAAAGGCAAAACATATCTAATATCTGTAGGATTTAGGCATGATGTTATATCACATCACCATAGGCGCAATTTCAGTTTTTTAACTTTTAGGGGCTTTTCAAACAACGTTTACTGTAGTATTTACATTAAATAATTAACAAAGAATTTAAGACTTCAATTAAAATATAAATTTTTGGAGGGACCAAGCCCCTCCAAGTCCCCCCCACAAATTGCGCCTATGCACATAACATAATAATATGATTTTATTTTATTACAACCAATTACTTATACAAGTATATAGGTACGTATATTGTTTCGGCCTAATCTAAATTCAAATTCTTAGACCATTTGAAAGCTTAGAATATACATTCACAATATTAAATCGCGACCACGAGGTGATGGAAAATCGAGTAACGAAAACGAAAATAACGATTGATTGAACGTTTGTTAAAGCATAAAGCCGGATTTACACGCTACAATAAATACCATCAATTAATTGTAACGACCAAATTGTTACAATTTAACGTTGCGTATAAACAGAACATTGTAGCAATTTATTGGAATTGGAACTGGATTGCGGATGACTGAAGCCGACTGGCATCAATTTCTACAAATCGTAACGATCATTTGAGAGCTAATTTGTCTACCGTACTACCGTCTAAACCGCGCTTAACGTTTCGTTTTGTCTTGGGAACGCAATATACCGATACGACGATAACCCGGGTGAGATCGATCATGTCGGTTGACGAGACACAGGCGACACTCGAGCTGCGTGTGAATCGCGCATTGCCGAGTACCCACCAGAGGCGGGCAAAAAACATTCGATACATCGAAGACTAAACTTATTTCGATGTTTTAAAATGTTTTTTATATCCCGAGTGCATTCATGCTATTGTTATATTATTATAATAAATTCGAATAAGTTTGAATATTTTTGCCCATCTCTAGAATCAACTGTCCACTAGACACTCGAGTGCAACGCGCCTGAGTGTGGTGTACAGCTGCTTATATAGCTACGCTGCTACGCAAACGGGAACGTGTGATTTCGGCGCGCAAAAGCCGTGCTGCCGTGCGTAGGCTGTGACACCCAGTGCGATTGCGCAGCGGCGGTAGTACTTCTTCAAACCAATAATACCTATTGTCAAGTCGAGTACAATGAAAATGAAGCCGTCGTCGTGATATGAAAATATTAAATTATGTAAATAAGAAATCATTGTACTATAATGATGATGATAGATTTTGATCCGTTTCGCGATAATGATGATGATGATGATGATGATGATGATGATGATGATGATGATGATGATGATGATGATAATGATGATAATAAATAATATTTATTTCGCGCACCCGATAACCGATGATAAGATTTTGTGATGGCACGATAACAACCGCGCGCGCTGTATGAATAATTGGAACGATAATAATGTTATAAGATACAAACGCGCGGTGCGTCATTAGGAAACAATAATAATTAATAATTTATTGTTGTTCACGGGCAAATTACCGTGTTGCTATGATATGGTATAGTTCCGTCGCGGGGTTACGGTCGTTTTGCATTTATTCGCGGGGGCGGGTGTGCGTGTGATAGCAGCTGCTCGCGCGCCGCGGTGAGTCAGCCATCGTCGCCGTCGATGATAAGCCGGGGAAAACGGGGTGAATATTTCGTGAGTCAGTGAGTGTATGTGTGTGTGTGTGTGTGTGTGTGAGAGAGAGAGAGAGAGGAGAGTGTAAAAAAAGTAGTAATAAACATTTATCCGAATAATAACAAATCGAAACGCGGCGACGACGGTGAACCTAGTGCACGGACGGTCAGTTGTAAATTTGTAATAATTGTGCGAGACATTGCGTAATATTATCATCAATCTGCTGGTCTCTGATAACGAAGACCGGACGACGCGCGCGTAAATCGCTCGTCACCGGACGACGACGACAACGACTACGGTCCCCGGTTTGCGGGCGACACGGTCGACAGCCTCGACGGTACACGGCGGAGACGCAAACACGGGCGGCGCGCGATCACGAGGAATTGACGGGGAAAAAAAAGCAAGATAAAAATGTGTCGCCGTTAAGACGACGCTTTGAACCTATGACGCACGGCGTGATGTTAGCGGTGAGTACCTACGCAGCTGCCACTCGATCATTTTTTTTCCTCAACATTATCGTTAATATGTTATTGCAATTACTGCTATTATTGCAACACACACGCGTATACACATTCACACGCGCGCGCACACACACACACACACACACACACACACACACGTATTATAAACTTTCACACGCGCGCACACACGCACCGAGTCACTGACACAGATAATATTGTTATTGTGTGTCTCGTACCGTTTTTGTGCAACGTTCATGAAATGAAACGTTGTCTATGCATTTGTGCTACGACGAATCTGTGAGCGCATTCGCGTCCTAGTCCGCGATGTACATCGTCGTAGTACGGCAACTGTTGTATTTACTTCGGGCCGGTGGTGCCCATCATTGATTGTTATTTCGTCGTCGTCGTCGTCGTCGTTTCTGCCGCAGTCGTCGCCACCACCACCGCCACTACCACCGAAACTACAACCGCCTCCGCTAATGCCGTCGTCGTTTTGTTTTTTATTTGTATAACATATTTTTTCCACACATTTTTCCCCTCCGGTCTCCGTCCATCACCGCAACAACAATCTTACCTCTATTGTGTGTGTTTGTTTGTCTGTAGTATTACAGTAATATTATCTATTTCGCCTTTTAACCTCTAAGCCTAACACACACACACATACTCACACACATTGCGTTGTGCCGCGCCTACCCAAATGCAGAGATGAATGGTCGTTAAACAACGACCAGCAGTCCGCACAATGTGCAATATACCTACATTTGGTTGCCGTCTGCAACCTGCATATTCGATAGGTAGTGTTTCTCGATCGTTGTCCGTTGTTCTCTGTTGATTGACAACCAACTTACAGGATAATATTATGATGTCCGAGTCAGCTGACCAGGGTTTGTGCGACAAATCAATTACTCTCCGTAAACACCGCAAAAATGTATTTAATAAAACAGGTGACTTTCCTCTTAGTTTTTACATTTTTGCTTTAGCTCCCTCATGTCTTAATTGTGATTGTCAATTTGATCTAATGGTTTGTTTGTTCCACTTCAGTTTTTCAGCATGAGTATTATGATGTAAGTTGTTTTACAGTTCAACATTTTCTTGGACTTCTTGCATTACAGCTCTTTCCAAAGAAATGTTTTGATTTTACATAACAGGTATCTCTGAATACTGTTTTGGTTTACCATAAAATACACAAATTAAGAATCATAAAAAGTTATTTCTTTTGAACTTTACATAAAGTCATCTGATTGAGGATGTTTATAAATATTATACCGGTGGTATAACTTAAATCTTTATGTCTAATAAATTATTTAAAAGTATACATTATGGTATATAAACAGAACTCATGAATAAATTAATACTCAATTATATTTCTTATTAAGTATTTTATAAGTATAATATATGAAGTTAAAATAATTGATTTATGTTTGTTTGGAAGTTTTAAAAGCATGAATATATTTATGAATTACAATGGTATCTAAACATAAGTTGAGTTTTATTTTAACAACAATTTATAACTTGTATTTGTTTGAATTATTTAATATTAACTGAAATTTAATTTCATGTGAAAATTTCTAGCTATTTTATGTCTTAATAAAATTGTATTTTATAGTAATACGTTATTTTATTGTATAGCATTGAGAATGGTAGCTGCAGAAATGACAAGTAATCAAGATAAAGATGCCTCTCAAGTACAATATGTAGATATCAGCCCAGATTTTTTAACTACTGGGCGAACTGGCAGGCGAAATGCATTGCCAGATATACTTGGTGAACATAAATTGACATCAACGGCTGACTTACCTGATCGGTTACAAGCTCTTACAACAAATGGTAAAATAATTTACAGTCATTTATAAAAGTTTTAATAAAATATAGCTTAATTGAACTATTCTCTTTTATATTATGTATTTTCATTTTACAGTACACATTACTATCAAAATTATCGTATTTATTGTTGAAAAACTTAAAATATATGAATTATAAATAAAATAATGGTTATTATACTAGTATAATACCTACATTATTATTTTACAAATACTGATATTATCTACAGCTCTATATACTTTTGAAGATATTGATTTTTAAATTCTCTCTAGGTTTTTAAAATTTATAAAAAAAAAAATATTTGTTAATATAATGAAATAATATGTTTTATTCATAATACAAAAATTGGTATTGGCTTAGAGTTCATTTTATAAATTGTATTATTGCTAAATTAATTAATTCCAATGAAAAACAATGGTAATGTAACTATAATATCATAAATATAAAATAATGAATCAATTTTTAAACCTACTGCAAATTAGACTAGGATTGTACTTCTAATAATTTATATTATTGTAGTTGTTACTAATTTATTTTTCTTATTCAGAAGGAGCTGGGACAAGCAATATGCAATCATCGGCAACTAGTGGAGATCCTGACATGACTAAAACACAAAATGCAGCATGTTAAATGACTGAATGAAAATAATAGAGTATGATACATTACTTTATGTTCAAAAGATAAAATGAAACAAAGTAAATACACCTAGATAGACTAGATGTATACTTTCATTATTTTATATGAAAATTAAATATTTTTAATTGATTCCTAGTCTCCTACCAACCAGACCAAAGCATATAAGTACTTTTTTTTCATTTATTTATTTAGTACCATATTTTTTTTAATCAAAGGTTTTGTTCCTGTATTCAATTGACTATTGTATATATTACTTTCTTTTTTAGCATACATTTTTATGTAAAAAAAAAAAAATTAGGTAGCCTTAGAATTTTAAAAGGTAATTCCTTAGCGGTCTGGAATAATATTTTCTCCAAATCATTTAACATTCTAAATTGTTTCATTAAACATCATGAATAGAAATTTCAAAAAATATTAATCTCTTAATCATATTTAATACTAATTACAGATTTTATTTATTTATATTGTGTATCTATGATTGTTATTTTTTTTTTTTTTTTTTTTTGACAGCTTAAGATAATTGATAAAAGTTGTAGCTGTTATTTCTATATATATATTTCACTGCTCTATTAAAAAAAAATTGAAGTTAAATGTGCAGAAAACTTAAAAAATCATAAAATGTTCACTAATAATGATTAATAGATAATAGTTTGTTAGAAGACAATAAAAGTAATACATATAGTTTAAATGTCCTAATGAAATAAACTTTGATGTCATTACTATAAGAATTGCACATGGTCAGGTTGTGATATTTTTATTTTTTCCTATTCTATGTCTATGTTTAATGTTGATTTTATTTTAAATAATTTTATATGGATTAAAAATTGAAACTTTCCTTATTCATTCATACATATTTTTTTTTTGTCTACAATAATAAATTATAACAAGAAGAATGTTGACATTTACAAAAGTCAGTGATGTTTTGAAAAACTCAATTAATATAATTAAATATATAAAACAATTATACCAATTATATGTTGTAAAAACAAATCCAACATTAATATATTATAATATAGTATTGATAATATATTAAATACAGTAAATATTAATCAGAGCATGTGAAGTATAAATTAATTTTATTTTAGAAGAATGACTGAACATAATTTTAAAGACGCAGAAATAATATTCATAAATTGGCCTAATTTTAAATTTTATTGTTCTTAGTTCCTCATTTTTGTTAATTTTAAATTGAAATGTTGTGAAATATATGTATGTATTATGTAAGTGATTAATTACCTAGAAATATTTTTATTTTCAACAAATATTTTGTGATTTGTGTTTCTGTTGAAATAACAAATTTCTAAAAATACCAATTTTGGTCCAAACAAATGTGTCTTACAGTATATTTTTATATGAAAATAAATACTATACATTTTAACAGTTAGTTATATTTATGATAAATTCATACCGTTTTAATGATTTAAAAAACATTTGAATATTGAATGACTGCATAGACATACTATTTATTTTTATTTTTTAACATTCCAATAATATGCACAAAATAAGAGACATGATATTTATCACCCTGAACATTTAATTATGTGTACCAACATTCTATAAAGTAAATAGTGAATAACAATATTACTTAATCAAATTATATTCATAAATTAGTTTATTTTTAAGTGTATGGTTACCATACCTTATTTGTACTTAACAACTATAACTTTCCTGTATTACAAAATTATTATTTTTCTGAGTAATTGATGTATTGGACTTTTGTTCGAGTATATAAAAAATGAAGATGTATTTTAAGAGTATTCAATTTACTAATCATCATATAACACTTACATATTATATTTATTTTTGCATTGTTCCTATCAACTTGTTAAAATTGTATTTAGAATAATGTTTTAAATCTTAAACTGAAAAATTGTGTATTGTTGTAATTTTTTTTTTTAACAAATTATTTTATTAAGCATAACCTATAGCGTAATAGTATGTATAGTGAGTAGAATCATTTTTTTCTCAACATTTTTTCAAATTTACTAAAGTGATGTCTTGTAATACAAAAAAAGATAAAGCTAAGATAGTATTTGTGCTTAAAAATCATTTATGTTCGTAATATTATATTTGTGTCAATAATGACATCATTAAACAAAATTGTTATAATAGCTTTTAAAACTCTAATACATGATTTGTGATACTTTGTGAAAATAGTTGTGTTACCTAAATATTATTTACCACTTTGAGTATGAACGAAATTATTGATAGAATAAATAAAATATGTGTAGAATACTCAGCCACTTGTGTAATTAATTCAGATCGCTCACCATAACTTAAAAATAAAACTTTGAAATATTTTTGCAGTTTACCTCTGACATCTTAATATTTTTAAAGACAACTTTTTAAAAGGTTTTAAATGTGTATGTATACAAATCTCTAATATAGGTATATATATATTTAATTTTTCATTATATTTCTGCTGTTAATCATTTTTATGTGTCCAAAATCCTCAGGTCTGAAATAATTTGTTTGAATTTAATTAATTTCCTTATTAACAAGTCAAACCATTGGCTGTGTATAACCACAAAGGTCCAAATGTAATTTATTTTAAAATTCAAGGTAATTATTTGAACCCGAATATTGCTGGAAAAAAATGTATTTTATTATTTAATGTAAAATAATTTAAGGCATAGTTGAATTGTCTGTTGATGGTTCATTATTTTTTTTTTCTAATTAGAATTGGATAATGTCTTTATTAGTTTACATTAAAATATAAAAGAGCTATGAAAATGAGCTGTTTATCTTACTTAACCTGGACCAACCATCCTGTTTTTTTAAAGTAAATATAGTATTATATGATTAATTTACCTTTATGAATTTAGTATGTGTTAATAATTGCAACTTATAACATTTTTCTAAATGGGATTAACTGTAATTATTTAGTACACAAATTAAGCACTTTAATTTAATGATTTGTGTGTTTTGTTAGTTGTGTATTTATTGTAGTGCAATATTAAGTTTTGTTTACATTCTATTCTATTATTTAAGTCAATATTTTTGTACGAAAATGTGATTTTTAGTAGAGATGGTTTTAATATATTTGTACGTGAAAAAAAAAAGTTAATAAAAATGAAAATGTATACAAATTCATTACACTGGGTTTGATGTTTCTAATTATAAATTACATAAATTCCTTTAAATTATTTATTTTCAATTGCTGTTTACAGTATATTATAAACTCAACGTATTAATAATTTTGTAAATTTAATAATAACAAAGACATTTTCTAAAATAATTCCTAGTATATTAAATGTTATTCTATCCTTGTATCCACCAGTGTATTATAAAAATTTTAGGTTTCAACTTTCTAAAACTCAAATTAGATATTTGTATATAGCTATCACATTATCTAATCAAAATTTAATTGAATTAATGTATTATTGATGTTTATAATATGTGAATTTGCCTGTGTGTATGTATAATTAAATAATATATCACCCCAATAATACTGTGGATATTAGGATATCATAAGAACATCCATTATATAATCAAATACTTGTGTACATAGGTACTTTCTTTTAATGTTCTCATAATTAACTTGTAATGTTCACCAAAAACTAAATATTTAGTAATATTAATATACACATTATAATTTATTCATAGGTCTATATGAATACAATTATGTATCTAAACCTAAATGAAGATTAACTGCCTAGAGATTTTTTAGATTTTTTCCTTTTCGAATTTACGCTATCATCTAAGTGACATGTAGGTCAAAAATAATAAAACTCTGATTTAGAAGATTGACCTTTTTATTTAAAATTGTTTATTAAACAAACAAAAAACATAATATTAATAATAATAATAAAATAAGGATATATTTAAAAAAAGGTATTTATAAATTGATATTTGATATTGCATATATTGTTTGGTTTATGATATGAAATTTTTTTATTCAAACTTGTACTTAATGTAGATAGGGAAAGGGGCCGTGAAGTGCTTGACTATATTTTATATTTTTATTATTGATTATCTACATTAATAATATGGTATCTTGTATCTACAATAAGCACAAAATATGTTGTTCATTTAATTTGATGGCTTGGCTAATGTATAGGAAGAACCACCTAGTGAAGGCGTGAATTTTAATTATTTATGGTGTTAAATGTTAACTATTTTTTATTGGTGGTTAATTGATAATATCTAGGGACTATTGCCTTTTGAGCCTTTGTAGGGAGAGTGATTCCAGGGATAATTTTCATAGTATATTCTTAAAATGGGCGTTGGTATGATTTTTAAGGCCATATCGAAATTTAAAGTACTTAATGTAGTTTGGTTGTTTCAGTGTTATTTTTTATAATATATAATTATTTACTATTGTCCATTACTTTCAAATGCAATACTACCATTATAATACAAAATACAAATGGGAATAATATTTTTTTAATTAATATAACTTGACTTTTATAGTGGTGAGTCTGGATTGTTAATATGCCACTGTGTAGCATTGATTTTAGTATGTTGCATATAACAGAGGTATCCACCGAAAACGAAAAGTGGAATAAAACTAACCTGTAATTAGGTACCACCGATTATTATACCTTTGTCGTGGAATAATCGTAAAATATTATTCTGTTGAACACGTGAGTGAAACGACATTAATCGGTAAAAGGCAAACTATGAAAGTAGTAAGTACCTAGCATTTAATTATTTATACAAATATAAATTCGAATTGTTTCGTAAAATAAATAACCTATACCTCATGGCCGTATCTATGCATACATTTTGGGGAGGGGGGGGTTCATTGAAATATTAAACTATATCTTCATTTTTATGAATTCGACTTAAATATAACCGTAATACCGTATTATTGTTTTAGGTACCAATACATATTTACTTAATTATTCAAAATACATAGTTTTTATATTTATTTAAACTGTATTTATTAAACAAAAAAAAATTCATTCAATTTAAAATAAACCAGGGTTTGATTTTAAAGAACAAAATGTTCTTTCTGGTGTCGCTGTTGATATAATTATAGTTGTTAAGTCTTATAAAAGTTTCCATATGTTGGGAAATAATATGATGTTACAATTGCCATGCCCTACAATTGCTGTATTAGGGCGTAATTCTTCTTTAAGCCACTTTGATTTCCATATTGAAAATCCGGCTTTGAAAACAGTAGGTTCTGTCAATATCTGGAAATAAAAATTTACACAGTCGAATAAAGTCGATGAAATTTCGAAGAGGGTTGAACCCGGAACCTCCCCCCCTAAACGGCCATTCTATCCCTACCTACGTACGTAATAGTGGTAAGTATGAAAAACAAATAATTATTTCCAAATGAATACATTAATATTTATATCATGCCTAGATGTATCTTATTTGAATCTTCTTAAATAGTTTAACATTCAACAGCCTCTTGATACTTGAAATAATAAATATCATATTTCTACATATATGTAATGGTTGAAATGATTGAATTGGCAGCAGGTGCGTTGACATGAACATAATTGCATTCATAAATTCTTCACAGTATACGTCTATCGAGTATCGATTATGTAGAATTACACCGTGGTCAATGCTATCATTTATATATTATAATCTATTACAATAGTGGTATCTAGCCATCTTGGAACTCAGCAGCTGTCGGCAAGAGTATGGCAAACTGTGCAAGTTCATAGGTACGTATTATATTTAACTAACCTTTCTATAGTTAGTGCCTTGAGTTCAGTGGTCGAAATGGCTCAAGATAAGTGGAGGGATACCTTACAATTCAGATTTCCTGATATCATCATATTATTCTTTATACCTTGTATTGTATTTTTTTTTTATAGTTCACATTTTGTTTATGCATCAGAATACTACAATCTTTTTCTATCATTAATAATCTTTAAAACTAAACATATAAATAACATATTTTCAAATTTAGTAGCAATAAAACTGATAAAATCTTTTATTTATAATATTTTTCTGTGGAAATTTTAGATTACCTATATAATTAAATATGGCCTATACGAAAAATAAAAAGTTTTCCTATACATATAGGTATAAATATAAAAATCATAATAATTATTTCATTTTAAAACACAAGTCTTAGGAGGAATGCGTTATTCTAGAGAAAATAAATAGAGGGATGAAAAATGTAAATACAAAAAAGTAGAGGGATGTCATTCCTCCGTATCTCCCCCCCCCACTTCGACCACTGCTTGAGTTACTAATTAAGTGGCAAACATAAAATGGATATTTCAAAGTTTGCCAGGAGCGCTAGCGAAACTTTCTACGCAATATTATAATATTATATCTACAGA
Source organism: Chaitophorus viminalis (assembly GCA_025469195.1). Taxonomy (NCBI): domain Eukaryota; kingdom Metazoa; phylum Arthropoda; class Insecta; order Hemiptera; family Aphididae; genus Chaitophorus; species Chaitophorus viminalis. Next base: position 470,265 of record JAIPRK010000007.1, read on the forward strand.
TATTGCAAAAGTAAGAAATATTAATAGGTAATAATTAACCACGATTGTTTCTAATAACCTATAAGTACCTGTACAGTCAATGTAGTCTTAGCTAGACTCTGGGATAACAATTATTATTAGCGAAACCGTATTCCGTACGGTCATTGCAGTTTTTCTCATTAACAACAATAGGTACCTAATATTTTACTGGTAAACCAATCGCGTTTCGATCTATTACCGTTTTGCACATTCCTCATGCAAACAAACTATATGTATCTATATAGGTACAAATGTTTTTGCACACAATCGTTAAAACATTATAAATTTAAACAATAATTGCGTGTAGCCGGTTGCAGGTACCTTTACGCTATGAATATATTTTACAAGCCATCATATTACTGTACTCGTTAAATGCGCGAAGCCACGGTATAGCATCATTTCGCAGTTAATACTTGCTAATTTGCTTAGTATTGCTCTGGCTGCGACAATATTACGATTTTGTTGCCTGGTAAATGAGGTCGAGTTATTATGGTGCGGTTAGGTTGCTGGTTGAGTAAAAAGTATATTTTTTTTTAACATGCACAACAAACGTATACCCAAACTACCAAAGTATCAAATTGCAGGGAAATAGAGAATTTTAAATCAGCAACCAAACGAATAGCGTTTGGCTGTTAAAAGCGTTATTATGATGGAGCAATTCGTTGTTTGAAAGAAGGTTCATTCTGTTCGTTATCTGAACTTCACTATTACCTCTGTCAATCATATTGATATCAGACATTATATGTATTTTTGTTTATAGACTACATTTAGTTAAATAAATACATCAAATTATGTTTATTTACTTTGATCAAACGATTGCTCATCAATATTTTGCTTCTCCTTTTACTTATGTTTAATTTTGAAGCATGTACGATAATGGAAAATTTGTTTGAACAAATTAATTTTGGTTACTATGTTATTTATACAAAATCGATAGATCATTTATTTACAATTTTATTAATAATTGTAAGTACCTACTAAACATTTTTCAAATTTTTTGAGTTTTTTTTGTAAATTGAGAACTTGTTTTTTTTTCCATAAACTTTTGAATTTTTATTCGAAGATCTGTGAATAATGATGCAAGCTTTTTATTATAATGTCTGGTACAGTTTAGAAATCGACCTTTTGGCTTCTACCTATAAGTTTTTAATGACTAAAAATTTGGATAGCGGTTAAAATGTAAAATTAATGATTTCATAATAACAATAACATGTAAAAATTTTGAAATCAATAGTTTTAACTTTGATGACTTGGGATTTGGAAATCAAAGATAAACTATAATAATACACATCAATAATATTGTGCATTACAAATAAATGGAGTATTTAATAGTATTAAAATAACTTATTACTTATTTATTATACTTTTGAAGTGTATCATTTGGTCAATTTTTTTGCCTTAAAATATAGAATATACTTATTATTGATATGTGTAGGTACCTACTTATTTTTTGACTTGTTAATAAACAGTAAATACTAAGTATATTATATCGAAATTAAATTTATAAAAGTAAAAACAATTACTTAATGTAAGAACTTAATGATTACCTACGACAAAATTATAAAATTCAGTTATGTTGAATGTCGAACACTTGAAGTTAAACTTGGAATATTTTTATAATCATATATTCATAGACATTCGTATAAACACTTATATAACCAGCCTTAGCAGGTACATTTATTAATAATTATAGGTATAGTATAACGATATCAATTAAATTGTACTGCAGTATAAACCAAAATCGTATAATTATTTCATTATATTTCACCTAACCGTGTAGAAAAAATATCTTCAAATATTTTGTCATCATTATATTCTATGCTTAAATAATAATATTATGATCAATTTATCTATAGTAGGTATTATATTTATTGTACAGAAAACGTGGTTCGCATTCATTTTATGTAACTATTTTTGATTTTATACAATTTTTTAACTTTAAATAGTGTTTAAAGTTTTCGTGTTATTAAATCTGGAGGCAATATTTTAAAAGGGAATAAACAATGAAAAATTGATTGTCAAATTATGCAAGTATATGTATTCTTTTAAAGGTAAAAATAATATTTCAAAAAACGTTAATAATAATGAACTGCCATACATTTATTTTGCACAAATTTAACATGATGATGGATGGGAAGGATAGAGTATGCTATTCCTGCAGGGTGCAGGATATAATGCAGTATAAATGCGCCACCGCGGCGCTTAAATCGATCGGCTGAAATGTACGCGGTTGAGTAATGATCGCATACTTTCGTGTATCGACAATCAACCAGCAGGACGACGACGTCGTCAGTGCGAATTTAATAACGGTACATTATAAATAACATATTTAGTGTTTTATTATCAATATTTTGTTTTGAAACGATAAATATTTTACTGCGTGTGTTGGTCGTCGTCACGTGTAAAAGCGCCAATACAGCTGTAACGCGCGCTTCTTCGGCCCCGGTGGTGCGAGGGATATCCATATTGTACAGCCGCATATAATAATATAATATTATGGGTACACGGCGCAAGGACGTTAAGAGTCACGTCGTGTCTGAATTGAATTTTTAATCTCGGAAAACAGACGCGGAACGGGGACGTGAAAAATCTGATGAGCACGACGACAACGGTATTTTTATATAGGTATATAGTTTTTTTCCCCGTAATCGCGGACGCATTTGTTTTCTTTTTGTTTCAAGTATAAAAAAAAAAAAACAAAATGCAGGTACAACGTGGCAGCGGTGATTTATCTCGTCGGTGGAGTAGCGGCGGGACGAGGGTGCGTATATTATATTGTATACTATATTATACGTACACATTGCGTCGGCAGCTGCTGCTGCAGGTAGGTGTATCCGACCCGAGGGGTACGCGCGCGCGCCGCCGCCCATGGAGATAATATCCAGGCGGACGGATTATGCGCGTTCTCCGCCGTAATAATATAATACAACCACAACAACACCTCCGAAAGTACGAAATAATATTATTTATAATACCTGCTGTCCGGCGCACGGATAAAACCGGCCATACCGCGGTCGTATGCGAGTGCATGCGCGTATGGTATAATCGTGTATGTACCTACCTGGGGCTATAAAAAACGTTTGTATAGTGTGTACCCACAACGAAATCTGAAAGCGTATGCGATAAATCATCTTATCCATTGGGGTCACGAAAACTGCAGGGACTTCATCGGTGCATCTTAAACTTTTTGCTTTTAACAATGTGCCCACGATCCGCTGACCCGCATAAACAAATATAATCGGTTAGTACAGGATACGGAAAATATTTTACGCGCGTAGGTGCGTTAAAATAAATTTGCAAAAGGTATATTGGCTCATTTTTATACCGGTTGAGTACGTCACAGGTTACAAATATTTATTTCAAATATTATTGTGTGTAGAATGAAAAATTGAACATTTTTGGCCTCGGTATATACGCATGAAGGATTAAATGCAAATGTACACAATACGTACTTGGCACTGGCGCATATCATTATCGTTCGGCAAAATCGTCGTTTATCGTAATTTATATCACTCGGTCGAAGATATCTTAGTCTCTGTTTGTACAACAAACTGAATTACGCGGCTTTGCACGGAACATTCTTGGCCGGGGCGTTGATTTTAAAGGACTTCCATTATTTAAAGGACAGTCATGTTTGGTTAATGATTAGTCTTAAGGTAGTTGATTCTAAAACAAAATAAATTTACTATTTTACAAAATTCATAAGATCCTATCCTATAGGTTATAAATTAACCAGAAAGTGAAAAAAAAAAATGTTAATTTTCCGACCCAAACCCTTTTAGGGGTTGCATTTAGAAAAATGCTTTCATAGCGAATCTCTATTACATTATAAAATGAAACTACAGACTGGAGTTCATATTCATAGTTTCAATGGTTCTGGCTAGGCTGGAAAAAAATTGTGAGAGCAAATCCTTTTGGATGTAACTTAATTATGTAAGCATAAGTATAAGTTTCCTGCAATAACGGTTACAATATTTTAATTATTTGCATATGAAATGGCTAAAGAGAAAATAATATTTTATAGAGAAAATTATATTTATAGGTATCGACTTTCAAATAAATGGGTTTTCAATTTACATACTACATCATATAACAAAACTATTAACCATATTTCATACTCGTATAGTCATAACTTCAACGTTTCCGGCTAAGCGATAATAAATTAGTCAGTCAGTAAGAAAATGTTATTTTGTATTCATACGTATCTACATAGATAATAGATACTTTACTTTGCTGTCACCTTAGATCATATACATATGATCTAAGGCTATCGCCCATGAACCTAATCAATTTACAGTGGTCCGTTTTGTTCGTCGCGTTTTTATCGATTTGGATTGTTTTGAATAATATTATTTTACCTTATCTACTATAGCTGTTCGTGCGTGAGATATAAATCTATGCGTAATAAGTAGCCACGCATGGTGTATTATATCCAATCAGAATCTTGATATTCAAAAATCGAAATACGTGCATTAGAATTATTTTCACATGAAATCGATTCTACGCGTTATTTACGTGTCTAACGAGTCAATGGGAAGCAGTAATTGTATTATTTTAAATTGTATAAGCATAAAAATTATAAAATATATTGTACCTACTACTTAGCAAATACCCTTACCTAATTTATTTGTTAATAGGTATATTTATCGATACTATTGACGTTTGATGAATGTATACAAGATACAAGGATACAACTCACATACGCATTCCAAGAGTCTTATAGTGGTTAGGTAGGTTATCATGGTTTGGACTGTTTGTAGTTCTCTAAAATTAATAAAATTAAATCCGGGTCACCGCGCGCCTTATGTCAACATCGCAAAAAACTTGTGCAACGTCGACGAATGAAAACAACGTATCCGTTTTGACGATCAAGTAGTAGAACATATTTTTTTTTATACCGAAAATCCGTTTTGTTCAACTTGCTGTGGGGCAACAATACAAGTTAGTTGCCGGTGGAAATATTAATGGTAACCTATTACGGAACGTATAATATTTATAATATATTTTAAGTGAACTTCAACTTTTACGAACAAAGTTCTATTATAAAGACTGATACGTCTAAACAATGGCATAACATCGGAACAAGTATTTGATAAATTACGGATTCAAGTTTTCTGAGCGTAAATATATTTTTAAAAACACCTCGTATACATCTAAAAGGAAAATATTGCATTTAATTTCTGATTAAGCGTTTCAATTATATGCTGATATATATTTGCTATACTTGATATAAAATTAACTTATTAGAGCATTTTAACAATGTATTTTCCGACCTTCATGACAGCTTTATACCGTCAATAATAAATATTTCAAAACAATCCGGTGCACGGCATGTTATTAATAAGTTAGTGCACTATGGTAGGTAGGTATAAATCTAGTTGTTTTTGTGACCTTTGTCACGAAAAAGCAAAATAAAATACGCGGCGGTGAATAGTTTTTATTCGAGATCGGCAAAAAAAAACGTGACCGTAAAACAATTTCAGTAGACGTAAAAACACTCATCGTCTACCCGGTATACACGCACACTGCGGGGCTTGGAAAGTTCCTTTTTTAAAATTAAATTAGTTCTGTTCATCGTACAAAATAGAAACTACGTTCGGTTTCTCTTCTGCGGCCGAAGAAATTAATTAGTATATTTTTGCGTCCTACAAAAGAATAATTTTAGTTTCCAGAAAAAAAAGCCGTATAAATGAAAAATCAAGGAATATTGTACCAGGAACATTTTCTCTTTGTTTATTTTATGCTTTAAATAAAATATAATTGCAAATAACTCTGGTCCTTGTACATTTTTGAATCATTTTATTTATTTTTAAACATTAAAGCGAAATACCAATACGGGATTTGTATTAATTGTTCAAATTTTAAATACATTTATAAAAATGTTATGACATCATTAATACATTTATTTCGAGTGTAGACGACAAAAATAAAAAAGAATTATTATTATTATGTTACTAAAGTCTACGAAGGATGGAACTACAACTTAATATGGATCATTATTTTATTTTCCGAAATCTGACGAATATTACTCAATTGATTTTTTTCATTTCTTAATATAATACTATATATTAATATAATTAATTAATTAATTAATTTATATAATATAAATACTTGGGTATCGTCGGAAATCGGAGTACATTTCCAATACTTTTGGAAAAAAAGTGGAAAAATCTATAAGGAATTAATTCTGTCTTACGCTGTACACATCAGGTAAACAAGCATTTTCTACATTTTGTCGCCAATGTTGGTAATTTCAACATTGTATTAGCTATATAGGTATTGATTATCAGCCATCTATAGCGTAGAGGTGCCACACTTTAGAAAGTGTAAAATTTGCTATTATAATAAAGCCGTCTCCATTATAAATAACGTACATAGGTGATTTTTATCTTAATTTTTGGTGATAACGTGTTGCCATCTAATATTTAAATCAGAACTACTTGAAAAATAAATCATCGTGTAAGTTGTACATTACATCCTGCAGTTTGACTGAACTCGTAAATCATGTTTTGTTGACTGGTCAAAGACATAAATAATGCTTTAGCGTATCAGTTATTATAAATAGTAATCGATCTTTATGACCGATGCATTGGCGCCGACGTCATATTGATATCAGCTGAAATTCCAAACAACAAAATTCATTATAATATATAAACGTATATCATCCTTTTGTAATTGTATATACCTATTGTAATCTGTAGAATGTGTTGACAGTCCAACTCACCCACCCCTAAATTACCCATGCCCATTTGGCATGAGTGAACAATACGGAATCGGCGCCACTTCGGTATCAATATTATACAGCTGAATTAATATTGCCTAGTCCACTATTAAATGTTTAGATTCTCCCTAAGTTATTGTTGACATTTCAAAGGCGAGTGATTGTAATATTGTTTGATAATCGGAGTATGATAATCATTATTTTCAATAATTTATCGTTTATATACCTATAACGGAACTATTACGGCATTCCTACTATAAAGTATACCGGTTTTATTCACTGTGTGTTGAGTGCTCACATATTAACGTATTGTTGTCTATTGAACATAAATAGACGAAATTATTTGTTATTTGAAATTATTTAAATTTTGTTTTATTATGAAATATATTTTAATTGAAATTTAATCTAAAAAACACAATACAGTCGATCTATAGAAACTAAATAATCCTCGGGGAAACTGCAAATCACAATAGTTACTATTGCTGGGATTTCTATTAGAGTCAAAGGTTTCAAAGATGCAACTGCAAAACAAAATGTTCATAATATAATATAAGTATATATAGGTACCGGTTGTTATGCTTGTCGAGTAGCAAACAAACTTTGCATCTCAAAGTGCCACAAGGGTTGAACTCGCAATGGTAAATAATTAAAATCAATGTTTAAGCTCATTTCATAAATAAATTATACGTATGTTTATAGAACCCATAAAATATTTAGTATTCAATTAATCACTGTAATATTATAATGCCGTATAACGTGTATTTTAAAATATTGATCACTAATGGACCAACATTTTTAGTGATTTCGTGTAATGTTTAGGCAATATAGGTACCCAATGTTGCCTTCTGAAAATAGCGATCGCTTTATTATATGACCATAGTCATTATTATTGTCAATGATTAATGAATAACTACCGACATTGACGGTAATATTATGTATATACCTGTAACCTATATATTATTATATAATATTTTACTGTGAAATATTTGCTCCCAAGATTTTATTTAAAGCACCTATATTATGCGCGATTGTTGCGGATCGATTTTATATTTTAATAATACAACTCGTGGAAGTCTTAGTAGTTTGATTATACATACGTATATTAGAGTACACGTGCAGTATGGGGAAATAAAAAACAGCCCGCAACCCATAAAAACCTCGCAACTTTGTGCTTATACGACGAATATAGGTACTATACAGTTGCTAGCGTTTGCCGACCCTATCTGCGCAGCATCATTCCGTTATAATATATTATACGAACACAATATGCGGTACAAAGAATAATAATAATATTCGATTGTCGGGAAAAGGAGAAAAAAAAACGGGGTAAACCTCGTCCAGCGTACCGTGGCCCGTAAGGTTGTATACGCTATATGCACAATATAACATAGTAGTTATATACACGTATAGCGTATAGTCAAATAACGTCGTTGTCGTCTTCGTCCAATAACGCGGAGGGAACCGGCCGCAGCTGACGTCTGCACGTCTTCGCACTCTCATCCTCTTATCTTGTACATAATATAAATATATGTACACACGCACGCATCACATTATATATATTCACTTTATGCATTCACCTTATACCGTTGCGTATGTACATATTGTGTAGAGAGGGATTGCAGCGGTCCTTGTACGCGAAAGAGAAACACGCCGTGTACCTCCTATACGCATATATATATACTTGACTGGTGTGTAGGATATTATACGATAATACACGCGAGTTATCATATTATAGAATATACTTTTCCTCGCCCGAAAAACGTATCTTAAACCGTTGCGACGCACGTATATACTATGCACAGGTAAACATAATCCCATAGGGTGCGCGGAGCTTCTGCTGCTGCAGGGTTCATATCAAAATTAATATGACCGCGGTTAGCAGCTCCACCCTTACTCCCCCCCAGGGTTCTGCGGGGTCTTATATTTTGTAATACTACCCCGTATACACACACACACACACACACATCATAACAACACCGGCGGTGCGGCGCACGTGTACGCGTTTAGCGCAAACGCATGATAATGTTATTAAGATTGGATACGTACATACGCGTTGTATATAAATATAATATCTATTTATCGGTATTGAATGTAAAACTATACATATATATATATATATATATATATATAGGGCAGGTACGATATGTATACGAGAACAACCATGTAATATGTTAATAATATACGGACAGCGACGGGCCCGTGTATACTGCGGTGCAATGTATGTATATTATAAACGTATACGTGTATTATACGCATCCTCAATATGTATTCAAACCCTAATTGAATTCGACCTATGCGACGGCGACGCAGGGACCGCAGGTCGTTTTGAAAAGACACGCGCCCGCGTACGTATAATATGTATATATATATCACATGTGTACTCGCCCGCCGCGGCCGTAAATCATACAGCTATACTCTCCTGCGGGCCGTCGTATCGTTGTAGGTACATTATAATATTATATTAATATATATATTAATTACTTGCGCATAAAGAGTTGGACGTATAAATATATATATATATATTTATACGTCCAACTCTTTATGCGCAAGTACATATGTACTCGCGCACCCCTTCGTCTGCATATATATATACATGTACATTATTTTTGTAAAGAAAATGCTACGAAGATTATTTACCGAGTACGACATTTCGCTGGTTTGCCGTAGCATTTTAAATGAATATGCGCTTTGAAAAATAAAACGTTATACATATTTGATATATATATATATATATATATATAGGTACTATAATATAATATGTTCAACCAATTTTAATATGTACATTTTTGTTTGTAAAATAATTGAAACAAGCCTCATCTGCCTATATAAATATATTATCATATGCAGTTCATGTAGTTTTTTATTTTTTTTTATCATTATAATACGCAATGTGCTTAACATTATATATTAATAATATTATATAGAAATAATAATAGTATACAATTATTTACAAACCTAAAGGAAATAGACAAGGAAAAAACTGTAACACTTTACCGTAGGTGAAACGTAGTTTTTAAAAATCTCTAGCCACGAAATTCTTTGTTTCCAAACCCACGTATTTTTTTTTCTTATAAACAGTTACAAAATGAAACGCGACTTTCCAAGATTTAGGGTTATACTTTTTTTTTTTCAGAGCAAAGTTTCGACACACAGATTTATACACGCGGTACATAAGCGGGGGCTTCTCGCGCGCGGTGACGAGGAGGGGAAACGATCCATGAATACTAAACACACGCGAGGCGCGCGCAGACACTATACTATAGGTGCGTATAGTTTATTTGACCGACTACCGGTGTTCGGTGTTTTGCATAACAGAACGTGATCAGAAATTTGTTATTTTTCATACGACCAGTAAAAAAAGTTCAACGTACCGCGTAGGAGTTTCTCCGCCCTCCATTTTCTTTTAAATACTCCGTGGGCGCCCGTGGCGCACGAGAACGTTTGTATTACACGGACCGGTGCGGTATATACCTGACCTATGGAACCTACACGTTGCACATTCATAATTCAATCGCCTCTAAACAATTTCGAATTCGAGAAGAAATAAAGTGCATGCGTATACGTACGAAAAACGTTTCTGAATGTGTCGAATTCGACATTATGATACTATTGCCTACAGGCTGTGCTACCAGCTCTCCAAATAACGTATAAAGATTTTTGATTTGCGAACGGTGGAGGCAATATTTTTCGGATTTTTATAGACACGACGATAAACGGTATTAGTTTTTATAGACACAATAGGTATATTATGATATATTATAGCTGCTGTACGATGGCTGCAATATACATAAATTATACATAATAATCGTCTGAATGCAGCGGCTTGCGAAAAACTCAAACTATGGCTGTATACTTTAATATGCAACAGTATTATACGACCGTGTATGCGATGTCTTGCAGATATTTAAAACGAGCGCATGTAAAAAAAAAATAAAATAAAAGCACGGTTTAAGGTTTAACGGCTAAGCAGAAATGTCGCGCGCACCGAGTTTTACGAGCAGAAACGCGCGTTTTTCGCGGAGCAGCGATAAATTGAACGAGGCGAAATTTAATTTCAACGGATATAATACCTATACACGGAAAAAACACGGACGACGACGCGTACTGTACGTACGCGATAAAAAAAAGAAAAAAAAGGTGTCTGTAATGTCACACACTCGCACACTTGGCAACTTGCACACCAGCACGGGATACGAGCAGTCGTAATAGTAGTAGTAGTAGTAGGCTCATTAATAAAGTACCTCTGCGTCGGTGGGTAGGACTTTCGCACACGTACACACACATACGCACGCGTCCCGGGGTATTGATGTCCCTGTAGGTGCATATGTACGCGCGTGTATCATGCAAGTGTGAGTGTATGCGTGTATGTGTGTGTGCGTGCGTGCGTGTGCGTGTGTGTGTGTGTATGTGTGTGTGTGTATATGTATATATGTTGTGTGTGTGCATGTGTATGTATACGTGTGTGTATATGTATATATGTGTGTGCGTGTACACTGCCTCTTCCCCGCGCGTGCCCGTGCTATCGAGTGCGTTCCGCACGCGGACGAAGGAGGTCGCCGCCGTTTCGCTACCACTCACCCCCGCCGACCATTCGAGTCCAAAGCCGCCGCCGCGTCTCCGAGAGAATTCGATTGCTTCTACACGCGGCGGCACACAATGGACGGGCGGCGCTAAGGCGAAAGTTGGCAGTTAAATTTTCGGGTCTTGCAGTGCTCCGCGACTATAATACGGCTGCAGTTAGCCGACCCGACTAATTGGCCGCGCGTCTCGTGCACGCGCATTCGTATAATATATTATCATAATAATATACATACACCGTTACCCGTATATACGTGGTATATACCAGGTATATTTATATATTTAATATACGTGGTAGTGGTCCGTTCCTCTCTTCCTCCAACCATAATGTGCGTATTATAATATATTATTATTACGTACATCCCTATTCGCGATAAAGGATGCCTTTCGCACGGACAAACTTTGAACCGGACGAAAATTATTACAGGACTAAATACGACCGATTCACGAGGGGGGTCACGCGACACCCTACACACACGTAAACAATATACGTGACGGGCGCGAGCGCGACGTGTGTTGTGGGTCGTCTGTATATTATATATAAATATACGTATACACACGCTGCTGGTGAAAACAGCGCACCGATTATAATATTATTGTGTATATTATGTAAAATCGTCAGAAGATCGGTAAACATGTACGTTGTGCACCAGCGGTTCTTAAACTTTTGTAGAACACGGACCCCCGATGTTTAGAGATCGCGGACCCCTACACCAATTTTTTCCGAATTCAATTTTTTTCTACAAAATATCTCATGTTATCATATCAATAATGAAATAATACATGAAATTGTATAAATTATTTTACACTACAAATTGCCCAAGTATAGGCACATAAAAACATACATAGTTATAATATTTATAATCGTTATGTGCTAATGCAGTTGTGAACTCCAGACATGCGTATCGCGGATCCCCCACGGGAACGCGAACCACAGTTTTAAAACCACTGTTGTACACGGTTTTATATAGCCCTATACAGAACTTGTAGTGCGTATTACAATGATTATTATTATACAATAGCATTATATGTATATAATAGCATTATACGATATAATACGTACTCGGTTTTCATACTTTCATATTATAGGTATGCGCGTAAACTCTATTCGCGTAAATAGTTTGTTTGAAAAAGGGAATAAATCGGAGATTGGGCGGAGTTGGAAGTAGCTAGTGAAGCAAAATTATAATACTAAATCGTTAGCGGGTACAAGTGATACAACGTCGTGTAAAATATTCATTTACGCACGTTTATTTATTATTATATTAGAAAATAAAAGACGCGAAACCCGTGGTGTTTATTATATTATACGAGTATAAATCATGCGAGTAAATAATCAGCGCAAGTATGATAACGAAGAGGGGTAGGTCACCGGAGTAGTGTTAATACGGAGATCGTTAATTTCGATTAAAAATAATTACGTACCCGTCTACAAATAAATTTGTTTTTTATGCGCAATGTGTTGTAGTCGTATGTAATCGTTTGGGTTCTTCAAATCATCAATTCGACGATAGTAGGTACCATTGAAATGGACTCATGGCGCGCAGGGATTATTGGCCGCGAAAAAATAATACTCATCAAGTAGGAAAAATATGTGGTCTTGTATACACACTTCACAATGTCATACATGTAAGAAGAGGGTATTTAAGGGCTCAACTCCCCACCCTCAGATGTTGTTAGAAAATGTATATTTAATAATAACTAGTAGTTTTCGTCCATGTAAAAGATATTGTATAGGAAACCATGTCAAACTCTGTAGTTTGCTATTTGTTAATAATTTTTGGTATCGTATATAGCCATTGAAAACCTTAAAATCCTTCCCGAAACATATTTTGCGTGCACCCCTGAAATACATGTAATATTATACACGTTTAAATATTATTATTAATAATATTAACCTTAGCACGATATCGTTGTAATAATAAAACGTAATACTATTGTAATGTATGTTATAAATTACGATGACAAAAAGCAGCGTTTCATTAATTTATGAAACTATAAAAGCTTGAGTAGTAGCAGTGGTGACGGTGGTTATAGTCTACGCATAGTAGTTGGTCGTGTTATTGGTGTTTTGGCGGTCTTGTTCAAACTCAAGTCTTAAATTAAATACAAATATTGACATTTACCCGGGGATCGCGTATACATATACTTATATATATATATATATATATATATATGTTGCGCACGTGCACGAAGCGTACAACGTAGTAGTAGTAGTAGTAGTAATATTATAGTAAACGTAGTAATAGTAGTAGTAGTAGTAGTAGTAGTACGAAGGGGTTATGTTTTATTCATTGCGCCAGCCTGCAGCCGAACAGATAAATTTAAAAACATTTCCCCTCGCCATCGGCGGCGGTCGTGTATATTTCACGCTAATCGATAATTTATTATACGTTGTTTTTGCGCGTCAAGAAATCTACTATATATACGCGTAAATCGTAACACTCATACATACACACACACCAACCAAAACACACACACACACACATATATATATATATATATATATATATATATATGTATATGGTTAACGATAGCCGAAACACCGGAAATAATATCCGCGAAAAACAATGTTTCACCCTCCGCCGCGAACGCGAGCTGAACGTACCTATAAACGTCACACGAGGGTCGCTGCTGTCCGCGCTTAATCTTCCGTCCGTTCGGCCGGTGCAGCCGGGACGACGGTTTTATCGCGGCCATTTCTATACTTGGGTGTGTTTGACGTTATCTCCGCGACAAGGTAAAAATGTCACATTTTACAAACACAAGGAAATCAACTCTACCCCCTACCCCGCCTCTTGCACTGTAGTATTATATACCGACGACGCTGACGACCACTATAGGTACCGCAGCAGTTCGTACAGTAGGTACTTTGAGATTTTTCCTCGCGCCTCCCATTTCTCTGGATTTTTTAAACGCGAATAAATCCATACCGTAAACCTCGTCGGTATATTTTAACCTTAAAACGCACTCTCCTGCGATGCAAACGTACATAATATTATATTTGTACAAGGATCAAGGACGATATTATTTCTATATAAATAATTATTATATAACTATAGACCATAATATATTATAATGTGTAAAATGTACGCGTGTATACGTAGGTACCCGTGTACGTATGCAGTTCAATAGTTTCAATATTCATATAAAAACATATTGGTACATATACAAATTACACTACAGCGCGGTGTACGTGTATAATATGATACACGTTGCAGAAACACTGTTGTCGATCAAATTTGTTTTACAAATTTCTACGCGCACATTCGTCGTATTAGCAATGGCTAATGAGTATATATTAATATTTTTTAAGTAAGATAAATTATTGAACGTTTAGTCGTAAACGTACAATATTTAACAAAGCGTTTAGGAAATATAAACATTTTGCCATTCAATGACGAGATAGTAAGATAAACGATGGCAAAAAATGTACAGAAAGATTACCTATACAGCTATACTACCTGGTGGTTTTATTTTCAATTCATCCTTGTAGTTTATCTATCCAAGATGTGTTTGCCTTATGTATTGTTTACTTGGTGAGCACTATAAAAATATTGAAATTAAATGTTTTAGCAGTTTTTAAAATATTAAAAGTAAATCTATACATCTTATACGTGAATACTATAAACATTATAAATAGGAAGGAAATAGGACAATTAGCATTGACCTCAATCTTCAAAAATTTATGATAAGCTTTTGATCCTTCAAAAATAATTGAACATAGTTGTGTTTAGAAGATGTTATTTGTTATTGATTACTTATTTAACATATCACACAAAAATTACGTTATTATATTTTACAAGATCTATAAATAAATAAATAAAAATATATTACTTCAATATTATTTTATTATATTTAATTCGCTAATAGAGTGTATTTAAAATTAAACCTTTCATTATAAATTAAAATTAAAATTCGTCATTGAGACTAAAAGATATAGTATGGATTTAATCTAAAATATACTGTGGAAAAAAGATTTAGGGAAAAAAATATATTTTTTCTTGAATTCCGTTTTATTACACTCAGAAACGATTAAATTGATGGCAGTTTAACTGTTCTTTTAATAAATACTAAGCTTAAAGTAAAACAAGAATGAACACTTAACAACAAATAGAACATTGAAAACAATACGAAAATTGTACAATAAGCATCTTAATAACTATATAATAAGTTATCTATGACAATGGACAACAGTCCTACGCGCAAGCTAAGAGACGAATGCGTATGCGTAGAGAACGCGTATTCCTCTTAGTTGGTTTTATTGTCACGCTTGCGCAATAGTGTAATTTATATTGTTCAAATGATTAAATGATTATTATTGTTCGGACAACAATGATTGAATTCTTCAGAAGCGAAAGTCGTGTAAAACTAAATTTGTCCAAGTGGTCGAATAAAATATTACAATAATAACATATATATTATTACATGTATAGGTCACTATTATTTAACCGTAACAAAAGCAAGGTCCATTTAAGTGAAACAATATTGGCTAATTTTTAAACCAACATTCTACACCTACAATATTATCAAGGTACACGATGATATGTTATACATAAATATAATATATATAATATGTATATATAGATTCATTTAAACATAATTTATAATAATAAGTATATAATAGTAATAATAATAATAATTGTTATATACATGGTAAAAAAATGTTTTAAGCCTAAGTACGGTGTGAGAAAATTGCCAACGTCGCACGCGAAGGCCGATTGGCTAACAACTAGCGCAATATTGCCGTTTAGTAGGCCTATATAAATTTTAGAGAAAAAAAAAACGAATTTTATTTTGTGCGCGCGTTTCTGCTGGAAGCCCAACGGTAGCCTAGACTGAAATGTCTTCGAAGTTTCTTTTGTTGCCAACAGCTTGAAATTATTACAAATACGTGTTTTTTATTGTTTATTTTTAGATGAATCAAAATGAAATTCATAACACCAAAACTGCAGTTGTCACCAGAACTGTCCAAAGCGATAACTCAATCATGTTAGTTTTGGTCCCTCCACTTATGGTTGTACAGTTTTTGTCAGACTTCGTACTCTCTAGAAAAAAAAAATAAAAATAAATGTATACTGAATGATTTGTACTACTCTTCTTCTATTATGGTCGAATAAGAATTCATCTAGGTCAACCCTACTTGAAATGGCCGCAACATCAGGAATGTAGTTTTTCCAAAAAGCA
This sequence comes from Chaitophorus viminalis, assembly GCA_025469195.1. Lineage (NCBI taxonomy): Eukaryota > Metazoa > Arthropoda > Insecta > Hemiptera > Aphididae > Chaitophorus > Chaitophorus viminalis. The sequence continues at coordinate 486,769 of JAIPRK010000007.1, forward strand.
CATTGTTCTAGTCTTGGCCCAACGCCGATAGAAGTATTATTTGTATCTAATGTTAGAAACTCTTTCCCATACGCCGTGTGTACAGGCCACTTGGGCGTGACCCAAGACCCTTCAAGTGTTTTGCTTGGGTTTCTAAAAAAAAAAAAAAATGATAATAATAATAATAATAAACATTGGTTTGCAGCTTTTCTAAAGGAAATGTTTTTTGACCATTGAAATAAACCTAAAATCAAAACATTTCGAACAATCGATTCGATGAGAAAAGTAAATAATTGAGTGTATTAATTAATTTTATTCAACAACTATAATGATATAACATTAATATGCATAAACATTTAAGAAATTATATAGATTACAAACGTAATGCAGTACCTACTGGTAGTAAATACCTATGCGGCTATGTAGTAGGTAGGTTATTTAAATGTAGCGGACGACGGTCATAAACACAAATAACCTAATCTGTTAAAGTAAACGTTCTATCGCCGACTAAAATATACTGAAAGCTTTTAGATTAAAATTAATTATATTTTATTAATTGGTTTGTAGAATTATATTTGAAAGTTATAATTTAAGAAATAGTTTAAAATATTAGATTTAAATAATCGAAAATTTTACAAGATAATTTTAATGAAGTTAAAAACTGAAAGAATAAAGGTTTTTTTTAACTAATATTCTGTAAACGACAAATTTAATATAATTTACTTATTTTGGAAAACAAAAAAATACATTTATTTAATAAAATAAAATCATAGCATTAATACACGATATAATGAAGGTATCCAATTGTTTTTAGTATTTAACTCTTTTCGAAGTATAAACATAATTTAATATAATACTAATAATGGGGACTTTTTTGGATTTATTGTTCATTTTTAGGGAAAATCATTAGAAAAATATCCGTAAACGAGCTGATATATAGTTTTATAAATATTTTTACCGAATTTTCTCGCGCTGAGGTAAATAAAACAAGAAGAGTGTCCAACATATAGGATGGGACTGTCGTTATCTTTTTCATGTTGGTAATATGTCTGCATCTAGAGTTTACATTTAAACCGTTTGAATTGTCTATTTTTTCAATAGATATATGGTTCAAATATTAAAACAAATATTATACTGTGTAAACGATGAAAATTCAAAAGTAAAGAAACACTTGTGGTTTATCTAATGAATATAATATAGATTCAAAATGTGACTGGGGTAAATTTCTCAACGACCCGGAACTTAACAAGCGCTCATAACGGCAATTATTAGGGTCAGAATAATTAGTTTTGAGTGTTTCACTGACAATAAGTGTTTTGTTTGAAAAAATCGATGTATAGCAGGTCAAAACGCTGGCATTATGTTACAATTATTGCCAAAGAAATGCTCGTCATGTAGTTCAATAAAACATCGACAAAAACTAAAGAATTTTCTCTGGTGTTTTCTTAAAAAAGAAAACCAAATTTCCGACTTATTGTTTTTCAACCAGCTCACATTATACGAGACACGACAGATAGTTTTTATGATAATCAACGAATAAACGTCACGAGATGTTGTCCCAAAAGTAAATGAATTGTATCAATAATAATTCGAAAAAATACTACTGAATTGAAAAAAATATGTTGCACAACAACAGCACTTGGAATTGTTTTATATAAAATTATCCAGCTATATAAAGAAGATATACCCTCAGACGTAAGTCACGTTGCAGGAATAAAGCATAAATATTAGCGGTTACGTGAAGAAAAAACACCAAACTTATTTTATTCTATATTCATTTAATATAAATTATAATTATGAATATTTTTAATCTAAATTTCGCAAAAATCATGTTTCTACAATTTATGAAAACGCTAATTCTTGTATTCATTTAAAAATTGACTATGGGTTTATGCCTAATTTGGGTTTTAATAAATGAGAACATGGGCGGGAACGGTTAATATACTTGTAATGTTATAGTTTGTCTTCTCCACAAAGATAATTATTTAATTAAGCCTTATTTAAAGCAACTTGGAAAATGTTATTTCAAAACGATTGGTAAAAATAATAGTGCGATACTCTTATTATAGCCATCAGCCATCAGGTTAGTATGTTATTTTAGTACAGCAATAAATTTTGTATGCTGGGAGTTCTATCACTGTTTATATATTTTTTATTTCATAGAACAATTGAAAAATCAACAGCGAATAAAAAACAATTATCCTAAAACTATAATATACATATACTTTACAGATGACGTTTAGTACAGATATGTTTTTATAATCACGAAGACGCAGGTTAAGCAGTAATCTGAAGATGGAAGTACCCTCGGACGGTTTATGATTGCTCCGTAAAATTAAAAACGGTTAAGGAGTAGGAACATAGTGACAGAACAATGTACCTACAGTTAATAACGTTAAAATAGTACAGAACACTATTTTTACCTTTTGTATGTTTTGTACACATTTTGTAAAAAACTTTTTAATTTCGGTACTAACCGGTCTATGAAATATTTAGTTACCTATTCACTATTCATATTTTAACTATCCCTTTAAAATTAACTACTATTGAAAGTTCATAGTTATAAAATATTCTACTCCATAAATTATCAATTAAATCAAATGGTCATTTTCAAGGATTGCAAATATGTACACAGAAAATTATTTTATATGAATTTAAATATTAAAATAAAATAATTACTGTGATTCATGATTAAATTTGATAATACCTATTATTGTAGAGTCTGAATGTTATTTTATTTAAATTAGAAAAAAAACTGTTCATTATTTATAATGTAAAATATTAATACATAAAAGTGTACATATTATGTATTTTAAATAGGTTTCTTTAGTAAAGAATAAAAATGTTAAATAAAATTCAATACATTTTTGGGTTAAAATTATAATTCTAACTTTAATTTAATTTTTGTAGTAAAATATATATATACTAGACGAATTACCCAATTTCTCGCAGAGCAGCTCTGGCCGGGAAATAGTTCTGAAAGGAAAACTAACAGTAGCGCACATGGGATTTTTTTCGGAAGGAGAGGGACAAAATATAAATATTACACATTTTACAATTAACATAATTATAAAAATCTTTTATTTATTTAGAATTGTTTGGATAATAATTATTATCATGTACTTAACTGACTTTAATTGTATACTTATATACTTATTGTATACTTTTTATTTTTTTTCCATTAAAATAATTAACATAAAACTTTTTTTCAACTATATTTATTAAATTAAATTAAGAATTTAGAAATTTAACTTTAATTTTTTGTTTGATGATTTACTCATCTCATTTATTTTATCATTTGGATCAATTTTTATATCGTTGTCAATATTTAACAAAGCGAGACCATTAAGGCTATTTATACCTACTGCATTCTCTAAGAAAATCTTAGTAGCGGTTATACTAGCAAATTAACAAATATTTACAGCAATTTTTTAATGACTGGGTTTCAACTCTTAAAAACTATATTTTTCAAACATTATTTTGTCACTGATTAATATATCAACTTCGTTTTACTATAGTATTTATTTTATTCAAATTTTAAATGAATCGGCTTGGCGATTTTGGCTGCACGCTGAATCACCTGATTTTAGATAGAATAGTCTTGGCCGGGGCCAATGTTTCTTAAATCCTTTTCTATAGCAAATTTAAAGTGTTAGAGGAACCACCATGTTAAATTTCAAGTTCATAGTTTTAGCGTTTATTAGTATCTACATCATAAACCGAAACTACCGACTAAATTTCATACTCATAACGGCCATAACTTTAGCGGTTCAACACCTTATTTTATCCTTATTAACCTGTGAGTTGAATTTTGGAAAATTCTTTACAATATTAATCATAGATATATATTTTTATTTTTTTAAGCTGAATTACCCGCCTTTGCATGGAACAGTCTTGGTTTGGACATGGTTCTAGCTACCTATGTTTGGTTAGCCTTACATGACCTAATACTTTAGTATAATAGCTTTCATTAACAAGGTAATATTTTTGTGTTTATTTCATAATGATAGATATACAGTATCCACTAAAAGTTTCAGCTACCATTTAAAGCTTAAATTAGTAGTACCCATTAAACTTTTTTAATTTTTTCTTTCATAAGAATCTTCTCTTGACAATTACGAACCTAACATAAAAATAATTAGCGAACTCGGTTGAGTCGTTCACGATGCCATGGTCAAGGGAAATAGGGATTCATTTATATACAATATACATATATATATATAAATATATATAATAATTACTAATTAATAGGAATACGTATTTTATTTATTCAATTAAATAAAAACTTTAAACTTCAACGCTGGAGTTTAAAGTCTGAATAACTGTAATCCGTTTTAAATTCGATAATTTTGTTATTTTTAATTTGGTGTGATTTAAATCTAAACGTAAATTATACGCCTAGGTATACCAACGTCAAACAAATATACAAATTATACCAATAGAAATAGGTTAATAGTGAAAATAAAATTGTACTAACCCTGTTTTAGCAAAATTCGTCCAATATTTCATAATTTTCTTACTGAGTTCAATTTCTTCTACTTCGTAATTTTTGGTTGGATTCAACGGATCTCCAAAAACATAACTTATTTCATCACCATGCATCACGCCCGTCCATTTCGGCCACGGATTGTTTAATGAACGATGCTTAAAATAATACATGTACACATTGTTTCCAGTTAATGCATACTTATGGGCGAACTCGTTGACATTGCACGTGAACTGATAGTCGCCGACCATTTTGTCCAGAGCGTTCCGATTTTTCACCGGATCGTTGGGGTTAAGCCAATCGGTGTACTCGAACTCTATGGCTGATCTGACCGCAGCGTCCGCGTTCGGGTTAAGTTGTCCAATAGCTTTTACGAAATCTTCGCGAGACACCAACACGTTTTCCTCCTTCTTGAAAAGCTCCGTCAAATAATAGAATATCGAATAGTAACCCTCTTCCGAGTTGCTTCCCATGAGTATGTTGGTCTTCTTGAAATTATTGGTGGACAACGATTTTTGCGGATAGTCGTCGAGAAAAGCGCCGTCGATGACCGGGACGAACGGGAAAAAACATATGCCCACGTGATCCCATTCTTTTTCCACAATTTCGGTGCTGTTCACCTTTCTCAGACATTCGACCGTTTTGTCGATGTTTTGTCCGTCGTCCGGGCACCCCAATGACTTCGCTAGTTTCAGTCCTCTGCTAAAGCTCTCTTCGCGCGACAAAATTGCCCACGGTGCTGTCGATGATCCAGATTCCATGATGGCTTGGTTGAATAGGTGCGTGCTCAACGGAGACAATAAGTGCAGTGAAACGGACACTGCGCCAGCGGATTCTCCAAAAAGGGTCACATTGTTTGGGTTTCCGCCGAACAAATGAATGTTATCGTGTACCCATTGCAAAGCCATTAGTTGATCGAAAAGTCCAGCGTTGCCAGGCACGTCTTCGGTACTGAAGTATAAAAATCCTAAGGACGCAACCCTGTACTGCATTGACACCAAAATCACATTTTCCTCCGACACGAGTATCTTGGGGTCGTAAATGTCCAATGTGGCGGATCCGGAATAAAATCCTCCACCAAATATCCACACCATGACCGCTGCGTTCTTAGGCCGTGGCTTCGGCACTACTACGTTGATGTAAAGACAATCTTCTGATACTGGGGAGTTTGGGTTCCACATCGTGGCGCCGGCGAAATCGCCAAAAAGTGTGTCGAATATTTGAACGCACGTGTTCGGTGGCGTCGTGCAGTTAAGGATTGTGTCCGGATTCGTCTTGTCCCAGGGGTCCATGGGACGTGGGTGCCTGAACCTAAGATCACCTGTGCAATACGAAACCCTTAATAATAATAATTTAATATTATATAATTACTGGGTGATTTTTTAAGCGTGTGCCCACCCTTTTTTCATGCTCATTTTTTCATATTCTGATGGTTTTTGATTTATGGAGAGTGTATTTCTGCTTAAGGACCATATTATCCAATGCATAAATCTCCATACCTCTTAAGGACAGTTTCTGTGATAATAACTAACTTTTGTTTTTCAAATTAGAAAACCATTTTTTTTTTTTAACGCAAATTATTCATTTAACTTTTCTGGATTTTTTTGGTATAACATACTTATAACTTAAAAGCGTAAAAAATGGACTATCGAGCTTAAAAAATTACCCTGTTCACTCGCTATTAATCTATACACCGTATAAACGACATACGCTATTGCGATGTGTTATCCGTACTAACCTAACGGTTTTTGTGCGTAAGGTATTCCCAACCATGCATCCACTAACTTGCCGGTCGTCGCCGTCTGCGTAATCCCTCTGATCTTACCCTTGTTCGTATGAATTATCAATGGATCATCCGTTGTGTAAGCGCTATACGTCTCTCCAGAAGAGCCGAAACCACTATCCTGATTTCCTTCGAACTCGGACCTGTTAATAATTAACAATAAACCGACCCCATATAATAAATTATGTATTATATACTCAAACGGAATAGGTTTTAATTTTTACGCACCTCCGTCTGTGATTTAGATTCCGTTTCTCCACGTACTCCGGTTCTTGGGCGAACATGTCCGACGCTCGTTGTCTGAACACATGGTCGGTGTCTTCGATTAATATCTGTGGTTCCAGTATTTCTTCCGCCGTTGGTGTCCCGACGCTTTGGTGTCTGGCATGGCGTAAAGAAAGCCCGTGACTCGAAGCCACTAAATAACCAAACCACAGTAACCACTGGGCCATTTTCAAATACTAAAACAAATGTGTTAAACATAATTGTAGTAAATTATTCCTATTTGTAATACAGCAAATGCAAATTTGTGTATTAAATCAATGTTAAATCCTATATTATTAAAATCACTTAAGAATTATTTATATTTTATTTTCATAATGAATAAACAATAAACTCAAAAATTATTATTAATTTTTTTTAATTCAATTTTTAATGGACGTGAATTATCCTCGAAAATTTAGGAAGGAAAATAAATTTATGGTGAGTTCTGGATAACACAAAACGCTCGCGAGCGTTCGAGAAAATATAAATTCCATAACAAGACTCGATAAATCGAAAACTGGATCTTTCAAACATTGAAAATATTAATAGAAATAATTTGTATACCAATAACTTTAGATAAATAAATAAAAAAGAACCGGACGGAAACTTGCTTTGCCATACAGTAAAGGGTGGAGTGAACCTCATTTATAGGTAAATCGCTATAATGGATGTATTAAATTTAAATGCAATGATACCTATCATTGCATACAGAAAACAATTCTGAACGGAGATGATTTGTTGGTCCAGAATAGGGTACATACGTATAATATATTATGTTAAATTGAAATTGTTATATTTTCAATATTGGCTCTTCAAATGATTATAAAAATAAAATGTATTTCAATAATTTTTGAATGACAGTATAAGAACAAATTCTGTGGAATCTTCAATAAAATTTATCCTAGCGAATTTTTTTTATCAACAATATCTAATTTAAAAAAAAATATAAAAAATCAAATATTTTAAATGTCTATAAATAGCTTAAAAATTAGTAAAATATTTTGAAAATAAAATACCAATCTAAACAAATAGTAAAAGTTTCAAGTTTCTACGACTTATAATTTTTGAATAATAAATAAATATTAATTAAAATCGTTGTTTTATGCAATTTTGTAAAAATTTTAAGTTCAGACGGTCATAAATTTTTTTTCTGAAGGTTCATAAGAAATTTTATTTTAGTTATTTGAAGAAAAACTTATGGATAACCTTAGGTTAAAATGTTGAACCTAAAGTATAAATACTAACTTGCAAATCATCGCAATTTTGACATATTCCATAAAAATTTGAATTTTAGGCGTTTATAAAAAAAACTTTATGACAAACAATTTTCGAATATTGGAAATTTCTAAAGTACAAACTAGTCTTACTTTTCTTTTTGAAAAGTTGCTATATAAGAAAATCGACGCATCTTTACTGAGGCATAAAAAATAAATAGTTAAAAAATAAAACACACATCATTGTAAAATCAATACATTCATCACTTCGTTCAAAATCTAAAATATGTTAAACCTTTTTTTGGTTGTTATATAATACTGATAAATAACTAAAATAGCAATTACTTATTGATTAAATTAATCCCTGTACATGATATCGACACGTGTTGAACAATTTATATTTTACAAAAAGATTAAATAGAATTCTACTACGCACTGTATATAGTCTACATCATGTCTACGAATGATGTACCTACCAATTGCATCTGAAATATACAGATTTTGTAAAAACGTTGTTCAACGAAAATCTATTTATTAGAATAATATGTTCAAGCGGATTAAGAAAATTTCCGGTTTAAGTACAGAATAATGATTATTATAATACCATTGTCCTACAAGCGTAATGGTGACAAGTGAATATAAAAAGGTTAAAATTCAGTGTCGGTATAGTAATAGGACGTAGGACGTCTAACATTTAAACTTTTTTCGGTAAATGTCAATGCGGTCGAAAAAACATGTCTAAATGCTTTCTCACGAACTTATAATATAGCTTGTAGCACAAAAACTATAGTAAGTTACAATGTAATGTAATGCACATTTGATATGTTAACATTCAAATGAATGAATTGTTACTACTTACTCGAAAATTTTCGTAAAACTATGCGTACAAAATAATGTGTTAGACACTTATAAGTTATAAGTAAACGGATATATACATACCTACTAATTATAATACATTAATACATTATCCAGCAATTTAAAAATATATATAAGACTAATAATTATATTTAAACAGAAATAATAATTTATTTATTCAATTTGTTGTTTTAACTTTTATGATATTATTTTCGTACATAGATGTACCTAATGATAATAATATTGTGCGAAACGAAATTAGTTTACTGCATAATTGGGATTTCAATATTGGTAATTCCTTTTTTAATTAAACACAAATATTGACTTTTCTTCTTTAAAGGGACAATGTAGTTGAAATGGAGAATATTTCATTCATAGTGTTTTAACCTTCAACCCTGTGAATAATTACCTAATATTTTCAACTCTTCATATTAAGTATCAGACAATCACACTTAATATTGTGAATAGCCGAAAATAATAATTGCTATGATAGTATATATATTAATTATCTCAGGTCAGTATATACTTTATTTAAGTTATGATACTCAACCTACTACCTAGAGAACGGACTTTGATTCGAAATAAATTTTTATTGGGTGGCATAGGACAATACTTTCCAAGTACAAAATTCGATTCATACATCAGAGAATTTATTAATGAAACTTTTATTTTGCATTTTTTATATACATTTGTTAATTGAAATTAAAAAACGTTTTAATTATGTATATTATATATTGCTCAACATATCAGCCGATACAAACATATTTTACGTGAATTGAAAAGAAAAGAAAGAAAAATAAGACAACTCACAAACCTAAATGTTTTTGAATAAGATGCCAAATAATTTGTTTAATTCGGGTCTATATGTTCCAAGACGTTATCCCCAATTATACATATTTCTAAGTTGAAACATCCTGATGTTCGCAATTTTCTTTTTAAACGCATAAACCAGATCATTTCAGATGAATCCACAATAAAAAAGTATTATATTAGTAGGTAATTAAAACTGTACAAAACTATTCAAAATTGTATTTTTATTGAATTTAAAAACATTTTTAAAGTTTTTTGGGCATTTTTTTAAGGCATTAAGTCGTATTTTTTCGGAGATTTTTCTTATTTTTATAAAAATTTAAATCCGTTCTCCACTCATAACCTATAAATATTTTTTATTTTATTATTATAGTTGAGCTTGGTTCAAAACTAGTGTGAATTTTGTACAAGTGAAATCAATAATATTAATTAATTATAGTAAAATATAGAAAAAAAAGTTAGACCTTATCATTTTTATCATACTATTATTGGAATCATTGAATTTTAACATATCAAATATTATTAAAGCATAAAAAATGTATTGAAAAACACTTATAGTCTATAGTAATTAAATGCATTTGCAATTGTAATTTGTAAAATAATCAAATATAAAACATGTATATTTACAAAAATACAATTAAAATACTTTTTACAAGAACATATTATATTAAATATTTTATATAGAAATATTTATTACCTACCATATTAGTATATTACATTATACATATTTAGTATCATTTATTTTTTCATTATTATTACAATATTATAATATTCATACAACATAAAATTATATAATTGACGATTATTGTATTAGGCGTTTATATTTGCATTAGTGATTTTCTCCCTTTGTAAGAAGCTTTTAAACACTTATAGTTAATTCAATTCAATTTCAGTTTTGTATACAACTTAAACTATAATTCAAAGTTGTTTATATTAGGTATGAAACATTTTTTTTTTTAATTTTTGTTAAAATATGACATTTTGCAATTGTATTTTATTTATATTTTTGTTGGGTCTTTTATTAAATTGTTTTAAATAAAATCTAATACTTCTAATTTTGATAGCAATAGTTCATTACTTGGGTTGATTCGAAATTTCTCTTATTAATATTAAAAAACGAAGTTAAATTTAATGAAGGAACTTGTGTACTAAATGTACAATAAGTGAATTTCAAATAAATTTTGAATCAAATTTTTACTAAACAGCAACAACTGTATATTTTTTAATTAATTTCGAGTAGATATCACTATTTTTTGTATATAATATCATATGACAGGCTTATTTGATTATTTCTATGACTATGGTATTTTTTGTAGGACTGAAGTAAAATTTGTGTAGCTTAATCGTTCAATAAAAATTATTTAATATTTATATTACTATACTATATTTTTGTACATCCATCGAACTACTAATCTTATAAAATAAAATAATAAGATAACGGTTTGCACAGTCCCTTCTTTTATGTTCATTTTTACCGACATTTTTCATTTTTTTTTCGTTTAAAAGAAACAAGTTCTATTTTCCCCTGCGTTAATAATAAATAAAACAATGAAAGCTACTATTAAATTTATTATTATGAAATGAGAATTAAAATTATGATAATATTGATAATGTATTATGTAGCACACCCCGAAACTACACAACTAAATACTAATATCAGTGATATTTATTATTGACAAACAACGTTTGTCAATCAAAATTTAATTGAGTGTACTACAATATTCCATATTATTTGAATACATTGAATAACAATAGTCAAACGTGGGATTTGATAATATATGTAGGTAAGCTGGCTATCCCGTTAAATAATAACCACACCGATTTGTTTTGTTTGTTTGCAAAATTGCTTGTATTATTATTTTTTTTTTTTATTTATTAGAAATAAGGCTTCAACATCGAGAGTTATTAGCCTAACGTACATTAAATATAAAAGAGATAGAACAAAAAAAAGAAAAAGGATAATAAATAACAAATTATGTTGTGACAATAAGTGGATGGTTATATATGTGTTTAACATTGTTAAAATGAATTAATAAGTTGTATTTTATTTAAGAATTTAATGATTTTGGTGCTATTATTTTATTTTTATTATTTATTTTATTAAAAATTATAAATATTCAATAATATTGGGCTTTAAGCTTAATAATAATATAATAATAACTCGAAGAATTCATACACATCTAAAATTTAAAAACAATTATTACGTCTTCATGGGAGTGTATAAATTGATACATTTAAGAGTAATATTGTTGTACAAAAAAACACGTCAAGTTGATTTAAAAATAAATTATGACTATCTTTACAAAATATTTACTTCCATCTATAAAATGTACAGTATCTTAAAAAGTGAATAAATAAATTCTTATATATTCCCATAAACTAATACTTTTACATGAATAGTTGAGAAAACATATATTAGGTGAGAATATTTTTTTCTTTCCTCGACTTTTACTTAAAATTATATATATCTATGGAGATGCCTAGATTTTTATGTACATAAAAAAAGTCGAACAAAAAATAGTTATTATAAATTAGCGTAAATGCTAAATTAAAAGTCACATTTTATTTAAATAAATTTGATTGCTCCCATTTTTATTTATTTATAACAGTTTTGATATTATGTTATATTATATTATATTATTATATTTATATTATTTGGAAAAAATAATTATATTTCTAAAAAATAAACTTTGGAAATTTCGTTTGGTATTTGATAAAGTTGTATTTTTAAAATCTTTTAGACTTTTTACCAATCAGTATTAAACCAAAGAGATACACATAATTTATTGAACAAATAATAGTCTTTAGTTTGGCCTTGATGAAAGAAATGAGCCTTAGCTTACTACAATACCATGATTGCTAATTTTTTGGCCACACGCGAAACTATTGCAATCACGGCTCCTGTTGCATTAAATGTGATAAAAACATCATACAAATAAGTGCACCAAATACCAGAACAGTTCAGCCAAATATGCTCACACCAACAAATTCAGGAACTGCAAAATTTTCAAGAGAGCTCTCAATAAAAAAAAAAAACATCTCCAAAAGTACCTCCTTTGTACACACAATCCAGAACGGAAACTTATGCAGAAGCTACCAGAAATCAAGAATCTCCCACTGATCATATTTCTGTTACTTTGTCACAATTCATTACAAATCTAAATTATCTTATCACTAACTACTAACCACTAATAACACTCCTTTCTTTAGTTCTTAAGCACTTACTGCTAATGGTAATCTCCCTGATTATTTCCGAATAATGTCTTCCTTATTAAAATCTTATTCATTGTAAATATCCTTATTAATGTCTAAAATATACTGATCCCGTTTCTGTATCAGTATTAATGATAGTTAAGACTGTATTAACTGTAATAGAAAGACTATTTAAAAATGTGCTCATATTATATACATTAAAACTTTACTTTTGTAATTGTAATTTCAAAAAATTATTGAATACATATTAATGTTTTAAAATAAAACCTAATATAATAAATGGGTGAAATATACTGCATTAATTATTTTTCTAACCATAACAAAATTCAAAACCTTCAAAAAGAACTACCACGCTATAGACGAAACTTATGGCTAATAGTTACCTTCTCTGTTATTATAATATATTAAAATCATAATTCAATAATAAAAAAATACTACTAATACTCTACTATTAAATAGTAAATACTAATAATTACATATTTTATTATTATAAACTATTTATTCTAAAAAATAAATTAGCCAAAAACAGCTCAAGGTTTATAATATATCAACAAAACGTTTTCAGTTGATAAACCTTTAATTTAAACGACTATAGTTTTTTTTATTCATGATAGCCAATAATTTCATCAACTTATCCAATACGATGGTAAATTAATAAATCCGTCGGCACAGGAGTGTACTTTGAAAAATATATTATCAGTTATCAGTTTATCACCTGTAATCTACAATTGACATACAATAATATATAAAAATGTTTTAATAATATAAGCCTGATAACTTTAACCGCACGTACAATAAGTACAATCAATTAAATATATTTTCACGAATAATGTCTTGTGTTACAAAATGCATCAATAACTTCGACAACCATTGTTATAACGTATAACTGATAATAATACGCTATTGTTTTCTATACAATACATAATTTTAATTATAAATGAATACGACCCCTATAATTGACATCCTTCAACCCACTATACCTTCAATTCGAACATACTGTAATGTATATTTTGTTGTTATAAATATATCTTCTCATTGTCATTGTATAATATACGACATTTAAGCGTATTTCGAGTTTAAAAACTCAGTCCGTGTGAACCAACATTTCTAAAATAATATAATTATATAAATAGAGAAAAAATGTACACTTGAGTGGTATAATTTTCATTAGTTCGAGAAGGCAAATGGATTGAAATGATCAATTTAGAACTATCTGTTGGCCAATCAAGTATTTTTCTTGGTTACAAATAAAAATTTGAGATTCGGTACCTAATCGAAAATCCACGTTTAAGTGCTTTTCTATTCATAATATAACTTTTTTTTTTAAATTTATTCAGACATTTAATATCAATTTCATGATCAACACCTTTCCAAATACCATTTCAAGGTACTCAGAGATATCTAATATTGGTATTAATAAGGGACCGCTAGAAATTACTTTTGAATAAACTCGAATTAAAATTACAGAAGCGGCCCTAAGCCTTAAACAGTTATCAAATATTTTGTGGCCTTAAATCACATATATATTTGAATATATTTTATTCCAATAGCATATTTTAGAAGTTTTGAATCACTGCATCAATCTTAATTTTACTTAATTATTTTTCAACTACGGTTCATCTTTTTTAATCCAGACCTTTTTTGAAAAAATATACGCATACGCTTACAATATAATTTTTAAATTTGCGTTTTTTTTGATATCTTATTAAAATTGCATCTATATTCAATTCCTGAAAAATAAGTGTAAACATATTTTTAACATCCATATACATAAAGTAATAGGTATTGGTCGATTAAAAACTTGAGTAATTCATTATAGAATTCATAAAATCAATTTACATGTTACAGAATATGAACTCCCAAATAAAACATGAATATATATTGATTTTGATATACTTATTGACATTTTTATAACACTGAAAGCCGACATTAAACAACGATAACATTTTCATGATCAAATTTCAAAATAAAAATAAAAAAAAATGTTTTACGATAAAATAAAATAGATACGTTACGTAATTAATTCCAAAGAATTGAATATATTGCAAACGATAAAATGTACTAAATAGCGATTTCTTGCGGGTAACCGAGCAAACCGCTTTGAATATTATAAACCAAGAAAACCTTGACCTAAAGCTTTTATTGTACGCTCGGCGTTCTTCTATTTTTTCTTTTTTTCCCTGTTTTATTTTTATTTTTTACTGCCATCTTTCATAGCAGCCCCGATCCATTTTTCACCGGATATCGTGGATTTAATAGTACAGTTTACGAGCGTCGCAGAAGGCATGGTTGCCGTTTATACATAGAACGTTTCGTATACAGCCGAGAGTGCAGGGACATATAATTATAAAGGTTTGAACTCAAAATGCTCTCAGGTTCGAATACGTTTTAGCACTTGAATTTCCTCGTGCATTAAACTTTTCTTAAAATATTCTATAATCTTTCACAAAATATTTTATTTTGAATAAATTATAACTGTATGTGAATCAAAGCATGTTTTAAATTGCACTAAACTAAGTTATGAAGGTAAGAATATAGAGGTTATTTTTATATTCCAACATTACATTTGCTGTAGTTAATTTTATATTTTTATCAGTTAACTACTTTAACAAAATGTGTAATTTAATATATAGTAATAATGTTCGGTACATATTGATATTTCAATAAAGGCCTACCAAAAACAATCCCAGTTTCTCATGAGAATTTTATATAAAATATTTAATCGATTCTTTGAGAATTCCAATACACATACTCAATATAAAACTTAATTATATTTAAAAAATAAATCGAAATATTTATGAAAAAAATCTATGTGTAGCAAAAATAACTCAAATTTACAAAAATTTAGTTATAGTCGTTATAGATATAATAAAATTAAAGATAATAGATGTACTATATACATGAATATACTGACGCACAACTGCTGAAGGATACATTTTCCAGTTTATATAAATTGCGTGTGTGCATCAGAAATTTTAAACCAATTTAAGTTAATCTAACAACAACTACAGATTAATAAATTAGCTATATTAGCTCGTAAACATTTCAAATTTCTTTGAAATAATTGCTTTTGTGATTTTCTGGTAGTTTTGACTTGGATTATATTCTAGGAAATTTCAAAGAGTAAAATTATTGAAGTACCTAACCGTCTATATTCAATAAAATTGTCAATTAATAAGATAGTCTAAATAAAACTTTTGAAGAATTTCTGCTACTTGAAAAGTATTACTATACTTCTAGTGAAGCAAATCAAATAATTGTAAATTCAATAACTTTCTTACTCCACTTGAAGTCCAAAGTATATTTTTTTCTTATAAATCATTATTAAATACCTATACGACTTATTAAATTTCAATTAGATCATCATTATTATTATTCTATTAATAGGTAGGTAATTTGTGGTTATTGGTTTTTCAATTTACGATATAACATTATAACTCAATATTCTTATAAGAACTCAGAACAAACAACCTCTTAATGTGATGAAAACTTTATACTTGAGAAATTTATTTGGTGATATAATTAATTTAAAAGTTCGTAAAGGGTGTAAACGACAGTTATTGGACGCAATACATACTTCAATATTATTAATGGTGCGAGCCTTGACATCAATAAATAATTGAAATCTTTATTTAAACAATAATGCGTTTTGCAGACAATTTACTAGTATAATAAACGTAGGTATATATTGTTGTTTAAATCAAACATTTCTAAAATAAATTTATGATATTTATGTATTAAATTGATGTTCTTTCGATCAACAAATGAACAAAAACTTGATATTTTTCCAAAACTACTATAAAGATATACTATATGTTACTAAAGAGTAAAAGGTCCCATTTAATTTTTTTTTTAATTACAAGGATAAATATATAAAAAATAATTGAAAAATCAACACACATTAAAACAAAACATTTTAAACTGAAACGATTAATAAAAAACGACTGATTTCAACTAGATCATCTGGTTTTTATTAACTATGGCCGATGTTGTATTGTCAATTGTGAAATAAGCCGTGTATATTGTATAGATACTGTGGATCATTAACGTAAGGAAACCCCAAATTGTGCCAAAAACTCAAATGAAAGTAAAACGCAAGTAACAAGCAGCGATAAGCAATGAACAGCTAGAGTAAATTAATCTAAGTTAAACAATAATATAATTTAATTTAATTAATTTTCAATTATTGCGTGTTATCATAATATGATTCCCATTGTATATAAAGATCAAGGGGTTTTAAACTTTACACGGGACACAATGCGCACGAGATTATTTCATATTGTGAAATAAATAACCGTTATGGATACCAAATGTTTGATATTATATTATTTTCCCATCATAATAATAATATGTCAGTTGATTGTATTTAGTATTTTCTCTAAACAAAAATAGCGTTGTTAGTGTTGTTATATTCAAACATAAACGCATCGTCCGTATATAAGATATATATACGTATAGTATATGTAATGATGTAGTTTTGAAATAAATGTGCTATTTTATTAAATACAAGTAAACGGACAACATTGCAAAACGTATATCGTGCAATATGTGCGCTATATTCATTCTACACACGCACGTGTGATATTATAGATCATCTAGGACTTAGGTTCTATGTGAATCAAGAAGAAACAAAATATTTATTACGTGTATAAATATATATTGAATTAAATTATAGCTGTGAATTTCTTCAACTAATAACTAAAAACTAATAACAAACCTACACATGTCAGCACAGAAAACTAATAGCTCTATGTAATACCCCAAAAAGGTTAATCAAAAGTCAAATAATAATAAATAACACTTTTAAAATATTACTTGTCTAAAAATGACAATAATCTGAAGTATAAGTGGCGCACATTTCATGTATCATGGTGTCGCAGTCGCGACTTCTTTTGATTGGAATGGGTGGTTAAATATTGTCCTCAAAAATTGTTTTATACAGTTTTAAATTAAAAAGACAGAACTATGATTTCGAGAATTCGAATAGAAATATCTACAGTAGGTACAATATATAAAAAAATTTAAAAAAATTGTCTCATACATGTGCTAATTTTATAAATGAGTAATCACTACATGAAAAAACTATATATATTGAAATCCAACATCTGACATTATTTATGTTTCATAGAAAATAATATTGAAATTAATAATATAAAATTATATATAATAATATATAATCGAAAATAATTTTAATTTAACAAACGAAAAAGCGAAACTTACTTACATACGTTATAGTTGTATAGTTGGTTTAATTAAATTGTAATTTGTGTTTTCTTCGTCAATTCGATATGTTTTAAATATAACGAGTACCAGATCTAAATCTGAATGCCTCTTAGTCTTTACAATTATTTTTGTAACAAAAACCAAAAGTTTTATTGCGCATCAATAATTAAATACTTAAGCTAAATCAAACTACATGATAATATATTCATTCATCAAAAAATATTTCAACAACTCATCCCTCGAATTGAAATTTCCTTGTCCTATTCATCACATTAAATTTCACGTTGTTCGTCTAATTACACGATTTTAAATGAAATCAAGACATGCTTCGGTAATGATTACGCTTTCTGCGTGGATGATCGTTCACCCTTACATAACCAACGGGTGAAAACATAAAGCTCCTGCACTTACAAACTGTATTACCATAGAAACACAAATTAAATCAACAGAGATCTTTCATCAAATTCTACGGGGTATCCTTCAGTTCAAATTTCATCCAAGCAAACTGACATTAAAAATATATGTATATTTCTTTGACGTCAGTGTAAAAATAACCTACATCAAAAGTCAAAACTTTATATTCGTCATGATGTCCAAGTCTGTTCAGTATATTATTATATAACTAGGTGTTTTTCCTACAACAATAATTCTCCATAATAAATTAATTTCAATCATTTATCCGTCAGTTATTTTTCTGTCAATCATACCAAATAATTTTTTCCCGTCCAACATCAATTTACCTTGATCTATGGTGTTAAACAATGTGATTCAATTTTTCTGATAAATAACAATCTATTTACCGAGCTCCTAGTAGGTATATTTAACAATGAGAAATGACGTATGAATTGCATAAATTTTAAATTGATTTTTCAAGTGCAATTAAATTGTAAATTCTATTAACTTTTATGTTTTATTTGTTTTTTTTTTTTTTACTTTACATATTATATTATACTAATGCTCATATAGGGTCTGCATGCGAGGGGGGAGATAGTCCAGCATAGTCCGATATGGGCACGACTAGAGTAACATTTTTGGAACTAGAATCTTTTATCATAAAGTCTGCTGTTCAAGCAATACCCCTTCCCCCACACTCCCAATATACCTACCAACTTTATTTTATCAAAATAACATATGAAGCTATACGAAGCTATACGTTTATTACGATGTATAACTAAACAAGTAAATATGTAGAACAAAACAATTAATTTATATTTGATATGTACTCTTTTTTACAATAATTTGTATTTTGAATTCTAATTACTTAATGCAAACTAGTTAAGAATAATTGTTTTGTATGAATTTAATTTATTAGATCTCTTACCCATACACATCAATACATCATAGACATATTGGAAAAACGATCCAATCATATTTGTTCTACATAGCCAAGTTTTACATTCTTCACGACTTAAAATTATCTCACACATAATTTAGAGGCAATATGTAATTTTTTAATATAGTTTAAAAAGTGTTTATATAGATTAGGATAGACTTTATTATTTATATTATTTTTAAAATCTTCAAATTTATATTTAATGGGTATACAATTTTTTGTATTGCTGATTTTTACTTTCAAATCATTGATACACATTGTTAAAATATCCACCATTTTTGATCAACTATGTATGGAATTAATTCTAGATAAATTTCCATTCATTAAAAGTATACCAAATTTTGTTAATTCTTATTAATTATTTTCCAAATTTTAAAGTCATCAATAAGTTCTTGTCGATTGGTTTATAGTTGGAATTTAACGATAATCGTGGCAGAAATTATTTTCTGTTCTGCAACTTTAATTTTAACACTTTGATTATGATTACGGCCCTATTATATAGGATATCGTTTTTGATTATTAAAATAAGGTTAAGAACATCTGGTTTTTGTTACTCATATTATAATACCTAATAAAATTTTTAAACGTAACATATAAATGTTTTAGAACTTAACGTATACGTAAAATTATACGTATCGTATAATGTAGGTTCCTAGTATAGTATACACACGTACGCAGAAGTCTGGGCAATAGGTAAAAGGAAATTATTGATTTGACCGAGAGGTCTCTAAACGCATTCCTTTAATTTCAAGGGCAAAGTAGTTTGTAAAAATTATTCAAAACATTCCCTCCCTCGCACCCGCAGTTGGTGTCTCTTCCGTTACCTCCGAGTATTACTATTACTACTACTACTACTATTACTACTACTACTACTACTATTACTACTATTACTACTATTACTACTACTACTACTACTACTACTACTACTACTACTACTACTACTACTACTACTACTACTACTACTACTACTACTACTACTACTACTACTACTACTACTTTTATTAAATACTATTACTATTACTTGTTACTACGCTAATTTGTAAAACAATTTACACACCATAATTTCTGGGAACGCATTGTGGGATACCGCCCACGAGTTTTCTGCCCACCCTTCGTTCTCGTTAACCAATGTATATGTATGAACACGATGGTATATAGGCTCATTTTGCACGCGAGCGCTTCCTCACCTCACCGTGATTAATCGTTCACTAAAAGCCTGCGTAATTCCATGGCTGGCAAAGATAAACGATTCTGAGCGATGTGGCAGTGGGAGAAGTATAACAGAGCATTATTATATGGTCGGCGGTGGCAGGCGCACGTGTATGAGAGGAAATCGATTCCACCGTTGTGTAAGTATAGGTATGTGTGTGTGTATGTGTGTTTTGTATATACAGTACACCGAAATATAGTCGCATGTATAGCCATCGTATGAAGAATGTTTTTGGGGGAACAGGGAAACAACGATGGGATGACGATTATGATACGATGAGCAGGAAAGGTCTCAACGTATCTCAATCTCTTTCTCTCTCTCTCTCTCTCTCTCTCTATCTGTATATATATATATATATGAGTATGTATCATTACCGTCGTTAATGAAATGAGGAAGCTGGTTGTTAGTGGCAACTATATAACGAGGGTCGGGACCCATGTGAAACACGGCGTGGAGTATTGGCTTGCCGGCTGCCTCATGTGGATGGAGTACGCGACGCATCTGGATCGGATATAAACGTAAATAATATGTACAGGTATACGTAAAGAAATTGATGACAGATTTTTTTCTCTATCGTAATATAATACGGGGAAGAGGGGTGGGGAGCATGTATTGACTTTTCATAAAAAAAAAAGTCAACGAACGAAAAACAGACAGACCGTACGTAATGCGAGTTCCAATAAATGTCAAAAACTCGCGCCACAACGCGCTCGAATAGCCTGTGAGCTGTGACCATTTAGTGAATAACGAACAACTCGCTTTGAGCTTTTCAGCTTGAAATCTAATACAATTTTATGTCATTATAAATATAAATGGTAAATAATGATTTTTCATACGAGGACCTATTCGCAAGAAACGAATATATTTCCTTCTAACGTGGTTTGATTAACAAAAATAACTATTGGTTCCTTCATACGTGGTTGTACGTAAAACCATTTAATCAAACGAATTAAGCAATTGAATTTCGAGATCCGGATGAATAAGTACCGATTATTAACGTTCAACGGGTGCGCGTAATGAAGTGAAACTTATAAGTAAGTACCTATTATTTTTGTTGAAAATAAAAAGATAAACCGGCTGCGAAGGAATAAAATCAATTGCAATTTAATTACAATATTGTTTTAGGGCGAACGAAAACTATATTATTACATATTTGTTCAAATTTAATTCGGACAATTGACAATATAGAATGTAGTACACATACACACACACACACATACGTGCTGACTCGAATATTCGACGATTATGTTTTTGAATATTCATAACATACTTCATGCACATCAACACACGTTAAACACACGCAAACGCACACACATAAATGCACGCACACCATGGACCGCATACCTTCACGTATACTTACACAATATAAATATAATAATATGTACGTATATGAGAGTGTGTGTAGTCCGATAAGTACACGTGCTGATTTTAGTCGATATGCCAGCGCCAGCGTTTCGCTCTTGACAGAGCAATTAAGTGAGGTATATATTATATTATAATGCTAGACATTATAGAGCACGATTTAAAATGCATTTTTTCACTTGACTTTTTACTCTACTTTCCTCTTCCTCTTTGCCCCGTGACCTCAACACTATACTACCACTAGCAACCTCCAAACGCCAAGCCGACACATCACACGACGTGTTCCGGAAGACACGTCCCACCGGCCCTCTGCACCACGTTTTTATATTCTAACTCGCACAATAAGGGTCGTGTAGGTATACGAAAAGCAGCAGTACTGGCATTTTGATTAGGTACCCGGTACCATCGCCGTACACGCGCCCGAACGATACGGTTTAAGTGTAAAACGCACGCAAATGCATAAGTATTGTAAACACGTATACAGGAGCTGCCAGTATACCTTACACATATATATTATACACTATACATGTACAGAAACAATGTGCGATCGTACACACACAAAACGGGGTCACAGGTCAAAACAATATACACAAAACTCTTAAAGCGACGTGCGAGTGGATGCATAGGGGACGGAAAACGGTATAAAATTCAAGGTGAAAATTTAAGACCCCCAAACCCCGGCCGTTCAATCACTGGCGCGGGGGAGCAACGAATGACTCACAGACGGTGACGAGGAGGATTGTGTACTATTTCCGCGTTAGCACGTTCTACGCTTTATATAAATGTATATATATATATATAATAAATGTATAATATACACGCACGTTGCCTAAATATTATTATCCGCAATGCGGGTGCAACGACGCCAGGCCGCAGTGGTATAGTATGTCGGTTGTTCCGCGACACCGACGGCAGAGGTGAACACGTATATGGATTTATAAACTGTTACGTTGTGTAGTATGTTATCACGGGAGTAAACGAAAATGGATTATTGATGGATTATGTACCGCATACGTATATATTATGTATTATATAAATAGAAGGGAGGCATGTGTATAATATATACGTGTACGCCGGAGGATGTCCAAAAAATAATGCACGCACACACATACACAATACATACATATATATATATACAGGATACGCTACGTTATATTTTATGTATAAACTTGTTGTGGAGCGCGAACCGATCAATCATCGACAAAACTAATGGAAGAAAACTGTCGAGGTTTGTTTCAATTTCCAGATGAAATGATAAATTCGACGGTATTATTGAAATATTGGATCGCATATTGTACGTCGCGCAGAGCCCCAACGAATGTGAACGAAAATTATTTTATCAATACTCACACTGCAGGGATAAACATACAAATAATATTATTTTTGAAACGATACACCTATTGGCTATATTAACCTATTACTACTAGACTAATAGAACTAGTTATCACAATATTGTGTTTTAAAATCGTCAACTCGCAACGCACATAAGAGATGCTGCGCGGGGGTTGGCGGCATAATTATATCTTATGAGTATAACACATTAAAGATAATAGCAGTTATTGAACAATTACACTTTAAAAAATATTTTTTTTTAAATATGTATTCATATTTGGATAATGAAATATTCCTTTTATAACTTCAAAATATTAAATGCAATTTTGTGATATACTATAATACCATTTTATAGTAAATAATTTTTTTACAGAATTTTTAACAGTAATGTAAATTTGACTTGGGATGATTATTTCATCTTCCAATGCAGCAATTAATAAAAATGATTTAGGTATCGATATTTTGTTAGGATTTAAAGAATTTATGATGGTGTAGGTACAAAATATTAAATTAAAAGTACAATTAAATTACACTACATTGATAATATTGATGATCAAATTCAAATACAGTTATTTTATTTTTAAATATATTCATCGAAGTATGCTCTATAGTCTATACTATGTTTTATTTTCGTCTCGATTTATTTAAAATTTGAATAATTTAAATTATTATGAACAGTATTTTTCAGAGTATGTATTACCTACAAGGCTTCATATTATTATTCAAACGAAAAGTTTTTTTGTGTATTTTTCCCATGAATTTAATATAATATCGGTACATTGAAATATTTAATATTTATGGTATCAAATTGTGAGCATTGAAAATTGTCCGTTTTTTATACAATGTAATGAAATTACAAAACAAGAATTTAAAATATTTAATATTTATAAAATTAATTTTCAAGAATGCGCATAGGTATAACAATCACACGTTACCATTTTTTCAGATTATATATGTAATATAATATATAACCTTTACCTACTCAAAGTATTCAATATTAAAATACGCACCATAAACATATTTGTAACGTATATTTTATTTTTAATAGTCATAACCTCATAACAAATCTGGAAAATATTTAGAATTGTATTATTACCATAATTACTAATGATTACTAATAATTAATTGTATATCATAAGATGATACATGATTTAATATGAAACAATTAAAATATCATTTGCAAGGGTTCATTTATGAAATTGAAATACATACATTTAATTATATAGGTGCTTACAGAATAAAATCATCTGCGTTACGCGACTTTCTATTAGTTCACCAATTCCCAGTTCATGATTAAACTAATTTTAACTCCATGCATTCCAGACAATATATTAAACATTATACAAGACATTTTGAAAATTGTTTTATTTAACCAAAAATTCAGAAATTCTCAATTGGTAATCAATGTAAAATGGAATAATATCAAATAGATTATTTAGTATAGGATTTATTACAGTCGTTTCAGATTATCATAATAGGTCACTTTTAAATACAGACTTTTATATTAGTTATAACTAAATCAGTGTAATAGAAGTCTGAACTTTTAAATTGTTCAACAATGCATTCTTTGATGATTCGGTTTGGCAAGAGCAGCTACTTATATATTATAGTAAAAGGTAATATATAATGAGAACATGAATGATGAGACTCCTTCCTATAGGTATAAAATGCAATATTCCACATAAATCTAAGAGGTTATAACTTATATACATCAAATGGGATTAATGTAATGATCAAAATGATAATGACATGTATAAAGATGTATAAAGATATTCAATGTATAAAGATTTATTGATTTTATCAATACCCAAAAGTTGGAGAATGTTATTATTTTGAATCCAAGGAATGTATATTAAAATAAAACGATCGGTCCCGAAAATACACGAACAATTTTAATGGTTGCACGTATTATAGAGGAGCAACGCGGTGATTCGAAAACTATGTCGCAAACTATCTGTAATATTCTTTAAGAGAGAAACTCTCGGATACACGCTGCGATTAAAGAGCCGTGCGGTCAACGTAGCCTATACGGGTGATTTTCAATCGACAAAAATATTTCTTAGAGTTTCTTTTCTTATACTTTTATTTCCACTACACTAACATATTTAATCCTACCATTGATCATCGTTGTCTGCAATCTACATCGGTAAATCGCAGTATCTATCACTGGGTGACCGTGACAACATGGCGACGACGATGATGCATAATAATTATTATGGTTGTAACCTAAATAATATAATTCTATTTGTACACGTCATATGTATTATACGCACCAGCGCGGCGTCGATTAGTTCCGACACGAAATCTCGTTTGTACACAACATTTACATTCGTGTATACGTACGCGAGGTCCGAGAGCAAAGAAAAATCTCATCAAAATGACTCCGGTACTCGTATCCGGGGGGAAAATCAATATCTTCTCCCGCGCCCTCAACCACGCGGTCGTCCCTCCGCACCCGCTAGCGGCTGCCCCTCTCTCACCGCGCGCCCGTTCTCCTCCGTCGTCGTAGTAGTCGTAGTAGTAATAGTAGTAGTAGTAGTAGTAGTAGTAGTAGTAGTAGTAGTAGTAGTAGTAGTAGTAGTAGTAGTAGTAGTGGTAGTAGTAGTAGTAGTCGTCGTCGTCGTCGTCGTCGTTGTAGTCGACGTCGCCGCTGCCCACCCGTCCGCGGCACTGCCCACCCATCTCGACCCTGCCACCGTCACCACCACTCTTGTATATATTTCGTAAATATATATTCGTCGAACTAGATCCCCGCGGTTAGCCCGTGCCGCCGTCGGTCGTCATCGTCGTGTTGTTTTTGTTGTTGTAATAATAACATCTCAGGAGTGCGTCTGAGGGCATCGGGGTCCCCCGGGCGACAGCATTTTAATTGCGGACGAAAGTTCATGTATATACATTTATTATACATATACATACAAATATACCTGCGGAGAGACACAAACGAAATTTTCTAGTCCAACGACACGGCGGTGGCGGTGGCCGATGAGAGACATGAGGCTCCGTCGGTCGTCGTTGACGGTATTGTTTGCCTTTGCTCCTGATAAATTACCGGTAACGTTCTAACACGTTTTAATGGCGCCCGTGTGTGCATATGTGTGTACTGTGTATATATTTGGAAAGGGTAGGTTTTTTGAGGAATTTCGCCGGCAGACGATTCAATTTCGATGGCACGTCTAAAGCAAAAACACCCTTTCTACACGTACACAATATATGTTCCGCATTACAGAATCGTATACATGTGAAATATAATCGCTTTCCGCGTATACAGTATAATGTTTTTTGCATTAAAACGTTTTCGGTTTGTTTTCGGCTCGTCCCGTAGTACAGCTGTTGTCAACCTGACGTTTTCTGACGACGACACTCTAATTATACCGCAAGTTTTTTTATCCGTCACGCTACACCAAGAGTATGTCTTCGTAACCGAGGTAAAAAGATAATGTATTTTTTCTTAATAGGATCGCGATCTGTCGCTTAGGAACGTAACAACACGAATGTAGAACGAAAACCGGTAATATTGTACCGTTTGAGAAAATAACAACGGAAAATGTGTAAGATACGAGCTGCAATGATAGCCATGACACACATCTCCCCGATAAATAAAGCCTATCAACGTGGTTAGATCGCTGCGAGTCATCATTATATAGTTACCTATACTGGAGGAGGAGTGTTCTTTAAATTCGAAAAATCTTTAAAAATCAATTAGTAAACAATTTAGAGTATTCATCAAACACCAGCAGCATGCACGTTGTGGAAGCATCGTGAAATATCTGTAAATGATAATAGAAAGTCACGCTATGTAGTCATAATATATATATAGTCACCGCACTCGCGGCGTATCAAACATTTGACCTTAACGCGTTGGGAAAATGTAAAAAGGAAATTCACTACGGAAACCGTCGCAGACGTACACCCCAAAAACCCGAAACGAAATCAAAATGCAATATATTTGCCTGAATATTTATACGCATTACACAAGTGAGTTGATATGTTTGATAAAAAAATAAATAAATATCTTTTCACTATTATTATAAAACATAATAATATACGTATTACGTACAACCTAGGTATATCCGAATCGCGTATACATGATAATAATAAATTAGGTATTTGTACAATGATAATTAGTTTGTTATTTCGTTTCACACGCTATGATGTGATATATATATATATATATATATTGGTCACAAAAACAGAGAATAATATACAGAGTACACGGTAATTTTAAATTGTATAACCACGTTCCTCCACTTGCTCATTTCAAGCCGTTACATTGTTTTGTCTGTGCCTCTTGTCTCGTATTATAAGGCACACAGGCGATCTGCCTACTTACTCGCAAAGCTCTCTTGACATCGCTCGAGGGCCGCACCCGAAAAGAAAACCGATTTAATTGCTTTTGTTCCATTCGCCGACAATTCACTCTACGTTTCCAAAACATCCTTAACTCTAGAATATTATATACAACGAGAATAATAATTATCAGGCCTCTCACATCAATGATTAACTAACATATTTCCACGCCGAAATAAAAGAGAAAAAGGACCCCTGAGAGTCAGCCCGATATATGCTGACAACCACTAGTCAAGTGCGTGCAATCAACCGATAAAAAACAACACACACACACACGTACCCGTACACACGCGCACACATACTTCGGAGCCGTATATTTTTGTCATTAACGATCGTACACGTTTACTTGCTGTTAAAATACTTCGAGGAACGCAAAATGTACAATTTTTTCCTGCTTTCACGTTTTATTAAATTAAATCAAAACTCACATTACACTATTTCTTCCTATCTATATATTATGATTTTGTGTATAATTAAACAGTGAAATGTTCGCTTGTTTAAATGATTCCACTTTTAAAGTTGTAAATCTTAAATTACCCACAACCGTTTTTTAGATTTTTTCCTTTACTCATATCAGTGTGGATTTTTCTCATTATTTTACTATTTTAATTCATAACCATCGATAACTATACATATAAAATTTTAATGAGTACTTTACTCGTCGCGTTATAAAACCATTTTACATATTATTGACAAACAAAATTATTTTACAGTAGTACCTATGATAAAAAGCATTGAATCGTCATAAAAATGTTATGCTTAAATCCTTGATCATATATTATTGTAACGCAATGTATTATCTACTACACAACATATAGCATATAACTACACGAGATTCTTATACGTATGTATGCGTAAAATATGGGGAACGGCACTGATTCGTTATATGTACAGACTGCTGTGTATCGCAGTATAATATACTATATACTTATTATATGGTCTATTAATATTTGCTAGCAAGCTAATTCAATTTAAATGAATTCAACTAACTTGTGTTCAACTGATGTATTATAATATCGTTGCATTATTGTTTCGCAGTATCTCATATTTGCAAACAAGCATTTTAAATATTTATAATCATTTCGTAAAACGTATTGCAGAGTATTGCGGATGGGACTTATATTATTAACTGACGATTTATAATATTCCTCAGAATATAGATTTGGCATTTTTTACTTACAAATCATTGAATGTCAAACTGTCTGTACGCAATGGCAACGATGGGTAGGAAATAATGCCTACGCGGCTACTCGTAAATTAATGATAATTCTCCGTTTTAACATTTTCAGAACTACACATTTCAATTTATTCGTACCTACCTATATAATATGAGCAAACAAAACAACATTTATACAATATTTAACAAATTTAAAGCGAAAAATTGTATGTATATATACAGTCAACGAGAATTAAATTCGTAAGAATCGTACAGGTGTAAAAGTAATATAATAAATTTTAAACAATTATTTGTGTGCACAAAGATTGTCATAATTTATATAGTATCGTTTCAATATAAAATTAACGTTTTAAATTTCTATTTTTATTTATTTGTTCTTTACTACTTTTCAATTCAAGATTTTATAATATATTATACTATGGGTATTGGGTATATATTATATATTAAAATATTGAATATTCATATAAATGAATTCCTTTAAAAAATATAGTTTTCACTTTAACCTTCGATAGTTTTAAACTTGAGACTAGATATTATTTATTTTATGCTAAAATCTCAATAATTAGTCATTTAGTTATATCAGTATTGCTCTGACCTAAAATGCCTTTCCTTCACAGTAACACTGATGTTATTAAAGATGTATATTATTTTTATCCGAATGAATCATAAATAATAAGAATTTCATTGAAAGTGTCATGAAATAATTTCGGGTGATTCTTCTATTTAGTTATTTCAGTTTTAAATTTGGTTTTAAGGGAAGGAGCAATAGAAATAACGAATTAATTTAACTTTTTTATACATCTACAATGTATGAATGTTCTGTATATTTCAACAGAGAGTCTAAACATCAAGTTCTACCACGACGAATAGTATATGTGACGAATAATTGTAATTAAGAGAATTATACGATCCAAGATATATAGTTAAGTGCTATAATATATATTCCAAATTATAATATCACTTGATGTTGCATAAAACGCAGTCATACTGCATTACTCCGTATCTCTTTAATCTTCATTCTTAATGGATAATAAACGAGCATTTGATTTAGTTCGGTATAATTAAAATTGTACTAATATAGTAGTATTTATAACAGGTTAAATTAAATTAAATTTTAAGTTAGACTTTTTAAAATATAATCACCGTGTTTTTCATGAATAAATAAAAACATTTCTACACTGATTATATACCCATAACATTGCATGATAACTGTGTAGAAACACTTTGAATACCATTAAACACTCTAGTAGGTATATTATTTTTAAATAAATACAGGCATATTGAGTTTATTAATAAATACTTTTTTGCGAGACTATACAACGCATAGTTATTGTGAGAAGTGAACCATATTATTATCTATATTTACTTGAACTACTCTTCAATTTTTAAAAACATTCGAATGGAGTGGTAATTACATAAAAAACTCACACTGACATATTTATTGAGAGTGACCAATATCTCTCGATTTTGTCGCTGTCTCTGAAATTATTTTAACACATCAAAATGTATTCCTTACCCTATTTTTGAATCCCCAGTGATTTCGCTCATGAAAATAAAAATTAAAGGTAAAAGTTCGACGAACCAGCGGACTTTAAATCATAAATAAAAAAACGCGATATTCATAATCTCACCAAATCTGAAAAAATTTAACAATATTAAACGAACGAAATAATTCAACAAAAATATAACGCAGTTTCGTCACTATTTTCTAGAATTGTGCAGAATGAACTTGTGTTTGTGGTACGATACGAGCGACGGCTAACGACTGACACTCGGACTAAGGCGACGTTGCTGCGTGTTTTTCCCCCTTGGTTGTACGCAGGACCGCATTGCGTCGTCCTGTACCTGCACAAGCACAACTCTTCCCATTTTGATTGATTCGGGGCCGGGGGTGGGTGTCACCCACAGAAAAAGAATTTTCGGCTTTTTCCCTTTTCGGTGATCTCTTCGAACTACCTACGGAATGTTTCAATTACGTCCAGGTACAATTTCGATTGCTATATTTTATACGTTGTATAATGATAACATCGTTATATATTTCTAAATTTTTTTGACGCAACTTCAATCATTATTATAAATATATATATATATATAACCATAGTTGAAATAAAATACGAAATTATTATTTCACTCGATATTTGATTGTTTTAAACATTGGATAAATTTCAGAAAAAATCAATAAATATTTTTATAAGCATACAAAATATTGGAGCTTTATTCATTTTTTTTAAAATAATTTCAAAATCACCACTTTTAATATATTAATATAATAATATAAATATGTACCACCTCCTTCCTCAATTAATAGTATACATATAAGTACAAATCATAAATACATTGATAATAATAATCAATTGGCAAAGGTAGGTATATTAAAATATATACTATATTTTAATATATAACTAAAAATTCATAACTATATTGATCGTGCT
Organism: Chaitophorus viminalis; assembly: GCA_025469195.1. Lineage (NCBI taxonomy): Eukaryota > Metazoa > Arthropoda > Insecta > Hemiptera > Aphididae > Chaitophorus > Chaitophorus viminalis. The sequence continues at coordinate 517,789 of JAIPRK010000007.1, forward strand.
AAGCTTATTCAAGGGCAATATAATACATATTTTAGATATTTTTTAGCTGTATGAAATTATTAGTATAACTCTCGTAGAATATCACCAGTAATAATAATAATCAATAAATTAGCATATTCATTATTCATAAATACCATCAAAAATTCGTCGAGAAGTATTTGATTTAAATTATTTAATTTAACTCGAGTGGCAGTATTATTGTACACTTGAAACAAATCATATTATTTGCCATGAAACAAACAAAATAAATGATTTGGTAAACAACATGAAAAATAATAAAGCTTTCAACTACGCACCAACAAATTCATTAAAAATTAATTTTCCTACTTTCCCAAAAGTTTTTATTAATTAATACTTTATTAGGTAACTCAATATTTATTCAAAACTTTTGATTATATTATCAAATAATAATTTTAAATTAATAATAAATAACTAACTTACAGTAAAAATATATTACTTCTTTCAGAAAAAACATGGTAGACAGTTTTACTTAACTGTAATAATTCAAATATTTAACAATTAAAAATCAAATATTATAAAAGATACCTGTACAGTATTTTACTTATAAGTTGTAACTTAAAATACCTTCTTTCCTTGTAATGATTCTCAGTGAAAATAACAATAATAATAAGATAATATTTTATTGTAAAATGTAAATGTATGTGTTAAAAAAAAAAAAAACTACGGCCAGTGATTTGTTGGAAAGTTGTCTCTCTTCGTTCATTTTAGTATAAAGTATCGATGTGCTCTTCAACATGTAACTATTGATATTCGTTTTATTGCGTATGCATATGAATATTGATCAAAGAAAATAGATATTCTATGAAAATGGTTACCTACTTTATGGAGGATTTGAATTCAAAAGTACAATGATATATTATAATATTGTGGACTGTGGTATAGAGAGTAAATAAAAATTGAAATAAAACGCTACCGATCATCTCGAAGGAGTTAGGAGATCTCTTTGAATGGGCTAAAAATGCCATTTAAAATATTGTAATAAAAACGCGTAGGTAGTAGTGTGTGTATAGGTAAAGTCTCAAGATACTTATTTTGAATAAGACTCACAATAAATATATTACTCTTGAGGAGCTATTCGTGTTTTTTTAATTTCGGAACTTTTATCTCGTTACTTTTTTAAACACACTGAGTAATCATTTTCTGAAATACCACAAGCGAAATGCTTTTCGTGTGCTAATTAAATACCCCGCCACTTCAGCTCCCACGGGTCCTACAACGAATTTTATGAACAATTCGGGTAGTGTACCGTATTGCCCTTCACATTTTCGACCACCTTCAAACGAATCCTTTTTGCGGTACCCCTACCCCTTCCCTTTAAAATGGCTTATGTACAAAAGCAGTCCTCCCATATTAGATTACTCTCCGCTATGCTCTGTAATGTAACACAATACATCAACCTTATACGTGTTAACCCTTCGAATGCAGAGCACTATACCACAGCTACCCGCTTGATGATATAATTATAAACACTATAGTACAAATATATTCAGTATTGGATGTACCGTGGAAAAAAATAAAACAATTAGACGAGTTTTACGAGATCATTTTACACGTTATAATAATTATAGTATAGACTATAATAAAATAATTGATTTACCATCATGCTTATAGTTTTTATATGCGATCAACTTTATTATATGGATGTTCTTAACTTGATCTTATTTTGCAGTGTCTTATTTATACCGTCTTGGAATTGTTTATAAAATAATAATTTGATAAATACTGTACAATCGCGATGCTGGTTAAAGACCAAATATAAATAAACATAACACGATTCAACATTTTAATTAAAGTTTATTTGGTTATCTAACATGTTAATGATATTATTTTTTGTTGTTTAAGAATGAGAAAAAATACATTTTAACGCTCAGAACAATATTTATTTACATATTTTCAATATTTTTGATGAAAAAAATGAAAGGTAATTTCCTGTGTTATTATCAATCAGCAAGTAAAAAACTGTCTTTGGAAAACTTTCAAAAGGTATTTAATTAAAATGTTCAATTCTCAACGCCCTCTTAGAATATCTTATCCCAAAAAAGAACATAATTGGCTTCATACCGAAAAGCCAGTAAATGATTTTAAACTGAATGCTGAAGTTATTCTTAAAAATAATTTCAAATATATCTCAAATGGTTTCAGTTGATCGGCTGAAAAAAATATTTATAAAGAAGTTTTCGTGTAAAATTTTTTAAACGTGAAAAGCAAAAACTTTCATAGAGAATAATATTAAATTATAATTCAAATATTTCATAATATGTATACGTTGAAAAACTATATACCATCATAGGCTTATTGTGTAAATATTTTTTCTTTTTCAAACCAATATAAAATACCGTAAGTATTGCATTTACCCGTACATTAATTATAATAAAATAGGTATTATAATATTTTTATTTATCTCCTTATTTTATAAAAATTACAAATTTACAACTTCAGATAAAAAAACGTTTACGATCAAACAGTGACAAAATTAAATAAATAAATCCAAGTACAAATTATAAATTTCATTGTAGAACAATTATACTTTAACAAATTAATTTTTACTGACGTAAAATAATTGTGGCTCTTTAAATATACCTAACTTAGGTTCTTAAATTTTGGGACGCTCTGTGGAGTCAAATCTATTTTAGGTGAATGATTTTCATTTCATGGTTCCCTAGACAATTTCATAAAACACTATGATACACATATGAATTATGTATAGTGTGCACCTACAATGCTTATTGCTTATAATTCATGTGTCAAATATAGAAAATCCAAAAGCATTAGAGTAAGTATAATCTTCCGACTTCTATTATTCATAACCACAGTTTGAGCAATTGTCCCTACTCTTAAACATTAAGATAAATTTATTTTAAAATTGACTTTTCGAAACTATTACTGTACAATTTTATAATAACTAATTGAAAAAATTTATAAAAAAAATGTATAATGTTCAAGTATATTTTGTACAATATAATCTTTCTTGATCTATAAAATTAATATGTCAATCAATGTTATCTAGATAAATTAGCTAGATCTAATTTAAGTTTTTAATCTTCTCATAACTAAAAACATTTGCAAGATGCATAATTTATAGAACAAGATAATTTAAACGAGCATATATATATAGTAAATACATTTAGTACAATATTTATATCAATTGTTTATATTATCACTAAGTTCAAATTCTTAAATTTAAAAAATATTATTGTTGGTCACTTTCATATTATTCAACTTTAAATGCTTCTATATTAATTTAAAATACTGTCTAGGAAAAAATGTAACATTTATGATACATTATGAATGTTATAGGTAATATGACTACTGTCACTAGAACCTAACGTACATCCTTCGGAAATAAATAATGTATCCATATTTTACAACACGTAAAATGTGCATGAAAGTATTCTAAAAAATATGAATGTGACACGCTAAAATGTTAAATAAATGGTAAACCCTCCTTTAAGTGTAATTTAAAAAGCTATCAAAAGTTTTAGTTTGAAGGGGATTTAGTTACGCCTATGGTTGGATCACTGAATTTAATTTTTACTTAACCTAATGCTGCACAATAAACTTTAAAATTCATTGAATTGAATAATCCACATCAAAAAATGAAAAATAACATAAAAAAAAAGTTTAAATGCAAATTAAGTAACTTTTTTTTTATTCTTTGAGAACCACAAAATATTACAATTCAATTTTACATTTAAATCATCAAGAGATGCTTATAGCTCATAGGTAGGTACTACTAATTACTATGTTTATAAAAGTCATAAATGACTCAAATAGTCAAATATTCCTATTACGTTTGTCGAATGATTTTTGAAAAACTTTCAAAGAACGTTTGGAATTGCAAAGATTGAGAAGAAAATAATGACTAATTAAAAATTGATATCATTGATATCATTGATTATATATTACTAAATTATATTACTAGCAATATATAATTCATGTTAATGTGTATAATTTAAGTCTAAAATAAAAAAAAATAAATATTATACATTTTAAATGGTTAAACACAGTATACAATATGTAAAGAACAGCATATGATTAAAAATAGTACTTTATGTTTAACGCATTATTCAAACAATAAATTAGTTGAATAATGTATTAAATAATTAAATAATTCGAACAAATATGAATTATCAAGAGTACTACTTAGTTAATGCAGGATCATTTAAAAACACAAATTTATACGTAGATTTTTGGTAATTTAAAAATTAAAATTATAAAATGTATTAAAAATAGTGAATTAAACAGACTTATAAACATTAGCAAATATTCCGCGCACTGTTTACCATGCATATATTAAATATTATTCAAACGCAGAAAAAAAAGTATTTTAAATGCTCCAGAAATATTTAAACATTTTCAACCAGCAGCTCAAGAGCGAATGAAAAATTGAATATTAGGTACAATATAATACTATACTAATTTAAAATTTAGCGATTAAATTGCAATCAAATAGGATATTAAAACGCACATTACAGTTTACACAGTTTTTAAAAAATGTATTGTAATTAGTGATATTTTCTCAAAAATAGCCTATCATACGAGTATATGTAAATTTAATACTTGTATTGCTAAATTGTAATGAAATATCAAATAACCAAATTGCAATTCAAATTAGTTTTGTCAAAAATTTCACTTTTAGAATTTTACTGGAGGAAGATATACCGCTACAATTATTTTATTAGCTAACACACCACAATACCTACAGGCTATAATCGTTCATATCTAATTTTCGAATCAGAAAGACTTAAACTAAATGTGAATATCAAAATATTCCTTTCTAACAAAATATGTATAAAAGAAAAAAATTATTCGAAAACAATATTATTTTATACTAAGCAGAAAGCAGGTGCAAGCTTAAATTTTATTTAGTTGATAATTTTCCAACGAATATAATATACTTTCAGTTTTTGAACTAATATGATTTTTTGGTAATAATGTAATTCACTGCCTCAAAACTTTCATGCTTTAAAGTTTGAACAACAAATAATTCAATTTGCATATAATTCAATATGCAATTTAATTATTAGTTCTCAATATGGTACACTGTTCACAGTCCATATATATTCTTATACACTGCGAAATCAAATATTACAACACATAACGTTTAAGTGTTTCGTACATGGTACGTAAGCGATGGCTTTGATTTGCTTTTTTTTGTTTCCCGAAATTATTAAAAAAGTACAAATCGATAATAGGTACATTGTAGGATATGTGAATTGTATGCATACGAAAAATTTGTAATTAAAATCACAAACAATTGACACGTAGACATATATGGTGTCAAATTGACATTTTTACGCTTACAGTACTTTTATAAAATATTACCTATTGTAAACCGGTGACTAACGCTTTGGTACAAAGCGCAAGGAAACGCAGTGGCTTACCAAAGTATGGAACCATTTGAGATTCGATTAAATATAAGTATGAGAATTAATGTGCATTAATGTGCAATAAATATGCATACATTATACATATACTTTAATATTCGATTGATTCATATTTCATTTTTATTAGAATTTCTTTGTACTTACTCTCGGGGTGTAGAAAGAGGAACTAACATTGTACATTGAACCTATATCATTGTAGTTTAACTGTTAGTTTAAGAATGCGGTAAGAGTGATCATTAATAAATTAATAGCGATAATGTTTTTCAATAACAATACAAGGAATGCGTATACATTCTGAGCTATTATCGTGTAAAATACGGCATTCAAAATGTTTGTGTTTATATAAATCATAATACATACAAGGTGCGCACTATAGTAGGTATATAATAATATAGTGCAATTATTTTATGGAATTCCACGTGAAATATACGTAAAGGAACCGCAAAAGAGTCGTGCCTATAATACATTCTCCATTAACGATATACTTGTGTAGGATGTATCGTACATTTGAAATAATTACAATGCATCTTCTAAAGCTCATCACTGTACCCGCGTGAAAACACAATATTATATTACATATGGCCAATAAAATGAAGCGGGACAAGGGAATTTTTTTACATCGCATTCAATTGAGGGATTTCCGACTTATTATATATTTTATTATTCAAAACGCAATGAAAAGTATCCAAACATTATAATATATTATATTATTATAATAACAGTTATTTAAATTCTACCGATATCAAATAATTAATATTAATTTTTAGCCGACTTACCGCGCTTCGATCACGTGAGTATTATTATTTCAATAACCATGTGGACAATGTAATTTCAATTAAGACCACAATTTTGTTGTTATTACTTTAAATGCAAATTGAATAAAATGTAAGAAAAATTAAGACTAGGTACTGTTAAATGCATACGTAAAAAATGTTTGTACGAATAATGGCAATGGACGAAAAACATTTAAACCAGTAAAATATGGTTATCTTCAGGTTAAACGTTCCCTTACACCAAAAAATTAACAGAAGAGTTTCTATGTATGTAGGTACTTCCTATTATCTACGCATATATGAATTTTATTTTGTATAGTCATTTTTTTTGTATTTTGTATTATGTGTTATCATTTTCGTGCGACGTAACGGAGCGTTGTATTGCTACGGCATCTCGACTAGCTGAGTGATGGCACCGTTATCGGTCGTTCATAAATGGTCATTATTCTTGTTTTCATTAGTTTTCGGTTACGTTTTCATTTGAAGTTCAAAGCAATGCTAAGCAAATCATTTTCACCACAGCAATTAAATTATATTGATTAGTCATGGATTATTGAAATAACAATAGTTTCCGCTACTCGTGGTTAAGTTGAATTCTGCAGCAAAAACTCTTCAAAACAAAACTTTACATCGAAAAATGTTCACAAAATTCTTTTAAACATTTTAAATAAATAAAAACCCTTTGCAAACAACGTTCCATCTTTTATAAATAGTATAATGACAAAAATTGATAATAACTAATTCGTATAATAATCAAATTTTCGTCACACAGCGATACGGTACGTACAAATGACAAAACAAATAAATATTAATAATAAAAAAAAAAATACATTTATACATTTTTCAAAAAAAAAAAAAAAAAACAATATAAAAAATGTACACCTATGTATACATACTGACAAAACCGTGTTTGTACAAATAGATCATCATTATCGACGAGAACGTTGTCTCCTATAGTACTATATTTAAATAACGTAATATTAATATTTATATATATATAATAGTATTTATAATCTATGATGGCACATAATTTACACTCCAATAATTAATAATGAAACAAGACATTTGTTATTATTATTATAAACTGTAACAGCCAACACTTATCAGATTACCTAAAATAAAATGTCGCAGGTGCTTATGCACGTTTATATGCAACGAATTTTCCGTTTTATTTTGATCTTATAAAAAACAAAAAAATCTATCATTTGCAACACGGAAACGGCAAGATGAAACACTTTTTTTTTGGTTTAGCGATACACGCCCGAAGAGCTTCTGCGAACACCGAGTCCAAACCTTCGAATAACAACGCTGAACACTCGAGGTATTTAACCGCCTTGATCTTGCTTTGCATTTTTTTGGCTTCTTTATACGATATGCAATCGTTTTGACTCTGTCTTAAGTCGGATTTCGTACCTGCAATTTAATAATAATTGATTAAAATATGTATATAATTTACCCAAAAATGTCCAACAATGTAATTGATTAGATTCAACTTCTTTCTTCAGCAAAATTAGCACAAGTCCATAATAAAATAATAAAAAACAAGAATGAAAACATTATAAAACAATAAAAACAAGAATGAAAACATTATAAAACATGAATGAAAACAATCCGAGTACCTATACATAGTTATCCTTATTTTTCAATGAAAAATATATATATATTTTTAAGAAGACCTGTCCAATTTTTTGAGCACCTTAAAATAGACTCAAAAAAAACTTTTATCGTGGTGCTTCAACTCTTTCTCATGTTGAGTCAATTGAAGTTTTGTGTTAAGACGATAAAGTAAATATCTTTTTTAATTTACTTTATTTGATCCATTTTTTTATGTAATTATTTTTTATGTAATCACTGGTAGTTTCAATTTCTCATATCTTCTGATATGAAACGTAATTTAAGAATGAAATATTCTTAAATTCTAAATCAATAGATCAAAATACTCAAAATAAGGTACAATACTTTTTTAATTTACTTTATTTGATCCATTTTTTTATGTAATTATTTTGTATGTAATCACTGGTAGTTTCAATTTCTCATATCTTCTGATATGAAACGTAATTTAAGAATGAAATATTCTTAAATTCTAAACCAATAGATCAAAATACTCAAAATAAGGTACAATATATTTGTATGCTATATTTATAAAGCCAACGGCTTATTCGCTTAGGTTGTAAGTGATAATACTAAAAGAATGCAAATATTATTTACTATATACTACTATGAATAATATTTACAATGTAATATGTTATGAAATTACTATTAGAAATACATATATTATACTTTTATTTGTCTGGTTATTTATTTATTTTTGTATAAATATTTATTACTTACCAAGATTACTGCGTTAAATTTTCTCAAGAAAAAGCTATAGGAAATATTTTATATACTCTGTGATCATAAGTGTTATTTCAGTCGTTTCAAATGTTTAATGATCCTTCAATAACACGAATTAAAAGAGCTTTAATATTTTTATTAATTATTTATTATTTTTATTTTTATTACTTCTACAATGACTTCCATTTTTATACTGTAATAAATTATACGAACATCAGCGTAGGTACTTCATATTATAAACAATTAAACTTAAGTAGAATATTATATTTTTAGCACATAAAATTGGGTACAATTCAGCTTAAACTTAACACCAATTGTTTCCATTTCATCCATTTATTTAGCTATTTTAAGATAAATAATGTAATTTTATTTATGTGACAAAAGTTTAAATAATAAATACACTCCTTTCAGAAATAGAATAAATAAAAATATTTAACTATAAATTCCAGTATTAGCTCTCATAAAATGTATAGAATTCATCATCAGACCTTACCGATCAATATCACAGGTACTTTTGGACAGTTGTGTTGAATTTCCGGATACCATTTAGCGGCAATGTTTTCGAATGAACTTCGACTGTTGACTGAAAAGCAAAGTAGAAAACAATTCGTCTGTAAATTAATATTAAACATTAATTGTTAGACCTCATTACGTCGATATAATATTTATCTATGAAACATATAAGTACTTCTATAAAAAAAAATTAAGTCGGAATTATTTAAAATAACTATTTCAATATTTTTAATATTAAAATGTACTGTTTCTGTAAAAAAATTAAATCACAGAAAATTTTTAGAAAAAAAACTCCATTGGAATAGGTACTGTAAAATGCGTTGAAATATTATTTTGAATGATAAAAAAAGAATATCAAAATTATATTTGTTTTTCCAATTTAATTCAAGTTCTTCAGAACAAAAATGTAGCACTCACATGAGGATAAGACAATGGTCTTAGTCTTTCGTAATCTTCTTGGCCCGCGGTATCCCACAAACACATGTTGTACTCTCTTCCTCCTGAGATGATGTTAACCGCAAAATTATCGAATCTTTAAACATACAGTAAAAATATTTATAGTCTTTATGAACGGTGAACACGTGTTTTTCAGTACACTTGAGTTCTTCATTTCTAGTTACTATATAGCTTCAATATACATATTAATGGATGCGTTCGACCACATAAGCTTATATTTATTTATAAGTATGATTGTTAATCTAATAATATTATAGACGAACAAATAAAATACTATTGTTTGAAAATATATAAATATATCTACCATGGACATTATTACATACCTAAAATAAAATATTGTCAATGTACTAGGGATACGAATAATGTATTCATAGAAAATTAAATCGTAACTATAAATTTAATATACATAAAAGTATATTTTAATTATCATTAATATTTACGTTTACAATAGATTTAATTATTTTTAAACTGTATGAACACAATACAACCGAAAGTTGTGGAAACTTTGACATTGGAAATAACTTAGGTATGTAAAATTTATATACTTTAAACACACAACATAATTAGATAATATATTTTTCAATTTGAAGTTCATTGTATTAATAAAATTTGAAAATAGTAATCAAGTATAATATAGTTTTTTATAATTTGAGTCAATTTCAAACTTCGGTTAGTATTTAAGTAAAAAACACCAGGTTGAAAATTATTTTGACGCGAAAATACAAGATATTTCTGACATACTTTATCTATATTTTAATTTCACTTATGTAGGCAATATAATGATTGATATAATTATTTGTTCCATGCATGTTAATATTATGTAATTACATTAAATTTCAATTCTTGCGCTTATATTTTCAAAAAGCTTGTACATTGACCAATTTTATATTTATACACAAACACACACAAATGAAATTATATTTACATATTTATAAATTATTTGAACTTTTATTTTTATTTCAATAAAATATTTAAATATGCAAAATAAACAAAGACCAGTTTGAGAATTATAATGATATTCATTTTTCATAAAGTGTTAACTCTGTAATCGAAACATAGTCGGCAGGATGTACGTTAAAAATACGTGATTGAATTTTACTATCATAATAAATTTCAAATTACAAACTGTAGCTGAATTGTTTTTCCAAATTAAGTTAATATACAGATATTAACTTTTCAAACCCAGTGTGTTATTAACTATTTATAATACCAAAAGAGCTAAGCAAATTTATTCGTCAAAAAAAAACCAAATTATAAATAAGAGAATGGTAGTATTATAATAAAATATAATTAAATAATTATATATATAATAATATAATAGTAATATTATAAAATTATATTTAGCATTTAATAAAAATTTCATGTTTCTATAATTTTTATTTTTTGAGTAAGAACGGAAAAAAATTAGATTTTGTCAAAAGCCAGTATCCCAAAAACGTTGTTGGTTTTCGCTGATTTTTGTCAATAATAAAATTGTTCTTAATCTTTCGGAAAACTGTTGAGAAATCTAAACAATAGCTTCCCAAGTCTAGTAGCTAAATAAAATTTTCTATCCGAACCAACCCTTATTTTGATGATTGGAACAAGTCGTCTGGTCAAAATCTTATGAACAGATAAAAATAAAAAATAAAATAAAACATAATGGTAACACCAAAATATACCTATCCTTACTATAACCTCATAATTTAATATATAAATAATAAACATACTTACATACCTATACTTAACATCAGTATGTACCTAGACATTTTTTTATTTTAATTTATCATAATGTTACTATTTTATTAATTATTTTGTATAAGTACATGTATTTATTCTAATAATTTGTGTTATTCAGCTTATCACTTACACGGTGGGCACGTATTCGGTAGGAAACTCCTTTGCTGTGTAAGTAATAAGCATGCACGTTTTTCCCACCATTCCATCTCCGACTGCAGTGACTTTCAACCGTCTAATTTTGCTGTTCATCTTCCTTGGTGATTTAATAGAATTTTCGCCATTCATAGTTACACCTGCAAATTATGCGCGTTAGAAACATTTGGTTGTATAGCTAACGGATGTGAATACACGAGTTTTAGAAAAAAAATATATAGAAGACGATCGCTATTAAAATTTAGATCAATATGGGCATAATATAAGGGTGGGTCTACAGCTGCCCCAAATCACACAGGAAAAGGATTTCTATTATTTATACCCTCCCTGTTTCCGGTTATGATCTTGTTGCATGTGCAACACGTGAATACACTAAGAACTCTCACGTACCCGACGTATGTTCGTGCGTATAGTCAGTCACTCAGTCGTACTAGTATACAAACTCTACACGGTGGTAAAATAAAAATAAATAATTCAAAGGGAACCTCACGACGGTTATCTTAATTTTTTTTTTACTTAAAATGACAAGTCTTAACGTTAGAGCCGTAAAAGAATAGCGGAGGTATACACGCTTGATAAAAGTGAGTGAAAACAAATTTAAACATACAATGTACTTTAATATTCAAGTTTGGTGTTTGACCTACGTGATTAAAGGCTAGAAAGTGTCCTATTGAATATGCCTACTTTATGTACATAATTTACGTACACACACACACACACGCATGCATGCCTAGAGATCAATATTTATCACCACCCAGTAGGCCTCATCACAATACAGGTGCGATAGCAGTATAGTACATGTTAAGAATATTAACAAATATGAGGTCATTATTACGCGATCGGACTCTGCCACTTATATATATATATATAGGACTTATATAATACGATTCATAAACCGTAACGAAATAAACAATGTGTCGCTAATATAACTCATTGTAAAGAAGTTTAAGTAGAGTTTAACCTCTCTCGTATAGATGATGTTATACGCCAACAGAGTCCAGCACAGCCAACAGGTCATTATAGTTATTAGAAAAAAATTAAAAACTATTATATTGCTGTTATTCATAGGAGTCTTACGGTTCCTATCTTTTTATTCGTTGTTAACACGGAAATTATGTACTAAATAGTATAGGTTATTACTTGGTAGGCAAAAACAGTGAGGCATTTATTCAATAATATCAATTATAACATTATTATTACAAATACGAGGAAAAAATGTATGTGATTTTGAAGTATGAAAGTAGTGAAATGACGATTATAAAATGGTCTTTATTATCACAACATACAAATGACAAGAATGTTATCTATTATTGAAAAAGTGAATAAAATAATTACATTATCACAAACGGTTCATGATGATAATAATAATTATCTAATTTTCATTTATTTTTTTACATTTTAACTATTTTTTTAATTTTAAAATAAATCAGATTAGTACAAAAATATCTAACAGGAAATAATAGCCAGAGTACATTTTATTATCAATGTAAAGCCCATAAACATTATTCATCATTATTTTTTCAATATATTTATTTATACAAAAAAAAAATACATACTTATTTAATTATTGACTAAAAACAGCAAAAACAATGATAAAAACGTATGGATAATAATTATTATATTTGTTATGTCTATATGTATATTTTTATTTTGAAAATTTAAAGCAAAAATAATAAAATTAATGAAATATGCGATCTAATACCTATTTGAATATTTGATTGTATAAATTGTACATTTATATATATATATATATTGTATAAATACATGGTTCTATGATTGTACTTATTAAAGATTAATTAATATTTGTAATTTAAAAAATATAAATAAAGATCGGTACAGGATGGTCGAGCTACCATTTAATATTTAAGACAACAGTTATATAGAAATCTTAGACCAACCGGAAATAATACTCGCGTTTTATATAACTTACAACATTTGATAACTCGTGCAAAGGTATAGGATGAGGTCAACATAATTTGTTCCAGCTAGTAAAGATAAAATAACTGGTATAGTCATTTCAGCGTGTCAATTAAAAGTAATTGGGCTCCACCAATGGAGTAAACGGTCATCATGGGCACAATAGGCCAAATATCAAAAAAAAAAAAAAACGCCTCTGCACGATTCTTTGAGTTAATTCGATTTTTGACAATTGTACGCGTTTGTACACGACAACAAATGCTTAAACTTAAAAATGTAACTACAAAATTACTCATAATAAGGGGCACTGCGACAAATATAATATCATTTTTCCGTCAAAGAAAAATTAACTAAGCCAAGGGCAAATATACCTACGTGGCTACGTACATGGCACACCACACATATAGGTATTACAATTGTTATTGTTGCAGAACAATGACATTGATCAGACGGTTTACGGCTTGTTTCATGTTATCCATATAGTACCGATGCGAAGAGACAACATAAACCTATAAAAACATCAGCGAAAGATTATATAATATTCATACGACCCCCGCCATAATCTCACTCTATTCGATTTTCGAACCTACGACTTCAATTATTCCATAACCCGCAAGTTGAAGAATAGACAATACATCCTCCGACGTATAATATTTTCATAACGCGATGATTTAAATTTCAAACCGAATAAAATTACAATAAAACTGAACGATAATAAATCAATCGCATGTGCTCTAACTTAAATGAGAAAAAGGTTATAATAATAAAATATATATAGAAATTAGTATTCAAGAAGTTTTCGAATAGTTTTTCATATATTCATCTGATAATGTGTACATGTAATATTATATATAAATATACTATGTACAATATACGTATACATGGCTCGCATAAAAACTAAATAAAATATAAAATACGTTATAATATGTTAATAAATATTGTATGAACATACATTTTTTCAGTCTGCGTGCACTGAAAAATAAATATGTAGAGCATAAGTATGGAAATTCTTTGAATTGTTATAAAAAGAACGGAAAAAATTTAATAACGATTACCAGAGTAGAATGTTTCTCCACTTGAATATTATATGCGAAACTATACATCAAAAAAGAGAATATGCTTTGAAAGGATTTCATTTTCAAAGACTGATGGTTTTACGAGGATATTCCATTCGATCTGGTGTAATTATTATCCTCCAGTGACGTCGGTCTACGGTTCTAAACAATTTTTAGGTTACCGTAAATTCTGCTCTTTGGCTTCTTGCATACAGCATATGAATGAGTAACAATTCATTACCAATGTAATAATATTATTCTTTGGGATCTCATTGAAAAACACGCAAGGCGAACGGCGGCCGAGCGCATGTGCAGGTTTCAACACGATACTCGAATGGCCAACGATATTTCTTTTTGGAGCAATAGCAATTATTATTATTATACAATACAACCGGTTTTACTCGATCAACAACATTATTGAGAAATTAGCTTAACAAAATAATAAATTACAATAATGATTCTAACCTAAATTAATGCGAGGAATGAAGGAAACAACGATTTAGAATATTGATTCCATGTTCGTAACGACTTATAATGGAAACAATTTAAAAACACAATACCTATGTACCTCCAATAGTAAATTAAATACGCATTAATAAAGAAGTATATGACCATTAATAAATTACAATATACAATATTCATTTTAGCATAAATATACTTGAATAATGCTAAGGAATCAAACAAATAAAAAATAAATAACATTTCAAGCGAAATTCATCAAATTAAATATTAATGAATGATAAAATATTATGGAACTTTATGTTATGGAATTATTAACCATAATATTATTATTATTGTAAACGTTGAAATCTGTAAATGTTAACAATTTTAAATGCACAATATTATAATAGTTACATAAGTTACTTTCACTAACCCAAATTAGAAACAGATGGTTGGTATATTATTTATCTATTTTGTTGTCAACGTTTAAATTCTCTTTGGATGTTAAGACGTGAACACTGAACATGCAGACACTGAGAATGTCTAAATAGCCTATTTGATTATTATATCGTATCATATACTACACTTCTAAAACCTTATAAATGTAATAGATATTTTTATTTTTATTAAAATTTAGTAATATTTGATACTCACTCCAAAGACCAACATTCTTTAGAATTTACAATGTATTAAATTGTAACGGTTTTATTATTAAAAAATCATTAAAAAAATGAAGTCACCGCAAACATTATTGTCATAGTACATATAAAATAAACGATGTTTCATTATGACTCATACAGTTATTAGAAAACCATTCCAAGAATGTATTCATATTATATTATCTTCAATCTTAGGCAGATTGTTAGAAATGTTTATAATTTTTTATTTCGCTAGATCAAAATTTTTTAATAAAAACAACAATATCGAGATTTAATGAATATATTAATAAATTCAAATTGCATTAAGTTTAAGTTATTTCCTATTTAAATTTTTAAGATACAAAACTTAATTCTAATACTCAATGCAAAATTGTATTTTATAAACTGATTAAATAGTATTTAGATAATATTGTGTTCATAATTATTATAATTTGTATCTACTACTTGGTAGACAACTTTTAATTATTATGTATTTATTTATGTATTTATACATTTTTTTTCTCAAAAAATTCAATCCGTAAACTATGTTTACCTATTTATTTTAACTGAGATTAACATTTCTATAATCCAAAAATATTTATACATTTATAAAACAGATTTTGACATGTTTTCAATGTAAGGTCCATAAAACATTTTTTTTTTACGTAAGTATACACAAATAAACGTATATCCATAAGGGATAACTTAATTTAAAAATAATTTTACGATCAGACAATTAATAATGAAATACATGCGGGCATCTTACACCAACAAATATTTATACTAAATAAAACTTGGATGAACATTAAAAAAAAGGTAGGTATATTAATTCTTTTGAACGAATTTAAAAATGACAACTAGACACTGTGTCATGTACATGTGGTACGTCGCAATCTCAATTCATCGTATTAACTTTTCCGTAATTTTAGGCACAAAGTTACTTTAGAAAAAACTTAGCTTTACATTTGAAATGTACTTAAAATTAAGGGGCAGTGTTCAAGAGTCTGGAGATATTTTTGATTTACATAACACGAACAAGAATAAAATGCATAATAATAGCCAAGTGCGGGTATTTTACAACATATCAACTTAGACAAGTGACATTGAAATAATCTTTTACACAAGCTTTAGTGGTATATTGGAATTTCACTGAAAATTATACGTTTTTTGTAATTGTCAGAATAAGGTCGTTGGCCTTAAACGATCAGCTAAAAGTATAAACACTTAAACGCTTTAGATTTTAGGTTTCTGGAATTTTTGTTGTTTAATGTTTTAAAAAAATGGTCTGACAACGTCAGAATTTTTTATACGAGCAAAAATTACACTATAATAATGTTTATCCTTTTTTAACAAACTTCATTCTCAATATAATTAGGTATTACATCTATATATAATATTATAAATATTTTCAAATATATACACATTATTGGATTATTTGGATTGCCGAGTTTATAGTAATTCAATAAATTTAACACTTGAAAATATACAACGATTGTTAGTTCAGTTTTAGCATTATCTTTATCTAAAAATTTATCGTTTATATAAATGTATTATCAAATTGTTCATTAATGATTAATACTCTAACAAAAAGAATTACTGTGTCAATTTGATAATTTTTATTACATTCAAAGTTACACCTTGTACCTAAATAAATAAAATTGCACGAACATTTTAATAATTATTAGAATAATTAATATAAAACCAATATTATTAATTGGAGAAATTTAATTACTCAAATAAAGTTGCAGTTCGTATATTTTACTACATGAAATACATCTACAGACTAAACATAATTATATGAATGTATGCATTTTTACTATTCACCATGACTTATTAGGCAATAAGTAATAATACAACAAACTATAACAAATCAAAATGAATAACATTTAGCTTAGTTATTGTCTATGGACTTATTACCAATACAATAGACGTAACAACACAATTTTACCATTTCCCTATTAGTATAAGTTATCAGTTTATCCAATATTATGTTCAATCTATTAAGTATTATTTTATTAAACCATGCCCTAAATATTAAATTCTTCTATAAACTATGGTATAGGTATACTTTGCTGTGCTAAATATTTATACCTATTAAAGTAAAAATTTGATATTATAAACCAGAAAAAGAGGAGAAAAACAAATAATTTTATAAAAACTAAAGAATATAAAGATTGCCTAAAATTATTAAATCTCATGACAACGGAATAAACTTTTTTTTTTGTACTTTATAAAAACTTAAAATAAACGCATTTTTTAATTAACAAACTTTTATACAACTTAAATAATTCTTATTTGAAACAATTCAATAATTAATATAAAAATATATATTTTAATTATATATTTATACGACATTTTCCATTATAATTCATCAAAAACAATTGTTTGTATAAAATAACCTTAGACCCATACTGATTTTTTATCTAAAATTACATTAATTTCATACTATATATATAATAAGTTTATGTCTTTCAAAATAATCAACATTGAGTTCGTAAGCGTCTTCAGGGGTATCAAAACAGGGCACTTGCCCCCCCCCCCATTGAATTTTCCCAAGCATTATATGTAAAAACTGTAAGTATAAAATGTATAAAAAAAAATTCATTTATTTTTTAAAATAATTTCGCCCCTCCCCAGCCCCCAAAAAAATGTCTGGGGACGCTCATAATTGAGTTACTAAAGATATCAAATTTATAATTGTATTGTATATAAGTGAGAAAAATGTGATTAATATTGAACATTTTTCCCAAAATATGCATTACCTAGGTACTCAAGCCTCTAAAACTTTCAGAACAGAATGCAATTCAAAGATTTTTACAAGAAATATTTAGATACAGGTTATACAACCCTCATACAATTAACACTTTTCATAAATATTAGAGTCATTCATCTCATTTTGGGAAGTCAATAGTATTTTATTCTTCAATAAAGCACTGCTCACAAATCATACATATGTACCTACCTAGTATTCACAACATGGTATTAATATTTTCATTAAAATAATTACAATGTAGAAGTACTTTTAATATGAAATATAATATAATTTGATTAAGGTTATATACCTATGATAATTAAATTTTATAATTCGAGCGTCGTTAAACATGTAAGCGTTTAGCGTATGCATCAATGATATTAAAAGATAATAATAAAATATAATAAACATTCAATACTAGAACTAGTATATAATTGATACCAGGACTCAGGAGTCACCACGTGTTTTTAATATTTCAATAGCCTAAATGAATAATTTAAAAGCCAAAATGTATAAAATATAAGCATATACCCAAAAGTTTATACTTTAAACACAGTTTCAGCCGTTGCAGGTAAACAGTCAATATTACTTTTATTACACAAGTTTTAGCCATCAATTAAATCCGTTGTTTTAAAATATATTCGTGATGCAAGTATGATTATTGAACTAGAGTCTGCACAAAGATTGTACATTATATATTACATTACATATAACTGACAGTAAAATAGAGAAGTTTTATAAGGTGAGCCCTTCTTAACTTCATTGCATTTATTTAGTTACCATTTGTTGGCTTACGTAAATATTTTCAAGGCATTTTTATAATTATAATGTATTATATCTTGCTAATTGTCGTAATTTATAGCGTATATACACTAGTTTGGAGTAATATTTAGAAAAACAAAATTCAAGTTATAAAAATTTGATATCTTTACCGTTTAAATACCGAAGTTTCAAAAATAAAATTATACATCTTTTTCATATAATTAAAACTAATTTTAACTTTTGAGTAGTAGTCATTCTTTTAAGTTTTTTTGAATTTTATTTTAAATACGATCTAGAATATTCTAGATTCGAGAATGAAAATGTTATATTTCCGTGTCTAGTTCATATAACGCAGCACTTCACAATTACCTATTAACTAAATACTTATATTACTGTAATTTTAATTATTAAATATAACAAATATTTATCAACCCCGTTAAAAATATAAAATTATATGATTTTTATTCCAACCACCCAATCTCTTTTAATTTTTAATTTATATACGTAAAAATATTTATGATATTTATAAAAATGAGTTAATACAGCGATATTGCAATGACATTTTTTATATACACATATTTGTTGGGTAATTTTTGGTATATATTATTATAATTTATTTATACTAAAATAGTAAAATGTACAAGAGTTTACTTTATAAATTAATGTTTTATTGCTACTAATTCCGAGCGACGATAATAATAAATTGATATCCCCAGTTCCCATTCTCACCAAAAGTAAAATAAACATGTGATTTTATGTTCCCGAAAGTTTGCTCTTTACGAGGTTAATAAAGAATAGCAGGCGGCAGTTTATTACCGTGATCGCCGTAATCTGCTCTAATCAATATTGTTGATATAACATATTGAATCGTGATAGCTTACAACCCGTGTACCTATAAATTACTTGCATTCGATTATATTTAACCACAGATAATCCAAGAATGACACCTCTCTACACAATCGCTGAATCGAATATAGTAAAATAATAAATTATTTGATACGTTTTTCCATCAGCTTTCAAACAGGGTACTACAGATTTATCCTTGTTTTGTGCACGAACGTGAAATACATTTTTTTTTTTATCAAAAAGAGAAGTACAATTAAAACAGAGTGCTTTGAGCTTCATTAAACCAATACGATTAATACTTGTACGTAGGTGTTAAAATGTTAATTTATCTGTATAATAATATGTAGCCAAGAAATACTCAAAAGAAAATGTATTAAAACCATCATTAGGTATTTTGCAAACCATTTAGTTTTCAAGTACTTCACAATAATTAACGTTATATAAGTACCTAGCTACCATAGTACCTGTTCACACATTTCATTGTAAACGCACATTGTAAATAGGTATCTATAGGTATAATCTTTTATTACCCCTACTAATTTAGAATTTTTTTTTATCTACTTACATCATCAACTATTTGTTATACAGTCCAAAGTTATATTTAACTTATTCAGTAATAACATTTTTTCTCTATAACAATAATTAAAATAATTAATTGTTCATTCGTGAGCTGTTAGTTTTGTGTACATATAGGTGTTCGAGAATAAAATAGAACGTTTTAAATTAGTCCATCGACGTATACATTGACACAATAAATTGTCAACCAACGTTTCTCGACTAATTATATTGTTCATGGGAAGTATAAAATAACAGTAAAACACACGTAGACATATTCAAAATAAACATAGGTATAAATAAGACATTATAAAGAAATGTAAAATGGCGTAGTGGCGGAATATTGTAAATTGAAAATACCTTGTCTCCGCGTGATGAGTCAAATAAGTTTCAAGCTTGAACCATCCGCTTACAGTCAAATGTTACAAATCTCGTAAAACTTGTCACTAATCGACAAAATATATAAAAAAATTTGTAAGAAAAAATTAAAACTAAGAAATTAGGTTGGTACTTCGACACACGATAAAAATGAATCGCAATCACGATGTAACATAAAATATACGAAATACGAAACACAGTTTAAAAGTTTGAACACATCACGTCTTGACTCATCGGGACGCAACACTCTCCGATCCGACGGTGATGATGTCGACCAACTAAACACGATCGCACAACTGTTACTGGTAACACGGCACTGTGCGTACTACACACATCCGTGACGCCCTTGAGTGCATCGGTATTGTCGTTGTCGCAGCAACACATGTCGAGTGGTTGCCAAACGAACCAGTTTGACGCGCCGGGTCTCTGGACAATATTGGAAACCAATTGCGCGCGGGGCGGGAGAGACGCCTAGTGGTGTTGATGCGCGTATCTTCATTATTGTAATACTAAGATAATGATAATTTACGTAAATCGTCGGCAAACTCGTCAACTCTGACGGAGACTTCGTTCGGTTTCCGGTATAGCACGTCGCCCTGAAACGATGTTTGTTGGTAACGCCACAATTTAATATTATTATGTGCTCAACGTCGGCAAAACGTTATTATATTATTATCCCGTATCGTATATGATATATTATACAGAGTGGGGCACTGAAACGGCCGATTTTCAAAGATAGATTTTCTCAGTCGTAATTAATATAAGAATTCTCACTAAATATTATTAGTTCAAATATAATATGCCATTTAGAAAACATGGAACAGTAGAGTGATGAACAACGTGCATATGCGATAAAATGATTTTACAAAAATAATGGCAGTTACGTAGCCGCACGCACAACGTTCATTTCGTCTTCATTTTAATCTTAAACGCCATGATTCGGTACCATCGGCTAAGGCTATTAAAATATGGTTAACTAACTTTGAAGAAACTGGTTTAGCATTAAAAAAGAAGCCTTCGCGAAAAAAAGCCATTCGCACACCTGAAAACATCGCTGCTGTCAGGTCCGCTCTTACCGTGTATTGGAAAATATACGAAGTAGGCTAGAAGAGTGTTTGAGAAGAAATGGCCATCATCTTGAGGACATCATTTTTAAAAATAAATGGCATGTTATATACTTCATTATAATAAATAATAATTAAATTTTATTTGGTTTTTTTATTTTATAATTTATCTTTGAAAATCGGCCGTTTCATTGCCCCATCCTGTATTATACCTTCGATAAACCTTGCGATTCGGAAATTGGATCAACGGTATAATTCAGATACTTGAGCAAATCCATGTACGCCACTTTATTCACCTCCGGACGAGTGAATCTGAAATATTTGAAAACAATACCTTTATTTTTATTTTTAACCGTGTTAAAGTTAATGATTTACAGTCCTATTGCAGTATAAGCTCGTTTATTTACGGACGCCTATTTGACGAATAATACGCATGCACGATGGCGTAGTAAAATATCATTTCTGAGCCAGGGCCAAATATCAAAGACCTATCCCACCAACACCTACGGTAAAAGTTACATTAATTCCATACCTACAAAACGTTTTTGCATATTGCACTTCAAATACATATACTTATATGAAGAATGTTAAAAATAAATACATTTATAAATTCATTCACTGAACTATATTGCAGATTATGGCTCGCACCCGTTGCAACCCACTACCTAATATTATTGTACAATCATATTTTCATCGTATACATTATACGTAGATACTGACTTATATAGTAGCTAGTAATGAGTACGAAACCCCGTCCCAAATGCACTTAAAGTATAAATTAAAATATTAACATTTGTTAAATAATAATGTATTCTTTTTAGCTTATCACGTCATTACATATAATATCTAATTTAGTTCTAAGATATTTTATGATGCTGGTATTAATTTTTCAATAAAATAATTGGTCTGAGGACAAGGATACTTTTTGGGCAATAACTAAGACTAATGAAAAATATTGAGTATATAAAATAGTGCGTAATGAAATTATGACTCTGCGGATATGACGTCATCCACAAATGAGTTTTCAACATCAAACATTATTGCATTTAATAGAAAAATGAGATAAAAATTGCATTGTGAAATAAAATTATTTTATTCTACTTATAAATGACTTTAAATACTTATATTTTCTGACTGCACTATATAAAGCATTGTTAATAATTTTGTATCTTACCTTTCCAAAATCATATTAATAATTTCAGTGGAAAATGGCAGCTTTGCACTTTTCAAAGCTTTGAAAGCACTACTATGATCAAGATATCCGTCCTTCTTATCCAAGTTTCTTTGTTTGAAATTAATCTCAAGCCCGTCGAAACCAAGAAACAAGTCTCGTTTCAACTCATCCTGCAAAATGCTTCTGAATAAATTGTCAGAAACTTCTTTGTACTTTTCCTGCTTTTTGTACTGTAGTGCCAAAACAAATATGCCATGACGGCTCAACTTTGGAAACTGATTGGACATTATCTTAATAAATGTATCTCGTTCGATTTCATTTTTGTTTTGAAAATGTTTTTTTTTTAAAGTGTCAACATCGGTTTCTAATGATTGAAATACTTCATTCAATATACAATTAACATCGCTGTGTTGGAACTGTAGAAAATGTATTTAAATGAGTTTTGAATAACAAAATGGTTCATTATGGACTTACTTCTTTTGGATGGTCCATCATAAACCTTAATGTCCTATCCTCGACGTCGACAAAAACAAACTGGAAGTTATCTATAATCAATTTGGCACCAACGTACAATTTAAGTAGCATACTGAATTCGTTGGGAGTTTCCCTCGAAATTTTCCGTTTTGAAAAAAATCTACAACCTAATGCTCCTGCGAAAGTATTAAGAAAATTAAAATAATAATTGTAAATTGCATATACGTATTTACTATAATATGATATTACCAGCCGTCTGTACTTTCATTTCAGAAACTGAAAAACTTTGGTCGTTTAAAAAATACTTTACTACAAATTCTCTATTAAGATTATCTGGTTCTTTGAGTATAATTTTTGCTTTGAACACTAAAGCTTCTATTTCTGAAAGATTATGTAATTTATTCAAAATGTTTTCATCGTTACATACCGGTACATTTTGAATACTCGATTTTTCTTTTTCTTTTATTTCTTTTGGAGGGTCAATAGATGGAAAGTTCTCTAAATAAAATGTAAATATACATACATGATATAGATATAAGTATGCATATATATATATATTCATGTTAACATATAATTTATAAATACATAAATTGATTCATTCACGGTAATTACATTAGTTGAATTAAAACCTACCTAAACCATAATCCGAGTAAAATTGTTTAGTAAATTCATCACAATTAGATAAAATTACTTTACGGCTGAAAACGTCAATTTCAGCTCCCACGTATAGATTAGACCAGTGATAAAACGAGTCTTGTACATCAGTTACATTTCTTGAAGAGTCGTGAGCGTACCATTGG
Organism: Chaitophorus viminalis; assembly: GCA_025469195.1. NCBI lineage: Eukaryota > Metazoa > Arthropoda > Insecta > Hemiptera > Aphididae > Chaitophorus > Chaitophorus viminalis. The sequence continues at coordinate 542,001 of JAIPRK010000007.1, forward strand.
TTCAAATAATTTATCCCCAGCACATTTAGTAAATCATTTTGTTCACTAAAACCAGGTGGCTTTACATATGTTCTATCCTGAAACAAAATATTCAATCTACAATCAATTGACAAATAAAGCTTGAAGATAAGCTTATAATAATATTTTATATAGTCTGAATACTTTTGGGATTTTTTGTCTTTTAAGAAATGTTTTTAAACCTCCATCTAAATCGTGTTCAACAATTTGTATTGTGTCATCGGATAAAAAGTACCGAATTTCCAAAATATGTAAACTGCCATCAACATTATAACGGTCATCCCAGTAACCCTTGAAATTCAAAATCCCATCGAAACCTTGACCTTTTTTTAATTTAGGTATCGTTGCTTTGATTGGTTGTTGTTTTTTATTTGGTGTCTATAAAGTTTGTAATACAAACCATGAAACAACATATAAATTATCATAAATTATTATGCAACATAATAATCAAAAATTAATTAAATACCTAGTGCTAAATATAATAATATTTTATAATCTTACTTTTTCTCTATTAATAAAATATGGATCAATAGGTATTGGTAAATTGTCGGGTACGTCAACGCCGGCTTTTTTTAAAAAATCTCTAGTAAAATTATCGGTACCAATTATTTTAAATTTTTTTCCATAAAACTCAACAGTATTGCCCACGTTAAAGTCAAATAAATGATAATAACTGTTGTTGTTGCTTGGTAAAGGAATTTTATGACGTTTGATCAAGCATCCTGTTATTTGTTAATATAAACCAATAAATGCATACAATTATATTCATACATATAAAAAAATATACACTATTATATACATATTAACAATATACTTATTTATTATAAACCTATTTATGGTGAGAAATGAATAAAATAAATATTCAATTTATACCCATATGTTTTGTTAAAAATCATTAATTAAAAATGACTGAATATACCATAAATACATACATACTAAATTGTTATATAATGACATAGCTAGAACTAAAAACATTATAAAATATAATATCAAATACAATCCATATTAGATAAATATTAATGTACCTATTAATTTAAATCTGGGTGATTCGAAATAAATTTCGCCTCCTAAAACTGTAAGGAATATTAATTAATTATTGGTATGTTAGTTATATATATTATGCTCAATAAGTGGTTAATGAAACATCAATTTATGTAATGGTATGTACTCATAAAGTAGTATTTATTTTAATATGCATCTTGATTGTAATGTTACGATTTCATTAGAACACATTATTCAATAAAGATTCCAACGCAAAACATGTACATTGTTTGAAGATTATACAAAAAAAAAACTTCACTTATTTGAGTTAACATTTAATGGCGTGCAAATATGTAATAGGCTTCCACATACAGTGGATTCCGCCTTTCGCTTAATGTGCAAACAGGGCTGGTCCCAATGTGTCCACATTAAGCGGAATCCACTATATTACGTAATTTAAACGTCATGTTTCCAACAAATTGTAATTGATCGAATCGTTTCTTATTACATTGAAATTCTATAAAAATCAATATATATATATATATATAGTATAAGTACTTAAAACCCTACGTATATCTCATACAGTAACCATTGGCCATGTTTAAAACAACGTACATTGTTTAAAGGTAACATAATAAACAATAATCATAATTTAATATTAATATATAGATAATCCAGCCGGTGTTTTAGTTGAATCTCAACAACGTTTTATTGTGGTTGCTATAAAGTATAAATAGTTTTACAAAGTTTTAAACACATCTTGTCAGAAGAAAATTTAATAAAATATCTATATTATATTAGGTATAAACATTTATAGTTTATACCTTCTGCTTTGCATATTTATGTAAGACAAATTTTTACGATTGCGTCTAATTTTAATATTATATGTTATACTTAATCAACTAATTTATATATATATATATATATATATATATATGTATTATGCTTATAAGTCATATAATTATTATTTACTTCAACACTAAGATATTTATCAATCAATAACAGTATACCTTGTGGTAAACCACTATTGATCACAACAGGTTCAACTACTTTTATTGTATCATCTTCGAGAAAATAAATTATTCTGCATTTTCTTAAGTTATAACTACAACCAAAGCTTTCATTCACCGTACTTTTAAAATATGCATCAAATGTTAAGTTCTAGAATAGATTCAAGTGTTAAATATTAGCTTTATTGGTTTACCTCTGATGACTAGTAACAGTTTACTTACCTGTTTATCGAACGCTAGCCAAGTAGGTTTTTTGCCTTCATTGTGATCTATATGCATGTTCGCCAAAGAATAAAAAGCAGAATCGCAACATTTATTTTCCTTTTTTGTGTGCAATGATCTAATAATATGTACGCCATTCATTATGTCCAAGTCCGGGGTCTTGGGATACCTCGTTTTAATTTCCTTTTAATGAAAAAGTATAAAGTTGAGTTAATGATTTGAGATAGGGAGGATACTATCATTTAAAATCATTTATTGAATTATTTTAAGAACAAAAAAAAAAATTTACTTACTGAGCTAAAAGTTTGAAATCCCGGTATCATTGGTAATTTAAAAGACATTGTGTTATGATGTTTGAATAACTCAATAAGCGAGTACTAATTGTATTGATGCGCTTAAAATTAAAAATGCAAATAAGAGCCTACATAGTAGTTTGAGTAAAATATCAAAACTGAATTGTAAAGAACACAACATCTATAGGCTATGACTCGTGTTTATATTACATTATGTTTAGTCGATACTCTGCTAATCCAAAAGCAACGATTGTGGCGTGGTGCGTGTCTTGGAAACAATATCCTTTGTGATAATATGTGCGATACACACGTTTTTATATTATGCTGTAGGTACATTTCTGTAAAGTACTAAAGTTCCAACATACACTAGTAAAAATCATATTAATCGGCATAAATGTTATTTTAGGAAGCAATAATTAGAAATGGAATACATTTATTATAATATACTAAATATGCTATACATACGTATAAATACATCACACCACATTAGCCACATTATTATTGTTCTCCTTATTAAAATAATTTATATTTTACAAACTTAATTATCCGGCGTTGCCGGGGAAATAACTGTGAGTATTCAACTCATTGTCATCGGTTTAACTCGCTTAGGAAGCAATGTCTTTTTAAGTCTAATCATCTAGAATAACAGTTAAAATATTCTAATAATATATATTGTATTGCAATTGCATCATAAAGTAAATACTAATTAATATTAATATTTGTAATTCATGGCATGGGACTTTTTTTCAGTTTTTTTTTTCATGCTTGTTACCTACCGTTCTTAATCCCATTTTACCTCAAAAAATGTTGGTTGACATTTATGTACTATTTATTTTTTTGTTTTCGCGGACATCTATGTCAAATCTCAGCCGGTTCCGTTCAGTGATTTATATATTATACGTTGATTATAAATTCAGATTTCCAACCCCCATTTCACAGCAAACACAGCAAATTGTAAAATCGTACAGTTTTTTGATCTTCTTCGTAATCGTATTGGTTATTATTAAATATCTTCAATTTGAGCAGCTATTTATGTTCATATTAATTTGAATTACATTTTAACTTCATTTTAATTTAAATTAAACCTTAAATTATCTGAGAAAACGTTAAAATATGTGATATTCAAATTAAAATTGGCATTAAAATATTTAAAATTACCTACTTAATGATACCAATAACAATATTAATTTATTATACTTTGTTGAAGTCACTGCGGTGTCATTACTATTTACTTAGATATCATAATTTTAAAATTGTATTTATGGATAATGCAGATGCGTAGATTTTACTCTTTGGCTCTTTGGCTTTTATTATTTTCAAAATAAATAAATACCATTTCTACGTTATCGGATATTGTGAATTTAATTTTAATACTTATTTAACAAAAAAAATTAAAATGATATTAAAACTAATGTTAAATGAAGTTAAAAAAAAATCTAGGCACCTGCATTATCCATAAATAAAATTTAAAATGTTAAAATGTAATTTAAATTAATACGGACATAAATAGCTGCTGAAATTGAAGATGTTTAACAGTAATTAATACAATTACTAAAAAAATCAAAAAACCGTATGATTTTACAATTTGCCGTGTTTTTTGAAAAAATTAAATGCTCTCATTCATTCAAAAATCGACAGATTTCAAAATTTTTTTTTCTCAGAGTAACTTATAAGTAATCCTACAAAGTGGCTATTTTCAAAAATTTTCAAAATTGTTTGTCGATTTTGAATTTTGGATTTTTTTAACCGTGGTAAAAGATGGGCTGTAAGTCATATATTATGTTAAAAAAAACGGAACTTCAATATCTGCATTATATTAGGAGTAATAACTACTGACTTTCCAATTAATTAACATACTATATATATATATATATATTAATATGTATTGTTTGAACAGTTTTAAAACGTATAATGTATAATAATATTAATTATTAAGTAGGTACTTTATTATTATATATTTTTAAGCTAGATCAGTGAAATAAATACAATATCTATTCAATAATAGTATCAGTAATTGTAGAATAAACATGAAAATAAAAATGCCAACTTCATAAAGTCAAGTTTCAGACGTTTCAGTTGCATCTTTGTCCTTAGATATAACACCTATCATGTATAGAAAAATCGTTTCAAATTCGACTTGTAAATTATATGTTGTGCTGTTTTGGCTAAAAAATAATGTCCTCCGCACGTATATCACTGTTGAATGTCAATTAAACATCTAAATTTCTCAGAATCAGAATAATATGCTAGTTTACTATTATATTACTTCATCACGGCATGTCAACCTTAAAAGTATAATAGGTATATCACGACGCTTTAACTCAGAACAGATATTTGGTCCTAACTTTGGGAAGGGCTATGGAAACTTGAACGGATTTCGATTGGATAGCCGATATGTCATTCATTCTTCATCAGTGCTCTTTTGGAATTCATACAGGTTTTAAGGGGATTGTAATCCGTGATCTTCTGTCTCTGTCTATCACACGCGCAACATAGGAATTTAGACGTTTTCTATTTCCAACGTACCGATCGATTTATTAATGCGATAAGAATTTTGAAAACTGATTTGAATTCGTCGTTAAGTCTACTTTAGATCGACTTCCCCACTTTTTTCATTTTGTCCCGCAAAATTTCACAATATAGAATTAAACGAATTGGAAACATAAAAATCAACAAAAGTTCATATTTGGGAATGTTAAGTGCAAAATGTTTCACATGTGATAGACAGAAACAGAAAATCATGGCTTACAATCCCCTTAAATCGGTGATGAAAACTGATTTATGTTCAGGACTTCAGTTTGTTTGACTACAACGATTACTAGTGCGTAATACTGCTGCTGAGATTACGTAGCCCGTAGGTGCTATATAAGTCACGGGAAGATTATAATATTATAACATTAACAATAATTTATTTATGAAGTACTTAGATCATAAAGGCTAATACCTAAAAATATATGTCAATATGTAATATTCTTATGCGATTATCGTCATTATCACTTTTAGTTAATTATTTCAGCGTTTGCCGTGGAATACGGACTTCATTATTATACCTAAATAGTCCGTGCCGATGATAAACCGTTAATGTTATGCGAATACAGTATTCCTCACATTCGATTTATTTGCTACGTGTGAGGGGAACGCGCATAGTACCTATATAATAATTAGAATACGGACTTTGAAGGCATTTGCTTCTTTTTTTATTGCTCTGATATGAAACTATGAAGCTATGTCAGCTACAAATACGATTTATACTACATATTTAGAATAAAATGCACGACATTTTATTTTACTTTTTTTCCCGTTTTTGTAGATAAATGCTTTTTGGGGTATTTTGGATACTTTTTTTGCTTTTAAATTACATTTTTTTTTCAAAATATGTTCTAATTAAATGTATTTGAAATGTTAATATTTACTTTTATATTACCTATATAAGATTATATGAGTTTTAATTGTCCAATGCAACTCTGATGATATGGGTAAAAAAAATCATTTTGTAACTATTGTTTAATTCTTTTATAAATTATCTGAAATAGAATAAATTTAGTTCACATATTAATAATTGTTGAAGAAGGAAGACTCGAAGAAAAAGGCTTGTGTGAGTAAATTTATTGTAACACCATTTTTTTAAAAAAAATCCATTTCTTAAGCTTTTTTGAGGTTTTATTCAGTTTTACCTATTAATTTTTTTTTTTTTTTTTGAGTGCTTTTCTTTAGTTTTTATTGCTTTAAAATCCGTTCTCTAATAATAAAATAACAATTATGAATATTTTAATAAAATTAAAAATGCTAATTATCATGAAGGATACAGATTTTTAGATTTTTATTCTTTATAGTTTTATACAGTTCAAAATATTTAGTTCCGCTAAATATTTTTAAACGATAACGATTTTTATCATATTTGTTAACATATCAGTGGCTATCAGGTTTTGTTATCAAAATTACTTTTACGTTCATAGAGCATAATCATTATTATTACTGTCTTAAATCCGGGATCGGGGTCGTAAATTCTTTTTTTATTTCTACCAATTGACATTATTTTGAATATAAAGCGTTTTTATTAAATACAATTTAACAACATGAATTTCCCGCCATTAAAAAATGATCGTATATTACGAGTAGCCAGAGGTGAGGAAGTCGATCGTATTCCGGTATGGGTAATGCGTCAAGCTGGTAGATATTTACCTGAGTTTAGAGAATTACGATCACGTTATGATTTTTTCACTATATGCCGGACCCCTGAGCTTGCCTGTGAAGTCACACTACAACCAATTCAGCGGTACGATTTGGATGCTTCTATTATTTTCAGTGATATTCTGGTGATTGTACAGGCACTAGGTATGATAGTTGAAATGCAACCCAGTGTTGGGCCCGTCATTCCAGATCCTCTTAAGGAACCCATAGATTTAGACCGACTGAACCAATTCATTGATGTCAAACAGGAATTAGGATATGTGTTTGAAGCGATAACATTGACTCGACATCGTTTAAATGGCAAGGTAAATCAACCTAACATCTGTACTTTTTATTACTTAAGGAAACAATCAACCTTTTGGTTTAAAAAATAATTAGATTTGTTACTATATCATGTTTTACCACTTTTATAAGACCAATAGTTCTTATTAATGTGAGATGCGAAAACAATTTCCAAACCTTTTAAAATTCGTCTTTAGCATTCAACCCTCGGTTTAATGAAAAGTAATGTTTTTCAGGTACCTTTAATAGGGTTTACTGGCGCACCATGGACTCTCATGTGTTACATGATAGAAGGGGGTGGTTCCAAAACGATGTCAAAAGCCAAAAAATGGTTGTATAAATATCCAGAAGAAAGCAGAAAATTATTACAATTACTTACAGACGTTATTGTAAAATATTTGATAGAACAGGTAAATGCTGGAGCTCAAATGTTACAAATATTTGAATCCAATGCAGAATATTTAAACCTTGAACTATTCAACAGGTAAATATAATGTATAGCAGGATGTGATGAAATTACATTAATTACATTTTTGTATTTTCAGATTCAGTGGTCCATATCTGTCAACTATTTGCTCTCGTGTTAAAAATGAATTAAAGGATAATAGTGTACCAATGGTAGTATTTTGTAAAGGGGGCCATTATGCTATTAAACAACTATCCACATTTGACTATGATGTAATTGGTTTGGATTGGACAATTGATCCTGTTGAAGCTAGGAAAGTTGTTGGTAATAACATAACTTTGCAAGGCAATTTAGATCCTTGCTCATTGTATGGCCCACCAAACCAAATTAAAGAGATGGTTAAAGACATGGTGTCCAAATTCTCAAAGAAGCGATACATAGCAAATTTGGGACATGGTATATATCCGGATGTTGATCCAGAACATTTAAAAGCTATGATTGAAGCTGTACATGAATGTTAATTGATTATTTTTTTTTTAAGAAAAAATAAATTGTTATTGGTATTATTTGATTAATTAATTTTGGGTTATATGGAAAATATTTTGTATAAATTGTGTTTAAATACTTTATAAAAAAAAAAAAATATTTCAACAGAAAACGACTTTTACTTTATTCTAATATTAAGTAAATACAATATAATAGATTTTCACTGAACAAAATTTTTAATATAAAATAAATAGCAATAATTTTTCAAAACTATTTGAATTATAAAAATAGTTAGCATTTATTGTAAGTTATATTATGGGAATAACTAAAAGGAATTAAAATTGGTCATAATACAAAAAAATCCAGAATTAATGTGATAATAATATATAGGTAATGAATAATGTAATAAAATGGAAAAAGTAATTATTAATATAATTTGAAATTCTATGACCCTAGTAAATTGTAAGTAGATACCCACATAAATTAAATATGCTTAATTATATTTGTATAAAATATAAAAAGTATAATGAATGGTACCCATTATACCTTTTATTTCTGAATCTTGTTAACTTAGTACTTATATAACTATCAGTATTAAATACGTAATTTTAGAGGTTCATTTAAATAAAATAACCTGTAATAACCAACAGCTATCTTGCTACCTGAAAAATTATTAATCGCAAAAGAAACAAAAATTAAAAACTATTTTAATTAGTATTAAATTAGATTTACAAATAAATGTATTTTGTTTTATTTCTGAAGACAAACATTATACCAATATCCTCATAAACAATATAATTATAAAATTTAAAAACAAGTTAGAATACAGGAGGTTGAATTTTATTTAAAAATTGTTCAAACCCAACAACTAATAAATAAATTAGAGAACATATACACATTAATAAGTAGAACTGTTTACTGTGTTTGATTTATAGGGAAGCTGAAGCTTTGGTCTATACTGTATACTCTAATGAAGTGTTAAGTAGTGAAATCATTAGATTTTGGAGGAGCTAATCATCCATTTCAAGAGAGCGTATTGTTAATTTTAATACAAAAATATACATTTTACTAATTGTAAACAAACTTATTTAATATTTTATTTAAATTAAGTAAAAATTTTGAAGTTAATAAAATATGTTTCTGTATAGTATCAATAAAATTAAATGTACTCAAATATATAGTCAACATCTAACATATTTTAATGAATAATTTATAAAAAATGTATAAATCTAATATATTAGATTATGTGATGAAATTAAAAGTAAATTCTAAGTGTTTTATGACACATTACTTCATGACCAGCCTTTCATAACTTACATTTTTTACCTTTAGAGCTCTTTCACACGAGACAATTTGTGGCCGGCCACTAGAATCAAGATTCAAGACACAACGTGTACCGTAATAAAGTACCTTTCACACGAGACGCTAGTCGTAAACGTGTACCTGATTTAATTCCACACAATTATTTTTTAAATATTCATTGGTTATCCAACCATGGAAGTAGAAAAATCTTTGTTACTTTACTGTTTAATTTATAAAAAAAAAAAACATAAAAAAAATAAACGTAGAAGACTTCATTGGGTCCATCCTATTGTTGGTGCAAGATTTTATATCTTATTTCCTGATCTTAAGTGAGTCAACATTTTTTAAATAATAAATAAAAACGTTAAAAAACTAATTTTGTTTTTTTGGAAACACGTGTCCCGTCTAATTATACTAATTGAAGTTCATGTATCACGAGTTGCCCATACACAGATACTGTGTCCGGACACTAGAGGGGAAGAGATACTTTGATTCAGTGGCCAGACATGTTTCCTTATCTGTATCTCGTGTGAACGCGTCTATTTATATCAATCAATGTATTTTCAGTCAATAGTAGCCGGCCCCAAAGTGTCTCGTGTGAAAGAGCTCTTATAGTCAAATCCTGAATGTAGAATAATAAAATTATCCAGTTAATATAAACCTAGGCAGTTTCAAGTTGTTAAACTTATTTACTATGTACATAAACACCTACAACTTATTAATGCATAATTTTTATAAAGAAATGTGGCTTTTTCTAGTTGTTTAAAGCCCCATTGTGTAATGCTCCTCATATGATAAGCCTTCACAAACCAAGATAATGCAATTAAAAAATTAATTTTAATAGTTTTATATACACCATAGTTCAGAAGTAATGCAAGTCATAGATTAGGTGAACCTCTCAAGAACGGCAATTTTTTATTTTTTCCATTATGAACTTGTTACTTTCTTTATATATGGTGTAAAACCAGAGGCTAATTAACCTCTTTATACGTGACTATACCATTTACAATAGTACATCTTACGAATTGTTTATAACAATTTTGGTGTTACATTATACCACTATGTATATTTAATATCAGATTCCTAATTTTTTTTTTTTTTTTAATGTGTTAAATGATTTGTGTGGTAAAGAATTCAAGAAGTTAAACTATTGATTCAATTTCATAAATCAAACACATCATAATACTTAGTAATACTAGTTAAGATAATTCAATAATAGAAGTGCATGATTTAAAATTTAAGGCAACTATGTTTTGTATTTGAAATCAACCATCCAATAAAAATATTTATTACTCTTTAGGAATAAACAAAAAGGATATAAGAAAATAGTAAATAATATTGACTAATACTTCCATCTCAACAAAAATAATAATAGAACTTATAAGAAATGGCAATATAAAAGTTCCAATATTAAAATCATGATCAATATGGAAATATTAACAAACACTAATATTGGTAACAGGAAAAAAAATACATTATGACTATGTATAATAGAAATGAAAATCATTATTTATCAAATAAAAAATAAGTAACACTAAAAATGGAGTGTACTAATGTATTGATCAGCAGAAAGTAATTAAATTAAATGAATTTTTTAAGTTTTGATTAAAAACAAATTGGTATATAATATATACAATATATTATAGTAGGAAAGAAATACTGTAAATCCATCCAATAAAGTTCTAATATTTTTCACAGGTTATCAAATTTAGTTCGATCGATGTCTTATAACGGAATGAGTACAGATACTTGGTACTGAATAATATAGACTTAAAAAGAGAATATTAGTGTGAAGCACATTGCACATTTCGGGTAGGTCCATCTTCATCACTGTAGGCAGCTTCACGTCTGTTTTGTCTTCTAGATTCATATTCAGGATCCATATCTACAATATTAACTTCTTCAGATATTTCTGGAATAGTTTCTTCCGGTCTATAAACGAATAATGATTATTTAGTATAAAATCATGATCATAAAATATATTATAAGATATTAAAATCATTAATTTCAAAGTTAGGTTAAAATTAAGTTAGTAAAGCAATTCTCCCATAAATGAGTACCTAATAATGCTATTTTAAGAAAAATAAATTTTCTCACCAACAGGTAAAAATATTAATTAAACAATGATTGATAGATGATATTTTACATTATTATCTAAAATTTATTTAATATAAGCTGGATCAATTTCGTCACCACGTGTCACATATATGTTACATGGGGTCTCTTTAAAAAAACTCTCACTCTCAAAATATGATTTTCAGTTGTTTATTGCGTGCTTGGGTTTCTTCATACAAATAATACAGCATAATGGTTTTATTAATTGTTACCTATCCATCTAGCGATGTACGTTTTTTTTTTTATTAGAATCACATGATAAAGAGATGAATTAATCATATTGGGTTTGGGTTTGTCCCAAGATTTTCAAAAAGATCTTGGGTGGTGAACGTGTCAAAGTATGTACACATTAGAACAATATATTGGCAGATTTTGGTAACAAACTAAGGTACTGTATTTGAATACAAAAATGTATAATGCGTTCAAACCACTGTTGAAAAGTTATTTGGTAGGAAAATAGTAATTAATCTGGTAAAAAAAAAATAGTTGGAAATAATGGATGACTGTTAGTGTTAGTGCTGCATTCTTCGACATAGCTATCCATAAAAATAAAAGAAAAAGATGGCGACAAAGAAAATTTTTAAATGATGGACAACTATAGAGTGACAACTTAATGTCTGTATCTGTATTACTCTATTCATCTTAAGTAAACTCCAATTGGCGCATACACATACAAATTGCGTGTCTGTTGCCGGATCCCAAAAATTTATTTGCTTTATTATCATCAATATTGTACATGGTAATTCAGTCGTGGGACTGAGTAGTGACAGCACCAACGATAACTAGTAGAGGAGGTAATATGCCCAAACACGAGCCTTCATCACACCCTCAGATATAATCTTAAATTTTGGAGTATAGTAAGTTCATTCTGCAATTTCAACCAGACTAAAAAATCAGATTTTGAAAATCTACATATTATCTACATGATCATTTAAAATGGAAAACAGATTGAAGCAACAGGCAACAAAATGTAATACCATGCCACCTAACGTAGATGAGTATCTATCAACTTGTTAATGGTTATTGGAATACTTAATGGCAACATTATTATCCACATGTTCCCAACCAAATTTTCTTTGTCTGTAACTACCCCTTAACCCAAACTTTGAAAGAAATAATAGAAATACAATCTTAATTCTTGATACACATGGTTAAAAAAAGCTTTCATAAAGTATTTTAATGATTTTCAGCTAACATTAACTATGGAAATAATTTACTTATGTTGCTTACCTAGGAGGAAAACATGATTCAAGCAAAGCTACCTTTTCAGTAGACAAACTATCAGGGAAATTAACCAGGAACTGGATGATCATACGACCTTTTTCAAATGGGTTTTTAAATTGAGGCATACCTTCATTCATAACACATTTGACGTCACCATGTTTCAAAACTTCACCTAAAACAAATTTGTTATTAATTAATCTCATTATTTTATAAATTCAATTTTTTAATTTACCTGGAATAGCAGTTATTACTAATGAACGATCATCTAAAGTTTTAATAACTTTTCGGAATCCACATAGAGCCTCTACTAATTCAATTTCCAAACGAAGAATCAAATCACTTCCGCTTCTCCTATTAAAATACAATAATTATAAAATAATAATGTAATTAAACTTAAGATTTCAATTTAATACTAACTTGTATGTACGATGTTCTCTTTCATCTAACACAATAATTATATCACCAGGTTCAAGTCCAGATTCTTGATCCCCTTCACCACTGAAAGTTATTTTTTGTCCGTCTACCATACCCTTATCTACATTAACTTCCAAAATTTTTCTCTCTCGACAAACCTTGAAAATTTATATTTGTTGAATTTTAATAAAAGTACAGCAAATATAATAGAAAATAAAAAATACTTACTTTCTTTCCATTACAATTTCTACATCTATCTTTAGGGTTAATGCGTTCACCCACTCCACGACACTCACTACACATAGACTGCACTTGTTGGATCATACCGGGTCCCAATTGGTGAATTTGCACTTGAATTCCACTACCTTGACATGCTGGACATTGCTCAACAGCTCCTTTTTTACCACCTCTACCCTCACATTTTTCACAAATAACATTTTTTTCTAATGCTAATTTCCGTACACAGCCATTGTACAAATCCTCAAGAGAAACACTCAACTGATGAACAACATCCTTGCCCTTTTGAGGTCCATGGCGGCCACGGCCACGACCACCAGATCCACCAAATTGACCAAAGAACATATCAAACAGATCCATAGGTGAAGAGAAAGAGTTACCCACTCCTCCTTCTTTGAGGGCTTGTTCTCCACCTTGATCATATAATCGACGCTTTTCAGGCGTCGATAATACTTCATAAGCTTGAGAAATTTGTTTGAACTAAAATTTTGATAACAAAAATATAAATTAATGGTAGACTTGCAATAGGTAAATATAGGCTAGAATATATACGAATAAAGACATAATAATCAATTTGTATAAATGTAAACAAAAAAATAGCTCTACCTTTTCACCCTCACTTGGGTTCTTGTCAGGATGATACTTTAAAGCAAGTTTTCTGTAAGCTTTTTTGAGCTCATCACTTGGGCAATTAGGTTTAACACCTAGGATATCATAATATGTAGTTTCTTTAACCATGTTGAAGGAAAATTCAATTCAACTTGTTATACAAAAAAGTCTGAAACAAAGTATAGTAATTTAAAAGCATGAAATTATAATATTGATAGAATTTAAGATTATTAAAAACTGTATTAAACATATTATTGAATATAATACTAATGATAAAAAATATTACTGAGACACTGATAAATAATTTTCAAATCAAACTTTAAATCAAATTTAGAAAATGGAAATAAAACTTTAGAATACCTAGATAAATATATTAATAAATATAGGACTATGTAAATAATAAATATAGAAGATCTCAATTAAACAAAATGTTTTGATTCAAAAAAAAAAAAAAAAGAAAAAGAGAATAGTTGGATAAAATAGAAGTAACACACCAAATACAATAAAGATTTTTAACATTTAATTCTAAATTACATAACTAAATGTTGTCTTTTGATAACCTGAATACAATCATTTTTAAAGACAATGTCAATGAACTGAAAAAATAACATAAAGTAGATTTATTTATGAATACAGGCGAATTGGTGTAATTGAAAAACAATAATAAAATAAATAGTTGTGCTATTATTTGTTCATAGGTGCTATGAAAAATTATAGAAATTAAAAAATGTTTAAGATACGAGGAATATTGCATGCAATTAAAGAGTACCTATTAAAGGGTAAAATCCCATATTAGACTAAAATTAGAAACATAAATATTAATCAATTTATTACAAAAGTAGTTTGCTATCTAATACCTAAAGCAAAAATATTTAGTGTTCATTTTTAGTATAAATCATAAATACATTGAACATAAAATACAAGTAACTTAATATTTTGAATGCATTTACATAACATAATTAATATAAAGTTATAAATATCTTGAAACATAATATAAAAATACTGTAGGCAGTCTTATTAACTTATTTAACACCGATAACTATCAATTTTAACTAAAGGGGGATTGGAAAAGGACGACAATGATTATCATCATAAATGATGAAAGCCCCATTAATTATATAATCGAAAATTATTGATTATCAATAAGGATATTATTATAACGGCAGAATATTTACACTGTGTGGACACCTTATCATACGGAATAGAAAATCTTATTCAGTCACGACGGTGACACCAAAACCTTAAAACCAAAATCAATTAAATATGTACATTGTACATCATATGAGACTATGAATGTGGAAACAAACAAATCACAAATAGAATAGAGGAAATTTGTGGATAGGCGGTATACCCAACACAAAGGGGGTATCGACCGGACGATTATCGATTTTTACATCGCGTGCGGGTGGCTCATCGAGAGAATAATAATTCTTGTCACAATGACAACGGATCCGTCCCCACAAAAACGACACAATATGTACCTGCTGATGATGCGTCAACCACACAAGCAACAAAATTAACAATAACGCGAAATATTGATATCAATACGTATTAAAACGACACGCGCACGCACAACACAAACGGAAGTACCCTCAGTTATACGTAGGAACGGATAAAATAATCGCGTCGTACGAGTCACTCTACTGGCTGTTTGCGAAATGAACCCAGGTGACCACGGGCTACTGACGATAATTTATTGTACACGCGCAAGGCGCAATAGGAGACAAAAACCGGGTAGAAAATGGCGACAACCACCTTGCCAAGGAATAAATAAAAGAAAAAATTTGAATTGAGAGCGTAATTATAACGTGCGCACGGAAAATTGATCGGAACGCGGAATCATGTGCGTTCAGGGTCAGCTGTGGCTAACGACGCACAAAGGTGCACCGCGGTCGCACAAGACAATAGCCATGATGATTACGCGTTAGGAAAAGTGGATTTACTTACATTGAACGTGTGCCGGCTAAAATACGACGCCAAACAAACGGACGGTGAAAACTCAATGTAAGCGGTGTTGCTGTAGAAGAAACTGATTGCAATACTGTATTCACTAATGTACAAATATGTTGTATGTATGAAGACAAATACAACGGTGTACACTGTTTACTGTCAGCGCGTCAGAAAAATACGCGCATAGGACAAAACCACAAAACACAACAGCAGTGCTATGAATGCGGATTGAGAAAGGCTGGCATACACGAAGTTTTATCGAATGAGTGAGTAGTTTCTAGAACGTTCGAAGCGGCGGTCGCGTTCGGAACGCGGCCGCACGAAAACCCATACTCCTTGACATCGGCCGAACGTCACCATCGGGTCCACACTCCACGTTGACGTTTCCCCACGACTCGCACGCACTGTACAGCAAATGTTCAAACGGCGACGTCACTGTTGCCAAACGTCACGCCGCTGAAGATATAAAAAATAGTAAAATAGTTCAATTGCATGCTTGGAATAACGAGGAAATCGAATACGGTTGCTTGAGTGGTTACGTGGTAAAAGATAGAACACAAAAACTAAATTACTAAAACATAAAAGGATAAAACCCGGCAGCGATGGGCTATCCGGGCTTATTGACTTATTGACTATTAACATTTTTAACACAAGTTCACAAGTTCTAAGTTGTGTGACAGAGTTAATTCAATTGCGTTGTAAAAGTATTCTGGAATACTTGATGGCTTATAACATTTAAAATAACATTCAATTCATACCAAAAATTTTTACTACTATGCTCGATGGCCATTGTCGATTGTCCAACACTCAACAGTTGTTGATAGTCTTATAAGGACAAAGTAGAAAAACTTCTAAAACTCCTATAGGCTATAACAATTAATGATTAGAATTATTCGGCAATTCGAGTATTCGAATATTCGAATTCGTAGAATTCTATCATAAATAATTCGAGAATTCGACTATTTGAATAATCGAATTATTATATAATCAGTATTCGACACTACGATACATTACCTAACGAAGATTATACATAGTTTACGTCGAATAATCAAATTATTTACGATAGAACTCTTCGGAATCTTCGGATATTCGAATTCAAATACTCGAATAATTCCCATCACTAATAACAATAACGTTTAAACAAAAAACAATGATCACGGTTCGCGATGTAATTAGAACTTACAACAATAGCTATACCCTATACATCTATACACATCGTAGCTGCTTCAAATATAATAACTAGGGAGCGGATTTGAATGCAAATTACATTTTTTTCTGAGTGTCCGAAAACATTGCTTTCTATGCACAAAGTTCATTTCATCAATCGAACCATTAAGGAATTAAAAAATGTATCATTTATTTTACATTTTTCTGCGTTTTAAAGACTTTTTTACTTTTTAGAGCATTTTTTTGGCACTTTCTAGACTTCTAGTGCATTATTATGTTTTTAAGTCATTTTTATATAAAAATTAAAAATCGAAAACAATTTAATAAAAATTTAATATTTTCTCTTGGCTAGTCGTAGCCTCGTAGATATTTGTACTTGTATCATTTATTATGTTTTTATCGATTAGATAAATGTGTCTTCATCTATAATAGCCACTTACGTATATACATACAACCATAGATATATAAACTTAGTTTATATGTGCATGCATACTACCATTGATTATAAATGCATTTATAATTAATGATACAACATACATACTACATAATACGTATTATATACAAGTAACAGAATAAAAATAAGTCATTTATCTAAATCATAAATTCATATTGCATAAACTAAGAAAACAAATTTTTTCAATGTTAAAAATAATTTTAAGAGCATTTTTTAGAGCATTTATTAAAATAATATATATTTAAATATTTTTGAAATAAGTGCATTTTTCTTGTTTTTCAGAGCATTTAAATATATTCCCTAGTGATAACAATTAAAATAATTAAAGATTCAAAAACTAAATAATACATTTCGATTCCTCTAGTACGTTTTTACGATATTTGTCATAGAAGAATTAATAATATGCAAATTAATTTACACTGTTAGCATATTGACATTAATTATTTATATCTGTTGGCCATTATACATTATATTATTATAATATTTATTATTATCCATCCCATTATTTCTTATTTCTGAATCAATGTCGGCGTGTCGCAAGCATGGCAAAAGATACTAGTATAGTAGTATAGTAGTATATTGTTTTATTCTGTGGTACCTATCTATAGTCGTGGTCGCGAGAATGTAAGATTACTGATGATTAGCCTTGGTCAATTAGTTCAAACTCCAAGTGTTTAGCCTTCAGTGTTTCAAAGTAAATCAAACTTAAAAGGCAACCCCCAAGTTAACAATGAAATAAAAACGGTACTTATCAGTACAACATTTAAAATTTAGAATAATTTGACAATAAAGTATCGTTGTTTTCGTTTTTTACAGAAAATATTACCAGGACAGGATATGGTATTGGTTTTAATAATGACCTTTATGGCTTTATTCAAATTTGTTCAAATTATAAGTATTGTAAATAGATTTTTTTTTGTATTGTTTGCATAATATAACATAATCAATGCTATATTATAGTGATTGACAGTAAATTAATTGTTATTTTGTTAAGAATATTAACTTAAGATCACAATTATAAAATGTTATAACTTATAATTATTTACTATTTTATAATCGTGGTTAAGATTTTAAGAATAACTACCGTTATCTTGCGGTAAAAATATGTAGGTACAATAATTTTATGTTGGAAGTGGTTAAAACATGTACAGTTGTGATACCAAATAGGTCATAGATGTATTCTATGGTTATAGATAAATATTATGGATAGAGATAATACATTATCTATATACATGATAATATATTTCAACCACAGAATAATTATTGTTTCAAATTTTCAATCTTAGAATTTAGATCGTATCCCATCATATTATGATATAAAGATTTCAATTTAACTTGAGTAATTTTGTACATGTCACATCATAATATATATTATTTTACGAGTATAGGTATAAACTAGATCGTACAAAAGTACATCATTTATAGGCACTGGTTACATTACTGTAAGTACAACAGATTTTTATACTAAATATGATGGTATTTAATTTATATCTGAGGAATAATTGTGGATAATACCTTGTTCAATATATTATGCAAATTATAGAGCTTTATTTGTACCAATGAATCATTAACAATAATCCTATTACCTATGAATGTATTTAAAAATCATTTAAGTATTTGGAAGAACTCTGATAAATTTATGTTTTTTTTAAATAGAAATTGATAGTATTTTTTAAGTATGATTTTATGAATATTAAAGTTGTTTATTATTTAAACTAATGGTATATGAGCTGTTTTTCAGTAATAATTGCATAACATAGGTAAGGATATGGATGAAGGATGATACCTAAGTTTATTATTACAGTATGATATTAATATATAGTTACCTTAAAAAACAAACTTCAAATTGAATCAATATTTGTATTAAGGATATTGTAGGTTATACACTGTACTGAGAGCAGTGTTTTTCAAATTTTTTGCAGTATGATCTCCTTAATTCAATATAAAATTGTTATGACCTCTTAAGGCAGGGATCGAAAAAGTAGCACACGGGAAATTTTCAATAGCACCCGAAAGACTTTCATGTATTCAATTATATTTATAGATTTTTAGGTAATATATAATGTAAATTGACAAAAATAAATCATCAATTGAATGTGTAGTTGTTCATAATTCAAAAATTATTAATTGTCAGGATTTATTTGATGTGCAAGACTTTGATAATAATCGTTTTAATTGGACGCAATTAGAAAATTTTGAAATGTTAATTATCAATTTACAAATTAATCCAATTTGGATGAAAAAGTTTATGAATATGTGAAAGCATATCAATGAACTAGAATGTTATTGAATACATAATAAAAACAGAATATGGCATACCTTTTAGTCCGTCAAAATATACCTAAGAGGTTTCATTGATCTTCTACATTCGATACATTCTACATTCGATTTATAGATTTTTAGGTAATATATAATGTAAATTGACAAAAATAAATCATCAATTGAATGTATAGTTGTTCATAATTCAAAAATTATTAATTGTCAGGATTTATTTGATGTGCAAGACTTTGATAATAATCGTTTTAATTGGACGCAATTAGAAAATTTTGAAATGTTAATTATCAATTTACAAATTAATCCAATTTGGATGAAAAAGTTTGTGAATATGTGAAAGCATATCAATGAACTAGAATGTTATTGAATACATAATAAAAACAGAATATGGCATACCTTTTAGTCCGTCAAAATATACCTAAGAGGTTTCATTGATCTTCTATTCAACTTACAATTTTCTATATTAAATTATGTCAATTCATAAACACCAAACAGACTAACCGAGGAGGATTTGACAGCATGTATTACCTTGCAAGCAACAGCATATCAACTAAACATTAAAAGCATCAAGTAATATGAAACAGAAAGTTTCTACTAAACAATAAAAGTTGATTTTTTTCTACATTATTATTATTCATTTTTCATTTTTTTTTTTTTTTTTTGAAACTACTTTTATAAAAAATAACTAGTGGTAGTTGAAAATTTTTTATTGAACTGTGTCATAAATTAGTACATTAAACAAATCCTATTTAATATCCCTGCCCTAAGGTATTCCTAGGCATTTTTATCATTAAAATTCTTACTATAGTAGTGACATTTTTTTTCTTATCTACAGTACACACTAAAGTTAAATAATTATTGTACACATATATTTTTATGCTACCCTTCGCCCTGTAATCCACTAACACCATACAGTTTAAGAAACAGCTTAGAGGACTTGTTTTTTATTAGTTAATTAGTATTACTTTTAATAAAAGTTACACTTTTAATTGAAATACTTAAAAATCTTGGTTTAATGAAGGCTTTCTTAATAAATAAAATGTATAAATAAAATTTATTTTTATAAAATATAAAAACTTTTATAACTAATTACTGTAAAAATCTTAAATCAAATTAAAGAGAAATGTGTTTCGATACTTATATTGGTAGATTGAAATTCAGAAAACTTTGTTTGATAATTTTTTTTATATAGGTGTAATATCTTCTATAAATTGCTTCTTTTATTTATTTTAAAATTAATATTTACTTTTTTTTTTTAATTCAGTTATTATTTATTAAATTTATATAATTTAATAATAATATTAATGTGGTTTTATAATGATATTCTCTTTATTTTAAGTATATTTTATTTATACAACTAATGTATTTTACCATTTTTTGTTTAGAAAAATTGACAATAGCTGAGATGGCTTCCTACATGTTTCAAAAGACTGTTACATCAATTTGTACATGTGGCTTACAGAAACTATTACCCGACTTGTTTTTCTGTCGTCATTGCTTAACACTTCGTTGTGACTTTTGTGTTAGTCATGAAATTGATACAACTTATTGTCCACATTGTTTTGAAAATCTATCTTCGACTGAAGCAAAACATAAGAAAAATCGATGTGCTTCTTGTCTAGAGTGTCCACGATGTTTTAATACTCTTTCAACGCGTTCATACTCCCGAACACCTGATCCTAAAAAACCCCCTCAGAAAATGTACTATTTACTTTGTTTATTTTGTAACTGGCGATCTCATGAACCTAATGTACCTGATCAACCTACATCATCTGGAAATTGGCCAATTTATAAGAATCCAAATGACTCCCGTATTGTTGATCTTATTAATTATTATAAATCTATTTCTTTAAAAGAAGTATTTGACAAACAAAAACGAAGTACTAAAAATTATGGTCGTAACTACATGCATTTTTTAGAAAAATTTGGTTTAAATGCAATGATGGCACGAAAACGTGCAGGACTTCCCAACTTCCCTATGGATGGCACTGGTTATAGTACACCTCAAATTAGTTCAGCTGAGGCTATTGAAAATGTTCCAGAACTCTCTGAAGATATTTTTGAAAAAGTAGTTGATATAAAACAAATATCAACTTTAGAACAACGATTTGCTACACCTGAACTTCAAAATGAAAATATAGATGATCTATTTCCAATTCGTAAACATCTTCGTGTAAAACATTCTTTACGTTGTCGTGTATGTGAACATAATGTTGTTAAACCAGAGTATAATGCTGTTAAGTTTAAAATTAAGCATTTAGCATACTATCATGTTCCAGAAATAAAAATAATCAAATGTGAACCATTAATGGCTGGTAAATCTAGTTCACTGGTTCTTAGATTATGTAATCCAGCACAAACACCTACAGCTGTATGTTTTGAAAAATTAGATTTAAAGGCTATTAATATAGTAAGAGAGCCAAGACGGTTAGAAACCGAAGATATTTTAGCTACTCCCAAGCAATTACCTGAACCTATTCTCATTACCTTAAAATTACAAGGTGATATTGTTGTTCCAGAGGGTGAGATTAAAATTGCAGCTAGAGATGATACTGCTGAGTATGATGATACTAATGAAGTTAACACTGATAATGATGATCCAAAATATGTCTATTGGAGAAAAGGAAATAAGGTTGCATTAAAATTTGAAGTGAAACTACATGAAAATATTGCTAAAAATGATAATGTTCAAGTAGGATTTGTTATGAATTTTATGTATTTAGACACAATGTCACATGTCATGAATCAAAAACAACCTCAAAGTGTATTGGTACCTATTAAAATTATATTAAATTTACCTAATCAATTGTAATTATTAATTTTAGTTTTTGAAAAATTAATCAGATAAATATTACATTTTAATAAGTATTATATTTCGAAAAGTAGTATTTTATTTTCCAATAATTTATGAAAAATTTTGTCTTTGGTTATTGTGTTACTGATAAAAAAAATCTTTTTTTGTTTTTATAGCCAAATGTCAATATACTTCCCAAATAATTAAAAATTTGTAACAATTATAATAATTTTACGTAGTTTATTTTTAATTGTATACAATAATTTATTAGCTGTTAAATGTATATGTCATATGTATTATGAATAAAAAGCACATAATTAAGTAATTATTAAAACATTCATTATGTACAAATAAAAATTCAAATGTATTATTTTTTTTTTTTTTTGTCTTTATTTATAATTTAAAATTGTCTTATATTTCGTACATATTAAAATTACTAATTTCAAATTTGTATAACAATTTAAATCGCCTATTATATATTAAACACTTATTTAATTATGGACTATCACCAAGTTAATGCAGCTTCTTTCTGAATACTTCTCATTGTGTTTCTTGAATGATTAACACTTTTATTATACATTATTATTTAAAATCAATTTCAATTTGTTAAATAAAAACCTACTTTTTAAATTCTAATCATGACAATTTTTTTTTTTTACAAAAGTGATTCTTAAGAATATATGAAGTATTCCTTCTTCATTAATTTTAATAAATTTTAATCTAAGCATATATTAATATTGATTGTGATGTTTTCCATATTTTTTAAAATAAAAAAAAAAAAAAATTTTGAGATACTGTACATTTAATAATTATATTTTTTAAATAGTTTAGAGCTTAAATAATGTAATAATAATTAAGTAATCCATTTTGATTGTAAATCATTCAGTGAAATATAACATTAAATTTTAAAATCTTAAAATTATTTAGTAATTATTAGCATGTACATATGTATTATATTGTATGTATAAATTACATAACATAAAATAAATAAGTTGAGTATACTATTCATAATTATATAACATTTTTTTATATTAATATAAAATTAAAAATCAATTCTTCATTATATAATTTATTTATTTAAAGTATAACAAGTTTTTAAAATTTATTTTTCATTTTAATAAACTGTCTTTATTTATGAATCATTACATTAAAATGTATTAGTCACTTGGTATTTTTACAAAGTTGTGGGAGGAGGACAAATTAATGTTAACAAACTTTATATGTAAATAAAATGACAATATTATTAATTGGTATTATTATAGATTCAAAACTAAGTATAAGTATTTCAAAAGTTAATTTTGTATAATTATAATCAATGAAAACTGGGTTTAATTATTATAGACGCATATTACCAAATTTATTAGACCATTATATTGCTTAACCTGATATGTTTTCCTTGATGTATTTTATACATTGATTTTGTTTTATTTATTATTTGATTTTCTCAACATATGTGTATTTTTTGTCATTAGTCATTCCCTATAATTTTAATCATATAACTTGCATACATTGGAAATTTAAACTTTTTCTCTAAAACATGATAGGATACCTAATGAAAATTAGTAGTTACATACCAAGTGTAATTTGTTTCTATGAATATTAAATTCAAACATATTGTCATCAAGTTAGGTTATAATATAGTCATATGTGAGGATAAACCTGAATGAGTATTAACACTTATTGGTATTTGTAATTGTGTAAATTAGTAAGTAGGTACTTAAGCATAGTTTTCAAATATTTCCAATTAAGTGAAAACTTAATACTCAAATTTATAATTTTAATGAAATAAAATAGCCAAAGAATGATCAAAACATATCTGATATTGTTCAATATTATTATTTTCTTTTAGATTCTGAATGGAGTGATGGAATCTATTGGTTTTACAATGATGTGTGTTTTTTTATTTTTTTTTTGTGTGAGGACACGATTTTTGGTAGTAAAAATGCTTCGAATTTTCTTAAACAGCAACTTTTCTGAAAGAAAAGTGAATGTAGATGGTACTTGGGTACTTAGGTAAGTTAAAAAATGCAACTTTTTCAAAGTGTCGAAAAAAACGATGAAAAAATGGGAAATTTTACGCAAATTCACGTTTTGACAAAATACATTTTTTTAAAATGCTCTAACTCAAAACGAAAAATCACAAACACTTGAAATTTTCACCAAATCTTTATATTGGCTTTTTCTATACATGATTAAGTTTTCAAAGTATTTTGACTTATTTATAGATAATTTAAATTTTCGATTTTTGTAAGTTTTTTTTTTTTGAAATATCTATAAAATTTATTTGGCTGTCCGAAAACTTTTGAAAATTTAATACAATGTTTATTATAAGTTATACTTATGTCTTATCGTAACTAAAAAATATCGGAGATCGTTAAACTCAAATTTTTTTATAGTTAAAATTTGTATAAAATGTGTCAAAATCATGCTATTTTGTCAAAAATCTATAAAAAAAATATCTACCGGACTTAAAGGAAAAAATTTTAATTTAATTGAACTCAAATTTGATAATCTAAAATGTTATTTTACCATTAAAAAGAAAATCAAAATAGTCATTTTGTAAACCAGATTTTTAGAAAAAATGTTGTGATTAAATATCTTATAATAAAATATACGTAAAAGTGTAATAATTCATTTATTATAACTTTTTAAAATTTTTGAAAATTTAAATTTAATAATAAAAATTATTGTACAATTACTACTGTACGTTCTATCAAGATTCTATCTAAACTAATGGTGATAATGGCAACAATATTATTGTTAACTATTTTACAAACTTCAAGATAATTTTAATTTTTTTTTCTGAACAGTAGAACAAAGTTCTAAATTTGAAAGTTTGAATTTTGAAAATAAAATTAATTGCTTAAATACTTAATACATTTTTAATGTAACACAGTACGATGTATAAGTATAATTTATCAAAAATTAAAAGTTAAGAATAATGAATAGAACAAAAATGATTATATAATCATCCTAAAATTTCCTGTAGGCTTCCTGCTTTTCAAATCTACTAAGTACTTTTCATGTAGTTCATCCAAGTCAGCGGTCTTCTTGACTCCATTCTCATGTAACACTCCCGATTAATTAATTGTTATAATTGTTAAGTAATTGTATTAATTAAATGTTTTATTATTAATGTACTTTTTCACCTCTGTTGATTTTTTAATTTAATATTGTATATAAATTATGTTAATCTGTACTCTCTTAATTATAGTAATAATATAGGTACCTTAAATCATCAATGTAAAAAAAAAAACGATTATTATACAGGCACTGCACGAAAATTGTCTACACATTTCCAAATTCTTATGCATATGGACATTCAGGTAGAAAATTGTATACTTACAGAAATTAAATGGCATACGTCAAACGAAAATGGGTTTCTCAATAAGTCTAGATTCTAATCTAAATCAGTCATTCAGTTATGTAATATCTTATCATAGCTCATATGAATACCTAAGTTTTGTCTGAATTTTGGGAACTTGCATATGCTCTGTCAAATTGTTACTCTGAGAAAGAATATCTAATAAAATACCTAGTTATATTTTAAGTTTTCAGTTTACAATTTAAATTGAAAATAAACATAATTAGTTGTTCTCTAAAGCATAATTGCATATTCTTTAGAACAAGAAGTCCCTAAGCCTACACCAATAAAAAATTAGGGATTCAACTGTTTTAATAAAAATACCGGACAGTTGTTGACACAATTTTGTGCACGCGTTATTATCAATCTTCCAGATAAATAATTTTGTGGTAATTTTTGAGTTATCCTACACATTTTAGTTAAATATGGGAAAATGGGAAATGTTGTATTGTTTATTAATTATTTTCAAGACGCCCAGGAGTCAGAACATATAGTTGATTTAAAATCACTGATCAGTAATTAGGTCGATCTTATACATCATAAAGTACATCCTAGCTTTATTATTTAATATACCATAATCAATGTCTAAAAATATTATATAAATTATTATAAAATATTAAAAATTATATATGACTTAAATATATATATATATATATATATATATACCCCTTATGAATTATGATAACTACAATAAATTGTCATTTACAAAAATATATCTACATGGCTACATATATTTTACCAACAAAATATTTGATGTATAATATGTCAACCAATGATGTAATCAATAAAATAAGATATTTTGTGTAACTGTAGAAATAACGAGTAAATAATATAATTTTAGGATCAATCAAGAACTTAAAATGCATTTTATCAAAAGTTAAAAAAAAAAATAAAAATACTAATTAAAATAAATTTATATAAAATCTAAACACAAAAAAATATAAATCTATTTAATTGTAATTTAATGCTAATACTCTATTTTTGGAAATATAAATTTTCCTGTCATTAGTACTTATTTATAAATTAAATTAATATTTCTAAATAAAAAGTTATTTAGTTACTGCAAATTAATTATTTATTTTCTCAAAAAATTACAACACTATTATTAGTTTATATTAATGTAAAATAATTCGCCTATCTTTTTTGGAAAAAATATTTATAATCAACTTCGATATCTATTGAATTACTAATATCTCTCTCAATACTCAATATGGATATAAGGAACCAAATTTGCCCCATACTACTTTTCAGCCAATTTCTTGAAGAATTTGTACGTTCATATACTTATCATATATGGCTGAATTGCCTGAATTTCTGAATTAATTTTATACACCAAAATATGTTTAAAAACAGGGGGATAAAACTAATTACGCTTATGACCTTAGTTCACAAACTCTTTTAAATACGTGCCATTAAAAAAAGTTTATTCACTTGACAGTAGGTTTCAGCCTTACAGGATTAATTCCTGTAGATGTTACGACCAAGGTAGGAAGTAAGTACTCATTATATCACATTTATAGGTACTATATATACCAAGGAGTTTAATGTAACATCTTACAAACAATTTTTTTATTTCATTATGTTAATGTTTATTAATTTTGTGTAGGAATAAGGGCCTTAATGAAGTTACAATAAGCCGGTAAATTTAAACTAGTTTTCAAAACAATCTTAAGGATTCATTATTTTTATACTTTCAAAAATACAATAAATAATACATTTAATTAAAATTGATTTGAGTGTGATTAATATATATATATATATATAAATGGATATTTACTTTGGGTTAGTACGGCACGATTAAAATAAAATAATATCCAACAGAGAATGACCTAGTTTTAAGTACAAATAAGTAATAACTTTTAAAAAAGTATTAAAATTTCGTTGAAAATGTTATAACACTTCACAACATTCAAACGCGAAGTTTAGTTTTGTATTCACTACTGGATACGTACTTATAAAAGATTGATTTTATTATTTTAGTACCTGTATTAGGTGTTGTACAGTTTTTTTTTTTCGCATTTATCCATGACATTACAGCAATACATTATATAATATAAAACACAATACAAACCGAAACATAATAAATAAAAAATCCTTATGTTAACATTATAAAAATGTGTTTAAATTAGGAAACCAGCATAATTAATAAAATTGCAGTACCTAGACTATTATATACAATTATATTTTTAAATAATAGTGGACGAGCGGTTGGAATTTGTTTTCTATTCGGATTGTTTGGAATGCAATTAGATTTTTCTGGTTAGAGAAATCCAAAAATTAAATCTATTTAACACGAGGTTCGGCAGTTACACGATGCAGTTGAACTTACAATTTATATTAAAATAGTATATTAAATAAGAACTCATAATAATATATATAATATTAAAATTGTATGTTCACATTATTTCAAACAATATCTATGCCGGCAACCGGCGGCGCGCCGTGGCGTCTCTGTGGAAACGCGCCCTCGGAAAACAGTACGAAGAACTGCCGCGGGAGGCGGACCGGTCGTGTACATCGAAGGTCGCCTGTGCGTACACCCGTACAGCGTACGCATACACAACATCAGCGCCAGTCTTACCCCCCCGTCGTCGTACGTACGTTTTTCTGGCGTCACTGTAATTCGATTTTGGTTTTCGGTTGTTTTCTCTTTTCGATATAAGTTTATTTTTTACTTTATTTTATCTTTTATTTTTATCAACAGTTCGAACGTTTCTACTTTCTCACAGTTTTCCGTCGCGATTAAGTTTGTGTGTGGAGTTGACGGTGCGCGTTTGTTGTTGTTGATCGCGTCTATTTCTTTTATGATAATAAATTAACGTTTTAATTTTTACCTCCGCGTAATGATGTATTTTAGTTTTTAATCGTGAAGTTGTCCTAAAGATTTTATTTTATATGTTTTATGGTGGTGTCCGATCAAAAATAATATCGGATACTCGTGCGAATGTTATTTTAACGAAGTACACGAAAGTCGTTCAAAAATTTTGATGAGTGTCAAAAGTCATGCAGGTGAGCGAATATCAGATTACGAGGGAAAAAGTTATAAGTGGAATTTTTAAGTTTCTATTACATTTTTTAACAGTTTCTAAACTAATATGCAATTGTTTTTATGTAGGCATCTTATTTTATTTTGCATTACGTCCATTATTATTGTTATCTTATACTGCATTCCTAATTTGTCAATAAGTTGGCTCTTTTAAGTCATTTTTGAAGTTGGTTTGTTTTGATTCTACTAAAATGTCTTATTTAAATAACTGATTTAATCTAAGAATTATAATCTGGTATTATCTATTGAGTTATATTGTGCATCTTAAAATAGTTTACCATCACTTTTATTGAGCACTTGAAGATTTTTAAATAATTTTTTTTTACATTTTTTACTGAACACAATATTTTGCTTATTTTAAATGATTTAAATTATTTGCAATTATTAAATCTGGTAAATTCAGAAATAAAATGATTTAACAATGTTTTGTCAGATTTTTAAATTAAATTTTATATTATAAGTATAATTTTGATAACATTTTTTTAAAAATTCAAATAATTTAAATGCATACCTTGTATGATATAATTTGGATGTATGATTATTGAAAATAAATTGATTTTCCAATGAATATAATTTATTAGAAAGTGATCATACCTAACTATAAGGTTAAATGTTATTTGGAATTGCAGAAAATCAAAGGTGTATGTTTCGAATGTCCGTCATGTGTCGGTCACATTCTTCCATATCAACTATGCAGTAATGGTAGCTGCGGCAGCATATTCGGACAAGGAAAAGCCTCCATGAGTTATTTGCAAAATGCCTCGTTCTGCCTTAACATTCTTTACGTCGGTCATCTGATACGGCATGAAGACCGAGTCAAACGACCAGCCACTGCAATCTGCTGGTCCCTTATTTACAGACCCAAACGCCCGATATCGGAGCGCGCCTAATGATCCACCTTGTAGTCATGGCGTCGTCGCTCGACCGGCGACTGCCGCTAATATGAACCAAGTGCCGAATGGTTATTGTTACTCAACCGATAATAATCAAACCGTTACCAGTGAGTGCGATAAGACTTATCATTGTCCTAAATCATCTGCAGTTGTCACTTTGACAAATAACATTGTTTCAATTCCTGCAGCTTTTGTGTCATCTACTACTGTGCCAGCTGGATGGAAACGAATTCACAGTAAAGGACTCATAATTTATATAAGGTAAATTTAACATTATTTTTTATTTTCAAAAACTGCTATTAATAATTGCA
This sequence comes from Chaitophorus viminalis, assembly GCA_025469195.1. Lineage (NCBI taxonomy): Eukaryota > Metazoa > Arthropoda > Insecta > Hemiptera > Aphididae > Chaitophorus > Chaitophorus viminalis. The sequence goes on from JAIPRK010000007.1 coordinate 572,044, forward strand.
TTGGTATGCCTAAATTAATTTCTATACCTAGTTGGTACTAAGTAATTAATTAATTTTTTGAATTTTATTAATATTTAGAGAATTATCTTTTAATGATTTAGTTTTAAAATTATTTAAATTAATATTATACCCAATACATATTTAATATGTAGATATTCTGTAGGATTTTCACTCAATATTCTTATCTGTTATATTTTCCTTTATAATTGTATATGTTAATTCTAATTTTATGATAATTTTTTAGTATTAAATTATTTAATACAATTTAAAAACTATTTAGATACCTAAATAAATAAATTTTTAAACAATTAACAAAAAAATTGAATAGTTTAAAAATAAAAAATATGATTTTATTGAAGAGTTGTTAATTATAAGGATATATTTATATAATTATTCTGAATTTAAAATTACAAGGGTAAACATATTTATTTAATGTAAAAAGTGTCAAAAAATGTTCTATTTTATTAAGGAAGCTTACAAATATTGAATAAGATAAAAGCTATTAGTATACTCAGGTTACATAAGGTTATTAATTAAAATAATATTATTTATTAAATTATTATATGGAATTTGTAATGGTTTCCTACATTTTATTAATATTTAGTAAGGTATGTTTTACTTAATTATTATAATTTTTAATTTTTCAAAACAATACTTGGAACATTAAGGCTTCAGCTACGATATTGCATTATTTTTAACCCTCTTTTAACCCCTGTTGATCTCTTAACAGGCTATTGGAAATATTTGCTTCTGCGGCGGTAAAAATCTGACCTATAATACTATTTTACACCACGGGGTGTCTTTGATTTACAACTCTAAGGGATGCGTTCTTTCTCCTGAAAACACGAGGTTTCAATACAAATCACCTGGCTTCCAGGCTTTAAAGACCTTTTTTGCCTAAAATTACACCCTAATATTGTAAATTATACTGGACATTACTCGTGTAGAAAAAAAATGTCCCTGACTTGTATAGAATCGTATAATACAGCATGACCGCAACCGGCTACCCATTTTACAACTCCGTTGTTAAATTTGTATGAATGCTGAGAGTTAGAGAACAGATGATCATAATATAGGTACGATTTTATAGTGACGTAATATATTTTTTCTTGGAACGCTGGTAGTTGATGCTTAAGAGTTTAGACTGATTTAAACCAGAGTAACAAATTATATAAATATACATTTCTTGTAACATGACGTTTATTAAATAATTTTGTTTAAAATACGGGTTATTATTATTCATATTAATAATTGTATTATAGTATTGTTAATTTGTAAAATATTCTTACTACTTCTGATTTTAATGTCGTACTAAAACTGATAAAATATACATTAATAGTGGAAATGAAAATATAATTATTAAATTAATTTTGTTGGTGTTATTCATAGCCCATTAGGTTATTAGCACACAAAACAAAGCAAGTATTATTTAATGTTTATATAACATTATTTTTCCTTAAATTAATATGACGTATAATTTGTATTATTTATTTATACATATTGTATAAAATCGTAATTTTTAAAGAAATATAACGTTGATGTACCATTACCAAAAAAACTTTTAATCTAACCTTCACCACCATCCATAAGATTTTGACCTCTATATACATTTTATATAATTACCAACAGCCGATTCTAATTCAATTATAATTAGACGACTAAAAAAGGAAGTTCGAAATTAATGTTCATGGTCACCATCAATGAAGGAAGTTGTCTGGTACACGGTACACCTGATGAACGAAAAAAAAATGTGTTTAAGAGTTATTTAAGGAAGAAAAAAATATTAAATTGAATGTAATCGCTTACGACTGGTTTATTTTTTAGTGATTTTTTAACTTTACGTAGTGATTAACCTTGTTGTAATAAACCAGTTTAGTTGGCCACTGAAAGGGTAAACATGCTTCTTAGGTGTCTATTCAAATCTTATTTAATCATATTAAAAGAATTTGTTAGAAATATCAGAGGAAATACCATTGAAGATTATCATGTATTCATAGTAGGTATAATAGATCAACGGTTTATTATTACATTAAAACAAGTTATAAGTTATAACATTATTATTTCATTTATTTTTTTTTATTTTATATTTTGTATTTTTAATCATATAATATTATAAATGATTATTAATTATGTATAGTTTATATGGCTTAGAATTCTCAACATAATAATTAATACTTAATTTTATTATGTTTGTTGTTTTATATTAATATTATTTTAATGATATAGTAAGTCCCTTTCTGTGATGAATCGTTTTTCGTGCTAATTTTGTAAATTGAACGATAACTTCTCCATCCGTGTCTTTCCTTCGTCAAATTATGTCATATAGGATCATGAGATAATGATAAGCATGTGAAATATCTAAGTGACACTACACACTATTTGATTGAAGAGTTCGAAATTTCGAATAGTATAATACATTCGATGTTTGATGAACATGTGTATCATATAATTTTCGAAGATAATAATAATTGCTAATTTAGTACTGTATCGGATAACTTTGAGATTCAAAGCTTGAATAAAAAAGATTTAGGAATTTATTACTATAAAGAAATTTGTTAAGGAGTTTTTCAGTTATAATCGTCTAAACGCTAGGGTATTATCATTCACTAAGTAGTTAGACTTTGTATATTGATAATTCTGTCTTGTTTATTTTGATATGTTTGATTCATTTTTGCTATGGTTTTTATATTTATTACGAATTTAGTCTTAACGGAAAGTTTATTTTATTTAAGATACTAAGTATAATTAATTAATTCATATATTTAGTTCAATAATGTCTCTAGGTATATTTGTTGTAAATGGCGATAGATATATTATATAGTAAATATATAAAATATATAATTATATTTCAAATTATATTAGGTAAGTAATTAAAGTTATTTTTTAGCATTTTAAACTTATGAAGAAGTATAACATTCAATCCCGAAGTAACCAATTATTAATTAAACTATTGGATTTTTGGTTAAATTTCTTCGCCTACAAATACAATAAATTGCCTTTTGGTTTAGAGATAATAACTTTGAATTCAACAGTTATTTCGATTTTGTTTCCATATAATAATTTGATACATAATTAATTCAAATTAAAGAAATAATATCAAAAAGAGTATAGAAAAAAAGCTTTAAAATAAAAGTTGATTCATTTTAAGTGGATAATTAAATCTGAGCACGTCCACCACCTCAGCTGGTGTTAGTTGCAACAAAAAGAACTATTCTCACGATTTGTCGTTCTTTTTATCGAGTTAAGGGCCACTGCCGCCAGGTAGCTCCTTCAGGGCTGTATTGATTACCGGCTAACCGAGTCAATTAACTGTCGGCTGTGCGGAAAGCGTCCATGAGTGACGTCACATTATATTAAATGCATTCCACCCACCCCAGGGACGCTTCGGCAGCTTTTAAACGATTTACTACCATTTCAGGGTTTCCCAAAATGGTTTCAAATTGTATATAGATACACCATACAGTTTGTTGTGATGAGCACCATGATTAGTTTCTGGCGTTTAATTTTTATTATAAAACAAAATTAGTTTAGTTAATTAAACTTTTCTTCCTAGTTATTGAAACCAATTATTTTTATCTCTACTAGACTAAAAAATACACGTTTGTGTACTAGTGTATTTTAGTGCTTGTAATTTATTGGAATGTAAGTTCAGTGAGACACGATAGGTGCCCATAAATCTTTGTACACATATAAAATTCACAGGTTAAAAACGGAAAAAGAATACTTAAGAGGGTGGGATTTGATGGATGGGTTGCTGCCGACTTACTTCTTAAACTGTGTTAATTTCGAATTCAGTAGTGCGCGGATTGTGTGACGGTTTAATTTGGTCGTGATACGGTTAATCGACCGTCTACAAAATTAGACCCCTTTAACTTTGAGACATAAAATATTTAATCTTACTTTGCTTACCTACTCTTAAAACATTTAACTGACAATTTTATTGGAGTAATTCATTATTCAGCATTAAAATAAGAGTGTATATACTTATAAATATTTATAGTTAAATAAACGCAACATAATGATTAATGAATTAAACGTAAGAGATAATTTTCATAGTTTTTACATTCTCAAATAATTAATTGTTATTGACGATTGATTTATCTATTTTATTGATGTATACTTAATACCTAAATTATTACATAATATTATTAAAATGTTTTAATTCTAATGATGTAAAATTCTAAAGGGACACTTTAGATGCGTCGTAAGTGTTATGGATTTTTTTTGTCTATTTAATCATACCGTTGTCAACGATGCGCGGAGTCAATAATGTTATTTAGATGTAGGTACTTTGATACGCAATTCAGTGGTGGCGCGCAGGGATTTACCGTCCATAAACTTCACTTATACCCTTAACAACAGGCGGTCGGTGGTTCCGCCCGGTGTGATCGCCGCCTCCGGGTCCGTCTTATTGATTTACCCCCTTGGAAGAACACACATACACAGTCGCGCGACCGTCATCCCCACACCCGGTGGCTCTGGTTTTCTTTTGGGTTATGTAATGTTACGACATTTGATCCAATAGAGAGGGCTTCTCATCCGCCCAGGAACCCCTTTACCACCCCCTGATGACTTTTACCCGGATAAACCCCGTGTATACCCGTCGTCGTCACCTAATGCGCTTTATTGATGTTTAGCCTTTTGAAGAGCTGTTTCCGGAGTAGTGTACACACGCACACACACTCGTAGACACAACTTTCACACAGTCACACACGTCATCTAAACGCCCTTCTCTTCACCGCCATATGACTCACAAATTAATTTCCGTTGAATCCAAACGACCGATCAATTTCATTTATTCGTATTTGTCTTATTTATGTTTTTTCCTTTAGTTTTTCTCATTCCTATGCGTGCGTTACTTCTACTATTCTATTAGTCGTGTCTTGCACAAATGGCAAGAACTAGTACAGTGTACACGTATTGATGCACTTTTGACAGATCCGCCGGCGGCGGCTGAGTATAGTGTGCACGAGAAAACAAAAACCGGTTATAGCGCGCGCTCGAATTGTGCAATTGCTCGGCGGCCAGTGCAATATTATTACCGTCGTCTGCCTTACGGTTCACGGTTTATTTTATTCTCTCCGATCACTGCTGCTACCGCCACTGATGTGAGAGGAGAAAAAGAAGAATGCACTTATAAACCGGTCCGCGTAATATATATATATATATATATAGCATATACATAGATATTAGAGGGGCGGGAAAAACGAGTGCAAGCTGTTTATAAAAACGAAATGCAACCAACGAATGTTTGCTTCGCGTTTCTATTATAAGCGTTCAAAATACTTTCTTCCTCGTGTTATTTAAAATAATATCAAAACTATTAAATAATTAGGTCTATTTAATAAATTATATATCGTATAATATATGACGTCCTTTAATTAATATAGTAATAAATATCATTTTTTATCTAGGATTTTTATCTTTCAAAATTTATTTATTTTCATTTGTATATCCTAAATCCTTATGTGTTATAATATTAGAATAAAGTAAATTGTATTATTAGTATACCTACAATAATACTAATTCAACAAAATTACCTACGCCTTTAAGCTAGGTATTAGTAACATTGTTTTATTATAGATTATACAATTGATTAAATTCGCGTTTCATGATACTTAATTATGTGTTTTATTTAATGAATTATGTACCATAAAATGTAGTCATATTATGTTAAGTATTTAAATATCTTTGTATTATTTTATAATATACGTAGGTACGTAAATATGAAATTAGTTAATAGGCTCAGCGACTTAAAGTAATTTAAAGTTTTGCTTACCATAAGAACAGAAATATCGATTTATTTTTAAAATTATATAAAAATTCAATTTTATGTATTGTTTGGTAATTGCAATATTAATTCAAACACCAATGATCGTTAAAATGTAACCTTTAGGTTACTTTTTTCTCATACCATTTATATCATGTACCTACATACTGTATCTCATATTCTTATCGTAAAAAATATATTAGTACATTTACAATGAAAAAAAAATACTAACGATCTAATAATTTACCACTCAAATTATTACTATAGTTAGAACGCTTCACAAGCCATACTTGGGGGGGCCAAGTATGAATTTGATTTATTAGCTGAATAAGGTTGTATCGCGTGACCCCGATAACTCGTGCATTGTAATATTTTTATCAACTCTACGCCATCGTAATTGTAATCGACCGAGTACGGGCAGAGTGAGGTCATGTAATGAACCGTGCGTGAGACTAGGGAAATAGAAAAATTCATGCACAATAATATAATGTTAGAAAATTTACTGATTTTAGGATATTTCATTGTTTGCCTATATTTTATTTGAATCAAATCTTTAATTTTTAAAACCTTTTCTCACATATTTATGTATGTTATAATGTCAATGGATAAAAGTACTCAATATTCTGTATTTTGTGATTTGTGTATACTTAATTCATTTCATGGAAGAAATAAATAGAATAAAAGCACAAAGTACTTTAAAAATTGGTGTTTTTTAAATTTTTCTTATACAAGAACCTAACCAGTGATAATTATTATTAAATATGTACAGAAATATTCATAATCTTAGATGGATATAATAAAGGTATTCAACATCAGTTTTTTTAGATTGGTGTTAGAAATTCGTGACATTTTTTTTTTAGTTGTTTAACGCATGTACATACTTTCACATAGCAAAATAATGAAATGTACTCTCATACTTACATATCGTTCATTGAACCTTTCACCGTGCGGTGGATTATGGTGCATTGTTAAGCTATGACTAGGCTTTTGGCCTAATTGCTTTATATACGATGTATTTTTTTACCCCGTTAAATTTGTGGCGGAGAAATCGTGGCATTGATCTAGTAGAAAATATTTTATGAAGTTTATTAAGCCTATTGTAATATATCTGAAATATAGGTAGTTACTTGTATTTGTTTTTAAATCTTAATAATTGTATATGTATTTCTTAAACCTTGGTAATTAGTTTTGAAGTCATGTGTTTTAAAAATATTAGAATAGCTCGTATATTATTTTGTTATGGGAAATATAGCACTATTCCAAATTTCACAAGACCACAACACAAAATAAAAATTGTAGGGTCTATGTTAATATTATAATTAATTATCCGTTTTTTCAAATTTGAAGAGGTAAATATGTCTTATTAATTTTTGATTAACGAAAAAATTACAATAGTAATTTATTAAAAGAATAAAACGTAAAATACTATTTTATATAAAATTATTATACAGAAATAGTATTGTATTATACCCTCTTTCAATTTGCTAAAAAGTGTTTAAACTATAATAATGTCTTATAAATTATGATAGTAACTAACCTGAGTGGCATAATTTTAATTTTGTAAATTAGAAATCTGCTATACTGTCTGTCAGTTAGAGGTATTTTCTTCTTAACAAAATTAAATATAATTTATGCGTGCATATTTATAAGTTATGCTTATATATCTGTATAATTTGAATAAAAATAAATATTTTAGCAAATTTTCTCTTGTACTTATGAACTTTGTCTGAAATTACTTTAATGATAATATATGTTTAACTCGTGTTTTGTTCCATATTCTTATATTTATCTAGTCTTTAGCCAAGTTTAAATATCATTAGATATTATTTACACCTAACAAACTTGAAAACCTAAACATTTTTATCCGCCCACTAACCGCTAAATAACAAAATCATTTAGCAAGTCGTGACGTTCGTCAGTTTTACGACTGTCACAGTCGTGACAGCCACATTCCTATTTTAATTGGTTGAAACGGCTAGTATCACGACCATTGTTCATCAATTTTTTTAAGGTTAAAACCGACTCAACTCGTCGAATATCTTAATTTGTATGGTTACGATTGACTTTTTTCCTCATTGTAAACTATTTAAACTTTTTTCTATATGTGATAACTTCTATAAGTTATAGCTATTAAAACTCAGATATATACGTTTTATTATATTTAAATACTTCAATATTTGTAAAAATAATTTTGATAACACAATAATATTGAATTTTAATGCACTTAAATGGATTTTTTTTTTTATCAAAATAACTAATCTAATAAAAAATAACCTGGAACTCGCTCTTGCTGTACAGTAGAGATGAAGTGGATCTAGGTATACCTATATATTATTGATATAATTTCAATTGTGTATAAATAGGTCAAAAAAGTCTGAATACTTCGATATTTTATCCGTCTAGATAACGCCTAGAGTTTAAGGGAAATAAAAAATTTATTTCGTCAAAAAGTGGTTTTGCGTAAAAATGCCAGTTATCCGTTCCTTGTTTGGGGTTTAAAACTTAATATTTTTAATTTTGATCTCCCAAGGTACCAAAAGTCTAACTATATAAAGTGTAGCAATTCGTCCTTAAAAACTATTAAAATTATCAAATAGAATGTATCATTGGATATGATCATGAGAACGGTCGATCAGACACGATTTTGACCTTTTTCGTACAATTTGTTTTTTATTCTTGTACAGTTGTACCTGGTCAACATAAATAAACTATCAACATATTATTACACAATATTATAGTTAGTTTTAAAAATTATAATCGTTGATGATTATTTTTATAATAATAACTAAATTCAAATTAATATAAATCTATTTACTAAAAAATATTAAATGATTACTCTTAGAAATTATTAGCAACACCTTGATAACAAATTAAAATAAACTTTATAATCATTTTGTCATAATCATTACGTGTTAAAAACAGTAGTGTTATCTGCATAACCTTTTAAAATAGTGTTAATATATATTATCATATATACCATTATATTATATATAGGTATAAATAATTTATACTTATAAATAGTAATATCTAAAATGTAATTTTCGAATTTGTCCACGTGTATGAAATACCTGGTAAAAGATTTTTTATTTATAGATTAACAAATCAAAGAGTCAGTCGAGTTTTATTTTTTGTAATATTAGTGTTCATTAAGTAAATTAATGAGTTTTGTGTTACATTTTAGTGAATTGATTTTGTTTTTTAAGGCTTTTTACTTGTCAATTAAATTCTGTATTTAGCCAATGAGATAATTTTATAGGTAGTTGAAACTTATCGATATTCTAATTATTTACATATTTTTAATTACAAACTAGATATTATATATTTTTAAATAAAACTTGTATAATAAATTTACATTCAATTTAAAATGTTTGATTCAGTTTTGTTTATTCTTTCGAAAGAATTACGTAGGATTCATCAAACTCTAATGCTAAAGTGCTAAAAAAACAGTATGAATTTATTCTGGAAACAAAGTGTTGACTAATTAATTTTATTTGCGTTTTCCCTATCATTTAATGTTGTTGATAAAAGGAAATGTTTTAAAATTTAAACTGAAACCCTTACATTTTATTTTGATTCTTCCCGCTAATAGTATATCATTTAAAAATTCTAATTTTAACCCCCTTTTCTATAGGTACATTGTAACACGAACTAAGTACTAAGAAGGTACTTTAAATGTATAGAAATTTTCTTTTTTTATATCATAATATGTTTCTTTATAACCCTGATTATAGACTTAAAATATAAGATAACATCTCGAAATGTATATGTATTTAGTATTTACTATTTATATGTGTAAATAATTTGTTGTAAAACTTTTTACCATTATAATAATTTGTATACATCTTATTCGACTTCTTGGTCATGTAATAAAATCATTGATAAACACTTCATGAGCGGTTTCATCAAATGTTAATGTAGGAAGAAATTTAGTCTGAAATAATGATGCAATAATATTTCAAGAACCAGTTTATTAAGCAATAACAACCGTATCAGTATGATACCTCCCAGGTTTTGTGTTGATCAAACTAGAAAATAAATCTTATTGTGTACAAGGTTACTCAATTTGCATACGGTCAGTAGGCGTATTGAAAAACGCTACTAATTTTGAATTTTAACACCGAGCTTCAGCACAAATAGCTTGTTATTATTTTTGGGGCGCGGTTTTTCTTTCGTCATCTTCATGTTCCATTGTCTGTATAATCATTTGTACTATAATTCTAAAAAAAACCGGTCACTCCTTCGAAAATTCTCAACATTACAACATTATTGCCACCACATTGTATTCATATGTCCCTAAAGCATAGTTTTGACCCACTTATGTAAATTAAAAAAGAGTTACTCGGAAAAAGAAACAAAACAATTAATTTAAGTTTAAATATAGGTAGGTTATTTATATTTAAATTTTAAACGATCCAGTAAAAATTCGTATGTCAGATTTTGCTGTGACATAGATACTTTATCAAATCCTATCTAATGCTCACTTACGTATTAATCATGTGCATGTTTAATAAATAGTAGTATATCTATTTGCAAACGCTAAATCATTCTTCATGAATCAATAAAACATTTTATACAATTTAAAATGTGATCAAATATTTAAATTATTCAGTAATATTTATTTTAAAAATAATGAGTACATTATAAGGTCCATTTATAAGAGGTTATTATTAGAGTATAATGAGAGGTTAAAACATAAAAAATTAAATAGTAAATAAATATAGATAAAAAAAAACATGAGTAGTAATAAAATTAACAAAACGTTAAACATAATGTTTATAAACATTCGTTTATTAAGTGTTAGTAATTAAACTTTACACTTTATACATTCAAATTTAGTTAAATATAATACTTTCATTACCTACAAGAATTTTTAAATTCAAGGACTTAATATTTGTTATTTTTTTATTTAATTCCCCTTGTATTTAATAGTTTTAACGATCATTCAAATAGTAATATTCGTATATACAAATTGCCTTGTGGTCATAATAACTGGTTTTCAAAAACCAGCCGTCAGGATTTATTGAAAATATTCAATTTTACTAATATTATATGACATGAACCAATATCAAAAATAATGTAATGACTTGAATTAAATTGCATTTCAAACATTAAAACAAATATTTACTATTAAATTAATTTGTGTATTTATATTTATTTTATTTTTAAATTCAATAGGTATGTTTATTATATGAATAAATATTATTCCCGAAATAATAAATACACTTAGTGTCTAACTATGGATTATAAAATAAGTACAACTATTTTACTTGAAACCCGAATGTTTAATGTAATAGAAATGTGAAATACTTCATTCTTATTGTTATTTTTTATTTTCCATGTAATTAATATCATTAAAAACATTTTTTTTTTTTAAGAAACATAAAGTATATTTTTATTTTATAGAAGGGAGCTGGTTATTTGAACCGTGACACTCGAGGGTGAGCACTATGCGTGTTTCCTTCTGGTTAAAAAAACCTTCGCATCACCCTTGACCCTTACAGACAATTTTCAAATACCTAATTTTCAATAATTGGATAAATTAGTTATAAAAGGAATAATTCGTATATTTTTATTATAAAACGTTTCGACGAATTAATGATGATTACCAATCGAATTTTAAATTATTTATTTGTCAGTCAAATAGTGTTCATTTCTAAATTCCTTAGAAGTATTTGAAATTTAATTTTTTCAGTCTATTTCATACATATATTTACATCTATAAAAAAATAAATAGAATATTGAGTGTAAAATTGTCAAGTATATTTTTATGAACGTGGTTGAAAAATATTTCAAGCTTATTTTTGTTCAATATCATTTTAAAACGATTATTGTATAGTTGTTGAAATTTGAAATCTTTTGCTGGGATCCATTGACTTTTATTTATTGACTTTTATCCATTAATTTTTACTAGATATTTAAATTTTTATATTCTCACTGTATCGTATTAAAATTATAATATATTATATTATTAAAATGTATGTTATATGTTATTTGTTACAGTCCCAGCAACGCAGTTCTAAATTCGTTGGATCAAGTTAAAATATATCTGCAAACTCAGGGTACATGCAAATGTGGACTTGAATGTCCTTTTCAGTGTGAACACGTTTTCAATTTTGACGCAAAGGTAATGAAATATAGTATATACATAATATATATTTACATAAAAATGGCCAATCTTTTTGAATAGTTTAGAATTGTGTTTTTGATGTTTAAAATCGCTTACCAATAATTTTTTTCAAAACTTATATTGATGATGATGGTTGAGATACGCTTTCAATGAAATTAGAAATAATACATTACGATTTTCCTAAACTTTATTTTCGTCGGAGTGGGATTAATCATTTTTGAATCAAGTTCATAGGCGAAACTAGACACTTTTATTTGGTCAGGCCGAATGAAAAATATAATAAATATTTCTATTAAAATTATATTAAAAGTATTAAACGACTTTCATTTATTAAGTTATATTTTAATATTAAAGAATTTCGATTATGGACGAAATAATAAGTGTTATATTATTATTATTATTATTTTTTTTTTTTTTGGGGGGGGCATAAATTATATGCCCGGGCGCGCTACATTTTTAAATACGGGTCTGAGTATTATATAAAACGTACAAATGTATACGTTTATATGTGTAAATATATTATTTATAATGCCTAAATAATTATTAAAATATATAATATAGGGTGGGGCACTGAAACGGCCGATTTTCAAAGATAGATTTTCTCAGTTTTATTTAAGATAAAAATTCTCACTAAATATTATTAGTTCAAATAAAATATGCCATTTAGACAATTTAGTAAACATGGAACAGTAGAGTGGTGAACAACGTGCTTCTGCGATAAAAGTTCAGCATTAAAAAAGATGCCTTTACGAAAAAAAGCCATTCGCACACCTGAAAACATTGCTGCTCTCACCGTGTATCCGTGTAGTGGAAAATATACGAAGTAGGCTAGAAGAGGGTTTGAGAATAAATGCCCATCATCTTGAGGACATAATTTTTAAAAAATAAATGGCATGTTATATACTTCATTATAATAAATAATAGTTAATTTTTATTTGGTTTTTATTTTTGAAAATCGACCGTTTCAGTGCCCCACCCTATATATACATATTTTTAGTCAGTATTAGGTCATGCCATGGCCTGATTGACCTGACCCGTAGTTTCGCTTATGATCAAGTTACAAATATTTTAGTACCTATAACCATTGATTATAAATACATATTTAAAATAATTTTTGACAATTGGTATTCCCGTTATTTTTTTTTTTAATGCTCACCCTTTTTATACCAGTTTATTTTAAGCAGTGTTAAGAGACCTGAAGGCAGATGTTACTTTCAGTGTTAGTCTCTCTTTCTCATCTTTTCAACAGCTGCTATTCCGGGTTTGTAACTGTTTATAAAAAAATTCGGTGTTCTTATTGAAAAACAAACCAGTGATACCTAAACCTAAAATATTAAATTATAAATGTATTGGTTTTTACCAGTTTTATTAATCGATAATGGTATTTAAGTATATTTACACACTAAGATTTTCATTTAATTCCGACTTTATATATTAATTATTCTTTCACTTTTTTTATCGAAAAAAATGACGTCATCAGTTGGACAAGTTTTCCCCTTCCGAATATATTTTTTCACCCTTCTTTAATATGTCATAACTCTCAAGTAAATATTCAATTCAATCTCTAGGGCTAAAAAGAAGGTAAAAGAAGGAGGAACTTAAAACGTTGTCCAACTTATTTTTTAAAACCATTTATATATATTAAAATATTTAACTGTTGGTTCTTATTTATATAACTAAAAATATTGTTTGTTCAATATCTTTTAACACGTTTAATTCTTCAGTTTTATACTTATTTCTTTAATTATTATTAAATTATAGGTGTACCTTTATGGCATATCGATAGGTAGTAGTATATTTAAAAATTAAAATTAATCTTTATATTGTTAGCTTATTGTAAATACTTTTATTTATTTCTGAAATACATTGTTAACATTTGTTAACAATTGTTAATATTTCAATTATTTAAGTACTATTTAAAAAGCTAAACTACCAAAGGTATTTTAGTTCGCATAATAATCGAGCTTTTTATTGTTGGTTGGTGTTGAGTAAAAGATAGTACAGCCGGTGCAGTATTGATGCTTTCAATGCATATTTACAGTACTTTTTCAGTGCATTTACAATAAAATATCAAACCCTTTTATACTGTACAATTCTATTATATTAACCAAATGCGTTAAACAGTCTATTGTTATCTCTTCACCATTCACCGTGAAACCAAGGAAACTTGTATCAATCCTTGTTTTGACTGGGGTAACCATTATTGACATTATAAATGACAACCGGTACTATGATAAGACCCACATTGAATTTAGCGTTTATCGAATTTGAATTTACTGAACAAATAATTTTTTGTACTAATTGAGGCTTACAAATGCTATGTAAATTTTAATGATTTGAATATGTGATTTATCATTGTTAATCGCATATAATAAATATCATTGATTTGTTAAAAAATATATTTTATGCATTTTCGGTAATTTAAGCAACAAATTATTTCATTAATTATTTTTTTAAACTTGAATATTTGAAAATATTATACTTGAAATCGATTTTATTGCGATTATTTCGAAATTGCTATTCCGGATTCAATGATCTAACTATATTATAATGTTTTTAACATCCGATGCAGTGGCATACCATGAATCTAGTAAATTTAAAAGTTTTCCCGTGAAAAAAAACGGATAGAAAATGGTACTAACTTGTGTTTAAAGTTAATGTTATAAATTTATAGTCAGGGCTGGGCAGTATCAAGGATACTAGTATTTAAAACGTGTATCTGAGATACAATTGTATCTTGTATCGAGATACATTATTTTAATGTATTTTATATCGTGTATTTAACTACTTTATTGACTTGTATCTAGTATCTTTTTACGATTAAAGATTCTATAGATACATTCAAAAAGTATGTCATAATAATTATTAATTACTTAGATTAAAATAACTAGTGTCTATAATACGCGATATTATTACTTATAATACATAAGTGATAATATATCATAATTTGTAGGCGTTCATTCAATAAATATACAACGTACACAAAAATGTATTTGTGATGTTGGCTCCCAGAAACAATAAGTGATCGAGAAAAAAAAAATTCAAAATGTATGTATTAGTGAAATAAACAGTAGTGTAAAACAACATTTTTCGGAAATTGAATCTCATTCAAGTGAAGAATTAGAAGAGTCTTTTATTATTTTATTTTCTGAGGCAGACCAGTCAAGTAACGAACTTGAATTAATAAGTTTTTTAAATGATAAAAATAAATCACTTAGTTGCTTAAATAAGTTATAGTAACAGTCGAAAAATAATTCTAAAATATTGACTTTTGATGTATTTAAAAGTATTATCTTAAGTATTGCGAATGTCTATTCAAGCTACTTATTATGTTAATGAAAGAACATGTTTGTATTAAGTTCACATTATTATCATACTTCATATGTAATAGTTTATAGTTTTATGGTCATTAAATTAGTAAGGGTATTATAGGTTTACTGTATAGAAATTAACTTACTTATTAATTTATAAAACGCTTATTTGGCTCTAATTTGTATTATTTATGAAAAATTCATTGCATATTATGTACACATGATTTTATATATGATTATAATATAATATATGCCTTTGCATACATATCAACGCGTCATGTGGCAGCAGTTAGGTGGCAGGTGTCAGCTATAACCAGCTGCTGGATCCTAATTTAAACGGCATAATCATGAACACAGACAATAGGCTTATTTTTATTTTTACTTGGAATAATTATTTTTTTATTTTGTAGTTATGTATGTTTTACTTTTAGAAGTAGAAAATTCTTGTAATTTTATTTTCGTGATTGAAGAGCTTAACTTTTTAGTTGGGATAATTTTTTGCGTGATAAATTTATTATTCGTATGTTTCAAAATATGTATGAAAAAGTTTAAACTGTTTTCAGATTGAATAATTTTTGATTTTACGTGATAAATAAATTGTTAATTTCAGTTAAGTTTATATCGTGTCTATAATAGTATTTGTACTATTGGTTTCCTAATTTGTTCTTACCGATTGTTCAAATAATTGATTTCAATATACCAATCAATAAATATATTACAATTATTTTAAGTTTTTTAATTTTGCTGAAATTCGTAAAATTATACAAATTTAGGTATATTAATTTATAGACCAATTAATTAATTACTATTTATTTATGTACTACACCAAGGGTGCCTATACTATTTTTTTTAAATGTACTTCCAAATCAAGTGGATTTTATTTCAGCATATATTATTATTCTTTTCTTGTAGTGTAACTGTGAAAATATCTGTTTGACATATTCACCAAAAAGTGCCCATATTATGCATTGATTAATTAAATATTTACCCAAGTTTTGTTATAATTTCATATTTTTGATTCGCGTGTAACGGTGTATACTATATATCACTTGTATACGTATAATGTACATACTAGCTTATACATACGTAATATATAAATTATATTAAACCACATTATATTTTCGTATCTACTGATTATAATTTTAATGAATAAAACCTAATTAAACCCTAACATTTGTATATTTTATTGTTTTTATTTCTTAACATTCGAATGTAAATCGATAGTTTAAAATTGGCTATCCCGACAATTTAACTAAACTGACATTCGAATTAATGTTTTATATCTTCTATACTATAGGTTTTAATTGAAAATATTTTTTGTTAGCAATTATTGATATAGAGAAACTCAAGGCCAATGTATGTGTGTGTGTGTGTGTGTGTGTGTGTGTGTGCGAGAGAGAGAGAGAGGTTTGAATATATACATGTTATGTATTACATCGTGAATGCAAAGCTAAATAAAAATATTAAGTTATAAATTATAAACTAATGACAACATAATAGAAATAAATGAATATCCTTGCTTGTCATTTGTCAATCATAATGTAAATAATTAAAGTCGTGTGGCTGTTAGTCAACAAAGTAAATCTTAAAGATTATTGTATTATTGAGATACGAGGTAGCGTAAGCCAAGTTCAAACCACCTGAAACTGGCGCTGCAAAATCCGTGTGTTATATTACACGAACCATTTGGAGTCACTTTTGACTCCTTAATAACTCAAAATATATTTAACATAAAACACATGAAATTTTATTTATTTATTAAAACTCCTTAGATTAACTAGAACCTCAAATTTTATAAGTACAGTTTAAATGGTTATTAAGATATTAACGTTTAAAAATCGGCTTTTTTATCACTGAATAATTAGAATAACAGTTCAAAAACCTAACCCATTTTCAAATGATATAGAAAGATGAAATTTGGCGTGCAACTGGGTAATAAAGTCTATACAAAGAAAAAAAGAAAAGAAAAACCAGTGAATTTTTACAATTTGAAATATTTTTCAAACCATGAATTTTTATTAATGCAAGGGGCGCCCTCGGAAAATTATCTTAATGGATGCATTATTAATTTTACATTATGTATTATGTTTTGTTAATTTGTCATAGGTAAAATATATATTGTCTGTATGTATGTATGTATGTATATATATATATATATATATATATATATATATATACGGCTAAGAAAAATATAAATGTGAAAATGGAAGCCAAGTTTAGTATTATGAATATGTGTGACAAAATAATTGAGATCTAAATAAGTGCCAAGTTCTTTAGATATTCCTGAAATTTATTTATAAGAACATACAACATTTTAAAATATATCAAAAACTCAATCTTTTGTTTCTGTTGCTACAATGTTTGCTGTTTAAAAAATAAAAATATATCTTCTTAAATTTGAACAATCGAATTATTTATACAAATCGGATAACTTAGAATAAATTGAAGCTCAAGATTTAACTTTACTGGTTTGACGTTTTTAATAGCACACCAAATTGTTAAATTTGTTAGCCAAGTATAATATGATAATGTTTATGTAAAAAAAACCATGTTAAATAAATCAGTTAAGTTACACAACTGCTATTTTATGATACTCAAATATCAAATACTATAAATTGAATAGCATTTAAAATTTATTTTGTAGAATATTATGATATTGATATAGTAGAAAAATTTTTAATTGCAACTTGATAGTTAATGTTAATATACATTTAAATAATGATCATCCATAGTGTCCACCCACAAATATATGCATTATAATATCTTATTTATACTATCCATAATATCCATTTATACTGTAGATTTAGAAAGTTTGGAAACGTTCATAGTATTTAAATTTAGAACATATTCAGACTTTCTAGAAACCTTGTTTAGAAATGTGTATTAATATCTGTTAGTCATTACTCGTTATGAATTTTATCTTTTCCTTTTCGTCACACCTATTATATATAACGTATAAATTTGTACTTTATTACCTATTTCTAATTTAAAAATAATTTATTATTTATATTAGGCAGGTATTTAGTTAATTTAAACTATAATTTGTAAATTATTATTGTAGTATTTATTTGTTTTCATGAACAATAATAATTGTAATATAATTATATCGGCAGTTGTAGATATACGCACTAACGGACTTAAAAAAATACTCTAAATGTATTATGTTTATAGTGTAGGTTAATCCCTCAGAAGTCTTGAGTTGATCAAGATGTTATTCAAAATCTTGATTATCAACAAAATAAAATATATGACTTATTACTTAAATGTATTTAGTATGTAAATTACCCAGAATTATAAATATATTAAATAAAATCAGAAAAAACTATTATTTTTAAACGATTTTTTTTCAACTTGGATATGATGGATAGAAATTATGAAAAACTTGCACTCAAAAAAAAAAGCAAATACATAAAATGTAGTCATCATGTACGTAGACGTCAAGCAAACCGGTTTAGATCGAAGCTCTAGAAAAAACCGGTTGTCAGAAAAATTGTATTATTAAGGCTTTTTTATGGAATAATTCACAAAGCAATCAAAAATGATTCAAAGCTCAGTGTGTAACAACTATTAGAATAGTGATGATGTAGACATCCATATTCCCTAATCCATATATGTATAGATAATTGTGTTTAAAATAAATATTATTAGGCAATTATATATTGTAATACATCAATCATTTTTTTCATTTTGAATAAGTGAATATGGAATATGAATAATAATAATAATTATTTTAATGATACGGGGAATTATTGTTCGCATTGTTATTATAATACCTTAACATATATTGCAATTTAGAACACCAGAAAATACCTAATTATTTATAAAATGATTACGTTTTTATCCTAAACGTTTGATTTCAGTCCACTATAAATTTTAGCTATAAATGTACAATTAATAATTACTTGTAACCATAATAAAAAATTATCACACGGCTATGGAAGGAAATAAATCAAGATATACTTCGTCCATCTTAACTTTAACCTTTAAGGTTAAGATGTTGTTAATAAATGTTATTCTTAGAGTGGAAATGTGGGATGTTATATGATCCACAATTAATAGTGAAAATGTTAATCCCCTGTAAGCAAGTAACTGTTGACTTTAATCTTTTAACCTCCTTAAATATTTATCAAACATAAAATCATGTGTAATAACTAATAATCATTCGTTGACTATTTAATAATTAACTTAAAAACAAATAGAGTTTATTTTATGTACATAGTGGTCAAGTACCATGAAGGTCGAGGTTTTTATTTTGAATATTAAGCTTCAGCGGAAACGAATTTTTTAAAATAATCGAATTACCAAGATGTCTGTGACTGGCAGACCGAAACTATTCAGTTCTTACTCTTTTCCCTACATTGTGTAGATGTTTGTTGAGTGGTAATTATTGTCGAATGTTGTTAACTCATTTTGGATACATTATGTAAAGTCTTAGGGTCTAATATTTTTTGGATAGCATCCAAAATACTTTAAAGTCTAAATGATAAAAATATACACCGTATCAACATGCTATTAATAATTTGCAAACGAGCGCCAGAAAAACATTTTGATGTATTTTTGTGCAATAATCAATTGACATTATATGAATCATTAAATACTATTACTATTCCTAAAAATTAATAATCTAAAATATAATTCTAGATTAGCCTAACATAAATGTTTACGAACAATAACAAATACAATCTCAATTTCACATAATATTCATATATATATATATATATATATATATATTTTTTTTTTCTAAAGAGTAAGGCTTCAACAGCGATGGTTATTAGAATGACAATGTTTTACATATATGTTTCTTAAAATTGGGTACCTATTTATGGGGTAATTATTTCTTTACATATGTTATTTACAGAATTTACAATTTTTTTATAATAATTTTATATTATGTTTATATGGAAACGGAAAGTTATATTAGCTATTTATAGTTATTTTTATTTTAAAACAGTAAAATTGGTTTGTCTATTATTTATTTCACGAAGAGTCAAACATCTTCATTCTATTAATAATTTTATACATTGATTTTAACGTAAATCATTTTATATTACAAAAGTATTAAATCTATTTAAATTTCTACAACAATATTTTTTTTTTTTGATTTTCATCAAATACATTTTGTATTTTGATAAAGAAATGTAGAATATTACCCATGAAATATTTTACGATTCTCACGATCTTAACATTTGTTTATATTCACATGCACAAAATGATTTATTTGATATTTAACCTTGATTTTTTTTTTCATAAGCGAAGTGTCATAATAATTATTATTAAGGCGTAGCCATTAACCATTTATAAATCTTGTCCTTGACGAGTCTATTATCCTCCAAAAATTACCCAAGGTGACACTCCCACGTATTTGTAATAGCATTAAATACTCATGAAAATCTTTTATTAAATTATGTTTATAAATCAAGTGTTGAGTTTATATATGTAATTTATTTATTTAAACTTTTTACATTATAGGTAATGACTAAACCTACGTCCAGCCTTAACACTATGACCAACCTTTGCAATCATAAGAGGAAAATTATGATTAACAATTCTGAAAATAGATTTAGCAAATATTCATTTGAAATGGCTGAAAATCGAAAAAAAAGAAAACTTTTTGGGGCTCAACAACAATATTCATTTCCTCCTTATGAAGGTGAAAAAGCTGGAAAAGAAAACTTTTCTCAAGTTTCTAATTCTCATCAAGTAAGATTAACAATATTTTTATCTATATTGTTTACTTTTAATATTTTGATTATTTTATTACGAGTTAATGCTTAACATTTATTTTATAGATGCAGTGGTCAGATCAGTCTGCTGTTCCTAGTCAAATGAGGTTTTCTTCTCAAGGAACACCTGCAATGTTAAGTTCTCAATCTTCACAGTCGACGATGAATTCCCAAGGACCACAAATAATGTCACAAAATATACAGCATGATATATCAAATTCTCGAACCCCATCAATACTAAACCAAAGTTCATCTGTGATGTCTAACCCTCAAGGACCAGTTATGCCTAATTCCCAAAATACAACGATGTCAAATCTTCAAGGACCTGCGATGTCAAATTCTCAAGGAATTGTAATGTCTAATTCTCAAGGACCAATGATACCAAATACTCAACCCCCAATAATTGGTTTGGGAAATCCAAGAGTTCCTCAATATCCAAATCATTCATACCAGCATGACTTAGGATATGAACAGTCATATCGTAATGGTTATAGGTATAACTCCCCTCAATGTAGATCTCATGAAACAACTATGTTACAACCAGATTCTTCTTGTGAACCACATCATCAACAGTATCAAAATGATATGTTATCACAAGAATATTATCAAAAAAATGTACATAGCGTGTACCAACAAGAGCAGATGCAATATAACAATTATGATAGTCAAAGGACTCAGGGAAGTTGTCGTTTTAATTGTTCTAGTCATTGTGGACACTATTGTAACTTGAGTGAACAAAGTCCTACTTATAGTAACCAAAGTTGCTCTTATCAACAGCAACCACAATCTCAGTCTCTACGGCAAAACGAATCTACAAATCATGAATATTATCCAGAAATGTACCAAGAACAAAATAATTATTCTGAATCCTATGAAGATAATAGAAACAATACAAGGCAGGAATATCCACCACAATATGAATATGAATCACAATCTCAATCACAATGCCATCATATGGATTGTAATTTTAAAAACGTTTCTACTTCAGTTAATAACCAGAGCCCTGTAGACATTGCACAGATAAGACCACAAGCCCCTCAAATGAAACCAGTACAACATCAAATAAATACACAAAATGTACAACAAGCAGTTACAAAGCCATCAAGACCTCAACACAAATCAACACCACCCTGGCAGCTTAATAAAATGCAATCATTACATCAACAAGTGTCACAACAACAAATTCCAGAACAGCAAATTCAACAACAACAAATTTCACAACAACAAATACCACAACAACAAACGCCACTACAACAGCAAATACCACAACAACAAATACAACAACAAAAAATACATCAACATCAAATACAACAACAACAAATGCAATCACAACAAATGCAATCACAACAACCTTCACAACAGATATCTCAGCAACATTTATCGCAACAGGCAAGTCCTAAACAAATAATTGAGGATCGAGTTCCTCCCATACATCATCATGTTCCTCAAGTTCCCAGAGTAGAAGAAAAAACTCGTAAGCCACTTCATAAACAGTCCCTTAAATCTGTCAACTATGGTAGAAAATCTAAGTCTCCTCCTGAAGAAGATAATTATCCATCATTTTTAGATGATCCAAGTGGTTACTTAGCACAACAAACAGCATTATTAAATAATACTATAAGTACTAATTCATTTTCACCATTATCTCCTCCTTCACGATCACAAAAACAAGAAAAACCTAGGTACACAACCAATGTTACAACCATGGCCAGTGGTCGAACAGCTAGTTCAAATACAGTTACTTCAGTACTGGCAGGTCGGACGAATACAACCGTGGTAACAGTAAATACATCAGAAGATCAAGTATTACCGCCTAGTCAACAACAACCTGTTACTTCTAAAACACCTTTAGAAATGGTACAAAGTGTTGTAAGTAGTATACAAGTACCTACTTCTTCAGAAAAATCAAATATTCAACCCAGTCATATATTACTAACTAGTAATGGGCAACTAATAATGGCATCAGCTAAAATACAAACGCCTAGTACTTCTCAAGTTCTTTCTACAGTGCAGCAACAAGTACAACCAACCGTTCTAGTAAATACTCTACAGGGAACTCAAGGTACTTTACTACTACAACCTGGAAATGTTATGACTGTTGATCAATTACAGGTACCTCAACTTGCAGTTGCTACTGGGAATATAGATAATAGTGGTGCATTTTCACCTAGGGGTTCTAATTTATTATCTCCGCCAGATTCCAAACGTAAAACTAATAGTTCTAAAAAGCGAAAATCACCTCAAATATCTCCTAATCAGAATAATTCAAGTGTATTATTACAGTCTCAACAACAAAACTTTAATCAGCCTGTTGTTCAAACATTAATATTACCTAATAAAACCACCCAATATGCCAACCAACAACTTATAACAAATATGATACAACCTGTAAGTCTTGTTCATAACCTGCCAGCTATACAACAATTTATTGTACCAGCAAATTTAGGTGGTGTTGTTATGGCTGAAAATACTATACTTCAAGATGCAGTGCAATTAAATGTTATATCACCGTTTTCTAATACGGGTCAAAATATTTTACCGACTGGAATGGTTTTAAGGACTTCTCAATCTCAACAAAGACCTCAACAAAATAATCAGTTTATTGTAAATAGTGTTGGTCAATTGAGTCCTATTTTAACCAACTTAAGCCCTAATCAACCACAGAATCAAAATAGGAATCAGCAACAAAATGACTATATACACGTAGTACCATGTTCTATTCAACAAAATCAAGACAATACTACTGTAGTTCAACAAAACACAACTATTGTTCAGCAGCAAATGACTATGGTATCTGGACAAGGCAATGAGCAAGGGAATTTAATCATAAATGAGAAACAAGGACAAAATTATATTATTTCTGATAATAAACAGCAAGGATATATTTTAAGTCCTAAAGACAAACAACAGTCAGGTGGTACACATTTTATTTTAAACAATATGAATTCGGAAAAGCAAACCCAAAGCTTTATAATTACTAGTCCTACTTCAGGTGATAAGCAACTTTGTGGTAACTTTATACTTGAAAAAACCAACTCATCAGGAAATTTCATTATTACTACAACAAATTCGGATAAAAATTCTAAATTTGCTAAACATTCAGTATCTACCCAAACTGCTGCTGGGCAACAAGTATTACAAATTTCATCTACTCCTACTCTTATTGTTGCTACAAATCGTAATGCTTATGTGGGCAGTCCACCTGATACAACAACATTAAGTCCTGTAAGTGGACAAAGTCCTTCAGCTAAACCAGAAATGCCTTCAAGTTCAGTAACAGCAGATTTAGATGCTGCACTATCACCATCATCAACATTATCTGATATACAAAATCGGCAGCCAATGGTACATTGTATTTCGAGTAGTAATGTAGTAGACTGGTCTGATAATTCAGCTGATGAACGAAAGACCGTATCTAGTGCCTCTGACTCGCCTAACATGTACTCCTCCATTGAACATTCTTTCACTAGATGTAAGTTGTTTGAAGTCTAATATGTATATGATTTCTAATTTTGAAATTTGTTTTAGGATATAATACCATGAGCAAGTATTTAATGTACACCAATGATGACTGATGATGCACATGTTGGCTATCTAAACAAGTTCCTATTAAAAAAATATATATTAATATTGTGTTGCTTTTATGAAATAATACAATACATATTATTTTGAAAACTGTATATTTCCTAATTAAGTTTAGGCTATTAGTTATTATATTTTACAATGTAATAGTTCCTCTGGTTGTTGGAGAGACATTCTATACAAATAGTATTTTGTATATGTTGATAATTTTGTTTTTAAATTAACAATCCTCAAACCGAAGTTCTTTATACTGTTAATATACTATTTTCTGTTCAATTTTTAAATTTTATGAAAATAGTTAAAATTTAAACAAATCTAATGTTTTAATTATGATTTGTCCTTGCATTTTCTGTATAATGAATTATTTTTAGATAAAATCATAAATATTTTCTTTTATAGTTTTTTTCCTTGCTGTCAACATTAAAGAATTTTAAATCTGTATCATTTCCTTACTGTTTGAAACATTGTCTTTCACTGTTAAAAAAAATCTTTTCTTAAAGAACTTTGGTTGTGAACGGTTTGGTAAATTTTATTTTGTAGGATTTTATAACATTCTATTTCAGTACTTAAAATAATATAATATTTATAGACTATTTTTTTATTGCTGAAATAAATATTATATATTTTAATTATTTTAATTAAACAATTATAACAATTATTATTTTAAAAAAACTCCAAACTTTCGATTCATCACATATTATTGTTTTTGTCGTCTAGTGAGTGTTATTAAATAATAAATATGTTTACCAACAATTCTATTAGGTTCTGACCATAAACCCTAGATAGTTTTCTGGTGTTTATGGTTACCTTAACAGTTACCTATCTAATTTATGTAAGATATTAATGAATATAATGTTATTAAGAATTAGTTATAAATATTTATGAATACAAAATATAAAATTAACATCACAGATATTTTGTCAAAATTGTTTTATGCTATTTGAAGTTACATTTTTAGAATTGTGTGTATTGACTACATTTGATAATATTTTGACTTAATAATAAATTTATTTTTAAAAATCTGTTCATTAATTTTTATCAGTGTAACTTTTTCCATTTATTTTGTACATAATTTGTTGCATAGTTTTAAAAATGATTTTCAAATATTAAAATTCTTAAAAAAAAAAAAATAATTATGTTGAAATATAAGAAAAATATCTAAGTGATATACTCTGTATAAATATTATATTATTGTAACATATGTATATAATCAAAATATTTAATTGTACTATTGAATACAAATTAGACTGTATATTTTATATTTTTAAATCTAATAAGATGTTACTTGTTAGTACATTATTATTGTGTAATAAAATTTAAGAAAATTATTTATTTATAAATTATTATTGATAAATTAATCGAAAACTGTGATTTTATGTTTCGTTTTTAAATAATTTTTTTCTTATGATAGTCTTTTTGTACCTATATTACTGTTTATTATTATTACTTTTTTTTTTTTGTTGCACGTTTAAATTTTTAAGTTTATTTATTACTTTATTTTTAAAGAAACTATCCATTCTACGGAAAAATGTTTTAATTATAATACTGCGCCAACACCTAATTAATAGTTCTACCCATTATATTATATTCTCATTCTTTAATTGACAATACCTATTTTCTTATGTACCAAAATATAAAACAATTTGTTTACAAATTAAAGAATTGTTGAAGTTATTATTTTCAAGAAATAGTTGTACAGTACTCTATTAAAAAAAAAAAAAATACTAATGATGTACAAAACTAACAATATCCTGGATTTTTTTTTTCTAACTGTCTACTTTTATCTCATTATATAAAATACATTATAAACTTTATAAAAATAATATGTTTTATGAAAATATATTTTAACAAGTACATAACATTGTGTCATGGAATAAAAAAAGTTAACAGATATTTTTTTCATTTAGAGATTTCAGCTGTTTGTTTTTAAATCTCTATTTTCTATGATAATTTGAATCATAGACATGATATGTCATTAATATTAATATATTATTATGTCTATGATTTGAATACCGAAATATTTTCTCTTCAGTTATGGCACATCACATAAAAATTTTTAGAATTATGAATTAACTTCATCAAAGTGGTTTAGTTGAGGGCCAATCGACCACCTCGTCTTACTTATGCTCTTTTTTTTTTTTATTGTAATTTTCAGTAATTTAAACTGTTTTATACACTATTGTCTATTAGAGATTAATAGCTATATCAAAATTGCTTTAATTTACCAACATAATTTCTTATAGAACAATTTTGTGGCATTTCTGTCTTTTAATTTACCATTTTTATCGTGCAAGGAATTAGTTTTCTAATCATAAGCAAAACATTACATTCAATTTTGGATGAAACAATGTAAGTCATTGATTTGATTTAGTTCAACTTTTAAATTTTATTTTTTTTCATGCTATATTTATGGACCGTTTAGTTATAATGACTATTGACTATAATTAGATAATGTATCCATAGTTTATTTTCTAGAAACAAGTGTATTTTTGTAACATTATTAAAATAAAGAAATTAAAACATGTTTTCAAGTCTTGACCAAATCAAATAGAATGTTAGTAATCTAAGTTTGATAGGAAGTTATATGACATCATGTGAAAAAAATAGCAATATTTCTATTTCGCCTGAATGGAAATTTGAATAAGTACCACTGATAACTAATGAAAAGCTTTTTGCTTGTTCTCAGATTGCATTTATGCAATAAAATATTTTTGGTTTGGGTACTTGATGTATCGCACACCTTCATTCTCATTACTTATAAGTAGTCTGTTACTTTTGTCATCTACATGCATCCCCGTAGACCGTTTTATGATTCAAATGGTTCAATAA
Source organism: Chaitophorus viminalis (assembly GCA_025469195.1). NCBI lineage: Eukaryota > Metazoa > Arthropoda > Insecta > Hemiptera > Aphididae > Chaitophorus > Chaitophorus viminalis. Next base: position 599,386 of record JAIPRK010000007.1, read on the forward strand.
ATTTACTTAAACGATTCGCAAACAGACACATTTATCATAATAAATTAAGGTAAGAAACCATAGATATATTGTAATTACATTTAATTTGTAATATCCTTAAACATAAAATCGATTTATACTACAAAATTAACTTAATACAAGACTTAAAGGTAGAACTATAAAATAATAAATTGCTTAAGCTTCAAGTCCACAGAAAAATTGTACAATTTTTTATTACATTAATATTATATATTATGAAGATTGACCAGTTAGTAAACTAATGAGTGCAGCCTTTTCTTTTTCCTTCTTTTTGGTGACTTCTAAACTTCTATTTTTCCACATGCTTTTTCGTAGTTTTATTGGTCTACTACCCACATAACGACCTGAAAATATTAAAATACACATACATTAATATAAAAATATAATAAAATCTACAAACACATATTACAAATTAAAAAAAAAAAAACAATACCATTTAGTTCCTTCGTAGCTCTAATAAAGTCTGCTGGATCTTTGAAAGACACAAATCCGAAACCTCGAGTTTTCATAGTACGACGATCACGAACTACACGTGCTTTTTGAAATGATGGATAGCGACTGAATGTACGAGCTAATAATTCATCAGTTACATCATTACCTAAATCTCCACAAAATAACCGAAAATCATCTGGAAACAAAAATTAATTTAATAATTGATTATATAATAGACTAATATATTATATAATCAATGGTTGAATTATACATAGAGGATAGTATTAGTTTATTAGCAATACTCAGATTTACCTTCATCCCATTCACATAAAGTTTGATCTTCCCATACCTGTCCACCAGAAGTTCGAATAAATTTTTTATTCTTTTTCCCTTTGCTTTTGGCGGATTGGTTAGGAATCGAGGCAGCACATTCAGCAGCAGCAACAGCATTGCCACCAGCTGATACAACAACTGTTTTTGATGTTGCTTTAACGGCCTCTGCCATTTCTTTGCCTGGCAAAACTGTAGGTTGTGATTTCTTTGATTCTTTTTTTAATGGATTAATGCTAGTTGTCATTTTTAATACATCTTCTGGTTTAATTATAGAATCATTGACAGGTATGTGAGATGGTTCTGGTTTAGATGAATAAAGTTTAGGAGCTCCACTAAAATGCAGAATTAAATTAATTTAACATTAAATTAAGTACTTAAAGGATTACAATGTTAACACCAATTTTTAATCGGTATAAGATATAAGATGGATAATCACCAGATTTTTAACAACACACCATACACCAAATATGAGATGTAATGGTTTTATAATGAAGTCTAATGCAGAAAAGTCATACCTTAGAATCACAGGACCCATTGTTTTATCCACTTTGACATTATATCTACGTTGAGGTTGTTGTAATAGCATTTGGTTATTAGAGAAAGAAGTTCGCATAGAATAGTTATCTATAAACAGATTCATATATTTTTCAAATAATAATAATAGTAGAACTTCACTAGCAATAATTTCAAATATTTTTTATTGTTTAATATAATAATATAATTTGCTTAAACTAAAAAATTTAATTATTTTACATACTTTAAACAAAAATGTATGTTCTCAAAATTTATTGGGAAACATTGGACACGGTCGTGTCGCACGAATACCGAGATCTAGAGATGGGTAAATGCAAAATATATAGTCTTTTTTTTTTAAAAACATTGATGTTTATATCTATCCAATACATCGATTTTCAATTTTCCACATCAATTCTTTTTCGATACATCGAGAAAAAATTCAAATTTTTACCCCAATGTCCAATGTTCAAAAAAAAAATTTTTAAATTGTCAATTTAAAAACCCATACAATGTCCCGATGGAACAGTAGTTGTATTCTGGTTAATAGACATTTTCATATCTAAGTACAAATTCATAGATTTTGACTACTCGAATTTTGAACTATTAGAACTGGTGGATAATTGTTTCCAATACTGTTCAGGACACAATATATTCACTCCTGGATAACCAATTCCAAGTGATGTGACGTTGGTTGCTATTATGAACATACAAAATAGTAATTTATTTATTTGTATATTTATGAATAAACCGTAGATTTGCCATCTGTCATTTATGTTAGTATACAAATCTATTAGAATAAAAAATTATTTTTTGATGATTAGGCTTTTGCAATCTTAAGAAGAATACAAAACTTACAATATTCGTTTTCTCCTCGTTAATATTACATCACGGACAGTTCCCAAATATTCAATCAATAAGTATTAAGGGAATAGGTACAGTGACGCACACAAAGGAGGTGGGGTCGTGGGGGTAAGAGGTCACACCCCCCCCCCGGAAAAAAATTCCGTGTGCACTACTGAATAGGTACCCAGGTAGTTTCTATAACTTTATTATATATTACATCTAAATGAAACTATTGAACATTGTTAATTCAAATGTTTGTTTACCATTGTCCATAAATGAATTCGTAGAATCATGGTTGGCCGCGTATCCACTGCCAGAACTCACTAGATGACGATTCATTTGGCCGTATGCTTGAGTAGTACCAGGTGTTCCATCGATGTAGTTGGGAATCCCGATTTCTTCTTCAAATCTACAATAAATATATACTGTTTTATAAATATATCGAAAACGACGTAAATGTTCCGGAATAAATACTTGTTCATTTCGTCTTCCATCATACGGAGTTTGTCAAAAGCGTCTGTCATGTTTGATGATTTATCTTTAGAGACAGCTATAGTAAACAATTAAAGCGGAAAAAAATCAAAGACAGTGCTGTACACAGAGAAAAGTCAACAATTCAATACAAAATAATTGTTTGGTGGACGAAGTTGGATAACTATTTTTTTTTTCGAAAACAATTCATGAGATATCCAGAAGTGATAACGAACGGGGCGTTATCGGTATCATAATTCAGTGCCGGCAACACCACATACTTTACCGTCCCCGCTCATGCAAAAAGTCCAAAAATCATATTACAGAATTATTATTATTATTATTATTAAATTATAATAGGTAGTTCAAAGTTCAAACCATATGTAGAAGTCATTGAACAAAGTTGTTCAGAATCAGGTCATTCTTAGATGGAATGTGATTCAATGTATAGTTCTATTGAAAAAATTAAAAATACACTGTGTACACAATAAATGATTGGGTAAATGTTCAGCTTTTTGAAATAATTGAAACTTAATTTAGTGCTTTATGATTTAGCAGCATTATCCAGTACTTATTTACAAAATACGGGTCTTACACATGTGGTAAGAAAGTTGGTTTAAAATGAAAACATTGAGATATGACAAAGAATATCCAAATCATTTGCTTTATCGATATGATTATTCTAATGAGTTTTCTAAAATAAACATCAAAAGAAGGTCAACGGCACGAACTGAGTTTAGATCTAAAGAAGCTGATCAACTAAAAATCAGAACCGGACGCATTTTTTAAATAGTAGTCAGGCGGTACCTGATCTTAAACATAGTTTTCGGCGCCAATATAGTTTACTTGATTATTTCACTTGTGAATATTGTGCCAAAAGAACGATAATTTCATTTGAAATTGAACTTATTCCTCGAACTCATTGCGCGTACAGGCTGCACTGATGTTTTTTGTTAGGTTACGTCATGAATACAAAATGAAAAAAAAATTGATTACAAGCGCTTTTGTGGATGAGAACCGAAAGATAAAACAATTCATTAGTTTTACTTCTATTATTGTACGGTTTTTGTTTTGTCGTCTTGTGCTAATTTACGTTATTACATACAATACAAATATTTCAGCCGTTCCATAATAGTTTCCATTATTCTGTAGATTAAGACTGATTTGTCTATTTGGATTTAAGTTTTAGTAGATACAATGAGTGAGTCGGAGCAAAGCAACAAGGTCAATGAATTCGTAGGCATTACTAATGTAGACACAGAAAGAGCTAAATTTTACTTGGAAATGGCTGGCTGGAGTATGGATGTAATGAACATACAACAATTTTCTCACCTCGATCTCGTATTGGATTTTTAACAATTATTTTATCATTTAATTTTAGTCTGCATTGGCTACCTTCTATGATGAAGGAACTGATGATGAACCATTAAGCGATAGTGCAGTGCAGGCTCCTCCTCCAAGACCCGTTGCCACTATTTCAAACAGAGATATACCGATGGCAAGTGCATCAAGTTATAAGCCAGCACCTAAACCAAAAAAATGGCAACCACAATCTAGGTAATTAGTACTTTCTTTTTTGAAATGAGTTAAAGAATGAATCGTAAAATTGTTAAATTATTATTATTATTTCTTAGAATTATGACATTCAGTGCTTTGAGAAATTCTGAGGTAGAAGATAAAGATAGTGATGATGAAGGACAGAGATTCTATGCTGGTGGATCAATTACAAGTGGTCAACAAGTTATTGGACCTCCACGTAATAATGCAGATGTTATTACAGATATGTTTCAAACTGCCCAGAAGTAAAAAATGTTCACAAGTTTTAATTGTAAATATTACAAGTTAATTAATAAGAAACAAAACAATTTAGGCATGCTACTACAGCGGCAAGTGGTAGCAGTAGTTCTGCTCAAGAAAGTAGTGCAACTAATTTCTTTGGTACAGGTTATAAATTAGGTCAGACTGAAAATGATACAGAAGGTTTGTTTGTCATATTAAATTATTCTTAAGATTTTCTCTTAAATTATTTTTGTAATTTTATGGTTTTGATTTAAGTAATTCCATCACCTAGTTCTACTTCTAAACGTTCATCTCATCAAGAAGAAGTTGTACTGAAAGTATGGAAAGAAGGATTTACCATCAATGATGGTGAATTACACAGCATTGATGAACCGGAAAATAGAGAATTTTTACTTTTAGTTGCTAGAGGGTAACATATTTTTATTTTTATATAATAAAAATTAGAAATTTTTTTTTTAAAATGTGCTTAGGTCAAAAGAAAAAAAATTGTACTCTTTTAATATTATTTAAATTTTTATATTCAATCTAAGTAAAATTATGGTCATTAATAGTGGCTTTATTATTTAGTGACGAGATTCCTCCTTTACTATTGAAAGAGGCAAATGTATCTAGTCAAGATGAACTTCATGTTAGTGTTGAGGATCACAGATATGAAGAATATGTGCCAACAAAACAAAAGAAGAAAGTTTTTGGAGGATCTGGTCATTTATTGGGAAGGTAAATTCTTGTAGTCTATTAATCTTTAAATAATTAATTTACTGAACTCTAAATGTAGCCCTGCACCAGAAGTTGTTGGTAATGTGGTGCCTAAAGAAACACCTATAGACACTGGTGTAGCTAATGAAGCCGCTGCTCGGGCAGATGTTCCTTTGACACCAGATGCTCCAACCACTACATTACAGATCAGATTAGTAGATGGTACAAGATTTATAGCTACATTTAACCATAGTCACACAATTGGAGACATTCGCCGTTACATTATAGCGTATCCTTTTTAATAGTTATTTAATTGAAATAATTCAGCAATTGAGTTATATTTAGTCTAATTTAATTTTAGGTTGAATCTAAAATCCTTTATTTTATTATAATATATTAGTTATAATAGAATGAACTTGATTATATATTAGACTGATAGGATTATTAATGAAGAAGTCTTAGAAAGAGTATTTGAGAGCAAATCAATATGGAATACAGAAAAGGCGAAATTAATTAATAGGTCATATCTTAAGACGCAATGAGTTGCTATTACTAATTTTAGTAGGAAAAAATCATAGAGGAAGACCAAATATCAAGAATTAAAGAGAAAGGCTAGTGATAGAGAGACATGGAAGTTGTTGTAAACCAATAATTAGATTGAATACTGCAGAAAAAGTTATATTCTATTATAATTAATGCTATTAGTTAAAATAGTAACAAGTAATTTTATTACTTTGTGTTGCTTACCGAAGAATTTTAGATAAGGTTAATTTTTTTTTTAATTATAAATCAGTTTTATTTTATTGAAAGAATTTCCTTAATTCAATATGTTTCAGTGCTAGATCTAACTTTGCTTCTACATCATTTAAATTACAGTCATCATATCCACCTAAAACATTAGACAGCAATGACCAAACATTGTCAGAAGCTGGATTACTAAATACTGTGATTTTCCAACGTATTGGTTGAACATTTTTAGGTGTACATGGTTTTTTTTTTGTTTTATAAATTAATATTATATATTTATAATGTTTTTAAAGTTAAAGTTAGAAAAGAAAACATAAATATATTACTTCAGTATTGAAAATAGTAATATTTATTTGATTTTATATAAAATACTTTTAAAAAATGTATACATAAAATTCCTTTTTAAAAATAACAGTCAATAAATTCATGGATTATTTTTTACAGATTAATCATGGTGTTTTTTTGTTGCACGAATAATGGAATATTTTAAATGTGATCTCCATAAGGTTAGAAGTTTACTATTAACAAAATTAATTAAATATCTAGCCATATTTTTATCATCTTTTCCATTAATTTTGTCACATATTTCTTCCAGTCTATGTATGGACCCTACAATTGTTGAGGTTCGATGATTCATAGCATCTTGTTCATCAATAATAGAATTTACAGTCTCATTAGTTTTTTCACATAATGTTTTTCTCATAGCCATTGGCCAAGATTTTTTCAAGAAACGATTATGACAACATTTTTTAACTTCAAATGTATAATCAACATCTTTCTCTAAAGAATTTAGTTGCTTATCCTTATTTAATACTAAGTACTGATCCCATGATAATAAAATACTATGTCTAGCATAATCTTGTGTTCTTTGTATACAATCCTTTTGCATGACTGACTTTTCCATTGGTAAATCGCCTGTAGGAAACTGCCAGGAAAGTGTAGAAAGTGTTTTATACAGCTCTTTATGACCAGCAATTGAACGAAGAAATTGAAGAACTTGATAATGGATGCCAATATCATAAACTATGAAATGCTGAACACCCAACAAAGTATGATATGCAAGAAATTCTATTAGATATGTATCAGGTAAACCAGAATAATCGGGTGCAATACAAACAATTAAATCGCCTTTTTCCTTGGGTTCATGTTTAACTTCGATGGGTATAAAGAGTTTTGATGTGTTTTCTTTACCCAGTAAAATTCCATATGGCTCATTGTCAACAGGAATATCGTTAGGTTTACAACGGACCTCATATTGATGAAAATTTGAATCATGAACATTGAGATGTATGCTGTAAGACAATTTCCCTGGCCTAGATGTAAAGATATCGGCCAACTTAAACCAAACACGGCATTCATAACCTGAAAAGGCTGATTTTGGTCCTAACAACAGCAAATTAACAGTTTGCTGTTGAGATGACCAAAAAGCGGAATATGCATAGTGTTCATCGTGCTTGGTCCAGGAAACTGGAGATTTTGCAAATAAATTATCATTTTCTAAATCTATATAAAATTTTTCTTCCAGAAGAACACAATTTGTTAGGTTATCAGCTGAATAACCAAAAAAATTAAGCACTTCTAAAACGTTCAAAAGTTTCATGTACTCATACCTGTACAATAACAGAGAAAAGATGCTGACAAAAGACACGAGTACTAATAGTAATTGTTGATATTTTCTCATCCTAATGTAATATTGCTCTTCGTGTGACTCAAACGTTCAATACGATTAGAAGATTTTTTTATCACAAAAACATTTACAATAAGCAATTTACACAAATGACACAAACATTAACTAAGAATGTGCTAAAAAAAACAAGCCTTTAAAAAAATAATTCAGAAAAATAAATTAACATTCGAAGCTAAAAAGTTATTAAAATTACTGATGTACAAATGTATTACAAATACTATGAACTACGGTACAGTTTTACACTTAATTAAATTACATTTCTGTAACGTACGTATAAGAGTATTGATATTCAGTATTTACTATTTAGTAGTATTTTTATCATTGGCAAAAGACATCGGATGATACAACATGTGCCAGCGTGACGTACATAATATTATGCGCAATCCATCGTTCCACGACGTACTATTGGACGGTTCAAGTAAACACAAGTAAATTTGATAACAGGTCACTAATTGTTGATGAAATCAATGGATGATAGTGGGTGTCTCGCGATACTTTGATAGAGAACATGTAAAAGGTAAAAAATTGTACTAAAATAGTTGCACTTGCACAGAACCGTGTGGCACCTGCACATCGATTGGATACCAGCTACTGGATGATTCTTAGTTCCAATTTTAGAACTGAGATTCCGGTTATCCGAAATCAAACCTATTTGCTCCTAGTGATTATTTTCAATTTTGTCTGATAAAAGTTTGTGTGCTTGTATCCAATTCATGTTGAAAGAAGGTAAGCAATAAACTGTTTCCGTCTATAAGTATCTTTCTATTGTAGTTACAAACATTCTAACAACATTAAACCATTTACATCGAAGTCTGTGACTTATTTTTCACATTAGTTAATTTGTTTTTGTATCTGCATGTTCATCATAAATAAATAATTGCTAGTGAGAACGAATGTTAACAAATTTAACTTGACACATCAAGCAAGGTTGTTTTACATCATAAACTGTATACATAAACCTATAACAATAATTTTTTGATTTCAGAGATATCTCGGTACTATATTAATATTATGGAAAAAGAACCTGATGTAAGCGCTAGTATTGCAGCAATAAGTACATTGTTGAAGCTATTAGAACATGATAAATGTAAGTAATTGTTAATGGATTTTTTATTTGCGATAAAAATTAATAAAAATAATTCACCATAATAATTACTAATTAAAAAGTTACACATAGTAACTTTTTTAAGGGAATATCTAAATGGTAAAATATCTTAGTATAGGAAACAAGTTTATATTTTTACTGGACTATGATAACATCTAATGTTATTTTCAATTTTGAATCATATTTTTGTATTTAGTTTCATAATTATAATTTAAGATTTTTACCTATTAATTTTTATTATTAAAATGTGTTAAATGTTTAGCTGAAACTGTACAAGAACTCGATTTGAATTTGCAATCTGCAGTAGAAGTAATTACAAATACAAGTTTCCGTGTCACTGGTGTATCATCAGGATGTGCATTATTTATGCGGTTTATAACATTTGCCAAATTGGATAATATTGTAAGTATTTGAAACTAAGTTTAGTCCTACTTACATTTGACTTATTTAAGTTTCATTTTGAATATTTAGACAGTGAAACCTATATTAATGGACTTCTCACAATAGCGGACTACTTGTTATTGGATAATTTATTGGTTCCTAGCAGAAGTATACTTGTATTAGATAGGCCTTATGTACTCCTAATATTTTTTGCCCTTCAATACAAGTGTAATATACTTTAAATTCTAAGTACAAAAGTGTATAAAACAAAAATATTTTTTTTATATTTCAATTATATAATTGAAACTTAAATAGTGTTAATGTTAGTTGAAATAGTTAACAAGTGTTAACCTACAAGCGTAATATTCATCAGTAATATGGGTTTTATATTGCCTCTACCGAAATAATTAGTGGCTTACAAACTACTGCAATCTATGCATGCAGTTTTCATGAATGTTTGATTATGTCTAGTGGAAAGCGAAAAAGATTGACTTTGGCTCAGAAAATTGAAGTTATAAAATTTGTGGAAGCTGAAAATGTTGGAGTAAGAGCTGTAGCAGAAAAATTTAATATTGGAAAAACACAGGTCAGCGATATTTTAAAAAATAAAGTTTACCTGTCTCAAACATTTGTACAACAAGGAAGTGAAAATTCCAAACGTAAATTTCCAAAATCAGATGGTGAAATAATTGATACTGTGATATTTCAATGGTATTTACATGCTCGTGTAAATTATTTGCCAATATCAGGTCCATTATTAAAAGAGAAAGCATTAGAATTAGCATCGGAAGTTGGTCTCAATGATTTTAAGGCATCTAATGGTTGGTTGCAAAAATTTAAGGAACGGCACCAGATTTCTTATAAAAATAATCACAGTATTTGTGAATCAGTTAAACAATGTATAATTACAGAATGGCTAGATAAAGTAAAAGAACTTATTAATGGTTATGATAAAAGTGATATTTTTAACTGTGATGAAACTGGATTATTTTACCGCATTGGTCCAGAAAATACAATGAATTTTATTAATGAGACTTGTATTGAGGGAAATTTATCAAAGGAAAGACTTACTATAATGTTATGCACCAACATAAATGGAGAGTTTGAAAAACCACTAATAATAGGAAAAATTGGAAAACATTCCTATTTCAAAGACATTAATATGGATGACCTTGGAATAATTTGGAAGTCCAACACTAAAGCGTGGATGACACGTGATATTATGACTGAGTGGCTTCTAGATCTTGATTATAGAATGACTCAAGCGAAGAGAAATATTATTCTATTTTTAGATAATGCAAGTTCTCATCCTTTGCTTTATAATCTGCAATCAGTAAAACTAATATTTTTTCCACAACACATATCTTGCCAACAACCATTGAATCAAGGAGTTTTTCAACATTTTAAAATTTCATATCGAAAATGTTTATTAAGACATTTATTATTAACTTTGGATAATCCTACTAAGCCAGTGAAAAAAATCAATGTTCTTGATGCAATAATTTGGATAAAATATGCTATTAATGAAATAAAAAAATCAACAGTAGAAAACGGTTTCATTAAATGTGGTATATTTATCTCTAACAAAAATAAAATCACAGAAGAATATTTTTCCACCGATGAATTCAAAGAATTACTGACATCTTTTGTTCCTGATGATACAGTTAAATATGAAGAATTAGATGACAAATTGTTAACTGAAAACCAATCATTGAATTTAACTAAAATAATGCAAGAACTCATTGATCCACAAATTAGCGAAGATGAAGATGAAGAAGATAATGTTGAAGATACTTCATAGTTTATAAATATTGATACACTCCAAAAAAACTCGAAAAATCCCAAAAACAAAACAAAATATAATCAAGTTAATTCTATCTATCGAGAACATAAATATTAACTTAATATGTGTTAAATAAATTTGTATCTGTATTATTAATATTTACATTAGTAGGTTTCACTGTATTTAAAAGTAATTATCTTAGATTTTAGTAAAATATTTAGAATCATTTATATTTTTAAAAAATTTTGTTGTGGAATTTATGGAATATTATTTTTTGTTTATAAAGTAAAAATCTAATAATGTTGTATAAGAGTTCTATTTTAGGTAAAGTTATTAGAATAAATATGATATTAAAACAAATATATAAATTATGAATTAACATTTTTATTGATATTTATAATAATGTAAATTATATTATTTATAATTTAAAATTATCATTAAGACATAGGCAAACTAATATGACTAAATTTTTTGTTAATTGCATTCTTTTTAATAGTCCGACTTAATTTTTTAATTTAACATACAATCAAGAGTAAGCATTAATAATTAAAATTTGTTACATGGATAAATTGTTATTATAATATGTATTACTTGTGTATACTTACTTTTAGACATTTGCCGAATGTAAAAAAGTCATGTTGGATCGAGGAAAAGTATTTTTGAAGAAATTGACTGAAGCTAGAAATAAAGTTGCCAAAATTACTCTTCCTTTTTTTGTTGATGGCATAGTAAGTATAAATAAATACATAGGGTATATAATATATATTATTTAAGTATATACTTATGTAGACAACTTTTTTCAACTCAATTCTTATGAACAACTGTAATCATTAGTAACTAAAATTTAATTTTTATTTTAGAATATCTTAACACATTCAAAATCGAGAGTTGTATTAGAGGCAATGAAATTAGCAGTAAACTCTCAAAAGAGATTTCATGTTTATGTGTCTGAATCAGCCCCTAACAAAAGCGGGTAATTTTGTATTTTTTACCATCTAATAATAATAATAATAATAATTATTAAAAGATTTGTATTTTTGTATTATATTTATTTTTCATAAAGTTATTGTTTTTTTTTTCTCTTAGAATTGAAATGTATAATTGCTTGAAGGATCTTAATATTCCTTGCACGTTGATATTAGATTCTGCTGTTGGTTATATCATGGAAAGAGTGGATATGGTTATGGTTGGAGCAGAATGTGTTGTAGAGAGTGGCGGAATCATAAATAAAGTAATAAAGTTATTTTTTTTAAACATTAATAATTAATAAATACTGTTGATTTAGATTTTAGAATTTGATATATTTTTATTTTGTTTTTAAACTCATATAATCCCTAAAACTTTAAATCTATTTCACACATTGTTAAATTCATACATGTTAACTTAAATATAACTGGAAACATTTATGATTTTCAGAAGTTTTTAAATCACTCAAATTATATTTAATATACTAATAATTGTATAAAAAAAAAGATTTTTCAATACCACAGAATATGTGTTTCTCTTTAAATATTAGTGTTTTGCCATTGGTACATTAGTAGATTCAATTGTACTTTAATAGTTGAATTCTCATTTCAGTGCAAACTATACACTATACAGTATATTTGATTTTATGATATATAAAGATTTATTAAGTAATAAATATATATTTATTCATTTTTTCTAGATTGGAAGTTGTACTATGGCCATTTGTGCAAAGGAATTTAAAAAGCCATTTTATGTATTAACAGAAAGTTACAAGTTCTCACGAATGTATCCTCTAAATCAAAGAGATTTGCCCAATGATTTCAAAGTAAGAAATACGTTTTTTTAATAAATCATAAAATATATGATTTTATTCAATTATTTTTTTTAAAGTTTTTACTTGTTAATACTATTTTAGTTTGTTATCTTTTTTTAAACCTTGCTCATATTTAAGTTAGTTTAACTATTATAGTTTTTTTAGTTAAAACAATAAGCAGTTGTCCTTTCCTTTTTTGATATTAAAATTTATATTTTATTATTTATATATTATTTATTATTGTTTGCCATGAAGTAAGGCCATCCATATATTAAAAAAATATTTTTCAGTATTAGTGATAACCTGTTTTCTTATAATTATTATATTATATTAAATTGTTTTGTTTTCTAAAAAAAGGTGAGAGTTGAATTGTTAAATGTTTGTTCTTCCTAAATTAAATCGGGAAATAATCTAAAAATTATGACTTGTGCAAGTATGAATTTGTGTCCTTTACATTTTTATATAGTACATCCATTTATAGATGTTAAAATATTTAATGTTATCATATTTATAACCTTAATTATTGATACTATTATGCCCATTATGTACAAACAATATAAATTATTCAAATATAATCTGATCATTTTCCTACTCAAATTTTATGAATAGTATTTTGTAAGTTAAAAAAAAAATCAAGTGCATATTTTTATACTATTGAAATATCTCAGAATTACCTTTTATTTCATTTGAAAATAGGTAGTAAAATTGAATTTGGATAACTGCTTTTTTTTTTTTGCTGTGCCATTGATTATAATATAGTAATAGTAATTCTCTATTTATTTATATTGACAGATCATGTTTAATATAATTATTTTTTCTTATTATTTAGTACACTGCAAACAATTTGAATGATGATAATTTATTAAATGCTCACCCTACTGTGGATTATACACATCCATCTTACATCAGTTTGCTTTTTACTGACCTTGGAATATTGATGCCATCAGCAGTAAGTGACGAGTTAATAAAACTATATCTTTGATTCATATAATAGCTATTTATAAATCAAAGTTTAAGTTTGTGTTGTAAAAATAAAACATAATTTATTATATTAATTAATTAATATAATTAATAATTATTGTTTGATTAATTGTTTTTTTTATCATGGGTTATGTTATCCTTACCTTGAAAATGATTATTTGGCATTAAAAAAAAAAAAAAACCTTGCATTAAAATTTGTTTTTCATTTGTTAATACATTGGCTCCTAGACTTAAATTAATATAGGTTTGTAAGTTGACCCTAGTGTTGCTTGATGATAATAAATATTATTTGCATAGGTACTTTATGATTTTGCCATGAGGAAAAAATATAAATATATATATATATATTTATTATGTCTATAAAAAAATTAAGATGAAATTAAAAAAAAAGGATTGATGCATTTTAAAAAGTATTATATTTTACAAAAAATTAAATACTTAAGATGAATGTAATAACTTTTTAAATGAGCATAGTAAGTGTATTAATAATTTAAAAATATATGCGTATAGGTATCTATTTCAATGAAATGTCTTTGAAATAATTTATTATGATGAATTGAATTTCCAATTAGTATGTAATAACTTAAGTTTGTAAGTTAACTTGTTCTTTCTACTTTGTGAATTATAATTTATCAACTTATTGAGTTATCAAATAAATTTTTGGATATTACTTACATAAATATTTCATGTATTGAAAAAATCAGTTTCTCCTTCCAAATTTTCATAACTTAATCAGTCATTCCTTTCAAACTCAGTTTTCAAATAACCTATAGTATTATAGTAGGCAAGAAATAATGTTGGACTACTACAAAACTACAGATTGGAGGTAAGTTAGTACAATTAAAAATGTAATTTGGTATTTTGTTTAATAGTAAGTATGTATATTATAACTTACATAATAATATAATATGTGAATCACAAATCACAATTATATCATATTAGTTATTACATATAATATCATATATACATTAATTTAAAAATGTTTTTATTTTCTGTTAAAAGTAAAAATGCATTAGGTATTTAAGTTTCTATATTATTCCATGTCCATCATGTATGACTACTCCCCACTTAAAGGGCAATAAATAATAAGAGCATAGATGGGCATTTTTATTTGGTCATTTGGTAAATTCATTCGATCAATAGGATGGAAATTTTTCAGCCTAACAACAAATTATTTCAGTAAGTATCAAAAAATGGTCTAAAGCTTCCAAAGTTGCAAACACATCATTTTTATGGAAACGTCGGTTTATTTCGAAATACATTACTTACGTGTAAAATATTAAAAAATGTTAATTTTAAGTCTGCAGATGAAAAAGCCGTTCTTTTACCAGTGATAATAGTTACCTACATAATGATTGCGAAAGTAGGTACTTGAATTTTGTCGTAATCTGTTTGACAATGACAAATTATCAATTAATGGCGTAGGTAGGTATTTTAGAATTTGGAGCAATCGCTAATCATTACTTTGTAATCATATATATTTCAAAAAACTTATCATTACGTAGTTCCATAATTTGTTGCTTTGTTGCAATAACTAACAATGTACATCGTTGTATATGAATAGTTGATTGATTACATGTAGGCAATTGATGAACAATAAATTAATGATATTTAATATTACGTTTAAACACACAATTTTATCATAATAAAATTCTTTATACGGAAAAATATTCCAATTACAATTTTTTATAATTTAAATTTAAATTTAAAAATAGGTTTAGTAATTTAACGATTTAGTTTAAGCTAATACAATAAGATTAATAATTAAATAACACATTCTTATATAAGGAGAGAAAAAATGCCTCTGCATCTTCTTGTTTTTATTACTTGTGTACCTACTTTCTTTAAAAACATTAAGAGGTTCGTGGTGTACCTAACTCGAACCTACAATGTATTATGTTGCGTCTATATAGTCATATCATCGTATAGAATACGTTATCGCAGCGATAGTCAACCTGTGGCCCGAACAGAACTCATTGAATTGATAAAAAAATATAAATTTCAAAACTAATATTATTATAAGTACAAAATATTATAACAAAAATAAACAAAACAATCCAAGTGTGTCGCACGCACTTGCGATAAGGATGTTTTTGGTATATTTTTGAATATTTATTACAAATATTATTAAAAATATAGTATACATACTACACTTTATTGCATATGCTACTACACATCGGATAGTTGTAGGTTGGCCCTGGTACGCAGAGGAGTTGTCGAGTTGATTATATTGTCATTCTGTATTACTACTAGGCGATCATCGTACATACCGCTCCTACTGCGACGACGCGTACGTGGGTAAGTGACAAGTGCCATTGTGCCAAGTGGATTTTCCTCGTCATTGTTATACATGCATTATTTGTGGTATGCGGTTGGTTATGAGATGAACAGGATCATGTAAGTAAGGTAGTGTTATAGATATCGAAGATGCGTTTTTTAGTGAACACTGCAATAATCTCTACATTTCTCGGGCACACGGACACGATTGATAATATATTATACCTCACTATTAGATATTAATTGACATTATTTTTTCGCGCTCCAAAATGCAAATAATGCAATGTTAATTCCGGGTGACAAAAACGGACTGTCGTCAGAACCAGTGGCGCACAGAGTATTTTTAAAACATGTCTCGAATTCAATTCCACCTACTCACCCACCTCAAAATTTAGTATGATTCATGGAAATCGAACTGTTTCTTTATTCTTAGTTCTGTCTCCTTAACTTAAAACTGTATAAAACAATTTTTTTGGACAATATTTAACATTTCACCCCAATCAAAAGGGGTCGCGACTGCGACACATAACACACAAGAAATGTGCGCCATTGGTCAGAACAATATGTGGGTCTAGGCTTTTAGGGCGATTCGATGAAATGACGCATTCTCGGTGTATGTGTTAACAATATACATGCAGGTATATATTTGGTCTTTGGTATATTACATTTGAGTTTCTGTTTATTCTGTTTTGATACAAATTCATGCTGTTGAGTTTCAGCCATGTGGGCTTTTCGTTGATCAAATGAGCTTTTGGGGATATTGTGATTTCGGGAGAAGTAATTTTGTCATACTATGTGTGTCCAATACCTTGGAATTATACTCGCGTTTTACATATCTATACGGTTATGATGATGTCGTACACATTATTACCGCGCGTCCGCACGTGTTGATAAAATTAACTCGAGCTTAAATGTTTTAGACATTTTATAAAACATAGGGTATAGTAACTATATTTAATATTTTAATCCGTACTAGGAATTCATCATTGGTTTATTTATTAGATTCTCAATATTTTCAACTTTCATGTATGCTAACATAATACACTTATATTACAGTCCTAACATCCATCATGTACTTAAGCCTACACGATTTTTCTGCGGAGTACTCACTTATAACTGTGGTCATACTTTACTCTGCATCACTGACGGTGTCTACTTCTTTTCAAAATACGCTGACGTCGAAAGAATCGTGCAACCCATTAATTCTATTTGGAGAATGCTTTTTCGGCGAAAACGAAGCTCGATTTGAGGTTCATCCGAATAATTATTTGCAACATTCAATTTCTTTCGTGATTACACTTCTAGTGGGTATGTATCTTCAGTCCAGTTATAAACTTATACATTTTGTGCAGCGATTGTCCCCCGAAAATATAAATATTGTTTGGCTAAATTATATTAACAATGTTTATACCTACGTGGGACAGGTTTTATAATATAATATGATACAACGGTTCCCAAACTGTGTTTCGCGGAGCCCTTGATACTCTGCAATATTTTTTTGAGGGCTCCATTCGTTGCACCATAAAAATTTCATAATTTTAAAAGTTATTTGTTATTATAAAACAATTTAAACATTTTAAACGAATGTTTATATTCTAAGGGGACTGTAAACCGTGATTTTCTGTCTCTGTCTATCACACGTGCAACATAGGAATTTAAACGTTTTTTATTTCCAACGTACCGATTGATAAATGAATGCGATAAAAATTTTGAAAACTGATTTAAATTCGTCGTTAAGTCTACTTTAGATCGACTTTCTCACATTTTTAAATTTTTTTACTTAACATACTCAAAAATTAACTTTTGTTGATTTTTATGTTTTTAATTTGTTTAAATCTATTTTGCGAAATTTTGGAGGTTAAAATAAAAAAAAAGACAAGATCATGGCTTACAATCCTCTTCATTTTACTACCATATATATGATACGTGTATAATATTCTTCATAGAAAACAGGTACATAAAATATTTCTTGGAGCTCCACAAGAAATTACTGCTGAAACAATTTTGTAACCGCTGATATGGTATACCTACTTTTTGGCAGTTAAATTATATCATTTAATTTGTTTGTACACTGACTCAGTGATGTACCTAATTTAAAAAAAAAATTGTTCTGAGAGTGGCATATACTAAAAAGTAATTTAGATAACTCAGTTAGTTAATAGTTATACCTATATATATTAAGGGTCCTAAATATTTTTTAAATACAGCAAAAATTTGTTGTAATAAGGTCTAAACATATTATCTACTTATATAAAATTTTAAATTTAATATCCTTTACCTATTCATATGTTTTTATGCTCAACTCTTATAGGTAGATACTGTATATAATTAACTCTATGCAACTGATTTTAGTCAACCTCTGCATAGGGATGATTAGGTATGTGAATTGCGAAGAATAAATAGGACTTGGCCACTTAGGTATAGATTTTCTATGGAAGATGTTCAAAACATCAACAGACAACGAACGTTTTTAAACAGTTATCAAATACTTGTAAATAGGTTTATCCGTGAAGGCGAGAGATTGAATGTAAAGGAAGTTCAGTAAAAATGTTCATTAAATTAATTTTTATTCATTGATAATAATTAAATTTTTCAATCAAATAATTATGATTATAAGTATGATTATAACGTATAAGTATGAAGTGTTGTTTATGTGAGCTTCTACATACTCCATAGCCTATACTGTAAGTACTCACTTGATGATCTTATAATTATGTTAAATTTATTTATGCTAGCGTGGTTTTTACAATAATTATTGTAATATATAATTTGATAAAATACATGGTTTGGGTTTTTGGAGTTCAATGCAAGGTTAACAAAAAATAAATATTTCCTTCATTAAAATATTGTTAAAATAGATTTGGTTCCATCAGGTTCTTTTTAATGCTAGTTTGAATTTTAAACTATTGTACAAAATATTAGTATTTTTCTTTTAAACTTAAAAGCTTATAACATATTATATTTATTATATGTATCATAGTAAATTATTATTTTTAAAGTATCAGTATGATTTTTGTTAGTATTTTTAAATTATTTTATCTAAGTCTCAGTATTCTATTATCTTATTAATATATTTTTTTTCACTCCTTAAAACATGGGCAAAAAAAAGTTTTATTTTTTATTTATATTAATCGATATCCTCTATAGTCTATACCATTGTATATATAATACCAACATTTATTTGTTTATTCTAAAAGTTTTATAAGGATCTATTACGCTGACGCTGTACCTATGTAAATATATATGTATTTTGGTTTTCACAATATTGCAAATAAATCATTTGTTTTAATACAACGTTTAGTTGTTTGTGATGTGTAGGAACTTTTATTTCACATCTTTGAAAGTTTGAAGTTGGAACTCTTTAACTATGGACTTAACTTCTTTTATAGTTTCTAGAATATTTTAGAAATAGTTTGTAGTATTCATCATGATTCATGAGTTAATGGTTTTAAACAGTAGTTAACATTTAATTTACGTTTTTCACGTAGTCCAATGTGGGTGTTGTTGCAATATTACTTAGGTACTTAAATAATAACTCATCATTTATTTTTGCGTGATAAAATATTTTATAGATTATTTATGTAGGTAAAGTAAACATTCGTTCAATTAATACTCTAATAACAGAGGGATAGGTAATTTATTTCTACTTATATAGGACTGACTATTTGTATATCGAGACAGTAAAAACAATGTACCTACATTTACTTAGAAATATTTCATTTAAGTATTATATTTGATACAGGTATCTGTAATAAAGTCATAAAATAAATACATTTGTCAATACGTATCAATATTGACATGTAGGTATTTTACATGTATACAAAGGACACAATATTTGATAGATAAAGCGGAAAAACAATTTTATATTGGTTCATCTTGTATTTCATTATTTTTTATTTAATATGCATTAACAATAGACTCGATCGAGATTTTGTTCTCTTGTTTTTTTATTCCTTATATATTTTATTTCTTTTGATATTATAATATTTAAAATGTTTTTGATTTCTCAGTCACTCAAAAGTTACAAATCTCACAAAATTGCATTAAAAGTATAATTGACAGGTCAATTATTACCTGTCAAAATTATATTAAATCATTGAAAGTATTACATTTTTTAATCATAGACTAATAAAAATACTGTAGTATTGGTACAGTTAGCTTATGTATGAGTTATAATTTCTATTAAAAAATATCTGAATATATAGGTATGATAATCTTACAATTTGGCGATGAAGTGCCTTTAAATAAAAATTAAGTAATACTAAATTTTATTAAATAAAACAACAAATTGCATGGTTAATATTTCTAGAGAAGAATATATTAGAGTATTTCAAAAAATGTATACTTTTAACTTTCACGAAAAGTAAAAATGTTAACATACTAATTCATAGATAGTAATGAAATAAAAACAAATTATGTTGCGTACTTGCGTGTAATGTATTAATGCAAAAAAATATTTTTAATTTATTATATTTAATGAATTATTGTTTCCTACTATATTTTTCCAGTATATATTTTGCATAGTATGACATTTGAGCCATCTCAGTTCAGTACAAAACGTAGGTAACCATAGTGAATTCTGCAGCTTAAAAGAGAGTCAAACCATTGTGGTTGAAATTTTACTGAACAAAACGTACTCAGGATTTCGAGGAATCACTGGATCACAAAAAGCATTTAATGAACTACAGTTTTTGGTTAATCGTTAATGATATGACTGATATATATCTATATGAAAATATCGTCATTATAGTCTGTACCTCAAAAAAATTAATCCTATAATTATATTATTAATATAATTTGACATGTATATATATAATTATTTTGAATAATACCAATTGTAACATCTAAAGAAAACAATGAATAGAAATTTAAAAATATTTTAACGATTAACAACTAGCTTAAGTTTATTTCAGGCGTATGGAGTGACAGTCATGGTCGACGACGCAAACCGTTGATTGTATTACCAATTCTTGGACAGATTTTAACCGATGGTTTATACTTCGTTAAGATATTTTGGTATTGGCCTTCATATTTAGACATAATATTTACTTCGGTTATCCCGGGATTGTACGTTGGCCGAAATATGTTTTGCATCGGCGTAATTTCGTATGTTTCGGAAAATTCATCGATTGAATTGAGAACTTTAAAACTTGGAATAATAATCGCAACGTACACCATTGGTTCATCAATTGGAGCGGGCGTAGTAGCATTGATAAAGTCTGCGACCAGATATTATTATTATAATTATGTATTGTTCGTGGTGCCGATATTGATAAATTTAATTGCTGCCTTGGTCGGTCTTTTGCTTGTCAAAGACATTTCTGATTCATATAATAAAAACATCGTATGGCTAAGACCGAAATGTTTACTCAAAAGTTTTACCGCAATACTTAAAAACAAATCGAAAAGTTTTGCTGCCGTATTAGTGATTCTGGTGATATGTCAGTCCGTGTTTGTAGCAAGAATAGGATGTAAGTATACTCATACATATACTTCGATCTTATTATTTTATTTAGTTCAGTGACTAAAATGTTGAGACTAATTTTGTGCATATGATAGATACAACCGTATAACAATAAAATTAACAATAGTTTTTAAATCAATTTTTATAATGGTTCTTCATATTCATATGGCAAATGTTAATTATAAACGAGCTCAACTACAATATTTTATTATGATGACAATTTTTCACATCCAGTTGAAATTCAATTCCGGTTTCAGGCGATTATGCTTTGATCATGCAGCATATAAAACATTCGTTTACGTGGTACGACGAAGGCTATGTTCATTTTAATTTATTCAAAATGATAGCGTTATTTTCCGGTAAGTATTTATTTTAATTTAGTCGCAGTAACTTAATAAAAAAAAATATATATTCCCATTCTAAATAACTGTTTATGTAACTGATGAAAACTTTGCACTGATATTTCAAACATATTTATTTTTACTATTCCTGGTACTATTTAATTATGTATTTATACGGAAATACACAAAGATTTATATTTTATCAAACGATATCGTATAGGCACAAGTGTAGGCACATAACATTGTGTACATTTAGTCAACTCGTCATGATTATATTTAATAATTTATTTATCTCTCCAAGATGATAACAATTTTGAAAAATAGCCTTATATAAATATAGTTAGCCATACGTAAAATATTCATATATTTATTGGTAGCCGAAATTGTTTGGGTATGGCATTACTGTTTTAATAAACGAATAAAATTGCAATTAAAAATAAATAACATGTACAATTATTTACCGTGAAATAAATTAATGTTTGTAGTTGACACTTTATTATTTGTTACCATGTAATTTTACGAAGTTCAATGTAATTTAAAAATTATTCAGGATGTGGAAAAATTGAAAATGTTATTAAAATACATTTTACAAAAATATGAATAGTTTACTAATGATTAATATTTATAATAGAAAATGTATAAATTTATTATTTTCTTATAATAATATATTGTGATATTTTGTAAATTGTAATAAGTAATAACTAACACATTTTGTTTAAGTTTATTGTTGATTTAAAAAAATACTCGTTCATGTTTATTCAGTGGTATCTATTATCTATTATATAATAGGTAATTAATACATATTATGTAATATATATAATTATATCAATATGATTTCAGGTTCTGTATCTTCTGTTTATTTGTTCAGCCATAAGATGGAGATAAACGATATAGTCATTGGTATTTTTATCTGTAGTTTTTATATTTTCGCTGCTGTGTGCTACGTTGTCACTATTCCGTTTTGGCAAACTTTTATACGTAAATATAAATTATTAATTAATTTTCTGTTACGTACTGTTATTTGAATCATGCACAAAATCGTAAAACGTTTGTTCTTTACTGCATATTTGTAACTTAATAATTTATTAATCATCGGCCATAACTGCTATGAGTGTTTATGAAGTTATCACTTATAAAAGTATGATTTTGCTACAATATAATATACATAAGTTATATCATTACGCCATATACTATGTCTATTTAACATGTTCATTTAAAAATAGTAGCGTACACAGGGTTTTTTTCGAGGAGAGTTGCACGTTTTATCTAATAATTTTCAAGTAATAGTGATTTGTTGTATTCTATACAGTGACTTTAAATTATATACGTATATTTTATAATATGAAAATTGTAGATAACAAATGACATATTGTAGTTTATGTTCTCTTTAATTTGTTTAATTTGTTAGAATCATTTACGATTTATGATAGAAGATACTTCGGGGGGTATCCCCGTCATGCACCACTGTCTATAGGCTATATTGCTATAAGTATAATATGTAATATTGTAATAGATATTTTGGGATATAAAACGGTTAGAAACATATTTTTATATTAATTTTATATTTTACACTAGTCGCGGCAGTAAATGCAGATTTCTTTTTTTATAGTCACCATAATTTATTTATGCCATGGATCAGCAGTCATTATCACAACTTCATTGACATCAAAAATGGTAGAAATCGAAGAACTTGGTTTGACTTTGAATTTTAATATTATAAGAAAATATTAAAAATAATATCATGAAGTTTATCACAGGTCGATTAAATTCTATCCAAACTAGTATGAACTTTGTATTGACAATTGGTATGTTTATGGCGTTCGAAGTTGCAGGTGATGGATATTATCATTTTACTGAATTTGGTCATTATTGTATGGTGATTTTATTATATGTCGTTTTGACTTTGCCCATATTATGTGTATTTATGTAAGTATTTATTTTTTATAAATAAAAAATACATAATAATTATTTCAAATAATAATGTATAAATAACCGGTTTTCTAGGGTTCTTTATTTTAAATTTAAAGATTACTGGACGAAGGAAACCACTACAACAATCAACAATTCTGTGTACATTATAAGTCATTAATAACTTTTATGTATATAATTATTCATTTAAATTAGATTTGGAGTACAATTAATGTGTTTCTGTGATCAATTACATTTAGAAGAATCACATAAAGTTTGATATCATAATGTAATACATATATACATTTATAATTAAATTTTTTTTTTAAAATTAAATTCTTTGAGTGTTACTGCTGTGTGAGTTCTCTCCTAATATTTTCTTGTAATTTTAAATATTACGCACATATGCTTATTGTAAACACCATTACAGATTGTATATATTCTAATAGATGTTAAAAAAATAATTTAACATTAGTAAATATTAAATACTAAATACCAATTCCATTTTTGGTAAAAAATAATGTGACCTATCATTTTAAGGTATAATCATATAACATTAATTTATAAAAATTGTCATTTTTTTCATATAAAGTTCTTGAAATTGTAGCGAAAATGTGTTATTATATAACTAGGCAATCAATCTGTACCGGAATAAGAAAAAAACTAAAAACTATATATATTATAAAATTATAAATTATAACTATATATTATATATTACTGCATATTACATACCTATTCTAAATTTCAAGAAAGTTGGCAACAGAATAATTAAATAGATTTAATGAATAAAGATTATGATTAAGATATGGCATTAAGTGTTTATTATTCTACTACTTGAACACTTGGAATCATAGTTCATACTATATACTATATCATAGGTAGTTATTAGTTTTGTATTTAATATTACTTTCACAGTTGTGTAATATTAGGTTGACCGGTAGCTGTTGAAGGTTATTCGCAGGATAACGATATTACATACATAGGATAAAAACCTACAATATAGAAAAATGAACATCGATTATGGATATTTATCATTGACGAAATTATGAGACACGTAAATATCTTATAACTTAGTCAATAAATACCAAATTCAAATTAAAAATAAATAAATATAGTCGACTGTGTGTGATGCAATGATATAAAAGCGACTTTATTTCGAAATAATAAGATTTTTTTTATAAATTATCTATATTATAAACATTTTACAAAATGCGCTGAAAAAATCAGATTCTTCACAATTCTACTCAAACATTACGCAATGCCGCTGTATTCGGATGTCATAACCGAACATAAGAAATATAGTAAGGAATTTGCAGTAGCGCAAACTGTAGTAGGTAGGTATTTTTTATGTGTTAGAGGTTAAGATTAAAAAAAATACCTCTCGGTCAAAGGTGATGCGGAGAAGGGTAGGAACGTAGTTTGAGCGGACAATGATAAATCCTCCCTAGTCAAACATCTAAATCTCTACTGTTTTGCACGTGTTTTTATAAGTGTGTTCGAAACGTTTATTGGAATTTAAATTATGGAATTGGAATTTAAAGGTACATATAAAGGAAGACTTTGTGACTTCTTCCCTCCCTGCAACAGACCCGCTGTTCAGAAATATTCCAGAAAATAACTGAAATGAAATTGAATTTAATAATAATTTAAAAATATTTATGACGCAGAATAAAATATATATTATGACAGCACGTAACAATTTATCGTATTCATGATTTTCATACACATTTCATTGTACAGACAACCTACCTATATACCTATTGTAGTTTTACGTTTTATTTGTATTTCGTAGTTTATCGATTTGTGATTACTATACAGACATCGGTCGTCACACACGACAACCTATCCGAATTGCAAACGCTTCATTTGTGCCAAAAATAAAATAATGAGCGTAGGTACATGTGCGTCGTAAATAGGATTCGCCAAAAAAAACGTGAACGTTTCGAGTGGGGTGGTAGTCTGGATATTGGGTAACCTCTTAACAACCCTCCTACACTGTCATTGCACGTGACGACATACAACCAAGTTTCATTGCTTAACAGTTTGTAAAAGAGTATATTTTAATACTAAATGTGTGTTTTGCATTTATTTTATCAAATTAGGGAGATGACATTTTTTTTTTTTTTTTTACTTATATTTTTGTGCAATTTATTTTTCCATTTCACGTATTTCTCAGTGCAATCATATCTTTGCAATATTTTTAATTTATAATTATTTATTTATATCGGTATCGATATTTGAAGCATCGATAATTGCAGCGAATTTCTCGACCCCGACATATCAACGGACCCATTATATTTAGAATTCGAATTGTTTTTCGTTGACCGCAATTCGAGTTATCTAGGTTCAACACACAACAAGAGAATGTTATGATAATTCTAATTCGGTTTGCAAACACTCACGATCCGGTGAACTCGGTGTAGAGATATTGATAATAAAGAAATATTCTTTTTAAATAAATAAACAACAATAATAATTGAATGATAATGAATTAATTGTCTCGACTATCTATGTGTAGAGACAATGTCGACGTGAATAATTGCCGTTGATAAACCGCGTGGTGGAACCATAGGCGTATTTTAAACTAATAGTTTATGGGTGGAACGGCATTCGGGGAAGGGAGAGCGCATTTCATCGGTAAAAATACGGCGTAGCCGATGACGATGATATTGCATCAACACCGAACACGCGCCAGTTGAACGTCGACGGGTCGGTAGTGAGCGCTGCGGTAACGTGCGTCGAGTGGCATCAAGTGGTATTCGAACATGTGCACGCAACACGCGACGAGGTTATCCGTAAACGGTTGAAAAACCTGTGCATTGCGATTTGCGGTGTATAAATGTTTCCGTTGAAACGTTGTTAAGATTATTCGACAAGGTGGAGGAAAAGGAGGAGGATCGCCAAAAACTCGAGTGTCGATCATTTCGAGGGTTTTTTTTTACGTTCGCTTCACGACACTATATATAGGATAAGCGAACGACGACGGATAACCATGACCATGTGCAAACGGTCGGCTTCAAGTCCGCCGCGGTCACGGTATTCAGCACTCACTACTCTTTCGCAATACGACGTCTGACACTTGCGGTGTTGCCGAACCACCGCGTCTTTGGAAGAGTCACAGCATTTGATGTACGAACCATGTCGCGGCCTTTGGAACACGCCGTGCCACAGGCAGTGGGATCGACCACGCCGTTGTCACCGGCAGTTCAGGACCGTCCGGTCGGACGTTGGGCACGATTACACTTGGGGAGGTTGACGACGGTGGGCGAACGATGTTCGGTGGAAATCGTCACGCTACTGTACGCCACTTCGATGTCCATGTCCGGGTTCTTCCAGAACAACCTGTTGTTGCGGAAAGCGTGCAACGCGACCGTGCCGTTCGGCGAGTGCACCGAGGGCGAGGCTCACGCCCAACACGTCGTGTCCATCATCTACTCGTGGAAATCGGCCATCCAGTACATCGTGCCCGTCGTGTTGATCGTACTAGCAGGTGAGCATCGTACAGAACTTACGTTTTTATCGGCCGACGACCGGTCACCGTGCCGCGGTTTATCGCACTGCAGACTGCTGGCCGAGTGCAACACGCGGTTGCGAATTCCCAATCCGTCTTATCACCGCGCCCGCCGGCAGCCGCAACCACGGACTATGAGATAATATAGTTGATTTGATTTTATCATCTACTCCGTTACCGCGTCTGTTAAGAAACTGTTGGAGGGGACGCGTGATACGATTGCGGTTACTGCTGTAGTCATTACCGAATACCGAGTGACCACCGCGAACGTGGTTTGACCGCGGTCTCTGCAGTCGCCAAACGGTTTAATAAACACGTTTCACGTGACCACGTGAGAAATCGGTCATCGGTGTGCACATCCATTGTTTCATCTTACGTATACATTTTTACCTCTTGCAACAATTATATATTAGTCGCACGCCGTAAGTTCACGATTCGGTGATTGGCTACAAGTACTCAATAAATATCATTATTTCAATCAAATAGTCATCACGGTTTGAGCAGCTCTCAATAAAAACCCCGAAATCCGAAATACTTAATTAATGATTGCAACGTTATCAGTGTTTAATGTTTACGTTGGAGGTTAAATTGGATTAAGATTGAGGTCTCGCATTGAAAGTTGACGTACGTCCAATAATGCATTGTATAAAATATATTAGTAAATAATTATTCAAGTTGAGATGACAAAAAAAAAAAAACTGACATGGTAGAACTGTGATACAATTCAATCGGCTCATGGCGTAGAACATTTTTTACTAGATACGCTAATACGCTATAGTTATAGCTATAGTATAGGTAATATAATTCAGTGCTAAATATTCATGAGTTATGACACTTGAGATTTACGTGAAACGATGGGCGTATCAAATATATTATGTAGGTTGTGTATTTTTTGTACTTTGTACGATTCTTAAAAGGAGAAAAAAATCGATTTTTCTCTTGGTATTTGTATCAGATTGTAGCCGTTGTGCAAATTATATACCTACTTGCCAGTAGAACACGGACTACATGATGAACAAATCTTTAATGAACGCATTTTTCATTATTTGGAACGTTTGACATTTGCTTTTCGACTGTAACAGTGGACTTTTGCACTTAGGCACGATGTTGTTGAAAACTAATTTGTGAAATGTCAATGTACCAAAGATTTGTGTTAAATGAAAAAAACAATCAAATAAACATGTCAGAATAAAGTAGTGGTTTAATTATAACTTATAAGAACATTTCAGTAGTAATGTATTATAAATATTGAATGGTACAGTTATAAAACTGTAATTTTATTACTTTCCTCTTCTATTTTTCAACAATATTAAATTCATCCAAATATATAGATACTTTTAGAATTATTTATGAAAATAGGTTTATTTAAAATTGTGTAAGGATAAAATATAAAATATTAAAGATAACATATACATACCTATTTAATAACAATTTAATACTTGAATATCGATATTATAAATTAATTCTTCTTATTTATAATAATAAAATAATACGATTGTATAAGTTTATTATTACGTAGAAATACAGTAAATTTGTTATCAAATACAAAACTTTACACTTGGATTTGCAAACATAGTTGAAATACTAAAAGGCATTTTTTTAAACCATAAAACTGGGTACATCTTTACCGTGTATAGAATGTATACTTAAAATCTTTAGTTCAGAAAATGATAATAATATATTCTTGGGAAAAAAAATTCACATCTTCACTTTAGTATTTATAATTTATCTTCACTGCTCTAGCAATTGATAACTGTATTTACGTATATGATTTATATAAATTGGTCTACGTAGGAATTATATTATCCAATCATTGGATAGAATATTGAGTAACTATAGCTATTTATGATAAGTGTATCTGTTAATCAAATATAAGTAGACTTCAGAGTTATCAGTAGTAATAAAATAATGGACAATGGTCACAAAATAACATTGACTTTTTTATTTCGTTTTTTATTAAATATTTTAGAAAGACTATTAAGCTCGACAGTTTCAATAGAAATACATCGATTAATTAATTAAAATACAACGGATAAATATTAAAAATATATAACTAATAAGAGATTATGTACAGAAACCAGTCTCACGAATGATGGAAATAATAAGAATAATTTACAATAATTGAAACATTGACTTTATTATTTTAATAATATGATAAATCCAATGAGGATAATAGTGAAATTCAAATAAATTTCTATATTGTCAGTTTGAGATTAGTTATGTTCTTCATTTATATAATATAAAATGAAATTTAATCTAAACCAGACGTAGAAGTGCTAAAGGTATATTGTAACAAACGAATATATATATTTACAAGTTATAGTATGGTTAAAATACGCTTTAAAATCTGTATTTTATTAAATTTTATCTTATAAAATAGCTTATTAATTACTATTAACACTCCAACATTATAACTACATATTTTTACAATACTATAACTTATCGTTATGGATCATTTTGTTATAATTTAATACATTGAGTCTGGACTGTCTGGGCAGTCTGGTATTTAGTTGTATTTCCTTCAAAGTTATTTAGCCTATTTAATTCTAAATTAAATGTGGGTTATGATTTTCAGACTTTTAGTAAAGCTAGGTCGATTTGTATTACAAGCGAAATATAGGTTTGAAATTCTGTACATTACATTTTCCACACTTAAAAATTGCATACAAAATTAACCATAATGTCCATAATAATGTTATATTATATTATTCTTACAAGTACGCCCGGAGGATAAAATCCCACCAGGGGCAAGATAAAAATTACTTAAAATATAATATACTCACTAACTAAATTATAGTAGAATCAAATTAATAGTAATATTTAATAAAAAAATAATAATATTTAGATGTTTGATAATTTGACTTAAACAATATTATTATATTTATTAAATGGTAAAATGGAATGCCATGTACAATATTAAAGTATAGTTAAGAATTTCCAGGGCGGGCAATGGCCCCGTTTGCCCCCCCCCTGCGGGCGCCCTTGTATTCTTACCATTATAGAATTTCAAAAATCGTGAATGATTACGTTATTTTAGATTCTGCAAGGAGTAATGAATGTTTTTTTAAATGTTATTCCTAAAAAAATAACAATCATAGGTTGTATTAATTTCTATAATTTTTATTAAGTTTTTACAAAAAAAAACAAATGCAACTATTATAAATAGTTATTTCCAAATCGAACAACAATTAACACGAAATAAGTAGTCATTGTATGGCAAAGTCATATCTCGTTTCGAATAAAAGTCCATCAATAATTTGTCTTACCTATCTCACGTAGCAGAGCTTTTTATCTGTATTTATTTGTTTTAATGCATACATTTATTTTGAGTTTTATCGAATTATATATACAGAAAAAAAAACTATGTTTTAAATATAATGATATACGTTTAGACATTTTACATTCTACGCAGTAGATACAAAATTAGACAAAAATAGGTAGGTCTAAACATAATTATTAGTTATTTAAGCTACTGGTAAAAATACAAATAAACTCATATTGTTTTCATCTCAAAATTGTTAAAATACACTATGTCAAATAAGTGTTTTGTATAATTAGTAAAATTGGTTACGTAAAGTATTAACCAGATAAAAGTCTAGATATTGTTGAACAAGATAACGAGGCCAGAAAATTAAAACTATGATTCCACAATAGTATAATACACTTAATTACGCGTACTTGATACCTTTACCAATAAATGTTTTCTGATTAATCTTTCAATAAATAACCGTATCATGTTGAATCGTATTGTGACATAGGAAATAATTTATTAATATGTGCGGGCATTAATTCTCTGACGTTTAATAATTGTAATTGTAATTTAAAACGAATCAAACCAGTCTTATTTACATATTTTAATCAACTCATATAATCAATACTTCATTAAAATTAATTTCAGGTCCATGGAGCGACAGTCACGGCAGGCGACGTAGACCTCTGATTTTCCTACCAATAATTGGTCAAGTTTTGACTGACAGCTTATGCATTTTAAACGTTTATTTTTGGAGTTGGCCTCCGCAAATTGCTGCCATCTTCGAAGCCATAACTCCCGGGTTATTCGGGTCCCGAAGTGTGTTCTGGGTAGGTGTAATATCATATATATCGGATAATAGTCCAGCTGAATTGCGAACATTGAAATACGGAATTATAAATGCTATCTACACCATCAGTACACTAATTGGAACAGGGTTAGCAGGGTTTTTAAATGTTAGTTTTGGATTTTACGGAGCATTTTTGGTACCAATTTTATTAAATTTAACCGGTATCACGATTGGAATATTTTTTATCAAAGACACTTCTGAGCCATATGACAAAAATATCCAGTGGTTAAAGCCAAAATCTTTCTTCCAAGGTTATTTGAATGTATTTAGAGGAGGAATGAAATACTTTACTGTTACATTAGCCATGTTGCTGTTATGTCAAGGTGTGTTGGTGGGAAGAATAGGAGGTAAGTTTTTAAACATTACATTTTAATTCATTTATGTCGTACCGTATTGAAATTTATATTACGAACTTGTAAACCATTTTGTGATTAGATTCGTTTTATTAACTTAAAACTAATTGCATAGGTATTAAAAATAATCTTTTATCTATTTCTCTATCATTGCACTAGAAACATCTTGCAGACAATATTGTTCTTAGACGTAATGTGTTATGGAACGATATTATACATTAATTGCATTATAAATTTCAAATGAAGGTAGTTGTGTTTGGCTAATCTTTTCTGTCAATTAATATCAATACTTACCAATTAATATTGTAAAAACATATGACAAACACAACATGACTCACTGTAGCATCTATATTGACTATTTCTTAATATTAAAATTAATATTGATTAGATGATATAAAAATGATTATTAAAAAACGTTTAATGTATAAAATTATAAAACATTCCTTTATGTTATTATTATTATGTAAAATGAATATTTCAAAATTTCAAAATTCAGGTTTGATCCTTATTTTTTTTGAAAATATAAGCTTATACAATAATATAATGTTAATAATAGGTAATTTAGGGCTAAAAGTTTATTAACTGATAATGGTATTCATTAAGTGCGTAACTCCGCGGAATAGGTCTTTTTATCTGTAAAAAACCTATCGATTGCGCCGAAAACTGATATACAATTACTTTATTATATACATACTATATATATGTATATACCATATCCAGCGCGTATAGTGACCAGATGCTAGATAAAAAAAGATGATATAAATTATATATAATAAATAAACAATAATAATACATAATATATTATATTTTATAAGCATAATAATATAACAACTTAAATTGGTGATTTGTGTACTTTATCATAGTGGTGGGGAAAACAGCTATAATTTAATAAACATAATATATTTTTAAGAATAATGCATATAAAATTTGATAAAATTAAAAATTAAAAAATTATAAATTAATAAGTAAAATGTAAAAAATAAGATGTATAATATACAATTTTTAGATATACTTTATAAGTTAAATATAACTTTTAATTTTATCATATAAATCTTGAATCTAACGTATATTCAAATAATTAATATAAGTTCACAGTTGAGTTAATAATCAAATTTCCTAGAATCATTTGTAGACGTCCTGTTTGCGGGAAACAATATTAATATGTACTTATATTTACAAAATTTGAAAATGTTTTAAATATTATATAATACAATTTGACCCTGCAAACGTTGTTTTGCTATATAAATTAATTTCTATAAGTTAGATTTCTAATGGATATTTTGGTAGTCAAACAAAAAATTTATTGTGAGTGTGCGGGAATGTAGTATACTGGTACATAACTAAAAGAGGAATACAGCGCATATATTATCGGATATTTAAAGGTTTACAATTTATATAATTTACACGTTCATTTTAATAAGTAGATTTCCAGAGGTTTTTTAACATAGACAAATGCTATTGCAATAGAAACCTTCTTCGTGATATACTCTTCCGTTAGAAAAAAAAAAATCAAGAAAACCTGATAATCAGCTCCAGAGTTTACTCTGTACAAAGATTTTCATTTCACATGGATATAGTTAGATATAATATACATATATATAATTAATTAATTAATTTATATTTTTATATTATTTAGATAACACCCGCGAGGGCAAAGAGTATAGAAGATACATAATACATAGAAATAATATACAAAATAAAATAAAAGCTAATAGGTATCTAATATTTTTTCAACTTACAACTATTGTCGAAGTTAGATAGGTTTTCATTAGCGTAATGTAAAATTCTATTGATAGGACTATGAACAACAAAATTACGTTTCTCTGGTGCGATATGAAATAGGGTTTTATTTCTAGTGTTTACTGGAGGTACCCTAAATCCAATAAGATTTATGACTTCTGGGCAATTTATGGATCCATTTAATAGCTTATATAGAAATAAGCAATCGTTATAGTTACGTCTATTAGCTAAAGGGGGTATTTTACATTGTTTCTCGACGATAGCAATAGGTAATTCATGTAAATTCCGTTTAAGAGCGATCATTCTGATAAAATTCCTCTGGATTTTATTTATTTTATCTATTTGACCGGTTTTGCGAGGGTTCCAAATAAGTGAACCAAATTCTAGGACAGGGCGTACCAATGCAAAGTACAAGACTTTTAGACATGAAAAACTCATATCAGAACAGTTTCGCTTGATAAATCCTAAATTTCTAAAGGCTTTTGCACAAATAATTTCTATATGACGTTTAAAGCTCAGGTCGGACGATAAAGTTATACCAAGATCTCTCACCTCATTTACAACGTTAATTAGAGACCCAGAAAGATTATAATGGTAGATTATACTTGAGTGTTTACGGTAGTCGGTGGAATGATATTTTCATACACTTATTCAGATTTAGATGTAACCCATTATCTAAGCACCATTTAGAAAAACGATCAAGATCTTGCTACAGTTTTAGATAGATTATATATAGGTATATAAATAATAAATTTTCTGTGTAATCTATGTATAAAATTTTTTAGCGCAATCAATAGTCGATGGAATCAATGAAATGTTCTCACAAATATAAAAAATTGGGTTTTTCTTACAATGGGTTTTAGGTACTCTCATTTTTATTATCCAGATACTGGATGTTCGAGTGCGAGTTTTAATCTTACCTAAGAAAATTTTATATTATTTCTTACCTGACCACAATAACGAGTACCTATTAGAAGAAAAAAATTATCACACTATCTTAGTATCTTTCAAAAGTAGATCGTCTTAACAAACGCTTATCAAACCTCGGTATATCAAAAAATGCAAAACTTATAAAAACACAACTTCAAATAAAATACACTACTCAAAACGAAATAAAAGTTAAAAATAATATAATCTTCAAAACTGGAAATGTTACATACAAACTTGTCTGCGTAAAATAAAAATTACAATTACTCTATAGCTTCCACTAATCCATGGAAAAGACAGCACTACCACTAACCTGCGGAAGCTATAGTCCTGTCCTCGACTTGACTGCTTCCTTAAGTATTCATTATACGTTGCCAAGTCAGCATCTTTTCGGTGGTGGATGCCGGTGTTTGTTGTTATTTATGTTAAATTGTTTGCATGATTTGAAATATGTTTATTCTTTAAACTTACGATGACCTACAATGGCTATAGTTGTTGTTATGTTAAATTTTTATATAATTTGAAATGATGTTTAAACGCTAAAACTATAATGACCTATATATTTACAACAATACTTTTTAGTAGGTATAAAATAATATAATCACTTTGTCTTTATGACTTTATTATGACAGATGATTAAAAACCAAAATTATGACGACCGACGAGCCAAATAATGTTTATAATTTGATGCGTATATTATTAATTATTAATTACTAATGGCATATCGGTTCATTTATTTTGTTTGTAGTTTAAAATATTTTAATTTGTATTAAATTTGTTTTCTAAAACTTCTTTTCTTAAATTTGTTTATTTATAACTTGTTTCAACTAAAATTGAAAATACGAATTGGTTATAAAAGTAATTAACAACTAGGTGTTTAAGTGTTTTGGAGTTTTGGTAAATGTACTTAGAAATTACAAATAACCGAACTTAACCTCAAACCACAAAACAGTCAAACCTTTTGAGGAGCTACAGTCACTTTCTCAATCAAAAAACTTTTTTCGTTTGTTAAATTTATAATTATAATTTCAAAAATGATATTGTCATATTATCAAATATCCTAATATATCCTTTATTTTTATTTAAAATTGACATAAAATTGGCTAAAAAATAATTTAAAAAAGTTTACTATAAACAATTTTGTAAATGCATGAGTTTTTCAATTCGCAGACATTTGACATTTTTGGAAGAGGGAGAGAGTTAATAGGAAGTGAGACATTTTGTATTTTATTTTTACACTATATTGTATTAATTTGAAATTTGATTGAATCGATTTAAAATTAAATGAAGGCAAGTATTAATTAAATGTAATCTGAAATATCGATAAAAGTTTTTGTCTCTGATTTGATTTAAGTGCACATTTTCCATAGTAAACGCTTATTTATCTTTTACTACTGCAGTCAATTTAATCAACTGATATATTGTATGCTCATAAAGTATGGTTCATGATAATTAAAATTCTTCAATAATTATGTCATGAAAATTTTTTTTTTGTAACTGTTGTATTTTCAATGTTATGTGATAGTCTGTAGTCGGTACTATAATAATAACTGTAGGTCTGTAAAGGATAAATATTAATTTTCATTACTGAAAATAATATTATATATATAAATAATATTTTATTTCTTTTTCCCTCATAAAGCATTTAACAGAAAACCATTTATCCTAAATATTTATGTTACTTACGTATGTGCACTTGTTCGCATAATATATAACTGAAATTTAAATTCCTTCATTTTTCAGGTGAATATGCTGTCACATATCTTTTTACGAGGTACAAATTTAATTGGTTCGAAGTGGAATACAGTTATTTTGCTGCTTTCAAAATGAAGACAATATTTTTCGGTAATAAATTGTTTAGTATAATCATTATTCAGGAAAACAATAGTCAGTAAGTATACGAGCAAATACTTGCTCGCTGGCTCATAAATGGTATTGAATAAAATAATAAAATAAATAAATAAGTTTGAATGTACACCCTAGATGTCAGAAACATTTACTTTCAAAAGTTATTAATATTTTATAAGATTCTCTAATATTTTTTCTTGAGTAATTTTTTTTTATGTATTAATAATTATTATGTTTATTACTGGGTACCTAAATATAGATTATTAAAAGTTGAGTTTGAAAAACAGGGTTTTTTCCAACTGTAGACCAAAATCATTTTTATAGTTCTGTAATTAATTAAAAAAAGGTTAATTTGAACTTTGACACTTGCCGTTCGATTGAAAAAATTTTGTTGCGTATTTTATTCAAATATAAAAACGTTAAATAATAATAAAGCGACGGAGGGTTGTTAAAATATTATTCAAAATATATAAAAAATAACACTACAATAATAAATATGTGAATTCGGTGTATTATGATCGGGCAAGCACTTCAAAAATGTAAGCTAAATGTTCAATGAATGTTAAAATTTTTAGTTTACTGGCTTCATAAGCTGTCACTATTGTACAAGGTAGCTGTAGATTTGATTCTATATTTAAGAGAATTTCTTTAGTGCTTAATAAAATTATCTATAATTGCGACGACATTTTTTAAATTTTAAAACTCTTTTGGAAAGATAGGGTTTAAATTAGATGGTTAACTTATATTTACGATCTGTTAATAATAACGATGGCGTCGCGCGTCTGTCGTTTGGTTATATGATAGTTTATTATGTATTATAATATTTCATAAGCTTCGTCTAATACGTATATAGATAATAACTTATTATCTATGAATACGTAGAAGTATTTTTTATTCAGTAAAAATGAACAATATTTTATTGTTTATTTTGACATAAAAGTCGTTCAAGTTTTCAAATAAGTATTACCATTTTTGTTCATATTATTGTAATATTCCATATTACTTACCTTTATTTCTGTTTATAAAATACTCATTGTGTTTTAATGTATTTAATTACTTAGATAGTAATATAGTTAATAGTTATTTTTTTAATAACCTTTTTTCTTTTGATATAAAAATAATTACTGCGTACTACAAACAATTATATGAACGCAAATCCATAGTGTTTTATTTGACTTCGTTTTTTTTTTATTTAATATTATCGTATTATATAATGTCTTATGATAACAAATGTATTTAATCGGTCTACATTCATGGTAAATAGTAGGTACCTATTAAATTTTAGTTTAATTTATTTGAATCATAACTGTTTCCATGTCGATTAATTAAGTATGAATATGCGTTTGCTTGTACTGTCTCTCAATATGTCAATACATTACCGTCCGAATTTCATACAATCGCTATATAATAATACCCATACGTAACTATTACTACATTTATAACTTTTGAACGGAATAGGATTCTCGTTTTTAATTTAATTACGCGTATACCTATTGTATATAATGTTCAAACAACCAAATCGTAAACCATTACACAATAAATGCGAAATGTTATTGATCGCGTGATTAAAGAATATGACATAATATTAGTAATTTACAACCATTGCATTTAGTACAACTGATTTAATTTAATCGCCAGAATATGTTTCCCAGGTACACTGTTTTCCGTTTCTGTGTTAAGTCACCGCATGAAAGTTAACGATGCCATTATAGGTTGTATTGCTTGCACATTTGATATACTCGCTGCGTTGTGTTACGTTTTCGCTACCAAAACTTGGCAAATGTATTGCAGTAAGTATATATAAATATTGTTTACTATTGTTTACTTTCTCATTGTATTCAGTTATTGTTATTATTATTATTGTTATTTTATTCAATAGTTCCATTGGTTGACTGTTTTCACGGAACGGCTCTCACTATATCCACATCATTAACGTCTAAATTGGTACAGATGGATGAGCTTGGTATTGATTCTTATTATTTTTTAGCCAATATATTCAATTTGATTTTACATTATTTTTGTTTTTCCCGCAAACAGGTCGACTCAATTCCGTCCAGGGAATAATAAGCACATTTATGTCATTCCTAATAGTTTCGCTGTACAGCGCAACGTATCATTTTACTTTCGAACGTTTAGCTGGTGCTGTTTATCTATTAAATATAGTTTTAACTTTTCCTTTATTAATAATGTTTGCGTGAGTAATACTATTATGATGCTAAAAAAATACTGATTTAATGATTTATGTATTATTTGGTTTTTTTTTTAGGATTATTTACTGGAAATGTAAACACTTATGGACCAAAGAAAACGCAACCACAACGAAGACGACTTAACTTTTATGTCTTTGAATATTGCAGTACAATGACTGAATATTTTGTTATAGCTTTCGTGGTATTTATAATATTTTGATTTGTTAGTAAACTTTTATGTATTATTCCTTTTATTAAGTCCAATCATTTCAACCGAGATTCTTATTTAAACAAGGGCGTTATCGTTGGAAAATCATTTTTAAAGTGCCAACAGATGTATTTATGTTTATTTGAACTGTATGAAAGACTTGATGTATTTTTAAAGACGTTTTTGTAATGCAATTTACATTTATATTACAATATGGTTCTTGAACCTTTTATCTATATAAGCCAACAATTTGTAAAGAATAAGTATTTTAAGACTTATCGTGTAAAATACAGAAATACATTTAGTAGAATACATAATAGAATGAATATAATTTTTAAATATTTTATGTTTCAAATAATGTATGATTATTTTGTGAACACTACAAAGTTTTTTTCAAAAGTGAAATATTAATGTTGAAATCAGTTACACATTTTATACTGCAATTTATTATACATGATAATATAAAATCTTTTTTCACATTGTTTTTTTCTATTACATAATGCGATTATATATAATTACAATTTAAAAAATGCCCAAAATTCTTATTCCATTAATGTATCTATAATTTAAAACTAAATTTAAAATTTTAATACATTTTTTAATTCGCAAGTTCATGATTTTTCAGTTATGTTATAAGCTTACCTATAAACATTTTGAAAATTAAATTTTAATAGTTACTTTATTATCCTGGAGAAAAGTATTTTGTTTTCATATTTATACGTTGAACTAAAACTAAAAGTACGCTTTGGTGTATATTAAATGAAAATAACAAGGAAAATATAGATGTTTATATAGTGTACCTCAGTGCGAAGTGAATGAGAAAGTTATTTTATCTCTTCAGTCTTTGTATATAATATACAATTTCAATCTCGAAGCCACATAGTGATTATTTAAAAATGTTTATTTCATTTATTTCACATACGGTTTTTTCTATCGGGTTTTATAGAATATTTTTTGTTGCTGAAAGAACATATTATTGCCAATACAAGGTATTATATTGTTGCACATTTATACGTGAATGAAAGTGTTTATTTGCTGATCACATTTTTTACGTACCTCAAGTAACTAAACTTATTTGTAAACAGCTGAGTGTGAGCTTTTCTTTGTTAAAATTTTAAATCCCTGCAGTGATTACGGTACAAGAGAATCGGATCTGGTGAAAAGTAAAAAAAAAAAGAAAAAGGTACCTAATGGAAATGTATTTGCTTCATCGAAAACTCAATTACAATGCATTTACGATTGATGCATATTCGTTGGGAGTCGTAATGATGGTGCGCGTGACTCATCGCCAATGGCCACGACCCCAAGGTCTTACACACCAATTTGTTGTCACCGAAAGGTGTGAAAGTTTTTCGAGTCTTCCGGCGAGTGCACTACAGCGGTTAGATGAACGCTTTGCCATTTACTCGTGAAAAACATACGCAACAGGTATAAATAGACCTAACCACAATGTACTAGTATAACATTAATTATTATTATGATCGTCATGAATGAGCATTAAAGGCTGGGCGGGTAAGGGAAATGTTCATTCCATGACCCGACGTATGTGTTGCAAAAGAGTCATTGGTAAAAATGTTTAAATGCATGTTTTATTTTAATTTTTTTTTTGCGTTTTATCGATTTGCAGAATTTAAATGGCCCTGACGATATGTTTTTGAAAATATTTTCAAAGGTGAATTAAATAATATAATCCTCCAAGATATTACGTATAATCATCGTTTTTGACTATTATGTGCTGAACACTGGATAGCCCCAAACAGTACGTCGTAATAGCACTGAAAATCTATACAACACACGTATAAAACAGTGTGACGAGAACAAATTTGCCCAACGTCTCTGCCGTGAAGGTCAGAGACGGCTAGAACATGGAAATGACCGGGGCTTTGTCCCGGTCAAAATTCAGAGTGGTAGCCGATAGAGTAGAGCAGTGGTGCGCAACCTAGGGGTCGCGAAATTATATTAGGGGGTCATTTTACATATAGTTAAAAAGTAATTAAGTAAAGTTATTAAGTAAAAATATATTATATACTTACATAATTTTGGTAGGGAGGGGAGTCGTATTATCAAAATAAATAATTTTTGGGGTCGTGGATCAAAAAAGGTTGCGCACCACTGGAGTAGAGTTATCGTTTATAATATTAATATTAATGCTGCAATATGTAAAATAACACTGTATAATGGATTAACTGTCCATATTTTTCATCCTCGTTACGCTGCATAAAGCCAATAAATATAATATGTAAAAACCTAAAAATCCGTTTTTTAATTATGAATAAATAATAATATATTTGAGCACTAAACTAGACCAAACTTAATTTTTTTTTTGGTAAAATATCAAATTTGTGCAGTGGTGGGTGGGTGGAATATTTTAGGATTGCCCCGGTCAACTAAAGTTGTCAAACCACCCTTGGCATAGGTAATATTCAATCAAACAATAACGATTCTCGGTCTTCAATAAACCAATTGTCATTCAGTAACAAAATATTTATCTATATTTACATATTTATAAGTAAAACGGTTAGCTATGGGTGACAAAGAAAATAATACTTAGGTCGGACCTATGTCATTTTGTACCGATGGTAATTATTTTTGTTGCAGAATGTTGTATTATTGTGTTTCATGTGGAATCGCCGAGCTAAAGACAAAATATATCAATGCGAAAACCATTGTAATATGCTCGAAAGATGACGGAGCAAATAATATTGTACCTTAATAGATGTTCGGGAGGTAGTATTACAATTTACTGTTGGCATAAACTCTTTGGAGAAGAAAACTTGTTATTTTTAAATGTTTTGTATTTCGGAAACATTTAATAAGAACGCAAAACTTTATTATTTTAACTCCGTCCCGTTCAATCTCAAATAAACAATCGTACGTAACAATATCGAGTATCGCCGCTATATTGTGTCTGGTCTTGGGTTTCGAAACTTACAGTACCTACACTTGAAAATCATTTTTGATTTTCAAGTATTACTAAGAGATCTGAGATTATGATTTAATGGCGAGCTGATCCATTTTATAACGTTAGCACTTCTTTCTATTGGTTAATGCTTATAATATATTTTTATAGAAGTAAACGAAGACGTTCATTTTTGTTGGACTACATCAAGCATAAAATATACATAATGGTCACTATTTAACCAATTCAGTTCTGTACGGCGTCATATAGATGATGAACAGTGGCATCTATTAGAACCCACGAAATATGTATGAGGGAAAAAAGCAATAATAATCATTAAATTGTTCAATTTTTCGGTAGAGTTTTGTTTGGTAATATGATTAATATATTTTCTTTGGTCCAAATGCAATATTACAGTGCACAGAATGTATTGAATAAAACAGTGTGTATGTTACCAGTACGCGCGCGGGAAGTTAAACTTCTTTTGAACGGTACACGCGAGTTCCGGAATTATTTATTAATGATAGTTTTATTATTTTTTTTATATTTTTATTCGACAGATCGATGGATAATTGTTTGTAGTATTGTTTTTATCCAGAAAATAGGCTTGTCAATGAATTAATCAATTAATAACAATTAATTAAATAAACTAGATGCTAACTGATATTGGGCTCTCAGTATAGATATTGTGTAGTATAGTATACACTGCGCGTGTATGATATTATTATTATCATCGTCGTCGTCGTCGTCGAAACCGCATCGGCTGTCACCGACCAACATTATAATTTATAATAAGTAATATTATTATTATGTCGTTTTATGTACATGACGCATTCATACGCTCAGCACCGCCGCCCCGCCGACCGTATGAAATCATCCCGGAGTACCCGGACGATCATTCTGTTTCTATCCAAATATTTATCTCATTAATATTATTGTTGAGTATTCTTTGTTCAATAACCCAACCAAAAAAACTGTCGCTTAATGACACAACCCATAGCCGTTTACAAAATACAGCTACGACAATCCACGGCTGCGCACAACCACATGTCCGTGTTCGTGTTCGTACGGCCGCCCGTTCACTACCCTGCGTAAAGAAGTTTAACTTTAATAGCTTGTAATATCACGATGTATGAGCGTCGCCGTGTCACAAATGTTAAAACGGTCATCTAGCTGCATACGTTTTGTCGGAGTCGCATTAAAGTATACGCGCAAGTTTGCCCGAAACGGGCGAAACTTCACGCATCACGTTAAAAGTTGTACAACCGTACTTCTCGTTCATGCGAATAAAGAGGTGGTCTTTAAATAATCCTATCTAGTTAAGAAGCTATTTTCTACTACACTAACCGGCCTCTTTGTTGGTTGGCCTGATTCAGACAAGGGTTTCTAAATTAGATTTAACATGTCCCGGAAACTATGAACATCCAGCGTTTCGCCCCTAATGCAATTTGCTGAACACAGTACGCAACTGGAAAAGAATTTTATTCTCAACAACAATTATTAAAACATAACTATTCAGGATAGGTATATATTATAAATGTATAAATAATCCTCTTTCTAGCGGGTAGCAAATTGAAAAAAAAAACAAAAAAAAACATTATTAATATTGTTATACACACCTCAGAACTCTTATCATAACTTTATATCCTGAAATTCTACATTTATTAACATTAGTATTATGAATAAATTTGGTACAGTTCATCCTAAAACTAGATTACTATTTACAACGGTAAACAAAAACACGGAGATGAAATTTGCACAGAAATTTCAATAAGTACCACCAACGCTCGAACACTGTTAGATTGCCTACGTAAAGCGCCGTTTTACACAAGCGGAATAGTTTAGTACTAATAATAATATATTATATTATTATTATTATTTACGAGTTTTTATATTTTTTATTGTTATTAAAATTAAAACAGATATTATAATTCATTTTCCAGATTTTTTTTTTTAGTTTTTTCAAGAGACGGAAACTAACTTAAAAAAATAAAAATGTTTACTT
Organism: Chaitophorus viminalis; assembly: GCA_025469195.1. Classification (NCBI taxonomy): domain Eukaryota; kingdom Metazoa; phylum Arthropoda; class Insecta; order Hemiptera; family Aphididae; genus Chaitophorus; species Chaitophorus viminalis. The sequence continues at coordinate 642,729 of JAIPRK010000007.1, forward strand.
CTTGTAATAGTAAAACGGGGGAAAAAAAACCAATAATAACTATAATGCATTCAATTTTAGGGCAGTTTTTGCGGTGGCCAGTGGGACTTTTTTTGTATAGACCATAGGGTAATTTATTGCAAACACGTATTTAGAAGAATAAGAACTAAGTTTGTTTATTAAAAAAAAAAAATAAATAAAATATGATCCGAAATGTGTATTTCAATTTTTAGTAAACAATAATACCTATAACAGATTCTTATTATTACTGTACACGTTTGAATCTTTTGATAAACGCAGAAATGAAATAATAAATAAATAATAATAATAGTTATACGTTTTCAATGTTAAAATCAAGCTTTAATATTTTTTCAACCACTGTATAATAATATATCAGTACGTTGAACCTTAACCATTGTATATACCTGTAAAATAGGCCGTTTAGTATAGATAATTACAGCAAAACGATTTTAACTACGAGTAACAGAAACATGATTATTAAGAAATTATTATTATTATTAAGACTCAAATTTCCATCAAAACTGTTGGCTTATTCATAATATATTATTACCGATGGTTCAGTCACCATTATCATGATCGGTTAATTTTTTAAAACACAATTTAAATACAATGTACAACTATACAAATGATTACTTTTTTTTAATCTTGCGTATTGTTCTCATAAATTACTGTCATAGTGTCATCTGATCAGGGGTGGTAGCACTTTTGCGGTTTCACGGACTATAATGAAAGATAATACCTGTAGAAATATTATATTGAGTGTACGTCACATACATCGCAAAACGCATGCTAAAAGGTGCAGTCGTCAAATCGTATTTATAGAAGGCCAAGGCTATGTACGATTAACATCGAACTGACAGTCTGTCCTTCATCTATAAGACGAGTAAACCCGTGCTGACTTACGTACTAAACGACAAAATATTGCAGCTGGCCAACTGATCTGTGTGGGCCCACACCTTGACTTGACGTTTCAAGTTAGTGTAGTAAGCATTTAATCAACTCACCTGTATCTAGAAGACAATATATTGAAAGTAAACGATAGCTTTTCTAATACGGTTTTAATACTTTTCGAAAATCATTAATCATTATATAATATACGAATGTATACAGTCCAAGCTTATTTTTTCGTTCTTCTTATTCAACCATGAAATGGTGAATTATAAATTTCCGTACATTCTATTATTTTCGTGCCATTTTAATGCAGTATTTCACTTAAGACCTAGGTCATGAACGGACCACTTAGTGCAGCCCGTCGTTTCGTTTACAGAACTTTTTAATTAATACAGTTAACAAGCGTTTAGGTTTCAATTGACTAAAACATCACCACCTCTGACCACCTTAAATAAACGATGAAAATAAAACAATACGGTTATAGTGGATAAAAAACTATTTAAACGTATGATACACATAGGTGGAAATTCTTCAAGGAAAAATGTGATGAATTTTTTAGTCTTATCGATAGAATAATTAATTATTATGTACTACTAGTTTAACATAAAAAGATGTTTTATCCATGTGATAAATTAATCGTGAGGTAGGATAGTCAATACAATATCTGTATACTCAGTTCTTATATATATATATATATATATATATATATTTATATTACATTTAACATTTATGATTTGGTGTTTATAACAATTTTAGTAGAAACATGATGAAATAAAATATATGAACAGTTATAACACTTCGCTAAGACTATTTTACAAACTTAGGTACAATCTCTGTAATACAAATAATAGGTGTATAAAATATAATAACATTAATAACAAATAAACAGCAATGTAATATTATTTGTTACATAAATTCGTTTTTTTTTTACACAGAGTTTATACTTATACTTTTAATTGATTCTTCTTTGATAGTGTTATTACATTCGTCTTTACTTTTTTGCACTATTTCGTTATTATTATTTTGAAAAACTTTGTCCGTTCGGTCGGCTTTGTATGTTAATCTGAAAAATATAATTAGTAAATATAATATTTCTACATTGCATTGAAGTCCGGTGCTAGAATGGTGCGTATCAAATTTATAGTTAAGTCTATCACGTGCTTTCTTATTCTCACTGCATAAAATCCGCGGTGTTCATGCGTATTTATCAAAAAAAAAAAAAAAAAAAACAATGCACCTTTAATAGTACAATAATACGAGTAGATTGTTTAAATGTATCAATATCGTGATGGTGGAGAACGAACGGAAAATACTTTATCGCGTTGTGGATCAAAATGTCCATTGACCGAAGATTTTGAGATTTCAACTGTATACCTCGTTAAGTCTGTAATATAGTTACGGTTAGTCATCGAAGATGTAGAAGATTGCATTAAAACACTAGTAGACAGATGGACAGACAACTGGCACTAAGTTACTAAGTCTAAAGTACTAAATCTGCTCGTTCCGGTACGTATTTTATTACTTTATACACGTGCTGACCGTTTAAATTGCATGTCGATCGTTTGACGTTATAGCGGGTTAGCAGTATATATAATAATATATAGGTAATATATAATGTCTCGATGGCCAATGTTTCACTAAAAGCGATTTTCTTCGTGTTCCCCACCGTTCACCGTAGTCCCGCAACATTACAATACAGAGGATACAGAGATCTTATTTGAATACTTTATACATAATAACAACGCACGCAACATTTGGCGATTGTGTACTGCATATATGTACGAATAACCATTGATTGTACCAGGGGCGGTTCCAGAGACTTGGTCGGGAGAGGGCTAAGTCATGATTTTCAGAAAACTTTTTAACAAATAAAACAACAATTTTTACAATACAAATACAAGCTGTATAATTTTAGTTTTTGCAAACACATCAATTATAAATAATCTATTTGATTAAAAAGATCCATTTCATTATAAACATTTATTAGGCATAATGCGCTGTTAACCTATATACACCGGCATTTTCGTACCTCGTACGAAGCCAGGTTTAATTTTATTTTGTTTTAAACAATAAACAATAATTTTTTTTAAAAAAATACGAGCTTGGGAGGGGAATAGCCCTTAGCCTCCCTTGAAGTAGCCTCTGGGTTGTATCTACGCTTTAATAATATTATTAAATCAGCCAAATCGACTGAAATCGTGTACCGTTATATGTTATATAATAATACATCTTGAATACTATATGTATACGAGCCGTGGTTGATAATATGTTCAATGCTGTAGTTAATTTCAAATTGAAATATGGAAACTGCTCGTATACTATACATATAGGTACCAATATAAATAAATTGTGACCCGATGAATGTTTCTTAACTAGTACACAAAGCTGTTGCTGCATTAAAAAAAAAAAAAATCTATTCCTCACCGCCCACACAAATCAGTCGCTGCCAGCGGGGGGTCTGTCGGGAATAATTAAACGCGCGTTATTATTAGAAAAGTCGCAAATAATTATAATGTCATTGACATAAGATCGAATTCATATCGACAGTAACCTATAGTCGTACCGCCCAGCAACGGTTAAAACTAAATGGGCCAGCACGGCAACACGGTAACTGGAAAATTGTGTTTTATACGTCGGTAAGTACAACCACGCGTATGTATTTCGAGTTTAAATACGATTTGATTTCTAACCTTACAATTTAATTTATTTTCATTGTTATACTTCTTTGTAGAATCACAAACGTTTATTATCTGTATACTGGCCATGTACACAGCGATTGTTTCTTGGCTCATACACGGCGTCGTACCCCATCCCTACTCCATCCCGGTTCAATATAATTAATACGTATATTAACAAGTATATTCCGCATCGTTATACGAATCTGGACGCGAAAATACACCTGCCCCCACGTATACATAACACATACATGTAAATTGTACACTATACATGTTTAGTAAATCGAATGTACTATTCGTTTGTGTTTGTATTAATAAATACGCGCATTCCTTTGATTGAATCGCCACAAGCGCTATCAGTGGCACACTAGATGGTTTGAACACAAACAACTTTTGGCACCGTTTGTTCGACGGATAATTCATACATTAAATGTTTGTTTGATATACAATCTTATGGGAATCGCCTTTGGCCTTTAATGTTCGTGAGCACGACAAATATATCATATATATATATATACCAATTCTGATAACTTGCAGATAAGTATCAGGTTCGAAACCACGTGCTTATATGAAACCAAGTTTTTAGGGTATAAAAGCAACATAATATGAATTTGATTTAATTTGATTCAAATTTCTGTACGAGTTCAGTGAACGTTTTCTACAACGCAAATAATAGAACCGCTTATATGAATGTATTGTATTACTACACTTAGGTTGAATAATTGCATGTTACGTGGTTATTTTTATTTTTTATAATAATCTATAGTTCTTTTAACGGGCGTGAATAGTCTACTGTATTTGATAGTGTACTTATTTTAGAAATAAATCTGTTACAATTTTAAAAATAATAAAAATGACGATTTCGATACTATTAACGATAATTGAGACATAATATTTTGCCGTTAAATTTGTAACGTAGGATCAGTGTTGATGGACTTTATCGCATGGACAATACATAGAAAGTTTCATGGTTTAATGGCATAGTTTTTATTTCGAACATTTTTTTATCCACTTGGAATTTTACATTATTTAAAATCCTAAAAAGTATACAACCGTTAAGTTAAGATGTAAAATTAATTCGTATACTGATTCGTAAGCGGATACTCGGGCATTAAATCTTAATGAAATGTTTTTTTGCCAAAATATATCTATAGTATAGATCAAACAATAACTTGCCCATCAAATGCTTACGCTGTTAATATAGCTACTAATGTACATAATTATTTAAAACGTGTTCGAGAAACGTAATAAATTGGTACTTATATATTCCCAGAGATAAAATTACTCCTCTGCTGTTATATACTCCAAACTCCACTTACTCAACTTTAAATTATTAAAACTAGGAAACTTTCTTCATCGTTAAATATTTTATATTTATATAAGTACATTATTATTTTAAGAAACATATAATCTTTACTGGAATTTCGGTTATAAGTTTACTTTACGGAAACCTTTTTTTCTTTTATTATTATTTTATCGATTTTATTTATTACACGAATTCATATATATGGACCTGAGCTCATATTTGACCGGTCGTTCATCATTTTTAAGTTATTACCATTTGAAGTTTGTAAGTTTTTAGATTTTATAATCACATTATACAAGGCGTGGCAACGATCTACGTGTGTCGTGTATTGTGTACTAAACGTGACCGTCAATGTGTCAATGTGCATTTAAATTTAAAAATTTGATGTTTAAACAATGGGCATAGAACATTTTTATTTTAAGTACTTAAAATAATAATTAATTCCAACACATTTTGTCGTGGGATCTTAATGGTTGCGAATGGAGTCTACTCGCATATATTCATATTCTAGTGTCTTTCTAGATTAGGTTTCGTCATCATCTTTTTAACGTTTTGAATGTTGTAAAAAATCAATATGCGATAATCCGGCAAACATATAATCGTTATAGTTCTGACATAGTTTCTTTCATTCGTATCGGTATGAAATAGTTTTTATCTTTATTATTGTACATTTGTAAGCAACGGCAAATCGTTCAATTCGAAAAATAAACTGCAAACAAAGAGTTCTCCGCTAAAATATTATTGGCAGATTTTACTGCAGAATATATTGCGTGTCTAAATACAGTACCTACGTGAATGTTTCGCAGTTTTTGCAAGTGCAATTTTTAAACTATACCTACCGATTCTATCGAAAGCCGAAAATCACCAACTAAGTACAACATATTTTCGCGTGTGTTTAATTTTAAATTAAAAAGGTGTTGTATGTTTTTCACTCAATGTGTTTTAATCAACTTAAAAAAAATATTATCCGAGAAAAAAATAAACCCGTAATCCACCTAACGTATGACCAATAGTTTCCTGACTCCGTTTAGAATTTAAAATCGAATAAACCCGTGACGTACTAATTTATTGAGATGTTTTAACAGTTAACTTAATTATTTTATTACGTGTATCGTGCATGCGTGTACGGTTTATTAACGCAGTGCAAATATTATACCGAGCAGATATAATAAAAGTTGTGTATACATTATATTAAACGTTCTTATAAAATCAAATTATGGACAGCGGAAAGAGCCAAACGTTTTGTTAACACTTCACAGCTCCCTAAACACACACACGTGCATATAAATTTGATATTGATTATTAACCAGGTGCCAAGAACAATAACAATCAAAATCAAATTAAAAGTCGACTGGCCCCACGTCAAATAAACACCGTTATGGGTCCCCCATTTATACGTCGTACCCATTTAATTTTGCCGAGAGCGATTTCCCACTATATTGCGTTCACATTATATTATATATTGCCGACCGCACACCGTCCGTGTCCGAAGAAATTATAAAACTTTATTTGTAGATTACAGTGTTGTTCTTAAGGAAGTTGAACAATTAAAATTCGACAACTAGTGTTTTAAATCGTGCCTTGCTATCCTGTACGACCGATACATACTTGACTCGCGTTATTCGAACAAATGTGTTCAAATCATTTTTTCGTAATTGCACGATGTATATTTTCTCTGTTTGTATATCAGCTATATTTGTTGATGAATTATTATCTAATCCAAGAAACGCAGTATCATATTGCGTATACAATTCAGTAAAACACGTCGACGCGTCATGTATACTTCATTTCCATTGTACCAAACATATGTCGAAGGTATAATAAAACAGTAATATAATAGTAATATAATAGAGAACAATGGATCGAGTCAGCAAAAATCGTTGGATAGACAGCCTAACTTATACTACAACTAAAATCCGCTTGTACGATGTGTTATAATGATAACATGTGCGTGGTGTTTGCCAATTGCCTATTATATAATATTTATTATATTTTATTAGTCGTTCTGTAGAGTGCAACATAAAATATGTATTGAATACTATTCATTATTATTGTACATAATAAAATTTTAATTAACTACCCATATAATAAATATTATATACTATTTATTGAAAATCGTGTTTTTTTTTTACTCTTACTATGGTTTAATAATATTGGTGATATAACGCAGATTTACTTTACGGTTAACATAAATATTTAATTATAATATTTTATTTTTAGGCTAGGTTTTATATTTTTTAATTTTTTTATGTATATTTCAAATTTAATCAATGTATGAGATTGATCGATTTTTTAAAGATATCATTTTCTGAAAACGATCGAATACATAAATTACTTACATACAACTTATTGCTTATACATTGAATATTACATATAGCTAAAATTGAAGATATATATATATTTATATTAATATAGGCAAGTGTATACACATTTCTGAGAAATATTTTTAATCTTAGATTATGTACCTACATTATTTAATTTCTATACAATGGATAAATTTTAAGAACAATTATAAGAAATAAACCATTAGGATATCAAAACTATTTATATAGATTTGTGTACGAACTAAAGTTTTTTGAGGGGGAAAAATATATTTGAAGCAAAAGAACTAAAATTATAGATTTCCACTTGAAAATAAAATGTTTGATAAACTTTCTTTTAACAATTACTTTATATTTTATTTAATGATTGAGTAGAACAAGCTCATTTTAACTAGAAAAATACGTTTGGGATATTTAGTACGAAGCTAAGCAGTATAGTTTCAAAACTAATATAATATAAAACATTTATTCCGAATATATATTATTCTTATTTCTTAGGTCGGTTAACTTAAAAATAAAAGTAAATATAAAAATCCCTCTGAATATATTTCCTAAACATGATTTGGAATCTTTGATCTTTCCGTGATCTTTGTTGAATTTATATTATATAAGCATTCGATTCGATGAAATATATTGCAAAAAAATAATGTATTGCTATACAACCATCCAAGCTGAAAATATACATATTTGAAAAAGGTGAAGTGGGTTTGAATTTATTCAATTATGTACTATTTTGTGTTGTGCTTAAAGGAAAAATTGTATGCTTACAATTAGACAGTTAAAAGTAAAAAAAAAGTAAACATTGTATTTTTTCACGACCAGGAAAATAATTGTCGTGAACCCGTAACTACAATGCATGTGTGTAAAAAATAATTATTTCTCTCATTCTTTCTCATCATTGTTATAATCTAAAAATGTACCTAATATAATGTATAATTGTATTTACCCGAATAATATGACAACTGGAACCGTAAAAGCCGCACTCAACAGGAAAAATGCTCCTGGTAGCCTTTCATACGTGAGCTTATACAATTGATTATATAAGGGATATATAATAATTGGAGCGAGTGTTTCCAGCATACCACGAACTGAGTTGAGTTGCGCTAAAAATAAGTACATAGACAACAATTATTATCATATGTTGTTTTAATTACATTTATAATATAGGTTTTAATTTGTAATTGTAATTTTGGAATATCATATTGTGGTTGACGTCATCTAACGTGAAAACAATTGCAATATATAATTGAAAAATATTTAAAAAAAATCATTATTATATTATTATTACATTAAATAAATAAGTTAATATTATGATGATAAACATTTGCAAATCAAATTTTGGTTTATATGTGTACATTGTTGCTTGACGTATAAAATACAAAATTGTAATATAACTCTGAATTGTCAGGCGTACAGTCCTTTCTATCGAAATATATGTTACTTTGTAGACGATAATATTTATAAATCATTTACGATTTTTAAAATTTATGAAATTGTTGATTTATAAATTAATATTTCGAAATAGACCTTGACTTGAATTGCCTTGAATCTTTTTTTATAGTAGATGTGTGAAACGGATGTTTAGGTTATCGGAAACGTAAAGTGCAGTAGAGTTGCTTTCACGTGAGGTCTAGGACGTTTCAGCGATGTACAAACATTTCAACAACACGAACTATAATTATAAATAATTTGATTCACAATTGTAGCGAATCTCAAAATATTACAAATAACTACATTCTCGTATGATGAAAATAACATATTAATAAACACGTATGATTAACGCGAATAAGTATAGTAACATATTATGTCGACGTACACCACGCCAGCAGCACATGAAAGAAATCATAATGACTCTAATAATATAGAACACTGATGGCATGGCGGTCGTACATTTTGAACTTGGTTGTATTGAAAATATCATAATATTGATTACGAAAATCTACGTGCAATGACTGATTTTCGACGAAAATAAAACGATGAAATTCTTGTTCGACCGAAATAATATGGAATGTGACGTGAATGATTTTTGAAGTGCATTCATGTTTTTATTCGCGGAGAAAAAGGTACATGAATAAAAAACGCGCAATCCACCGTAATTCGAATAAACGTCGGGAATAATAATTGAAAAAATATCACATGTGATATTTCCCGTGGGCTCACGGAAATCGACTTGAAAACTGTTGCGGCTTAGTGCTAAAGTTTTAGCACTGTTGGTAGGACTTGGGAAATACGTGCTCGGGATTTTTACATTTATACTAAGCCATATTAGACTTTTTTTTTTTCATGAGAATATAATATGTTCATAGATTAAGGATCGAGTTAATCGCACCTACCCAATAACGAGGGTTATTGATATGCGAGTACCTATATTATTATGTTCACATAAATGCATCGATATGGTCCACAGAGGGTTGTAACTTATCCAACCTCGTGACTTTACCGGTCTCGCGAACACGTCCGTGGTGTCATAAATTATACAATAATCCCATTGCGCAAAGTTGCTTATTGAAAAATAATGTAATTCGTAAAATATATCACTGACAAATTTAAATAAAACGCGAAAACCAAAAATAACGGGCCACTGTATGAACCACAGTATGAGGGCACAGTTTGTATAAATAAACCCACATCATTGTCACCATTGTTGTAAATTACAACTTGTAATAACGGAACGCGATTATATATTTTATAGTAATTTCAAATACCGGCAGTTGCGATGCGATGTGTAGAAGTGTAATGTTGTAATATGTGGTACACATTATTATAATATTTTAATAATAACAATAATATTACTAATAACAAGTTAATAAATAATAATATTTGTGCGAAATTTTTATCTTAGATATAGAAATCACGCATCAAGTACTAAAACTATGGTTGGCGCGGGCTATGCACAAAAATAAACTGCGATAATTTTATAGTGAAATAATTAAGTATTTATTGTTTCCGTACGGTATTCATCATTAAAACTCTGAGTTATTTTTTTTTTTTACGTTGGTGATTTGTTTTAATAGTTTCTATGTTTCCGTAGAAAAAAAGAATAAATAGTATCCATTGTACATGTATCTGAAATGGAAAGTTTGTGTTTTAGAATTCTAATGTTTATGTTTATGTGCATTCGTATGTTTTTTTAATTAATTGATAATACGGGTTACTGTTTTAAATCGTGCGAGCATTACAACAAAATCGCAATCGGACGGACCGTACGGATTACACGGTAGTAATATTATTATTATTATTATTATTATTATTATTATTATTATTATTATTATTATTATTTCAGTATAATTCGTTTTTCGTAGTAATATTGTAAATAATAACAACAACTAAAAGTTTACCCAATTCGCTGTTGTCGACGAGCTTGGACGCCATCGACGTGCTAACTGTGAACGCGGCACCGTGGAAAATATCTATTACCGGCACTGGAATTATACAATAAAATCACAATGTATTATTTAATTTTTTTTCCTACAACCATTATTATTGTAGTACGCAATGTCCGCGTTTACGGATGTGTCAATTCGCACTAACCCGCGTACAGCTGCCATGGTTGGGTGACAAAACTATAGCATACGGCTGCAATCAGGTCAAAACCGCTGCCGATGAATCCGATCGCTGCGTCGTGCATTTTAAGTTTTACGCTCATCAACCATATCGCCAATATCGTACCTGTAATTGGGTACATAATATATACATGCTGTTTTTATTATTATATAATATTCAAGTAGACGTAGGCCACGCGTACGTCGTCGTCTCGGGATAACAATGTTAATATTAACGAAAAGCGAATAACTCTACGACACTAATCAATATAATGCGCATTATATAATATTATAAAAACATAACCTAACCTATGCGTATTATGCATATAGGTCTTTCTACGTGCACAACTGCTTTAATAATATTGGAATACTGCAGATGTTTTTCGCATACATTTGGAGTGTGAGGAGAGAGACAGAGTGAGAAGAAGAACACTAGTAGTTTATAATAAATTAATAACATTATTACCTATATTAACCAGATATGTAATATTATGTTGTACAATATTATTGTCTTCACGCTCTATAACCCAGCGCGGTTGCAATGCGCCCGAGATTTAATACACATGCGTATACCTAAATGGCTACTATCCTACTGTATAATATATATAGGGAGGCACACGCGTTTTGTGAATATTATGGCGATTGAATTTCAGAGAAAAAAAAAATCAGTCATACGTTGTATACACTATCAGCACTGTTGCAGTCATGTACGGGCGGTTAAGTTACCGCTTTAATCATCGACACGCAACGTGTATAGGTATAATATGCGACATTTTCATCATAATTACATAAACCAAAACAATGTGTATCAAGTTTACAATTAAAACCATTTATACATACACACACCTTTTTATCGTTGTATTATTATTCATTATAATATATACGGGCTGGTAAAACGAATAGATTATTTTATTTTCATGGCATTGCTATAGCCATAGGTACATACGTCATACTATGTAATAATAAAATTATAATATTATAACATCAGATCGGTTGTGAAGCACAAAGTGAAATCTGCGGCTACAATGTATGTACATTTACCTATATACGTTGATCTCGACTCCGATATACGTAACACGTCAAATGGTAATTATAATTTAATTAAAATAAACGCATTGTTGTTGCTACGACGTGTAATAGGATATTTTCACATAGGTACCACATACAAAACATACTACCCGTCTAATGAGTATGGAATGGCTGTTGCAGTTATCGTGCTTGCCATTTAAATTTTAGGGTGAAATTTATATTTTGCGAATTGATTTATTCAGTCAAAACACGTATACTTTTATAATATGTATATATATTATATACAAGTACCATGCGAATTGAAAATACGGTATTTCATTCATATTATATAATATATTTATATTTTAGCATGTATATGTCATCCCCACGTGAACAAATATTGTTTTTAAACCCAAAACGATTTTATTGACTGAATCGGTGTGTGCATATATATATATATATATATATATATATATATATTATATAAATATACGAATCGACCACACAGTTCATCCGTTTCGTTTACATTATATGCGTTCTATCTCGACTTTCGGATTTAATTAATATAGCTATAAATTGCGCTTTTCATGAACGAGTTCGAAAAGTAAATCTAATCGTTCACCGTCTCTTCCGTGTACGTGTCGCCTCGTATTTAAAGTTAAACTTTTATTATTCAAGCGAGATCAATACTAATTATATTACCTATAAGTATTCCTGTCATTTTGTATGCAGCGTACAGACTGTAGTCGATCTCGTTCCATCCAAACTTGTATCTGACGAAAAGATAAAGTATAGAATATTCTCCTGGAAAAGAAATAATTGAACGAGACATTAATATCATAATATTATGCAGTTATGATTGTTAATCAAGCATATTTAAATCTGTTATACTACGTTATATACATAAGTGTGGACACAGTTTACTGTTATATTGAACGATATGTAATGTATTAATGTTAATAGCTTATTAATACAATATAATTAAGATAGGTAGTAATCAGACGCTCAAAACAAAATGTATTTTACGTTCACTACAAGAAACGACTATTTGACGTTTTACTGGACAATATGTAATAAGATGAATTTGTGTGTTACATTTTTAAAAAAAATGAATTTACTCGAGTCTTGGAGACGTAGGTACTCGGAAAAATAAAGACACGGGATGAGTAATACATTAAATTAAATGCCAGTGATATTTTTAGAAATATTATATATTTATAATTGGACAAGCAAATATAAATAATTAAAATATATTTATTTCACTTATAAATTATGATTTTGTGTGCCTGTACACATGCATTGTTTTAATCAATTGCACTTAATGTAAATCTGTTTTTTTAGGAACTCACCTAAATTATAACTCATAATTATTTTCACTATTAAATAGTTATATATTATTATTTATTATATTATATAACCGATAACTACCAGTATTCATGAATAAATTACAAGCACATGTATATTGTAATCGTTTTCCGATATTATAACACATAAGTTATAGTCAAAATCAAAGTATAATGTTATGTTAATGATGTCATTATTCCTATAATGGTCGTTTAAATAAAACGTGTACTAATAATCCAATATTAGATGCACACAACGTGATGCATAATAATTTATATGTATATAAGTATTTATGGTACAGTCAAGTCGTGGCAACTCGAATTACGTTTTGGGTCCCTTCGAACATATTTTAATATTAATTTGTCTAGATAACTCATATTGTCGACTACTCAAATTTATTTTACTCACCTTTCATACTCGAGGTTATCGCAACTCAGCAGTATTATTTTATGTCTCCAATACCTATTTCTATAGTTTTACATGCATTGCAATCATATGGTTGTACTGGTAATGAAACATTTAAGTTCTGTTATATAAAAGTTATTACTAGTCTTAAAATCACATTTGATTAAAACTAAAGATCCCGGAACAATGATGGCCTAGGTTTGGTTTGCGCTAATAGTATAGTTTTAAAACAAATAATGAATTAAATAGTAACGAAATTTCTTATGTCTAGAGCACACTCGTTATAATCTGTTTTTATCTATGAAATGGATCGAAAGATTTCACTGATTCAAAAAGTAAGTTACTTGAAACACAAAAACATCTAATCGTAAAACTTCCATCTTCTTACTTGGAGTATAAAATAGCTAGGTAAAAACTTAAATTCACCAGTTTTTGTTTTTGTAATAGTTGAAAGTTTGTACATGTGATTGTAATTTAAAAGATTGTGAATGCAAAGATCATAGAACATACCGCCTATATAGTTACGTGGTACGTACAAACAAACAACAACGTATATGTGTATAGGTACTTGAAAAGTATACGAAACTAAATCATCCTCTCGGCTCGTATAAATTATTGATTATAATTTATAAGTTAATCAAATAAAATTGTTTCTATTATAAACGGAGTTTTAAAGCTCAACATTTTAAAGCGTCTATAAAAACTATTGATAAATATTACCATTCAAACATAATTTTCTTTTTCAATATTTTTTTTTACTTTACCTAACATTCGTCTACTGTCAACATCTTAATAATTTATATCCATATTTACCTCATAAATATTTTAATTAAATGAAAACTTAAGTTTTATAAAGCTAATCTTTGATAACGTTATTTTCGGTAAATCTTGGAAAATATTATAGGTATCTAATTCAATTACGAATACATATAATATTGTTCACAGAACATATGACTATAAAGTATTAGCTGAATTTGGCTTCTATAAGGTATTATTCCTGACATAATTTACTCGTTAATTAAAATGATTAAATGATTAGGGTAACCGACATGGTTGCGATTGAGACGTTTCTTACGTGTTGTTGATAATCATCCGTGTATATATAGTGCATAATATGTGTAATGTAAGTTTTATGTTTTGTTTATGTTTGTTTGTTGATCTATTTTGAAGTGCCACGTTGATATGAAAAGCAAGAAATACGTATAATGACCATAAAAATGAAATAAAAACAATTCATTTTAATGGTTATTTTTCATCATACCTTGGAAGCATCACAAAAAACGTTTTTTTGAGTAAAGCAAACATTACAACACAGCACGTGTATAGGTACTACGTTCCAAAACTGTAGTGTAAATATGTCATAATCGTTTCCGTTTTTTTCGATAGATCGCCGCAGCCCATTGCCATAGACGCGAATAGCGTAAGAGAACTGAGGGGCTGAAGTCTTAGTTACTTCGTGAAATATTGTTAGATTAATACATCTAAAAATCTTTTACTCACCAAGTTTGGTAATTTGGTTTCAAATATTTCACTTTCACTTAACATAACTTCACAATAAAACTTACTACGTGAGTTTTCACATAAAATGTAATACTTCAACTAAAATAGATAGACCAAATATGTTAAAACAGTTCATTATACACAATACTAGCTGAATAACCCGGCTTCACCTATATGTTTTTTTTTGTGTTACTATTTTTTTTATTAGTTTTTATAATAGAGGTAAAGGGTTATACTACATTAAACCTAAATGCATTGTATAATTTTATATTTATAAAAAATAAATGTTACACTATAATATTATTATAAAGATAATTTATAGTTTTTTAGTATAATAAACAGTTCTTAAGGTATATTGGAAATCGTGTGTCTTATACAATCACATTTAACATTATCAACTGAAATATCATATTTTTAATAAAATATTCGATTCCATATAAATGTAGGAAAATTAACAGAACATGTTTGTAAAGTGCCATTGATATATTTATTTTATTTTTATTTTATGAGCTTAGGCTCCAAACTTCTCTCTCCCTATTTGCGTATCTTATTTTTATATTAATTATTCAACGTTTGTTTAGAGTTTAACAGTGTTGTTACGAATAAGGTGTACTCGCACGGTCAGAATTCGCAGTCCTAACGAGCCCACGGATACCAGTTATATTATTTGCGCATCCGTTACCGCGCTATCTAAAGCGGTCCCAGTCCTAACCCTAGTCCTGACAAAAATAACATTTGCACTGTCGGGACACGACTGTATGATATAAGCGCCAAAATTAATATTTAACACATTTTATATAAGTGGGTACTTACTTAAAAATGTTTAAAATTGTCAATAATTGATATTAATTATTAATATAAAATATACATAAAAATAAATGAAATATACATAAATAAATATAATTTTAATAAATTGGTTGATTTTTTCGATCTTTAATCCATCTCTATTCTAGCAGAACCTTTTTTAGATTCTGAACGGAGTGATGGAATCTATTGATTTTACAATGATGTGTGTTTTTTTTTTATTTGAACACCTCAATGACACATTATCATTGGCCATTTTTCGCAAAAATCTATATTTTTGCTCTTTAAATACAATGCCTACAACACCTGTATTCGTATTAGTTTTAGTCAAATTAATTTTACACGAACGCTTACGTAATCGTAATAGGTACAAACAATATGTTAACACAAATAATACAAAACTGCTCACACACTATGTGACAATCGATCGTAATCAGATAATAAATTTGTCTATTAAAATGAAACGTTTGGCGTTTTTAACGATATAGTTAAAACACACACAGGTACCCAGGATTTTGCCGCTTTCGTACGATAAGACTTGTTTTTTTTTTTTTTCATCTCATTTTGGCGCTAATGTCTTTCACCAGTGTACCACGCGACGCACATGCCCACCCACTTGTACCGTACCTATATACATATGTGCAATATTGTATAACTCGCGCGCATTGTATTATGCGTACCTGTTCGATCGTGAGTCATATGCGAGTGAAATGTTAGCGTGTCGCTTGGCTTTCGATTGTGCACAGTTACAGCAGATGCTCATTATTCACAGGGACGTGTGTTCGAACACATCGGAGTGGCTTCGGTTCTCCTTCCCCGGAACTTCTAGGAAATCGAAACAAGCAATTTCATACCATCATCGGTGATTATTTGCATGGTCCAATTATAAATTATAATATATAGATACACGCACTACGGCACGGTTCATATAGGTAGTAATAATATTATAATATACGTTTACGGACCGTTTTATTTCATTTTTTTTTTTTTTTTTAATTGAAACGGTTTTTCTATCGTTAAACAGCCGTCGGATAGTATGACAGTGCAACACCTGTCGTACATTAAAATTATATTAATATATACATTTATTGGCCCCGGTACGCGTTGTAATGTAAGTACTGCAGTCCTGGGACATACACTTCCGAGGTTGTTGCGTTACAAGCCGCATTCAAATTCACGCGTACGTCGGTCAAGATTCTGCGTAACCTGTATAATAGGTACCGTTAAGTGATTTTTATTTTTATTTTAGATTCTGAACGGAGTGATGGAATTTATTGATTTTACAATGATGTGTGTGTTTTTTTTTTTTTTTTTGTGTCTGAAGACATCTTTTTTGGTAGTAAAAATGCTTCGATTTTCTTAAACAGCAACTTTTCTGAAAGGAAAATGAATGTAGATGGTATTCGGGCAAGTCAAAAATGCAACTTTTTCAATACTCCTTAAAAGAATCGAAAAAACGATAAAAAAATTACGAAAAAACGGGAAATTTTACGCAAGTTCACGGTTTGACAAAATACATTTTTTTTAAATGTTCTAACTCAAAAACGAAAAATTGCAAACACTTGAAATTTTCACCAAATCTTTATATTGGTTTTTTTTTTATACATGGTTAAGTTTTCAAAGTATTTTGACATATTTTGACTTATAAATAGACAATTTAAATTTTTGGTTTTTGTAAGTTTTTTTTTTTGAAATATCTATAAAACTTATTTGGCTGTCCGTAAACTCTTGAAAATTGAATACAATGTTTATTATAAGTTATACTTATCGTAACTAAAAAATATCCGAGATCGTTTCATTCAATTTTTTTTATAAGCCCATAAAGTCCAAATTCGTATAAAATATGTAAAAATCGCGATAATTTCCAAGTTATTTCGTAGTTGAAAATTCATAAAATTTTTTCTGTTTATACTTAAGGTTCAAAATTTTAACACTAGATTGTCCATAAGCAGCTTTTCAAAAATCTATAAAAAAATTTCTACTGGACTTAAAGAAAAAAATTTTATGTTCGTTTGAAATTTAAATTTTTACGAAATTGCAAACTATTGCATTATATTTCAATTTAAATATAAAATACTATATTATAATATACCAATTTTAGGCCAACATATCATCTCCGTTCAGAATCGTTATTCATATACAATGATACCTATCATTGCATTCAAATTTAACAAATCCATTGTAATGACCTTACCTATGAACGAGATGCACTCAATCCCCAACTGTACAACAGAGTTAACCCCTTCCGGTTCTTTTTTTATTTGGCGTGTGACCGCTGACCGGAAAGCCATATGGATCCATAATATCGTAGTCAAAAAATGTAGGGAAAATCAATCAATTACATTATATGCTGTTTATTACCCATATTATGCCGTTTACAACCACTGTCCACTACCTACTTGCCAATCATCCACTCTCTCTCTCTCTCTCTCCTTCTAAATTTATACAGGTTAAATTATGTGTTTATTCTCCACCGCCACCGCCGAATACTCGTCGAGCCTAATTTCGATGAAATCGAATAGTTGCGCGTTATTATACACAGATATCGCATGTACTTCGCACGATCATCAGCTAAGAATTATTTCTCGTTTACCATATTTTATAATCGAACGGACGAATAAGGTTTTTTTGTACTATGATACTTGATTATTTCGTCAGATGCGTTGTAATAATTGTTAATCGCAGGTCTTATCGCGTAAACATTCTCACACGACAATATTTCTTTTTCACCGTCTACACGCCTCTCGCGTTGAAGTTCCAGCTATAATAGTGCACATAACATTATATTATATTATAAGGTATTCGTGCGCGTGCCACATGTAGACCACCGATAATGACAGTAGATTTGAGTGCATTAATAGGTCGTGCACGCGCGTAGGTATAGTGATAATAATTATTATAAGTGTCGAAATTATTTGACGTTCAAACACAATAAAGATTATTCAATAATAATAATATAATATAATATCCTATGCGATGACGGAACGAAAACGTGAAAGTGTCGGCTTTATAGATAGTTTATGTCGATTTGATTTTTAAAACCAACATTGATTATAATATATATTATGTATATTGTATATTATAGAAATAATTTATCAATTAAACCAATTATATTATTACTGTTATTTAATGGATTCGTCGAGAAATGAGTAAATCGATACGACCTGTATATAGGTGTACTATAATATTATATTTTACACTATATAGCGATGCGTTAATGGTATTTTGCAAACCAACGAATTATAATTATTTAAAAGTGATTCGGTGTTTCAGTCCGAGAATGATTTTAATTAGTTTTTAACAAATTCATTGGTCGATATTCAAACTTCCAATTCCTTTGATAATAATACATGAATGTATACAAAGAGCGCAGAATTACCTATATATTATTATATACTACGTACAAATCGTATAATATTTTCAATATGTATTTAGCGAGCGACCAAAAAATATCAAACCACGGGATGCAAATATAAGCTAATATAAGCCAATAATCGACAAATGATTGTTTCTCACTTAGTGCGGTACCGTAGTGCGTGAAATAACAACTTATCCACTCTCTTTTATCGTTTTCTTCTAGAATTTTTTTCTGATACCCTTATTAGTGATGTTACATTGTACACGGATGATTGATTTTTATCAAAATATCCGAAAAATTTAACAAGTACAAACACAAACATTATATTTTCTAGAACTGCTGTAGGTACACAAACCTACGTAACTATAATAATATTATGTTATACGGTGAACGTCTCCAACCGCCCTGCTCGGAAATAGCGCTCTGATATTTCACCGGGGAAAAAGACACGCACAAGTGATCATATGTTTGGATTTATAATTAAACACTATAATGTCACGTATGCCACGCACGAGCTTTACAGGTTCATATTGTACACAAGTACATTATATAAATATTATTATATGCTTGAGCTTAGGAAAAAAATCACTGCCACCGTGAAAAAAAGCGACGAAATGAAAGACGAATTTTGTTCATAATATGTACCAATGATTAAATATTATATATAATATTATGTATAAATAATTTCTTAGCGAGTTATGAGCAAGTGCAAAAATTACAATTTAAAAAAACTCACAGCTCACTTAAAATTAAAATACCGTAAGAAATCGACGTAAAAACAAAGATAATGTTCTTTCCGTGATGTTTGATAATAGGTCATTTTACGCTTATACAAACAGCGTTTAAATTGCTGAACCCAAATTTGCTATGTTATACGATTGTAAGATGTAGACAACACATGCTGATGTAGCGCAGTGGTGGTTCAAAGAAGGTATATTTAAATTACGTAATTCACAGAAATATTAATGGGCGGAATATATATTATATAATATATAATATTATCTGAATGTAATACATATGTTGATTTGTCATATATTATAAGTATAATTATTAATTGGTTAAATAGAGGTGATATACAGGGTTATATATTTAATGTATATAGTAATTAAATACCCATTAATTATCCACTAAAAACCTATGAATTTACCTTTTGGGGAACATTTTTTAATGGCGACTGGTGTAAAAATAGTACATGTGAATCAAGAAAAAAAAGTTCAAGCCACTATCGTAGCATCCTCTTAAGTGGGTCCGTGATGAGCTAAGAGATCGTATTTTATTATAGTGTTTGTATATTGTATAGTAGAGGTAAAATTAATAAACGCTTAGGCGTAAGAAAATTAGCAATATTATGGTCGTACCTATATGGTTCAAATATATATTATATATATGAATACGGAGTACGAAAACGTTCTTTAAACGTATAATAACGCTGAAAACGACGTCCACGTTCATTACGTGAAATAACAATCGAAAGCTATGCATTATACGGTATTCGAGATTCGACCGGTGTTCTTGTACAACTTACATAATATACCTAAACGGAAAAGTCATGGCGGCGAGGAGACCGAAGATTTGCGAGAATTTCGCAATGCGCGCTGGACAACCGAAAACTACGAATTCGAGTGCAGTTCGATAGCATCGGAATATTTCCGTATTGAGCCACACGCTAAACTGGCCTCGGGCACCATCGCGTACGGTTTACGTATTCCCATCGTGCGACGAACACTCACTGTACACAATGGTGTGTATACATAATAATATTATTTTATTTAAGCACGTTTCGCGTTTGCCGCACGAATAATAATCATAATACTACGGTGGCCAGCCAAATGCTAAAGTAATATCGGAAAAAAATATAATAGATAATAATGATTGCAGTCAATATTTTTGATTTGATTTTTTTCTACTAAAAACGGCGTATCACGCAAGAGTATAAAATAAATAACCTTTGTCTCGTAGACGTGAAAATAAATGTGTATTATCTTTTTATAACCAATAAGCGCGATCGTTTATGAAGCCGTTGGAGTTTCGTTTCGTCTCGTTCGATAAACACTACGTAATAGAATTTTAATAAAAACATCGAGTTAAGGATAAAATCTTATATTATATTCTTGGTATTTTTAGCAGTACACACTTTGTGATTTGTTCATTGAAAATCCATAGAATATATAATCGTATGCAAGTGAAAATACATAATACAGATTTCTTTTTTTTTTTGTTGATAATAAGTTTTCCTGCAGACTTTTATTATCTAAGCCCTTGATGGGTTTAAAAATTTAAATATTGCCATCAATATATCAAATAGCATATAATGCTAAGATGGATTTAATATTTTAATATTTTACAAATTTCAATTAAACGAACTCTTTTGCAACGAATATATATTTTTGAGACTTTAGTGTATGAAAATAAAAATGGACTAATAATTCAAAACGTCGACGATGATCTCGTCAATGTCTTAATTATCTATATTATATAGGACGATCATTCAGATTCGATGTGTAGGACATTTTTGCCATGCACGGTCGATCTAACAATTTTAACATCGGTGTTTTTGAATTCGTGCGCAATAGTACTTTGTTTCGAACAAATCGCGCTGGCCAATCGAAATCACACCTCGAAGGGCTTTTGATCGTAACATATCTTCCTATAGCGTTACCTATTCATAACACTTCACGTATTGTAATATATAAGTGATATTATAATCCCAAGTCCGAACACAACCGTTTTCCAAACACTTATTGCTCATTTACCGACGTCTTATAGTGAAAATTATCGACATGCCCCTTCCAAATAGACTATAGAGTAACAAAATCAACAGATTTTCATTGGAACTGCGCGTAACATGTTTAAAAGCACGACTGAACTATAAATTATACTTTTTCAAAAATCGTGCACGACGTAATAGAATTGATCGTTACCAGCTAATTACATAGCAGAAAAGACATTTAGTACTTTACCAAGAGTGAAGACTTGGCGTTGGCTTTGATCAACGACGGGTGATTACTGATTAAATAGGTTATGCTTGTATATGCTAAGAATTCATCAAGACAGAGTGTATAGTAGAAAAGAAAAATTCATCGAAAAGTTAATTATAAGGTTTGAACAACCGTGAAGAATTCAGTTTTTATTTAATAATGAACAAATATAATTATAATAACACAAGTAGGTATGACATATTTTTAGCGAGAAAATAATCAACTTTTTTTTAATAATATACATTTTAGTGTTTGATTCCATAATGCCCTTTTCTAATAAATTTCCTGCAGGCGCCTATGTCTATCCTGGTGTTTCAAAAGAGATTACCAGTGAAATAAGTTTTAAACTGTTATTTAAATAATCCAATTTTGTCGAAGAGTTGAAAAAGCGATGAAGCGTGAAAACTGAATTTCTAGCGTTTAACGTCTACAAATTACTTGACAGTCCCGTCAGTATAGAGTTCTTTAAAAATGGTGAAATATTTTCAGTCCTAAAAATTAGAATATGTCCATAATATTATGGTCATAAGAAATGACATTGAGGATTTGGAAAATCACGGTGAGCGACGGGTGTGTAAAATACGTGAGTATTTAGTTTGAGTAGTAGTATTTATTTAGTTGTACTAAAAAAAAATATAGAAGTACGTGTTGATACTTTGCTTCCTGGTTCTAAATTGCATTACAAAAAAGTAAAAATATAATTTATATTTACCGTTTGCCGGTTATATGAACATAGAAATATTAAAATTTGCGAAAAGGGATTTAGACATTGGAAAATGAAACGAAAATTCGACGACTTATGATCGGGTGAGTATAATATTATATGACGCTAACATATTTTCCAAGTTCAAAATTATTCTATAATTTTGTTTGGTCGACGTTCGCTCGTATTTGAATGTAGAAACACCTATCCTGACCATTAACAGTGTGGTGTATCAAACGGCAATAGAGGAAAAACAGAAAACATATGGTTCAGATTTGTTCGCTCTGACGGAACGCTGTATATTTCCAGAAGGAAGATGATGATTGAAATGAGAAACCTGGTATAGGCACCATCATCGAATATTTGGTTATCGTAGAAGAACAAAGTGAGTTTTTGAAAAAACTATAACATGTACAACAACGCATATTACAATCGTATCGCATTCACACAACATCGTGTAATACGTTAGAACGTCGTATTAATTGGTAACTTTAGTAGGTAGTAGGTACACAGTATTACTGAATAATTAAATATTATTATTTTGAAAATAAAATTAATATTTCTGGCTATATTTTAATAATATCTTTCGTTTATATCATTTTCGAAAGCTTTAAAAATATTTCCCGTTTATTTAGTTTTTATTCACGCAAGTAACAATATGTCAATAAAATATGCTGACTAGATAAAACTATATTAACTTGAAGTCTTTAAATAGTATAATATTAATTATTAATGTATACTCATATGGGCACGTTTTAGTGAGTAGGTACTTTCATGGTTTTAATAACTGTTGGTGTACTCGTTCTTATTCTTCGTCATTATGAAGTGTACAATATTATTCGACCATAAAATATAATGTCTCCTAGCCTGTATATAATATAATTACCGGGACAATGGTATATTTAAATACAGTATTAGTTAAACCAGTATGAGTTCATTGTTGGAAATAATAATTAATATACTCAAATTTCAGTAACTATATCAAAATTTTGTTACATAATTTGTACAGATTCATAATCATATTCCGCGAAAGCTTGTATAGTTTCCACACCATCCTAAACGGTGAACAATCAATTTTTACGATTCGGATGCTAGCTACAGCGTGACATGTATAGTCTGCATTCGCTTTTTAAACGTTTATCTTAGAGACTCGATTATACTTGTAGTTATAGGGTTGTGATGCAATGAAGACGCTGGCTACAGGTTTAGGGCTGTATTTAGAGGGGCGGAAGCAAGGAGACTGTTTCTCCGGGTGACAAATTTTAGTAGGGTGATTGATTTTTTTCTAATTTTAAATGTATATTTTAACTTGAAATATTATTATCCTAGTTGTAGTTACTATACATTTTACGCGATATTGTTGTTTTGTTATCATTATTATTATATAAAAATTGATACCTATTCAAACAAGTAATATTTGTATACTGTTGTTGAGTATTTTTTCGTATTTTGATAAATAGAAAAAAATATAAATTGAAAAATCGATTTTCGTCCAAATAGATAAATTTGAATCCTAACAATTTAAAAGAAAAAAAAATTTTTAAATAATCAAACAGTTCCATCTTAAACCTAGTGTTAATTATAGGTAAGTATACACAATTGAACAGTTAAAGAAGAAAAGAAATTATTGAATGTTAACATATTTATATATATTTATATATATATTATGTAATCCCTTGACATATTTTTCTACGCACCTTGCATGGGCCCGATGGTGAGCGGCGACACCACGGTCATGTAGACGAGCAGCTTGCGGCTGGGCCGTTTCTTGACCAGCACGCGCACCGAGTCAGCGATCACCTTGGGGTTGACCGTCTGCCAGATGGACGCCTTGTCGTACGGCACGGACGTGTCCTTTACCAGCGCGACGCCCGCGACCAGCGCCAGGCAGTTCATCGCTATGCACACGGCGAACGTGCCGTAGAAGCCGATGTTGATGTTCAGGAAGCCGGCGGTGCACGCGCCGATCGGCGTGGCGATGAAGTACAGCGACATGAGCGTGCCGATGCGTTTGGTGCGGTCCTGGACGCGCGTGATGTCGGCCACGTAGGACGCGACGCCCACCACGCAGCATATGCGCGACCCGGTGAGCGCGGGCACCAGGCACTCGGATACGGCGGCCACGGCGGGCGACCAATGCCAGTTGTACACGTTGAGCACGTTGAACGCGTCCGTCAGCAGCTGGCCCGCGATCGGTATGAACATGAGCGGCCGACGCCGACGGCCGTGCGTGTCGCTCCACGGGCCCGCGAACAGTATGAACACCAGCGGCACCGAGTACTGGATGCTCAGCTTCCACGACTGGATCCTGGCCACCAGCTCCTGCGCGTAGCTCTCGTTCAGGCACTTGTCACGCAGGTCGGCCGGCTGCGACGTGGCCGTCATGTCGCAGCCCTTCCGCAGTATCAGGTTCGTGCCCACCTGCAGCAGTGACCGTCACCATTATAATATTGTTAAGAGTAATATAATAGACATATAAAGAGATAAACAATTAACAGGAACTAGCAGTAAGTAAATACATTTGTAATATAGAAAGGAAAAGATTGTTTATAAAACAATTATGATAAATTGAGCAATGTAATAATGGAATCATTAAAAACTAGGTATTAGCAAGTAAGCATAAATGTAGAGGCGGATGCGCCCGAGTTAAGTGATAGTATATAAGAATACCGAAACAAATAGTCGAGGTGATATGTATTAATATTGTAATAGTGTAATAAATTTATATATCTCTAATCTCATTGTGTTCAAGTTTTTACTAACTCTAATTAAATCGACAAATAGAAGAACTTCAATGAATCTATTCGTAACAATATCATTCATTTCATGTTTATAATATTACCACCATAACCGAGTGGGCACCGTTCAAACGCCGTGGATATATATATATAAATATCGTAAAGGGGAGGGGAGGGGATGGTGAAAGTAAGTTCCTACAGCACGAGACTTAGCAGATAAATATGTTAGTCCCTACAAATTGTCGAACAAATTAGTTGTGTAAGTTTTTCTATATACGGCGGAAAAATTATGCATGGAAGCTCTTACACGGTAACAACAATTGCATTGTATTTTTATTATATTTTATTGTATAAAAATATTTCAAAATCTAAGATCATTTTTGAAGTAATAGCATATACTCCAACTCAATAATGCGTTGTACATGTCTCTTTTGAAAACACACATAGTGGTTGAAACAAGAACAATTTATTATATAATCACATCCAATCCACACTATAATATTAAAATCCAATAATCGCTCTCATTTTTCAACCGTATAGGAACATACGTTCATACGCATCTTTTTTTTTACCGTGTATGACCTTGCACGTCTCATTTTTATATTCGCGTAAGAATTAACAACACATCACATTTGTAGGAATTAACGTAATATGTAATTGTTTACCTACTAATCTTGTATGTAGAAACTTACTATTCCCCATATATAGGGAATTACGACGTCGTCCCAAGTATATACAACTGGCTGGTTGCACGCCACAGCCGCAGGTCGTCGATCATTTGGAACGTGTGTGGTCAATCGACTCACAAACGGATACCCGGAAACGTCTGGGTTGAATGATGAACCAATAGGAATCGGTTACTCTATTAGGTCTGGGTCGATCAATGGAACTAGAAGTTGGTCACTAGGATAAGAAGGAACAAACTTAGGGATTTGGACACTTATAAAGTTCTGGATTGAGCAAAGAACCTAGGCACCGGAGACTAGAAAAGGCACAGAAATGAGTTTATACTTGTATATAGATAATGGAGAATCAGGCTGAAGATTAGAGAATTAGTGAGAATTAGTTCAAAATTTTTTACACGTTGATTTATTTTCATGCTTTCGACTACTTACAACGATTTTAAGCCCACGTGTTGCTATAAAACATAGTTGTTGAAGGTGCTCGTACATATGTTCACCTAATCATTATTCGTTTCTCCACACTATTTCGATTTTTAAATGAGAAAACAACCTGGTTTCAGAACTTTAACTGGCTGCGTAATATAATTTTGAAAAATGTACTTATACACATAAGTTTTCCAAATGATATGGAAACAAACCAGGATATCCGTTTCTCCATCGCACAACCCCTCTTGATAATAGATTCAATAACGCTTTCGTAGGTAAAAACGTCCGGTCGAATAAGCGCACTCAGTCGAGTGTACGCAAGCTCGCAAAGTGTGAAAATAAACAATCGAATACAGTTTAAAAAGCTGCACCGCGTTCGTGAGACATTGCATTTTGTAAACGAGAAAAATATGCGACTCCGTCGTTTTCAAACGAACATTGTTTTTCGATTTCTATATTCTATTTTATGCAACGTAACGCTGAATATTGTACGGCCCTGTGTTTTCCATTTTACGACCCCCTAGTGTACTAATACGTATTTTATAATGAGCATAAATATATAATCCCATCGGCGGCAGCACGCGGTATAAATATTTTGCGCGTTTATACGCAACGGTGTGCAGACGTAGTGCTTTTGGTGTTTAAATTTGCGCGTGCGTGTGTGTGTATGTGTGTTCGTGTATGTGGGTATGTGTGTGTGCGTGCGTTTGTGTGTGTGTGTGTGCGTGCGTTTGTGTGTGTGTGTGTGTGTGTGTGTGTGTGTGTGTGTGTGTGTGTGTGTGTGTGTGTTTGTATTTTGTAGGCCTATATTTTAATTTTATTCAATAATTTTATTGTTTCAAAAAATATGTAAAACGTTAAAAAAAGAAAACTCTCTTAGATTTATTTGTTCAGAACTCATATAGAATTTATTTAGAATAATGTAACTGAAACTATTCCGATACGATATTTTTTATTTTTTTTTTTTTATAGCTTATTTACGTCGTTGATATGTTTTATACGCGACAGTGTTTTAGTGTTTTAGTAGTAAATCCGAGGTTTTACTGTTTACACGCGTGAGATACATACAAATGAAAGCCATTATAATATTCCGTTTTTCGTTCTTTGTTGTCAACTCACAATAATAATCACGATATCACGCAGTCGGGTATAAGATTTGAATATTCCTGGTAAACAAACTTTCTTTTTAATGGAAATATTATGTCTCCGTCTCGAATGAATCATAATAATATCTGCAAGTAAGTGAAACAACTGGATTTCATTGAAAGTCACTTGCATTTCTAGGAAAACCCGAAGAACCAAAAATTTCGATTCAACTATCGCTAGGAGATTTGTAAAAATGTGAGCAGGACCGAATGGTGAATGTAATAATATAAGCATATTATAATGTATTATACTACATTACGCTGCTTATGTATCATTTCTTGGACGGTAAAGTAACACTATATTTACAGACGGAATAAAATCTTTCATAAGCGTGTATACAGTCGACATAAAAATATTACAACTGTCATTTATTTTAAACTCGGGTAGTAATAATTTTCAAACATAAGAAAACGTTACGCTTAGGTACATAAAATGTATGAATAATAATATCATGATGGCACTGAATTATAGTACGGTAAAATACTATATAATACATATACGTTTGAGTATAAAACTGAAAATATCAACTTTGATCGGTTAGGCCGGTAAGTTTCGTAATAAAATTAATAATTCACTTTGCACTATTGCATTACACCGGGAATAATAATATTAATTCTATATAGTTTATAACGCCTTATATTTTTAGAAAATCCTATAATATTGTTTTAATCAATGATAACTATAACGCAGAAAAATGTCTCAAAGATGATCCGTATTAATTTGCTCATAACTGCCTCGCGAAGTTCGGTAAATTTATAAAATGTTGCTGCAGTCTGCAGTTACTGTTGCGGGGATAAATGCGCGCATGTCGGCTTCTATGATATTCAAAAGACGAGAAATCCAATTAAGCGCCGACTGAACTTTTATGCTTGGTCTAATGGAATAATTAACTAAGCTCTAGATGAACAAATTAACAACACTTCTAAGAATCAATTTACATTTCGCGTTGCACGTGGAAAATTACGCTAAAACGGGTGCTCGAACGCAAATCGATATATACTATATATAGAACTCTATGATACGTATGAAAAATAATCATAATTCTTCAGACCCATCCACCAGGGTCAGTTTCAGTTCTGATAAAAAAATAAAAATGATTTCATTTGAAAAACTATACCCGGTAATCCTTGTATAGTAAGTTAATACAATAAAATAAACGATTTGTTAGGACATTTTTTGAACGTATCAAGAATACACAAGATGAAAAAAAAAAAATCCCCGAATGAAAGAGAAAAATAGGTCTTGAAGTACACAATTACATATTTCATCAAAACAATGTAAACAAAAACCGCACTAGAATGAAAAGTTTAACTTTTTTCTATGCTGCTTACTTTTCCCATCAACCCAGAGAAAATGCAAAAAAAAAAACAAAATGACCTTTTCAAAGTATTCGCTGTGAGATGGTGCACGAAACTTTGTGTGTGTTTTCACGCTACCCAAAAATGTGAAAACGAAAATAAAATATACTAGCAAATACATCGAGGACCACAATAACTGCCTTTGCTTCGGTCAAAATAACTTCAGACCAATAGCACTGTTGGGCTGTAGAACAATTTTTCCGGAAACTTCAAAAATATATTATATTTTAATATTTAATTTACATTATAAATTAATCAAACCCAAAAGCATTTACAGATCTTCTAATAATAATGCGCACGCGAAACTAGATCAAACGCTTTGTACTAGGGAATCTTTACCTTCTAAAGCCAATTAAAAGTAATGGTCTAAAACCTTATTAAAAAATAAATAAATTATTAAGCTATTAGAAAAAAATTGTAACATTTGTATACAAAAGTAGGACGGTGTAGCGGTATTAGTAATAATTTGTATTTCATTTGACACTCGGAACGCATTCAATGTGCATCGTAAATTGTTATTCGATTCGTATTTTATAGGTGTTAGGTGCATGATAATTGATAATGTTGAGCAAATACGGTAAAACATGGAACAGATGACACGCGAAAACGTTAATTTAAAAATATGGCCAATAAAACGGGCATATATTTTTTTTCACGTGCAATAAATAGTGGTCGACTTCACACTACTCACCGTACAAACGATCTTGTACATATATAATTTTACAGGTCACCTACCTACGATTGAATTACTAATTTTCATTATCATTATTATATTTTTACAATAAACAACTCTGTATAATGTTTATTGATTATTTATTTATTTATTAATTTATTTTATATTCAACGGACAAAAAGTAATACAATACATATAACAGACCGAAGAGCAACTACACAAAAACAGAACAAAACAAAACAAAAATAAATAGTTTTCCAAAACATTAATAATAATTACAATTATAGTTTAATTATATACTATGTACACGAACGTTTTAGCAATTATTATTGAAATTAATAGACAGTAAAATAATGTTTATAAGGAGCTGCTATTGATATTTTATTCACATTTCATTTTTCGTTTCACAAACTAGAAATGAAAGTAGAATAGAAATTATACTGTCGAAAAAATTCAAGTGAATATCGAACCTGTAGCTACGAAAGAAAAAATAATAATGTGCTGGCAAATTTTAATTAGTCAAAATAATTAGGTGATTTTTAAACTAGAGTATACGTTTTAAACTGGTACAACAAAAGTGCAAGTATCTTACATATGAAGTATACATTTTATTGTTTTAGAGACGCACATTAAATATGTTTCGAGAGTTTTTCTGAGAAATTGCAATCATATGCATTTTTCAAATCTATAATATTTTACGTGTTTGTAAACTTTTCGGGACAGTGAGCATATTTATAATTAACTGTTAATGATGTATATATATATATATATATATTATATAGTTTATAAACTATATTGTCCTCTAAAGCGTATGCATTTATATTTATATAGTAATCATAATTTATCAAAACGTTTCCTAAATTTCTAATACAACAACGTATAATTGTAAACTACAGTTACTAGTTAAGTCGAAAGAAAAAAAATAGGTAACGAATATATTAAATATAAACCGAATCAATATCCATTATTAGCTCGCTTTCTACAGACACCAGTCTTCAACCGGTTTTGTAGGATAACAAAAAAATAATAATAATTTGATATATATATATGTATATTATATATAAATATATTATAATATATACAATACGTATTAAATATGTTTGTATAAACCTAGTTGGCGATAATTATTCACATTTAATTATAATTTATAGGTATACAGCAGTCGACCGAAGAAAACACCGAGTAGAAATCTTTCCAATTTGTCTTTGAATAAAACGTCGTAATATTATTATATTATCAATACAAATGTCGAGATGTGGCGAGCATTGAATACACGCACGTGTGCATTATAATAAATGACCTTTAGCTGTAATGATAATTCATGCACGTTACAATGTAATATCATTATTATGTTCCTTTGTTTCCGAACGATTTAAGAAAGTACATTATGAGGCTTATCCTGGGGTCAATTTTAGAAATTAGAAACTAGAATACTGTATAATGATATATGTCCAAGACCGAGGGCGATCGCGAACACTGGAAATGCACAGGTTCACAATATATTATATTATGCACGATACGTAAGGCAATAATCGTTTTACTTGTGTCCATTCAAAAATAATAAATACACGGCGGGCGTGCCAAATGGATATGTAAACGCAGTAGTAGCACGGGAAAATGAAGTACGTACAACGTAAATTTTATTATTATATTTACGTGTGGTCTTGGATTACGTGTCGCATACAGGGTGTCCAATGTAGACATACCCATTGACCACTGCAATGTCCTGTGATAATGAAGATGGTAAATTTCTATTTTTTTTTTTTTTTTTGTTAACTCACGGCAGCTCACGTTATATTATGGATAAAAATATTCATATTTTAATTAAATTATTATTAATTATTATGTAAACTTGTTTGACCAATATAAGTTATATATAGTATTAAAAATTAACTTTTTATATTTAATTATTTTCGAAAAATTGAAGATATCATCTTGTAGAAATATATTTTTCTGAAAATTTGTTGACGATTCAACTTATGAATCTTATGATTTTTTTTTCCTTGTAATTAACAAATAAATAATGTATTTAACAAAATATATTGTTTTGACATTTTCCGATAATTGCATAACACTCTTATGGTATTAAGTATTAGTAACTTTACTCTATGAAATATCCATACCATCAGATTGTATAAAAATAATAATAAAAATGTATAGATGTTTTATTTTTTTTTTACCTCCACATAAAATTGTAACTCAACAATTAATGTTTCTTATGAAATGTTCTTATATACTTATGAGTAATATATCTGAAAAAAAAAACAGAATTTGACTATCTTCATTATTACAGTAGATATCGCAATGGGTATACGTTTGCGGGACACCCTATATATGTCAAAAGAAATTCATTAATAACATATAATAATAATACGCGTAATGAAATCTTTCTTTTCCATAATTCATGTCATAGGAAACACCGTTTCATATTTATGCGCATATTATACTATTCTATAATAGCACAATATATAGTAATGTTTTGTTTATTTTCAACTGCATCAATGCAACGAAGAACAATTTAATTTGGTAATTCAGAATATTTTCTTTTTATGCGTTCGGAAAGATGTTTATTGTTTAGTGATCGCATTATTGATATTAATATACATGGTATGGTAATGATACTGTCTCAAAAGAAAATTCCTTTTATTTTAGACGTTATGAAATAAGTTCCGGCATTTCCCCCCCTCCCCCAAATTGAAATGCTATTTGCGTAACATATAATTCTCGTCTCACTATTTTTTTTTTTTTTTTCATTCTACATTCTATGTTGTTTGTAATGCATATTATACTGATAAATTATTTTAATTTTATGATAAATGTCATATAAGAACTGAATTTTTAGACGGGCCGTTACTTTTTGCATAAATATAATATTGAGATTAAATCTTGATTACGTTTGAAATATTGTTTTACATAGTATATATGCATAGTATAATGATGCATATTATTTATGTGCGACTCAACAAAGCAGTTCAACTATAAAATATTAACATTATTAACAAGGCGGTTTACTGTTAATTAATCTACAAAACTCGTGCAAATCTGCAGTATAGGTGCCGTGCTTGTAGTATCGCGTCCGACGGATCCAACCGCTGTAAAAACGATAAGTTTCATTCCAGGTTAGGCTAATAATAGTTTTTCCGTAAGTTGTTTTGTTTTTTTCTTTTTTATGTGTATTATGCGAGATATCAGCAACTGATTTATTCGTAACTCGAGGACGATTTTTTTATTTTTTTAAAAGCAAAATTTTAACGTCTTAATAGAAACCTTGCTAAAACTAAATATATAGAATTTACCGGTACAGTTTTCGTAGTTTTCGATAAATCGATAATTTTTTTACGATTATAAATACATAATCATAAAGTTAAACTTAATAAATATTATTTATAAAAAAAAGTATGAGATGGGGAACTATTCGGTTATAACTCATTAAAAAAAAACTTATGTAAAATTTACCGAAGATTTTTATATAAAAAAATGTATGTACAATTTACCTAGCCCACATCTCTGATTGAGATTGATTAAAACGACAACAGACCTACTAACGATATTGTTTTATCAAACACACTACATTATAAGTGTATATAACTATATACTTACATATCAACGTGCGTTATATCCCTACGTCATTTTCGGTATATATTTCTATTTTATTGGAGTGCCAACTTGTTTTTTTACTCGAGCGTACTAGATGGTATACATTTACGAACACGCAAGACAGATTTATTACATTACCTACCGGCCACTGCACATTCAAATACATTGCTAAACTTTTTTTTAGCCCACCCAAATCTTCATTATTTTTGGTGTTTGTGAAATAAATGTTTTATTGAATAAAACGTGAGATGATTTACGATTTAAACACTTTAAATTTATTGAACCTTAAACAGCGCGTTAAATATATTATTCAATTTGTATGTCGTACATTTTAAATCGATAAATTCATTAAACTCAAATACCGTGTTATGATTATTATTAAGCTTTGTTGACAATATTGTTAAATTTGTTCAATAACTATAAATATAGTACATGTACTATAGTATGAATAATACGAATCGTGAACGTGTCAATGCAAAAATGCAATACATGTACAGCTATAATCGCATATGAATAATATAATATTATATTGATTGATATGCAATTGTTGTTGAATTCAAAAAACATTACAAGACGCGTGAATTTATTACAGATGTTTCTTTGTTCACACTGACACACCGAACACATTTAAAAATTATCTGCTATAATTGCAAGGAACTGGGAAACAAGGACGAGATTATAATTAAATAAACAAAATTGAACGCGTCGATTCTAACCGAAGACTTATGTAATAGTCAATTGCACCGTTATTCAGTTTATGTATAAATTGTACATCAATACTTTTAATTTTTTGACGTCATTGTTTGTCGGAAATCTATTTCGTTTAGAACAGTGGTTCTGAATGTGGGTGGTACCGCCCCCTTGGGATTATTTCGGTCTCTCCGGGGGGCGATAGTTTTAGAGGGGGTGATGATCTTTATCAAATTTGGAGATTAAAAATAATAAAATTTATTAATATTATATAACAACGTTGTTTTGTTAATTGGAGTAAAATATAAATATTAATATATTTTTAAATTAAAAGTTTTCATTTTAGTTTATTGTACTGATAAATAAATAAATAGAAAAAAGAATTGATTTTGCAGGAGGAGGCGTTAGCAGACAGTTATAACGATAAAGGAGCACTGAATCAAAAAAGGTTAATATCCACTGGTCTAGAAGGAGATCAGAATGATTATTTTTATCGATTTATACTTACAGTAATTTGCAAACTCCCCGTGCATATTCATTATTATAAATTAAATTAAAAATATTATTAAAGTTCTTAATAAGCGTATGCAATACGCGAGTAGGACGTATTTTGTTTTCGGAATTCGTAAACTGTGCTTGATTTTAATTAAAAGGACAAATTACTTAACTAATTATTTTATAATGAATATTGTAGTATTTTTTGAACGAACTCCTTGTTAACTTATCTCTTACAATTTGCAGTTGTCTGTTAATATAGATATGGATTAATGAATGAGGAGAATCTGTCCTTTCGTAGAACCTTGCATGTGATTAGTGAAGTCCTTTTCATCACTGATCCGTTGGTGAAAAGATTTCTTCACCATGATTACCACACGGTACTAATGGAATCCACAAGACACGTGAATGTTACCTGCAAGCTATTCGCTGTGTTATCGGTAAAATCAAATCTTTCCGGGGCTCAAAAGCCGTGTTCGCGGTGGGGGGGGGAAATAATGTACGATTTTAGATTATATGTACGTTCTCGACTTTGATGTTGGACAGTTATATTACTAATTATTCGTGGAAGGCTTATCCGTTTACTGATCAGGTCGACATAACACACGGAAAACGGTATTTCAACGGGACTTGGACTGTCTGCAGTAATTGAAACATGAATATTAATCATTTCATTATAGGATTTAAGTGATTTAAAATAATGTTAATTTCATATTGTTTTGATGGATATACGCAAGGTGTCAAAGATACCGTAGACTTTATTTGGATTTTAAAAAAAAGTAGCTAACCTTTTCACTGACGGACATTTTTGTACTCAGTTTTACCTGTACAAGCCGGTAATTTAATTCTTATATTATTTGGAATTATATATCAAATCAATCTGTCAAATCAAAATTCTTTAAAATTCATTATTGGCTTAGGTGTTTAAGTTTAAAAATATGAAAACCAGGATTCACCAGGATTCAAACCAGGAAATACGGTGTTTACCAGGTAAAGAAAAATAAATTAATATATTTTTCCACATTTTGGGACGTACTATATTGATTAAAATTATAAATCGTTGTGAAAAGCAGAGAAATGAAACGAGATTTTAACATCATTAAATTCGTAATTTTTTTTTTTTAAATATTGATACCTCTGTATTTTCAATAGCGTGCTTCCAAATTATTTAATTGACAGTAAAACGTACGTGCACGTCGACAGCAGTGGAAGCAGGGCTAGTAACTCTAATGACAAGTCAATGATGAAGTGAATAAAGGGGAAGAAAAGAAGGTATAGGACAGATGATGAGAGGAAGAGAAGGAGAAGGATCGCTGCAGGTATGCGAGCCTTTCACAGTTCTGCAAAGGCTTAAATTGAAATGTAAACAATGTTACAAGAGTTGTCACTGTCCAATATACCTGGATAAATATTGGTTTACTCGCAGGGACTGTTATTCATGGTTATTGATCTAATAACTTATAACTTTTAGTCGGTGTACAGTGGCTAAACACAAACCAAACCTTATCAGCTGTAATATACCGCGCAGAAGTTATTCGAGCATGTTTAAAAACGTTATCGATTTGGTGATCATAATATGTGCCTGGTTTTTCGGAATTATATCACGTTGCATGTACGTATATCTATATTATACTGATACAATGTGGCATCGTGTTTTCAACGTGACTTCAGGTGATCATCACATCTCAATACATATGGCTATAGCGAATGGAAATGTACAGCGATACGACAAACGAAGTGTACACCGATTTATAATATGATTATTGATATAGTGTTATTTTTCTGATACGCATTATAGGGGATAGATATACGTGATTTTTTTCGCGAGAAAATATCAAATAAAAATGAATCATTATAAAATACTGAACATACGCCCTCGGAATTTTATTAATGTAGGCGTTAACGTCCACCTGAAAAATATTGGTCGATGGATAATTTTTTTTTTCTCCTCTCACGTATTTTAAATACGAGCTCAACATGTATAAATGGCAAAACTCATGAATTGTATATTATTATAGTGTATTAACACAATATTAATATAATATAGCATAATATGAGTAAGTATTCCCCGATTGTCGTCTTGATCTGTTCACAGCATTTATGTTTAATCCACGAGGTAACCAGGGATCTCAGAAAAACGGTTTGAATATGTATAACTTGATTAAAATAAGTTGGTAATTGTATTAAACATGCTACAAAAAAAAAAAACTTTGAGGTTATGAAAATAAAAATCTAAAGAACAATTAAAATAATCAAACACAAGAGTATACTGCCATCATGCCAGAACAGCGCAAAATATCCCACGTTAAAAGTTAAAAGTAAAATCTCAACTAAATAATAATGTTGGCTTAGTTTTAATATTTAAGTGTCGAATAAAAAAAAAACTAAACAATAAAACTGTTTCCTGCTAAATAATGACATTTTATTAATATTTTGGTATATAAATAGACACTACGAGGTTTTTTTCTTATATATAATATTTCCTTAAAATCATTGTTCAATATGCAACAAAAATAGAATAAATTCCAAAGTGAAATCAAAAGATTCAAGATAATCGAAACGTGTTAGTATTGTGTATATTAAAGAGTTTAAAATATTTGAATAAAAATATTCAATTTCCAGTACTTAAAGTATTTTTGTATAGTATCTTCTATTTAATAATATTTTAAATACATTACTTTCAATGGTGGTCAAACCTCAAACAGTGGGAGCAGTAAAAAATTAAACTACATCCCCCTTCATGACAAAATCATTTGACCGCCACTAATTACTTCTTGAGAATTCAATTAAATATTTCAAATACAATTTGCAATTTGTATGTATTTAATACTTTTGACTTTTTCAAATATTTTTTTATAATTCCATACAATTATTACTCTGTATAAACTGTGTAAAGTGATTAAATACATAACAAACAAAACAATATAAATATATCAAAAGTCAATGAAAATTTAATTCAAAAAATATTTTAAATATGAAACTTTGCCTCTTACATTATAGTATATAAAATACTATCATAGAGCACGTCAGATTATTATTGTAAACCGAAATCTTTTTGAAAATATTTGATATACATTTCTAAAAGTTCAATATTTGTTTTGGCATTGTTAAAACTTGAAATTATATAGTTACCTACTTTGAGTACCATTTTTATAAAGTATTAGCAAATTACTCAAATTACCTTTGAAAAATATTTTTATAACACTGTAAAACACGTACTTAAACTTAAGATAAAAAAAAATATATTGCTAGGTACCAACGCAGGATTCATATCTTTTAAAAATATTTTCATCATATTTTTTTTTGGAATTTCAATGGGTTCATATACATGTATTTGCAATATCAAATATGTTATTTGATTCATTGAAAAAATGTTTTTTGTGTTTTTCACCCTTCTTTTTTTGACGTTGTATGTTTTTATAAAGCTGTGTATAATTTATATACGACTTTAAAATTTTAATTCCACAAAATTATGATAGTAATATGCCCAATTAAAAATAATATTGTATTTGGACTTGTTACTTTATTATTCTCAAACTAAATAAATATCGATTTAGCATATTAAAAAAAAAAATACTGGCAATGAATCTTTTTTTTTCTGTAGCAACATACTCTGAATTGGAAAATTCTTAGTTCTAGAAATAAATAGCTGATTAGTCCGTCTAATGAAGTTCGTCCAGTTATTATTTTCTATTTTTTATCTGAAAATACGGAATTCTGCTTTTTTTGTAAGTAATCCACGTTATTTTAATTATTGTTATTTTTTTTATGACTTTGAATGTTTTGATAAAAATTGAGAATTATAATATCGGGTTTCGTTATTTTTGTAATTTTTGTACGGATTAACATTTTTATAACTAATTTTTCGATGAATTTTGTTTAAATTACTCCAAAAATCTCAGTCAGATTAAAATTATAATAACTCAACAGAAAACTAAATTATATAACGAAAAAATACAATTAATAATTATAGAATTTATTTCTGCATATAATAACTATTGTTTTATAAGAATTAGGAGTTTCTGAAACGAAAAAGTTGAACCACCGAAACGTTCAGAAAAATAAACCTTCTTATAGTACAAAAGTTAAATAAAAAAATATATTATTTTCTCTCTTTACTGAATTATTTATACTTGGTTTTTTTAAAGTCTATAAATGTAGTCTTTAGTCATAAGAAAAAAATATTACAGACATTTAAAACCTCGGTGTGTTTTAAATTGTAATCTTATTATCTACTTGTCAACACCGTATATTATGGTCGAGCCATGGCAAAGAGAAGTCATTAATATCATTTATGCTATTGTCTGTTTTTAAAACTATAAAGAGATAGTTAATAAAATGATTGATTTAACTATTTTAGTGAACAAACTAATAGCTCTGACCCGAGTAGAACCCTGGACAGATAAAACCGCACTGGGAAACTTCACGCTACCTTGTTTCGTATAAAACATTAATAAAATGGAAACCATCAAGTTAATGAAAAACGTTTTGTCGTTCTTATAATGTGTAGGTAATTTCATTTCAAATAGTTAATTTTTCATAATGATTTTAATGGAACAAAAGTATAACAGCTAAGGATCAAATTTCAATATTGATTTAAACCTGTAGGTGTAATAGGTAGATATTATGTGACGTTGATAGTGGTGGAGAGGGACGCACGTGACTGAACGACTCACAATAATTCGACTTGAAATTGGATTCGATTTAAAAATTAATAGCAATTAAAAATCATATTTTTCCTTAAATAAAATTTTAAGGAATTTTAGATATTCAACATATGCATATAATATAATAATATACGATCATAAATCTTAAATATAATAATAACATTATTTATAACAGTCATTAAATTACAAGGATTTACAAAATTCTATTTATTTTTTCTCAAAAATAGCCTAAAAAAATGTACAAGTTTATATATATTTCGAAACGTAACTATTTTCATATGAAACAATTATTTAAATTAATTACCTTTATTAATATACATTTTTTTTTGAGAGCAATTTTTTTTTTTCGTTCTAAAATATTATTTAATAAGTTTATACTTTTTTAAAACTAACCCAATTTTAATTTCATATAAGTACATATAATAATTTCCAAGAAATTTCGATACATACAAATTGTGAAACAATTAGTTATATGCTAATACATATAAGTAATTAAAGTTTTGACGAGCACGTAGTTGAGTAGGCATCCCCCATTACATGAAAAAGTTAGTGCGCTTAAAATACATATGAATTATGAATAATTATCAACGGTCTTAACAATAATTTACTTTTATTATATAAAAATAAACTTCCCGATTCGGAATATTATATTAAATATACATAATTATGGTATCATTTAAAAAAAAAAAAAACGATAACCGTAAATTATGGTAAAATATAATGTTATTGAAAAATACTGTGTTGTATAGGTAATGACTTTGAAATATGTAAAAATATTCTTTTCAATATTACAACAAATTGGCCAAAATAATGAGTTTTGCTTGTTAGAAAATGACCTTAAAGGTATATTTTATATTTCGTTGCATTCTTCTAAGATAGATAATGGTTTTATTTATTTTTTTAATACTTTGATGTGAAGAAGTTAAATTATTTATGCATCGAAAAACTGACATTTTATGTAGGTACATTTTTTATTTGCATTATGTACTATGTACTATGTACTATTATATAATATACTATGCGAATATAGAATTCGGTTACGGACGAAATAAATACATGTTGACTAATAGTCGAAAATATTAAAGGAACAAGTTTTCGTTATAATATACATTTATAAAAAAAGTTAAATTCTATTTTTCCCATTTCATTTATACATTTTAACGAAATCATAATACCTACAGTGTTGATAATCTTGGTAATCAAAACCAAATATTTATAGATAACAGTAAAAATATAACACACAAATATCCCGTAAGATTTCATATTATTAAACTACTATTTCTTATTATTATTATTATTTTTATTTTTTTCGGCTCTTTAACAAATGATAATTTATAGTTTTCAATAAAAATCGATTAAATTGATATACACCAGAGTGTCATTTTTTTTTCTTTTTTCATAGATTAATTTCCTAGAGAGAATTCAGCAGCTGTATTAGCCTTTCATGTGGGTTTTTATGTAGGTTTTATTTAATTAAGAGTAACCGTAGGGGGTTAAACACGTAGTAATCGTGTAGATAGGCATGGACAATGCGGCAGTAGAGTCGTGTGGTCACCCATCCATCTGCTAGTAACGCCGGGTGGTGATTAACTGCGGTACTGACAGTGACTGCAGCAAACAGTTCCGTTACACCATGTGACATTTTATTTTATCGAAAAAGTCAATTTGTAATTTTACCGTAGGTATAAATAATACCATAATTTATAATTATTATTATTGAAACATAACTATAATAATGTAATTTGTAATAATCTCTCTTGGTATAAAATTGTAACTTATAAATATCACTGAAATACATAGGTATAAATACATAATTTGCATTTTCTGCTTCATATTTTATAACATAATAAGTACTCATAACCTATTCAAGAGGGGTTTAAAGGTTGGTTATTGCTTACAGGTTTGTTGAGAACTCAATTGCTTTTTTCTTGTTTGAATTATTTGGTATAACGAATATGAATTGCTACCGAATAAAAAATGTACGTAAAAATATAACGTAGATCTTTTCAAAAAAAAAAAAAATAATGTTTGAATGCGAATAAGAGAAAGCAATGCAAACAATGACATTGAATTGTCATTAATGTAATAATAAGCAAAGGTAGGTCTTTATGTTGGCTTAAAATAAATTATATATGTTTTCTAATCGTATTATTATTATTATTTTTTTTTTCAAATTATTTATAACAAAAATAAAATATCCATCTCGTTGAACGCGTGTACGTTACAGTATTCGTATTATCTAATATTCTAATTATATGTTAAAAAATCCTTTTCGATCCCTTTCCCGATCGAAGTAATGATAAAATTATACCCATATGCAACTGTATCATTAATATATAACTTAGAAGTTAGTTGTGAATACATTAAATAATACCATATAACGCAGGGAAAATTATCAGTTCGATATTTATGGTTAACGACCGTCGCAATTTATGCGTGGGAAATATTATAGTACGCTCCTATATGTATGTATATACATATTAGTTAATGTGTTAGTAACATGCGTTATGATTTCAGTTTTCATAATGATATTTTCACACCACTACCCTGCGTATATATCATAGTAAATACACGATAATTTACTAATTTCAACATCTCTTTTGACCTGTAATACCTAGGGGCAATCAATAATCTATGTTTTTCTACACACGCGACCCGCGTACGAATATACAAGGACTGCACTTGTTCATTTTTATAGTTAACACATAGGATTCTTATGATGATAATTACAAAAATACCTTTTCATGAAAAGATATTTGTAAAACGTAAAGATAGTAAACAAACAAGATTTTTTATTTATTTTATTTTTTTTTTTAATTTTGACAAGCCCACTATTATATTGTACACAATTTCTGTTTGCGTTTATATAAAAATTATATAATATAAAAATATTATTCTTTGTACCATTTGTTTTCCGTTAACAAATAATAAAACAATATGTAGTTTTAAGCCATGGTACAGGACGGGGTGATATAATTATATTATATATTGTATCGCAAATATTAAATCGTTGCCTATGTAGGTACTCGCAGGTATATTATAGATGGGATAATAAATTATTCCTAAACCGTTAGAAAACAATATTAACAATTTTGCAGAAGTCTATAATTTTAAGGAAAAGTAAAAGTGTCTCTTAATAAAATAGCCTGCGGTCATGTCAATCACACGAGTGTGCATGTCAATCGCTTCTATACATCGGTACACGTTTACCAGATGCAGCATTCCATTGTTATTCATCAGATTTTCGAGATGTCTTATCGTGGTGTGACTTTCGCATACAAGTGAATGAAAAACGTTTCACGAACGCGAGGCAACGACGGCAAACAATGCGCCCCTCCCCCCCCCAAAAAAAAAAAATAAAATAAAAACCATATAATATTACTATCGTAAGACAGACCTGCGTGTATTAAACAGGAAAAAATATAAATGCGATTCACATGGTGATTTACATAGGTAATTTTTTCTTCCTCGTAAGAATTTATATACGGCATACATTATACATATTTTATATAGATACACCACAACGTTCACATTAGAAGTCAAATGTCCAACTCTCTTTGTTTTATTTTTTTAATCTTCTAAATGGCCGTTACACGTGGTACGCACGAGCACCTTCGCCCCAAAAAAACGTTATGCCTGTGTAAGCCAGTCACGCGGGTTATTGACCCTTACAATAAAGTAGTATAATAGTTGGCCGTATCAAAATGTGTCAACAGCGACAGCAGAATATATACCGAACAAGCGCTTTTATTCCGTGTGCTGATCTCGCGGGCAGCGGTCGTATATTATCATACATATATATATCGTGCCAAGCTATCAGAGGTTGAACCTGCAAGTGCATATTATTATAATAAATAGACGCCGAGAGACGTCCCTTGTGCAGTCGATAAATTCTACTCTAAGTTTGCCGAGGTAGTTTGTATGCGCGTATACATATATATAATAATAACAACAACAAAAAAAATCGTTGTTGCAATGCTGTTTTTTAAAAAAAATATATCATATAGGTGAAATAAATCTAATATCATAGGTATGTGCAGTCTATATTATACCACTCTAGATCAAATCGTAT
The DNA here is from genome assembly GCA_025469195.1 of Chaitophorus viminalis. Lineage (NCBI taxonomy): Eukaryota > Metazoa > Arthropoda > Insecta > Hemiptera > Aphididae > Chaitophorus > Chaitophorus viminalis. The sequence goes on from JAIPRK010000007.1 coordinate 686,109, forward strand.
CAATAATAATTTAATAATTAAAACCAAATGCACAAAAAACTGATTAATAATTTATAATTTATAAATCATTTTCCTGATATTGTTTTATATTTCAGCTTAACACTATCTATATAGTTGTACCTACATTTTGTCTGCGTGCGAATACAAAAAATTAAAAATTAAAAAAAATACGCTCAATGGGATGGCAAGCCCTGTTTGACCTCTTATCTGCAAACGTTTCATGTATAATAATATTATTATTCTATGTATACCTACGCGTACACAGTGGACCGTTGTGTTTTACCGTTTTACCGCCAAAGCTAACTGCACGGGGAAACCGAAAACACTCTGTACATGCATTATAAAATATAGCTGCAAACTCCCCGTATATATTATTTACATGGTATAATATACACGCGAAACGATAAATATTAATTTAAAATTAAAGCAACGTGTACCTACACGTTTTTTGTCGTAATAATTTGGCTGCAGTATTTTTATCGCTGGTATAAGTTCTCAAACTTTTGGCACGAGTTCTGAGAACTTTGTACCGGACATAAAATAATGGCTATGCTTACCACGAAGTAAGTTTAGGTGTAGGTAATATATGTTTATTTCACGAAAACCGCGGCTCGTATTATAATACGTCAATATCTAGTTGAATAAAATAACTAAAAACTTTTTTCGATGAAACAACTATACGCAATACGTACACCTGCATGCAGAGCATATTTTAGCTTTTCCATTTGAACGGCTATAAAATATATTCCAAACACGAGAACGCCTGACGGGTAAGTAAAACGTTAGCTCACAACAAACCCTTCTCCGAAGTCAAACGTTGCATACTCGCAAGGGTAATACGTATAGAGAAACTAACCTGCGCGTCATGATGTATATTATTAACCGAAACGTTGCAGTCGAAGATCGGTTTTCCATTTATATGAGAATACGCATAATATTTTATTATGCAACGTTCGCAATGCACAACTGCTGCATACCATCATTTTCCCGTGGAAACGTTTTCATGGAAATTGTCATTGAGCATTAAATTAGTGTTGGTGAAAATCCTAGAGAGGTTGCTTGATAATAATTACATTACACTATGTTCAAAACACTATTCAAAATCAATAACAGACAGCAGAAAAAGTTATTACAATCGACATTTGACAATACACACATAACATTTCATTGCGCATACCATATACAACTTTGAAATAATTTCTTATTTCTGTGCTTTTCGTATTGTATGTATGTACACTCGGCGTTTGTCTCATTGTCTCACTTGGTTTGTACCGCGAGCAAAGCGTAATCTAAATAAATCAAAAATCATCAGCTGTACAAACATCTCTGAAGAAGCTACGATAGTCGATACAGGGTCACATTTATGCAAGTATAAATAGAAAATTTGCACTGGGCCCACTCAAAATATAGCCCAACATTCACCAAAAACAGTCAAATAAAATTAGTTGTATGCCTTTTTACCGTTATTTCTCTCAAAACTATTCGTGGTGTCACTTAAATTTTTTATATTATTCAAGTACCTACCGCAGAGGATCAGTTTTCTATTACTGCCATAGCAAATAGCTATAGAAATATAAAAATAGAATCGTTTATTTATTTGTGCCCAAACATATAACTGAACATAATAGGTAAGTCACATTTGAACATTTCTAGTTTCATTTAATACTATTGAAAATAGTACTGCATGAGCAGTAATACCCAATTTCGTTGATTTGTAAATTACTGCGATAGCTGTAGTGACTCATTACATCAGAATTTAAAAAAAATGAAATTATTGCTACAGCAGTAACTATAACCACGAACGTGTTAATAATTAATTAAGACAGATTAAAAAGGTATAACAAACATAAAGTTCTGTACTCTGTAGTATTGAGCAATATTAACAAATCAGAACTGATGTAGTGATTAACAAATTATTCTACGTCATGATAACTATTGTCAAACAAGATGTTACAATAGTCATTTGATTAACATTATCTTAATAGTAATTAATTAATTAATTAATTAATTTACTAATTAATTAATTAATTAATTAGTAATTTTATAATACATAGTATTGTGACATCTAAACCAAAAATGTAAAATGTCAGCATTGAAAGAGATATATATTTGAGGCTCAAAATTGTAAATTGTACTAAGCTCATGAATTGATAAATTAGGGGCTGAGTCGATATACTGAACTCATGAAGCAACCGAGAGTAGCCGACTTTAATTGCATTTGCCTCGATCAATAACGTACAGATATGTCACGAATGGTGAGCGAGAAGCCCTGCACTCGAAAATCGAGTGGGTGGGTTCGGATAATATTTTTTGGTGATTTCCTACAGTTACTATATTTTATTAATATTTCTATTACCTATATAGGTGCTAACATAATTCCGAAAAATCGTCTGTGACGGTGTCGTATTCACCAAAACAGTATGCCTTATAACAGTACGTATAATATCACTTGCATGGGGCGATAGGGTAAAAGTGGTGCAAGATAATTAGTTTTTCTCCGCTTGAAGAAAGGGTTGTTATTCACACCATCTACCCTGAGTCCGTTGCAGTATGTATGGCCGGGGAAAATTACAAGTTTATAGTGCACTGGTGCACAACACCGCATTATCATATATATATATACGCGTATATAATGTCATCGAGATCGTTGGCCGACAAAGTTTCAGACAGCCGGGGCGTCAATCACCCGTTGTTTTTAGGTACACAACATCTCTATGTTAGCGGTGATTGCGCAATGTGCAATCTACACGGGTACGTGCAGGATATCAATCGGTTACGTTGTTCAATCGCGTACAGCATCGTTGTATTATATATTTTATTAATCCCCGAGTCATGTTATAACATATGATATTATGTAGATATCCGTTTCAATAGAACGACACACACCAGGGGAGGGTGCTCTCGAAGAAATCAAGTGTGAAAACAAATAATACAACCGATTCGGCGGATTGTTGCGAACGTATACCGTCACGTCGTAACGAGCGGTGCGTACAACAATGGAGGAACACATTATTACAGATTATTATATATTATTATTAAATAATAATACGTTATGCTATAGTGCAAACATTTCGGCGAAACTAGTGTTATAATATAAACACATGTATGTATAATATCGTGGTGTGATCTAACCTCGGCGACGACAAATAATTAATATATTTGCGTTTCCCCGTCCCACGTGCCCGCTCGCCCGCTGAAACAATATGCGGCCCCCCTGTTTACCGATTACGGGTATACGTGCGTATGTGTGTGTGTGTGTGCATGTGTGTGCGTGTGCGTATGTGTGTATGTGTGTGTGTGTGTAACATACGTGTAAATAATGCATGGTGAATTTGTTTATCTAGGAAATTTTTGCATTTGGAAGGTCTCTTTTTTTTTGTGCACGCGAATTGCTGAACGACGACCGCGGGAGGGGATACGACGACGGTGACAACGACGACGATGACGACGACGACGACGACGACGACGACGATAATAGGGAAACAATAGGGAAACATAAAAAAAAAAAAAAAACACCTAAAAAAGCTAAACTCCGCGTAACCGTTGTATAATACGTGCGTATGTGCAGCCGCAGTAGTCAAAAGCGCGCCGGCGTGCCGTTAGATGATCGCGCGGTGACACGACCACGCGCGTGCACAACTGAATAATAATTTTTCGTTCAAAACGCGTTTTTCACATTGTTCGCGACACACGTCGTCACCGCGTCAATCCGTGCGAGGTCGGACCAGTGTGCACCGCCGGGCCTGACATAATATTTTATTGGCGATCGTTTATTTCCGTCGTCGTCGCATCGGTCACCGCGGTTTCTCGCACACCCGACCGGTGTCTACATGTACCTACACACTGCACGTTGCACCGCGTACCACGACTACTGCAGTTGCAGCGGTCGTCGCTGCACCCCGGATGACGGCCCACCGGCCGGTGCATTACTGATCGCGCGAGTGCACCACCGCCGCCGCCGCTGTGCAATTGCAACGGATGCGTCGGATCTCGCGTTGCACGTGCCGCTATGACGGTCAGCTACCAGTCCAGGGTGTCGTCGTCCAGCAGCGCTGGCTTCACCAAGCTGCTGTTCCTGTGGCGCGGCAGTTTGTACCAGGTGCTGTACAGGGAACTGTTGCTGTTCATGGTGGCATTCGTCATCATCAGCACGCTGTACCGGAACGTGTTCACCGAAGCGCAAAAAGAGTACGTCGGAAAAAGAGAAAAATTATTATAAAAATCATCTACTCGTGAAATATTATAATTATACGTACATTCGTATGATATTATATGTATTGATACAATATGTATGATATGAAATGTGTTACTTAAGCGTAGGCCACCTTTCTGCGCAAGTCTCCCCTCGCCGCCCGATACCGCCCCTCGAACATTTATCTCATCGTCCGGTCGTCGTAAATATTATACACCTACCTATATGATATTACATACTATTGGAAATAGGTACACACTGGTGACACGTGCCTACTAAAAAGTTATCCCCCCCCCCGGGAATCCTTTTCGTCGCTTTTTTCCGCTTGCGCACATGCGCAGTCTACTGCTTTTTACAACGTCTACACGGAACTATTATTATTATCATTATCTTCTACATAGCGCAAAAGTACTTGGAAAGATAAACTTTAATACACGTAAACGTATGTATAATAATAATATTATGTACTCGGAACGAAAGGTAATAATAATGAATGTGTGCTTAAGCACGCCTCGTGTATATATAGCACTATAATTGTGTATAAATAACGCAGACGGCTACACGATGTTGGTGTATACGTGTATTATAGGCATAAATCGTATGAGAGAAGTGTTCATTTTTTTTTTTTTTGTACTTGGTTCGTACACTGCAGTGTGTCCGTCGTGTAATAAAAATGTCCACGCTTTGTATTACCGGCAAATAAACACAATGTAATAACAATATACAGAGTGTTTCAGGATGATTTGACAAAAATGCAATAACATGTTCTATCCATTACTTTTGATTTTATATTATTTTTTTTCGAAATAAATACAACACTACTTTGCTACAATAAAATTGTATTAAAATACTTTTTTCTTACATTTAGAACTACAGTTTCAAAATCTATTATTATAATTTACCGGCAGTATAAAGTAATAAAAATAAAAATAGCCATTTTATAAACCAGATTTTTAGAAAACATACAGTATTTAAATATCTTATTAAAGTGTGATCATTCATTTATTATGATTTCTTAATCTTTTTGAAAATTCGAATTTAAAAATTAAAATTATTGTACAATTATTGTGACACATAATGTTATGGTTAACTTTTTCACAAAATTAAAAAAAATCGTAGAAAATTAACGGATAAACCTTTATTAGAGTTATAAGTACCAACATAAATTTGAGTTTCGTAAATAAAATAAATTATGTTGAATACATTTTTAATGTAGCGCAGTACAATATGAATAATCGAAAAAAAAATGAAAAACATTAGAACAAAAGTTATATTGCATTATTCAAATTATCCTTAACACTCTGTACAATAATAATTATTACTAGGGTGCATACCGCAGCCACAGCTAACTCGCGTTTTCGCCGTTCGATAACTCGGCCGTTTTGAGTATAATAATAAATATGTATAATAGCGTCGGGGTGGCCGACTACGGGCGTTTTATTAAAAAGCACCAAATGCCTTTTTCAAAACGTATAAGGTTTAATGTATATGTACGGCATGGGAGAAAAACTTACACATACACTGTAATATACATATAACATATACATTACATTAAATTTGAAGAGCTCTCCAGCGCGAATAAAGCTATTGTGGTCAAAGTGAATAGGTACCTAATTAAGCGGTCGAAAACCGTATAACGTTTTTAAAGATTATACACCTAACTGACCTAACTCGTTTCGGATAATGTCAAAATGTAAATAATTCAGCTTTGACGAAAAAAGGTTATCCGGTGACTTTTAATTGGACTTCCACGGCGTATGGCCTTTGGAGCCGTAGCACTAATGGTGTAGGTATAAGATGGTTGTACGAAATGTCTTGTGCCGTTTGATAAGGTCATCGTGTCCACCGCGCGCCTTCATGTTTGGTCATTTGACACGGAACATTAATAATTGTATTACTTGCAATATTCTTATTTATGTCTTCAATCGCGTTTGATTGGTTTGCTGCAGATCTCCAATCTTCCCTATCTTTACTCGGTTTCTTTTAACTCTTCGTAGCTATAGACTTACCCATGTCAATCATGATTTGTTTTATTATGTATTCCATATCCTTGGTCTTCCTCTTCCGATATGACCTTTATTGACGTCGCCTTCTGTGACGCTTTTCACTAGGCTACAGGCGTACAACAGATGTGTCATTTTGTCTACGCCGAAGTAGTCTCTTATTTTATCTAATACTACGCTTCGTTCGTTACCAATATTTTTATTAATTTTTTTTTCTGTTCTTTGTACATCGATACAATCATGAAGATGAAGTTATCGTGCGCAATATCCCATGTACCTACCTACAACAAGACCTTAAATCAAACGGTAATAATATCTGCGCTCAAGGGGCGTACCTATAACAAAAATCGGTAAATATTATGATTATTTTTTTTAATTTTTTTTTTTTTGCAAGCCATTCGTGAACTCGTCAACCAGAGATTAGCTCGTTTTAACCAAACCTGTTATCATGTCTTGTAACACACGCTCTGCGTACACTGTGCGGGTTGCGGGTCTTCTGGGGGTGATAGGGAGGACGAGGAAGTCAGTTGTACGATTCACGGTACCGATGCCTGAGCGCGTTTAATAAAAGGTTTATTCATATAAGAAAATTACAAAAAAAAAAACCCCGTTTTCGCCAAATCGACTGCAACCGCAAACGGTGTGCTCGCTTACCCGGTGTAAACATGTACTACACGCGCACACACAGCCGCCGCTGCGCCCACCCGTTCAATGTTTAACCAACATCAATAGTTTAACGCGAACATGGCGTATTGGTACATAATATATTACTATGTACAATATCATCGTCGAATAAACATGGTATAGCGCCCGCACAAGTGTCGCAACCGCAACGCGTTTTGTTTGTATTGGTTTACCTACGCGCGCGTATATAGTCGCGTTGTGCCGATAACCGATCAATATAATAAACAATATTATAATGCTCGATGATCGTGTTCCGATCGTCGAACTCCCGATGTTACACATTATGCACGTGGTAGAGGCGAATATCCGTGTAGCGAAATTATCACGCAAACATCTAAATCTATGTGCCGTTGTGATGATAGAATGGAACCGGGTCAGAATATATTATGTACATAACATTGTATAACATCATTCTCGAATATTGCACTACAGTTGGTTAATAATAATAATAATAATAATAGTAATATTATTGTCGTCGACGAATGATGACTCGCAGTAGCATGAAAAAGTTAATAGTAATTATTGTTTGAATACAGCGCGCGTGTCGTGTCGATTTTCAATAATCCCGAACCCAGCTAACGTCGAATCCACGTACAGTTAATGAATATACCGCGTATATAATATACAACTAGCAGTACACCGGCCACATCATGTCTGAATCGTAAGCTTTGCCGTAATATATTGTATTATCTCCTTGGCAACAACACACTGTTAGCGAATGATTTACAAACACACAATATATTGTTGTTGAAATAGTGAACGAGATGCACACTGCAATATACCAAAAATGCACTTGTGCCGTACAATAAATAAAACCCGTGTTAATGAACGTGTTTTATAAATGGCGTTGAGCGCACTTACCGCTAACGTACTCCGACGTGTAGGTAGGTACCTTATTCACTTAAATAAAAGTGCATTACAGTTACTACGATTTATCGTCGCGAGTTGCGATTTAAATTTCAAATGCGGTTTTGTTTGAATTCGTAAACCGACCCGCGAATGCAATTCGAACATCGTTTTTTCTTAAAGAAGCTCGAATTCAATGAGACCAAAATAATAGCAGGTTTTGAATCACGCATCATTAACTCCTCGGTCGAGGAAACGCTGTACGTAGTAAATGAGTGCACCACGCGAGTGTTATCTAATGGGTGCGCTATTAAATACGTTGATTTATTCGGAGTTTATCGGACCGACAATTCCATATAGTAACAAATCTCTATCAAATAAAAACACCGCCTCTGGCTACTATACCATTTGCGTGTTTTGTTCGTGAAGAATAACAAGCCCTTGGTCGTTTTTCCCATATACGCCTGAACTTTAAATAATATACTTGGCTGAAGTTCGGTGAAAATTGAATTTGTTGGTTCTTATATTTTGACATTTTTTCCATACTACGTTTCTTGCATGAGGTTTTGAGCGATAATAGTTGAATGTTTGACACGTATTCGAAATCCATATCGAAACACTAAATAAATCGATTTGACAAATAATACGCATATAAAATGTCTAAGTATGTTGTGCGTGTAACAGCAACTAAAACGTTCAGTCCACTTCCATGAATATAACATTTTATAAAATATAAAATTGATTAAAAAAAAAAAAAACAAAAAACTAACAATAGATCGAATTCCATTTAAATTAAGTTAAAGCTTTACGGGCTTATCGCCCGGATGAAGTATTGTTTTCTTTTTGGCAATTAATGTCGTAGAACGCTCCAAAACCATACTGTTAACCGTATCGCTTATTTAATGTTATATTGAACGCGTGAAAACCGATACAACATATATGTGAAAACGTTTTGTAACGTGATAGTCGTTGGTTCTATGGATGGGTTTTCACAATCAAAAAATTCGTAATAAAATATTATTTTTTCTTGTCAAAAAAAAAAAAAAATCGATAAATTATTCCAAAACAAAATATGTAATACGTAATATCAAGCCGCTGTGTATAAAAAATACACGGGTTGTATTTATATTATACAGTTTTAACTATATATTAGGAAGTATATACTTAATGTAGTTACTATAGTCTGTGGTAGTGCAGTATAATGATATTAGTTACCGAGTGGTTGTAAAATTGATGGTTCTACACGTAGGTAGTTAAATTAAAAATCAGCACATGCCCCAAAAGATTTTAGACCCCATTAATATAATCGTCTCTTAAACGTTATACTACCATTAAAGGGTGGATAATTGATGTAGTACATGCATCTTTTAACTATATAGTATTATAGACTGTCAAAAGAATTGGTAATTTTTACCTAAATATATCAAAGTGTTGTATGTCACAAGAAAAAATTAATTCTACATATACATAAACTATACATTTAAATAGAAAAATGTCTCACAATTTACCAAATACTGATGAAAATATTATGAATTATTGTAATACTTATACGAGTATATACAACATTTCACTTGATTCAATCGTATGGTAAATTTTATGATAAATCTGCATACGTATTTCAACGGGTTTTATATAAACTATTTCGAGATACATCCGTACATATAATATACAGTTTTTGCAGTGTATAATGTAGCTTTTCCGGACTTGGAGGGGAGAGGGGGACTTCACTAGGCAGTAAAATCCTCAGTGATTTTTTCACGTCGTATAATATAGTATTCAGTTTTTTATTTTATTTTTTTTTAATTTTTATCCCGCTACTTACACGTCAGCGCGTTTTGTTTTCTCCGTACGATTCGAGTGCACGTCTTCGCGTGTGCCCGAATAATGTACGGTTAATTCTCACTTCACGTCACTTGACTTGAAACGCTGCACACAATATATCGCACAAGTATAATATATACGTCTTTAAACGTTTTGTGTGTATCTATTGACAACCGTCGCAGCTCGTTTTCATTCGACAACGCCTGCGGGTTACAACTTTACAAGTATGTAATCTTATGCGAAACACGGAACGAGCAATATATAATAATATCATACGCGTATTTGACTGTTAAAATCGTAAGAACAAACGCGTCATAAACACTCCCGATACGCGAGCAAAACAAATCTATAGGTACGCACGTTTACCGTGGCGTCCGAAATTCTGAATAACTTCATTACTGGGGGGGGGGGGAGAAGTTCGATTATATTATTAAATTATGTTTTACGCAAATACGATGAATATACATAATATACCATTGTACCTGCAATACACGCGCATTGATTCTATAATAATAATAATAATTTATTGATACTAATAGTTATTGTACAGTGGTAATAAGTTTCGACAACATTTTTCTCAAGTTTTTAAATTATAACAAATCGAAGTATACAATATAGATACTCAAACGAGTACTTCTAACGATCATCAAGTAGTATAATAAGTACCCATATTGCAATAATTCGATATTAATAATTAAAGTTTATATTTTTGGCAACAACAAAATTATAATGTTATAGAAAAAATCTACTTCATAATATTATAGTAAATAGTTATCAAATTAATTTGCCTAATTCGTTCGTTTTAATTTAATTTTACGACTTAATGTATCGTATCGAGGAATTTCACACTTGTACCTCAATCATTTTATTTCAGATATTAAATGAGACGGTTGTGAGAACAATATAATATAATATATACCTACCCATTTGAAATTAACTGTTCGTTCTCGTTTCCACTAACTAAGCAACATCTGATTTTCATTACTAATTATCAATTATTATAAAGTTATGTATTCATCATCATTTCAAATTTTAAAGCACACTTATGTGCATATATTATAATAATACCAATACTTAATTAAAATTATTATTAATTATTCAAGTTTAATAATAAATAATAATTGTTAAAGGAAAAAATAACATAAATAAACAATCAATATGACGATATCAATACTGCAATGGTATATTAAGTGCAAAAAAATAAATTAAAAAAATTGCAGATTTTTTTCCGACATGTCATAGAATGAGAAAGAATAAACTCAATGCATATAAAAATACATTAATAAGGTTACAAAAAACCGGGAAGCTTTGCAAATTTGAATATCATTTACGAACGAATCGAAAGCAATTAAAATGATTTCATATCCGATTATCCGTATCACAAAAAGAATGTAAACTTAGAAGATACAATTTCAACAAACTATGTTTAATAATTGATTTTTCTCAAGTTCCCACCTTTGGGTTCATAAATAATTGTTTATCAAGAGTTTCAAAATCGTTTAGATAATATTATAGTTGCTGTATACCTATATATGCATAAATCAATAGCCTTTAAATCTCTTAAACTTGGTTATTATCTTCAAAAAAATCGTCTACAAAATATATAACAACGAATTAAATTGTTTAAATTTGTTGAGATTATTTTGAGATGATATTATTGTATGTACAAAGTTCAAATTATGATGGGGAGTATTGTGTGAGCAAATCTGAAAACGTACAAATACTTACTTTACTACAAAACTTTTGAATACTTTTGCTGCGCCCATGAACAATGTTTCCATTCCAAACTATTTGAAATAAGAGGAAATAATAAGGATGCCTCTACGGACATATAAAGAAACAATTGAACGTCAACCATTGGAACGACAAATCGGAAAGTTTCGGAATCAACTAGTTAACGAAAACCAATCGTTCAAACGCCAGCGTACTAATAGACCTTTACTTAAGACTTTAAAAACAGAAAGAAAAACGAATCAACATACTAATAAATAAATATACAATCGTGAAATAATAAATATATAATCTTGAATTTTAACCAGAAAATTTATAGTGGTAATAATATAAAATTATCTAATTACATTTTAATACATTTTTAGATTTCAATCACTTTTTATCGATCTTTTTTTAAAAAAAATTAAATGTATTCATAAAAATATAATTGGTTTTAAATAATAGATATATAAATGATGTGGACGTATCATTGCAATTTATATTAATTAATTATAATAGTAATAATAATAATAAAATACGATTTATATTTGTATATTTTTTTTGGATTAAAACCAACAAAAAAAAAAAAAATAAATAAAATAAAATAACTACGTTTTTAATAAAATGTATGTGGATAATAAAGGGAAATAAAAAAAGTTATAAAAAATATTCAAACTACACCTTGACTATAGGTTATAAAATATTTTGTTTGTCGGGTACAACAAAAAGATTTAAGTTTTGATTAAAGGTGAAAAAAAATGTTTACACTTATTATACCGCATTAATAATTAAAATATAAACTTCATTACCGTTAAAACTGGATTTTCAAACGATTTGCATACTGAGTCAGAATTGCACATTACCTGTTAGGCAGATTTTAAACGACATCCAGCTTTATGGATGTGGAAAACAAGTATCAGACTAATTAGACGTCGGAATGAAATATTTCCATTTGAATTATTCTTTAGTCATAAAAAACTGATTTTTTTGAATAATTTCATGAATGTATTATCAAATGTGTGCCTACTTACATACATTTTTACCATATTCATAAATGTGGACCTACTTCGCTACTAATTTCATGACGTCTATTATTCGGTATTATTCATATAGCTGATTACTGCACATTTTATACATGTATAGTTCACAAATGATTTCTAATTTAGGTTAATATTGTAAAACGTTAAGTAGACTAGGATTGTTCAAAAATAAAAATTACAGTTACCGAGAATACAATGTTATTGCGGTGTACAAAACTGGTGTAAATCAATTGGGAAAAATAGGTAAAGAACGAATAAAACACGAATAAAAGATCTTTTACACATATCAAATATTGTTTTTAAAAAAAATTTAATGTTTATATATTTATTTAAAACATGCGTATATTAAATAACAGTAAATCATAGGGGTGTGAAAAATACTAGATGAGTATTGTTTTAAAAAATTATAAATTCTTATGGTAAATCGATAATATACTGCACTACGATTAAATTAATAAATCATAAGATATTATACTATCGAGTAAACAGAATAAGTTATATTTTTAATAATTTCAACTAAAATGTATTTAAAAAAAAAATCTTAGGAATTTCGTTGGATATTGATTTTGAATTAAACAAATAATATTAAAAAGTAAGTATTGTGTACGAACATTTCAAGAAAACGATAAATCATGGAATGTATACTCAGATAGAACTTGGTTATTTCGCTAGAGGTTTCGATTAAAATTCAAAATTATAAATGGGTATTTTTAATAATAAATATTGAAATACTTAATAAGTAAAATATGATGAAAAATGTTCAATAAGCTTTCATGTAAATATGTTTCAGTTACTTTGAAAATTAAGTCTTTCTAGTTAATATTCTACAGTGCAACGAGATAGAAAAACCATTATAAAAACGTATACTTATATCTTTTATTTTATGTTTGATCATACTTAGTATTATTATTAAACATTACTTTTAATGCACAAAACTATTTAGAATTGATATTTGGTATTAAAATATATATTTTTACATACTATTAATTAAAGTTCAGCTGCCGTTTTACAAACGACGATTTCAATAAAAAAATAAACGGAAGGCCTCACCTTGCTGTACAGTTGGGGGTGGAGTAAACTTCGTTTATAGGATAGGTCATTATTAAATTTATATACAATGATAGATATCATTGTAAAAGAATAAAGATTCTGAACGAAGTTAATATGTTTGTCTAAAATGTGTATATAATAATATGGTATTTTATATTTAAATTGAATTATAATGTAATTTCGTAAAAATTTAAATTTCAAACAGTCATAAAATTTTTTCTTTTAAATTCGATAGAAATTTTTTTATATATTTTTGAAGATTAGCTTATGGATAATCTAGTGTTAAAATTTTGAACCTTAAGTATAAACAGAAAAAATTTTATGAACTTTTAACTACAAAATAACTTGATAATTATCGAAATTTTAACATATTTTATACAAATTTGAACTTTATGGGCTTATAAAAAAATTTGAGTGAAACCATCTCCGATATTTTTTAGTTACAATTAGTATAACTTATATTTAATCCTTTAATTCATTTTCAAGAGTTTTCGGACAGCCAAAAAAATTTTATAGATATTTTAAAAAAAAAACTTACAAAAATCGAAAATTTAAATTGTCTATAAATAAGTCAAAATATGTCAAAATACTTTGAAAACTTAACCATGTATAGAAAACACAATATAAAAATTTGGTGAAAATTTCAAGTTGTTGTGGTTTTTGGTTTTTGAGTTAGAGCATTTTAAAAATGTATTTTGTAAAAACATGATTTTTCATAAAATTTCCCGTTTTTTCGTAATTTTTTTATCGTTTTTTCGATTTTTTAAAAAAGTATTGAAAAACTGGATTTTTTACTTACCCAAGCACCATCTACATTCATTTTCCTTTCAAAAAAGTTGCTGTTTAAAAAAAATGAAGCATTTTTACTACCAAAAATCGTGTCCTCAGACACAAAAAAAAAAACACACATTATTGTAAAACCAATAGATTCCATCACTCCGTTCAGAATCTAAAATAAATGAACTAAAAAAAAAGTGTATAGACTTAATGTTGAGTTTTTAAAGAATTATTAGTAATCAAAAGTTATAAAATACATCATATTATACAGTTGATTTATTTTTTCATAAGAACCAGTGAAATCGTCAAAAATGTTCAACAAATTTTTACAAGAATCAAATTCTTGAAACGTTTATAACGACAACAGTAATTAAAATTTAATAAAGTTAATTTTGTAGACTGATATCTGGAATGAGGGAGTTATAATAAGTAATAACTATAATATAATACGACTATACGTTTTGTCATTTTTTTTTTCGTTTGACACTTTTTAAAGGCGTCAAAATATTATTATCCAACATCTCTACCAAGTGAACATCTATCGCCGTTTACATTTTAATTCAAACATACGCTTTCTCAAAAGTCTAAGTTTTACTGTCGGGAAGATTGCCTAAGACAGTAAAATTAATCAAAAAACAAGAACGTCAATGCTCTAATCTAGAAAATTAAAACAATAATAACGAGTTCTATTCAAATATTTCAAACTGTATACATATTTCAACTGGATTTCAAACTTTTTTAACTATTTTATGTGCAGATATATACAGGCATTACAACTATTTTTGTTAGTATTAAAGGAAACCAGCTATAGTATTAGATTATGGGTAGGTGTGGTCCACCTAAAGCTTATAGGCGGCGACAACATTTGCTGATGTTCTGATGAGAACCATTAAAGATTTCAATAATTCTTGTTAATACAATTATTTATAAAACAAACTTTCACGTAATAAATTTTTCATTACTTCATCACTATTTACGTACTGCAGTTTGAATAAATAACACTTTCACCTATTGTAAACATGAATACATATATTATAACAATTTCCATAATTTGTTAAAATTTCATAGTACGTTAATAAAATGGATTATAATGAAATATTTTCCAATACATTTGAGCATATTATGTAGTCTGAACATTTCAAATCAGAACTGTGTACAACATAGAATTGATTTCATAAAAATAAAGATTTTTTTTAAACAAATACGTTTCCATTTCAGTCTTGTAATTGTGTATTTCCACATAAACAATACGGAAACAAATATGTATTTTATATTTATACAGTTTAGTGTTTACTACAGATAATATTGTTAATTAATATAATTAACTGCAAGCCTAAAAACAAACAAAAACAATGATTTTAAATACCTGTAATTAAATTTAGGTTTCAAAGGACACCTATTCCATAACACACATGTAAAAAACGTATTCAATTAGTGGGTATAACGTGTTGCGAACAGTTAATTACATGCAACGTTTTCAATGTACACAACACGACATGCCTAGGGTATTTCAAGTTGAATAACTCTTTCAGTCTTCTAAATCCTGCTCCTCGGTAATGTTGAATATACATTGCTAATGGAATAAAAACTTATCGAAAACTTTGTTGAAATGTAGGCCCTTGATTATGATTTCAATTCAAATGCAAAATTTCTAACCAAATAAAATGGATAGGACATTTTTCTATTATAAATATTATATTCACTAATAAATTATCCCACAACATTATAGGTAGTATCTAATTAGTGGGGAACTAGTGATAAACAATAGGAAAATTCAAAATTTCGTGCCTTGAAAAATTGAAAAATAAATTATTGACTGTTAAATAAAATGTCACAAATCGTGAATTACGAGCCCCTAACAGTTTTCCAGTAATTCAGACCGGCCGAATGTAACATTAATTTACAAGGGCGTTTTCAAACACATCCAACATATTAGTTTATTGGTTTAAAAACTGTGTTGTTGCAATCACCATAATTTACCGTTTTATTTCATTTGTTTTTAGAATTTTCTAAACGTCTATAAAATATAAATATGCTGGTGTTAAAAAATTCAAAGTCAATTTAATTTGCATTTTTAATGAAGATTGAAACAATTTGTTCATTCAAAGAATTTTTGCAGTTTTTGTTAGAAGAAAGAGTTAATCACATATGCAAATGACTGATTTTCGATTGTACAAATAAATGTAATTAGAACTTATCTTAAGTAATGACGATTATGCGTAAATACATGAAAAATACAAATAGGTAGATATATCTTTTTTTTGAAATATCTACTTACTCATTGCAAAATGCAAACCTTACATTTTACAAAATCCATTTTAGATTAAAGTATAAGTATTACAAATAAAATAAAGTAATGAGAATCGTATGAGAGGATCTAGGACGTTTGAGCGCGAACGTTTCGGCGTGGATGTTTCGGCGAAATTACATTTTGACGCGTGATCATTTCGGCGATAAAAAAGGCAATAAGAAATAAAAAAAATATATGAATCCAAATAAATTTTTAATAAATATCAATCGTTCTAAGAAATATTAAAAAAAAAGTACTTAATATATAAAATCTTATTTTAAAGAAATATTATTTACAGTGAGTATATTTTATTATTACAATCAGAATTATATTTTAAAGTATATTGCTTAAAAAAAATTAAAAATACTATAATATTAAATATATAAAATCTTATTTTAAAGCAATATTGTTTGCAATATTTTAAGAAAAATCATTTTATTGTTATCATAATTATCATATTATCATATTATTATCATATTAATACTTTTATACGTTTATCAGCGTCTACGAATTTTTTGATCTTCCTAGGAGGGCTGTTTCCTGACACAAGATGCTCGTAATATACGATTCACGTTCTGCTTGGATTTTTTTAAGGTTTGATATAAAGGTCCAAATTATCCAAATATATATATATATATATATATATATATATATAATGCAGTATAGTAATAATAATACACGTATGGACATAGTACGTGATACTTCGTATAATATAATAATATAATACAAGTATAAATAAAATGATATCATTAACCTATTGCCGAAATGATCATACGTCGAAACGACCATCGTTATATCGACATATCGCCGAAACGTTCGCGCCGAATCGTCCCATTCCCTATATGAGATGCTACAATTCGAAGAAAACTCGTATGGATTTTTTTAACAACATTTTCGGATTCTTTATTATTTTATTTTTGTATTTCATAATATTTTATCGGATTTGTTTCTATAAATAACTCATAAAAATATATTCAAATCGTATTCATTATATAATTAATAATAAATTATTCTAAAATAAACGAAATGCAAACAATTTGAATGGATAATAATTTATTTCTGAGCAATCTTACCGATTAGGTATTATTATTTTTAATCCAACAGTACAGTAGAATAATCGTTTTCGCATGTAGGCCTAATATAATTCTAACCAAGAGTAAAATAACTGTGCATGTGATGTAATTTATTATGAAATATCGTATTTCAAGAACTAATTTGATGTTTATAAAATTTCCAACATAAATACGATATACGAATAGATTTATATTTTGCGAAGTGTTTCACACAAAATTGGTATATTTTAACCAATTTATGACGAAATACACTTTAACAAAAAAAAAAAAGAAAAACAATAACCTTTTTAGTACCTAACTCCTATAGTATTTTGTATTTCTCTCCCCGCATTTAAATCATTTGCAAGCAAATTATATCCATCCAAAGTACAATGAAAACATTTTGCTTTAGAATATTCGTCACATTATAATATTAATAGTAAAAATGATGTTTATTAAATTACAAGTTGATACTATTTTTCCAGGGGGGGGGGGAAAGTGCTCCATCAAATCCCTCAAATGGATAACTACAACGGGATTGTAAACATAATAACTGGATTCGAAAACGGTGTACTTTCGTTTTTATAACAATATAATATCATATACGGTTTATTGCCTGAAGATATCGACTACGGCTTGTTCAAAATGTAATGGAAAACCCAAAGTTTATTGAAATACTTTATTTTTTTATACTTATATACTATTTCGAACTTTCGAAGTAGAAAAAGTTCACGAGATATTGTTGAAATTTCATACATTTCATTATGACAGTACTGTTGATGATAACAATATAATATAATACATAATATTTTGTTTTGTCACGTATTTCTACATTAAAATGAGTATTATACTATTCCTATACATATATGTACAATACTACAACATAATATATCTCAATCGAATGCACTATCTACCATAGCCATATCGATTATCGTCATTACATTCATAAGAATAATAAACATCAGAATAATTATGAATATAAGAAACATCTTGTCTTTATAAAACATAATTATTGTAGATCAACATTCAACAGATCTAGGTAGGTTATATTATTAAGGGTACCTCAAAATTATTACAATAACTAGGTAGTTGATTTCTGTAGAAAAAAAACTCTTATTTTAAACTAAAATATTGATTTATTACTATTATATATTCTTCATGCAAGAGATGTGAAATAAATTTCTAAAAAAAATTACAGTCGTAAGTGTTGTTTTTTAGAATAGAAAAATCGAAAACTTATTAATATATAATTATATTTATATATAATCCAGCAAAACAGTCATAATATTATTATAAAATAAAGTTTTATGTAAATTAAAGATATTTTTTAATGGTTATTAGAAGTAAACTAGATTTATAAAAAAATGACTCTGGGGATCATGAATCCATATACTTCGACGTTTAGTTAAATTAAAGTTACATGGTAATGGTATCTATGATATATAAAAATACTAACAATAATATTTACAAATTTGATAATACATTATTGTACTAGTTTATAATTGTAATATACTCATTAAATATTGTATCAAGTATTAAAGTAAAAACAGAAATCTTTAGCATGATGATATATGTATTATACAGTGAACGTTTATATTTTGTCTTGCATATTGGATTTTAAAACGATAAATTCATAAAAGTACAAGTTACATTTTTTTCCAGCCTTTTTCGAGTTAAATAAGCACTTATAAAATTTGGATTTTTATAGTCGGATCACAATTTTAAACCGGAACACAGGAAACAAATAATGTATTTAACACACTTATTTTCGTTCTAATAAAACTTCAGTAGGTAGATACGGCTTAACAGTTCTGATTGGGCATCGTTGTGAAATTTGAAAACAATATAAGCTTAAAAAATAATGGATTCTAACTGGAATAAACTATTTTTTCAAAGTGAAGTTTGAAATTTATTCATTTAATTATAAGAAAACAAGAAATAAGAAATAATTTTTGTGATTAAATTGTAAATAATTTCGTTTTGCCTTTTTTTAATTAAATACTTTTATTATTTTCGTTATACTGTGAAATCTAAATATTGTGATTAATTTTTTTTTTTTAATATAACCCTTGTCAAACATGATATGAACATTTTTTAAATCATTTTGTTATACTCATCGTTGTCATATGGTTGATAATCCTTATAAAAGAAACAATTATATTTCAATTAGTTTTTCATTAGATACCTGGATCGTCTGGAATGTCAACATTCCGTGTTTTCGTTAAGTATAATTTTCAGTAGATATATGGACGAATTTTACAGTGACATCCAGTTCGCAGAAAGGAACAATTTCGTTAAAGGGATACGAATATAAGTCGCCGCATTCTTCTGTTTTCCCATTTTGATAACAAAACAAAGCACCCTTCCTTGTACATAATGTTTTTGTTGTAAATTATACAGATTAAAATAAATACCCACTTTACGGTTGTATTCGCATAAATATATAAGTATTTATAAAACGCAAACATTCTTTACTGTTCTCCAAAGTGTAATTCATTGAAAGTTATAATTATTACCGCCCGTATTTTGACGATAAAAATCATTTAAGTATACTAAGCTTTTCGTGTGAATTAAAGTATTTCAATGGACGACGGGTACGAACTGCTTGTTTATTAGTTATTATCATGTAAACAAACATTTGGACAGTGGTGTTAAATAGAAAAAAAAATGTGCATCATATAGATTTTTAAGTGTATAGGTATTCAGCGACAATATTTTTGCGATTAACGGATTGTTTCATTTTGAAAAAAAATACAATTTACAAGACATTCAACTCTAGATTATTCCACTTTGTATCTTTCATTAAAAATTTACACAAAAAAAAAACCAAAAGTAATAAATAAATGGCTAAAAACCGTTACATTAAAATCGTACAAACCCCTGGGTTTTTATTTTTCAAAATCGTTTTTTGAACCCGATGATCAAACATTAATAAAATAAAACAAATATTTATAAATGGTTTATTAATGCCATGGATATTCTCACGAAGGGATATAGAGGATTAATCCCCTCCATGGCTTTTTTTAAGGTAGTAATATGGAGTTTCCTGTCTAACTGATATTTAATAATAATAATTAAAAAAATAAAATATAATCAATAAACATTTATTTGATATGTTATCATTGTCCACGATTTTCATGTATAACGATTAAAAACTTAATTAAGAAACTCGATGACTAGAGTGCGTACTTGATATACTCACATGCCCAAAAATCAAGGAAAATTGATAGAATTTTGTAAAAAATATTATATGTTATAATTGAATGTATGTTGTTTTTATACAATAAAAAGGGGTGGGGTACATATAGCTTCCACGGCTCACTTTTTAACCAATTTGAATATCCCCTCCCCTCACCCCAATAAAGAGTACTGAGAACGATTCTTTTTAATATAATTAATTTTTTTTTTCATTTTTGTTTTAAAAATATAAAAGACTTTCATACATGACCTACATAATATTTTATGTTTTCATTCAAATCATATACTACACTAAACGCGTTTCAATCGTAGATACGATAGGTAACGAAGTATATATTTTTTTATTTATTCAGTGTCGGGTGTGTAGTAAAAGTTCAATTGTAACGAAGATTATCTTTACCAACCATATGTAAATCATGGTTTTTTAAAAAACTTACTAATTTAGGCACCAATTGTGATCTATAGTCTTTTTTTCACTTAATTCATATTCAATATTCATATAAGTGCTATATAGATTATATCCAAATACAAAACAAGGATATTTTAATTAAACCATTATTCCAGTCATTATACAATATATGTTTTCGAAATATTTTTTTCAGACCTATATAAAACTGCAGTGAATCGGTAGGTAAAACCATAATCAATACGATTTTTGCCGCCATCATAATAGTTTACATAAAATATAATCGTAAAATACACGGTGTAAAGGATGTATTGTAAAAAGCTTTGTGAAAAGTATAAATGGTTATTTTTAATTGAAGCAAAAACAAACGTAAATTTTTTATTTCATCAATATGATACGGGATGAAAAATTAATATAATAGAAAACCAAGACGATTTACACGAGACGAAAAAAAATATAAACAAGAATAAATAAATAAACAATTTTATAAAACATGTATATGTATGTAACCGTGTAGGATGTAGGACGAAGGTATTAGTAATGTTTAAATTTAAGATCGTTGTGGTTGTTTATGATAGAAAGTAGTCGAATAAGATCATATCAAACTGTGTACAATATATACGAATATTGTATATAGTTATTTATGTAAGTTAGTAAATTATACATGAAATACTTACAGAAAATAAGAAATAAATAATCCTTTCCAAACAAGTATAAATAAATATAAACATTAAAATCAAAAGATCAAGTGGTTTAATCTATACAATCAATTTTTCTATTGAAGGAAATATTTAAATTTATATGAAAGATTCTCTTTAGTTCTAGTTGAATTCGTATTATAAAATAGTAAAATACAGATATACCACGTCTATTAGTTAAGTAAACGAATAAATTATCTATAGATTAATAGTTATGATCAAGGTTAGGATGATTATGATTTTACATATTTTTTTTAGGTTGTCCAATAGCTTTCATTCAGAAATGCGTTTCATGATGTCTAATATATTCAAAATATCAACATTTTATTCTGCATATATTTGCATATTTCACCATTTTTTATTTGTCGATGCAAATTTTGTGTTTTTTTTTTTTTTTGGTTTTTAGGCGCATATTTGACGATTTTCTATACAAAATTTCATAGATTATATACAAGTTGTCATTTAGTTATTGTTGATAATAGTTATTTTTCGATATTTTTTAAGTTTTCATCAATTACGTCTGTTGCTACGGAGAGAAGTTATCCGAGGTACCTATAGAAACTATATTCTTTATTTATTTATTTATAAAAATACAAAATTTTTTACACAGAGATTTTTCATTCAATTGATTCAAGAACTTATTAATTCCAAGTAGACTGTAGATACACAGTAGAAAATTTAAAACAAACTATCATTATTCAATGCAACTCAAATATACTTAACTATTATTATAAATAAATATTTCTCCATACTTATTACATGATAAAGAATATACCTATATAATTATTTTTTATTAACTCTTGCCTCTTACAAATAATTACAATACAATAATTTAATTACTAGTTATCCTATTGTTGTGTTTCATTTTTATTATTTGTTTTCTTGTACACATTTTAATCAATCATGACATGAGTAATGTACCGAAGTTACCAACTGCGGCAGCTGTCTTAACTCTTCCAACTGTTTAAGATATTGCGCATGAATTTTCAAAGCTGTTTCAAAAGTTTGTACCTTTATGGAGGAACATTAGTTTTGAAACAAGAGACAGAAGTTTTTTTTAACACGGAAAATCTAAATTATTGATTGATGCCTGTATAATATATTATTCACCTATAGTATAATACGACACTTTTCAATAATCATTTTTAAATAAAACTGTTCAGAAATGTTTATATATTCAATTCGTAACTATTATTAAATATTATTTATCACATTTAAGCACTACAATAACGACTTACTATAGTCCATCGTTATTTAATAACGTTTTACTTTCTATAATTATCAGCTTTTGCGGTTAACTAAAGTGAATCGAGAGTGGCCTATTCAGTCCTATGTACTCTGTACATCATCAGTCCGTAAAAACTGCAGTTTTTAATTGGCTAAACGGGATGTTTAATTTAAAATTTACAGAAGTTTAGGTGTGATGATTTCAAGTTTTAAATGAATAATTCTATACTATGATATGATAGCGGTTTGTTTAATTTTTATCGTATAGCGAGCAGAATTGCAAATTTGTCATTTAGTCCCAACATAGTCGTTGAAAATCGAAGTATAGTCATAAGGTTGCGAATAATATATTCAGCCAAATATTTTTTAAATATGGATTTCAATTATTTATACATATAAGCATATTAGGTTTATGTATTTGTAGTACCGTACAATAACACAAAATCAATTTCATGTTATTATCCTAAGGAGATTTCTAGGTGTCGTAAGAGTGAACAGACTTTTAACAAGAAGATTTTATCACCCGTGGAATCCTGAATATTGTATTAGGAATAGACTTTTCTTCGTATACCCTTTGCATTCATTTTTCGGTCAATGTACGGTATTACAAGAATATTATTTTATTTTGTATACAATAAGACACTTACCAGAATTTAGTTGAGCTCAATTCATAGGCATGTCATTTATTATGATTATTATTATAATATTTTATCCATCAAAATCGATAGTTTCACATAACCAAAGGTTATACTTAACTCTAAAATCCTGTTTTAAATACAGAATATTTAATTTATAGTTGAAATAATTACAATTTACTATTACATACAATGGGTTTTGTAATATAATATACATACACCTTTACCTACATAACGAAACAATTGTTTCTGCCGGAAAATTACTAATTTATTTTAATTCATATAGGAAGGGCTTAAAGTGAACACAATCTGTCCACGTGTATACCTCGAAATTTTGTTTTCTTAATTCAAACTGAGTTTTTGATAAAGTAATATTACACATTTGAAATGTGTAATTACTAAATTATTCTTAAGTTTATTATTAAAACAATTAAAATCGTATGTCGTATATTTCATAATAAATTAAAAGCATAGGTGGAATTTAGAAATAAAAATAATTGCTTAAAAATATATATATTAGAATATTTAAAATAAATGGTTAAAGAGGACGCTTATTTGAGGTTGTTAGAGGTAAGGGGACTGAGTCCCCCCGTGTCCTCTCTATTTTAACCCCAGCGTATGGAAACAATAACGCGTGAATGTGTAATGCTTGATAATTCACGTTATATTCAGAAACTTAATTTTTCGCGTAAGCGACATTGTTTAATTTTTTTTTTTTTTTTAATGTAATTTATATATGTATATTATCCTTAAAAATTATTATTGGTAAAACTAGTTTTATCGTACATAGTTCCAAGTATTTAGCTTAATTCAGTGTTAAAAAAATGCCAAACATTAGTAATTATATATTATCTACTTCACATGGCATAGGGTTTGAGGTAAAATGTAAAAAGTTTAAAAATGTGCTCAGCTGTTAAACTTCGAACAAGCTGCGCGTAACGGTCGGTCGGATATTATGAGACCATATATAATAATTCTGTAAAACTTCAATGTTGTAGGATTATCAGTTAACCGATGTTATTGTCTCGTGTCATTAGCACATCAAGTCACCATTGTTGCTGGAGTAGGTACCTACAGTTGGTTAATCGGTGGCAACACAAAAGACTAACGAGAGAATACATCCTCGGGGTATGCGCAAGCATTTGTGTTAGCTATATTAAACACTGTATATAGTCGTTCTTTGTGCTTCGTTCGATTAAAAGCTCGTGAGCCATTCAAAGAAGTACGCAGCATGTATGTAGGATAATTTTTCCTTGGAAAAAGAAAATGCGCACAGCAGTCTTATTTTATACCATCTGTGAGCTTAAGTAAGCTTAATCGATTGCAGTCAATCGCTTAAAACCGTCTTGTAAATAATTCCAGGAAATTTAAATGTTTTTTTTTCTTTATTTATTTTTAATTAGTTCTATCAAAGCGAACAGCAATTATATTTATATTTGAGTTTAAGCCTATTATTTTCAAATATTTGATTTGAAAAATGATAATAATGTCTATATAGTAGGTATATGTACCTGTTTATTTATATTTTGAATTCAGTTTTTTTTATTATTATTATTATTCAAATTACTGTGGGCTTACTGGCTGGTAAATTTTTAGGAAAACTATTACAATAAAATCATTAATTTATAATACATTGTTTCATTATTAATTTATGATAAATTTAACATATTGTAGTTTGCATTTCTATGATTGATGACGGTACAATCAGTAAAAGAACATTTACAGCCATTAACAGTACAAATTATAAAAACAATTCAAAAATATATCATTTCAACACGTTTTTCAAAACTAATTCAAAATAATTTTTTAACTGATGCATTTATGTCTGTATATTTAAATTCTTCAAAAATTTTGAATACAGTTTTTAATTTTTTTTTTTTTTTCTAACAAAAACTGTTCAGCCATGGATCAAACAATAATAGTGAACTGAGTGATTTAAGATATTTTTTCGGACCAGTACACGAGTACGTAACTCTACAGTAGTATTTTTATAAACAAAGTTCAGAGTAAAATTAAATTATAATCTCAATATAGTTAGTTAGTTCTGTTATATCTCTGGAAAATAGCTGCAACAATAAATTCAATTAGAACACGACTAGGGTAATTATTATCAAACGATGTTGTGCTTTTATAATAAATAAATTTAATGCCATGAAAATACAAGTGTGAATCAATAAGTACCAATAAAAATTATATTATAAATTGTTTATTACAGGTTTTTCTTTAAATAGGACAAAATATATGGTAGCAAATATTGTATATATAATACGTCGTCGACTCGTCGTGCAATCTAACCAAACGTGTCAACAAAAATAACTGACATACGGAATAATACTGGCATACGAGTATACAACCTTACACTTATCACACATATTTATCGAAAAACAAATAATAATTTATTCACCCCGTACAATATTTATGTATTGTGCCATCCAGTCATTTAAAAAAAAAAGTAGACAATATTTAAATAACTTTTAATTTTATCTCTATATAAAGTAAAAGAAAATGGAATAATCATAATAATATACACATTAATGAATAAACAAAATGAATATGCAAACAGCTATTATACTTACGCCATGAATATCGTACTGTCCAGTATTCACTAAATAGACGAAGTAACAACAATTTAAATTTACTTTCTATAAAACAATTTTCAAAAGTACGATAAATATTTGCATCTATACGTATACATAAAAATATAATTGCATGCATATTAAAACATTCAAAACCATAATGGTTGAAGCCATTGATGCTGGATGATTTTCTTCTCAAAATTCATAACTACCTATAAACATCACAATCGCTAATTTTATAAAACATAATGTATGTAATCGTGTAATAATTAATAAAATACATACTTAATAGGTGTACATTAAAGTTCCCTATTTAATCATTAAAATTGTTATAAAGCGTCCAAAGATTCGCACGATTTGCATTAAATTCATCTTATCATATTTTATTATTTTGCATTGTACGAATAATAAGTATAACAAAAAGAAAATACTCGTATTATTACCTATTAATTTTTATATTCAATGTATAAAATTATTATATTATACATTGAATTATTATTGATTATCTACAGACTCTACAGTTATATTGTATATAATTTAGAGTAAATGATAAGTTAAGAAACTTAGAACTTTTCTGTTTTCATTTTAAATTTATATTATTATGTGATATTTTAAAACAAGTATTATCATTAATGTAGCCTTTTAAATAATAAATGATTCAAAATTCTTAAACAGTGTTCCTTTAAATGTTTAACAATATTTGAGAAAATGCATAAAAGTTGATTAACTCCGTTGTACTATATATTCATTAAAAAAAAATATATATATATATATATATTTAAAACAATTAAGAAGTATTGAGCAAAATTGATTATGAATAATTGTCATGTTATAATATGAGTATAATTATTATTAGTTATAAATTCCTCTTCCTCTTCCTCTCGCTGGTAAAAATGTACTTTCTTAATCTTCTACTCGAATTTTCTATAATATGTAGGTGGTTCTTTCGGTCATTCATTAGTCAATATTCAATATCAATAATAATTACATTTTTATTGGTTTGTTTACGTATTTATTATGTAATAGTTTAACAATCAAATTTTCTTGAAAAAAAAAAATACAATGTCACATAGTAATTACCTACTTATCATACATGTATTATGATTCTGCGTGTAAAAGAATTATTGTTGCATTCTTTAAATTCTTAAATATGCTAAATTACTTTTGTAATACACGTTTTTAGAGTAGAAAATTGTACACTCAATACAAAAGGGACACAATTAAGTCAGACATTAGTTTGCATTATAAACGATAATCGTCATATTATAATTAATCTATTTTCACACGGAAATTAACCTACAAATAATACACTTGGAGACTGATTGAATGTAATGTATGTCCCATTTAACATGGTTTTAAACTTCTGAATGACAATATGAACGAATAATATCAGACTATTAAAACTTGTGAGAACAATATGATAATGAGTTCTAAAGTTTACTGAGTGCCATGCAAATGCCATTGATCGAAGTCGGTTTAATTAATTTAATTTTACATGAAACATATTTAGATATATTTTTGCAAGGATTTCCACGTGTTATACTAATGTTATAATTAGCAGTATTTTTCTTACTAAAAAAAAAAAAAAATAAATAAATAAAATAAAAAAAAACCAATAATAAACAATTAGTGATTCCCACTATTATTCAATTTTATGAGTGCACCTGAATAATGAATTCATATGTCATTGTTAATCAAGACAACAACCGTTTTACCAAAAAAATGCAAACCTGATTTCGTTCAAAGCATTTTGGGTGTATTAAAATACAATTTTTCGACTAGATGTTGGTAATCAGTGGACTTGGGGAAATGTTAATGTACGCTCATCGCGTGTGATAGAGGAAAAAACCTCCACGTTCATCACCGGTTTCATTCAAATCGAATACTACATACGAGTAGGTGCATTATCTGTTCCACACCTATATGCTTGCGTTGAAGCGCATTAACCGTGGATAAATTTTTAAAAATAAAAAAAACAAGGAAAAAAAAACAAATTACAATAAATTATTTCGATGCTCTGAAAAGCTTTTAACGTTTCCGCACCCGAATGGATAAATCAAGTCTAATATTTTCACGGAACACCGTGGGATCTGCAGAACGCATTTTGTATGGGTCTTTTTTTTTTTACACACCTGTCACGAGTGCAAGCTGTAATTTCTACGCTGCTATATACCTTCAAATGAATCCCCATTATCTACACGAAACTAGATTTAATTGAGTCGAGATCTAATTAACATAATATCGGTAACATCAAATAATTGAAATTGAAACGCAAATGTGTGTTTACACCGACAACGCATACGAAAAGTAAACAGTCTGTCCAGTGTGCGGCTAGGGTATATTTATGTACATGTGTTATATATACATGTATACATTCATTGGTACATAGGCTGGTCGGATATTTTGTCGGCGTAGGACACCATATTAGTTATTTATCCACCTCGAAATGTTCCCAACGTAGAAAAAGATACAAATAAATTTCAATTCGACTGGAAAAGCCTATTAGCTTATATATATATATAATATACTATATAGGCTACGTGCTTTATAGTATGTTCTGAAACCATTATTTGAATTTAAAGCAGAACGTTGAAAACCATTCCTATCGCATTTTCTCGTATATATATCTTTGTGTATGTGAAAACGTACAACAACCCCATTTTTCCCATTTTCTATGAATCACAATAGTATTTTCGTTATATTAAAATATGTTGATGATTCATCGAAATGAAATAATACCGCCGTAGCGATGTAACACGGAAATATAGGAACTTAAAATTCAAGGATGCCATGGTTTTATCTAAATGAAGCATATCATTTTCATGTACCTAAATGGCAACATCATAACATTCATTACGTTTAACATAGGTAATAATATTACAAATAGCCGCAAGTTCTTTTCGAACAATTGTACTGGTAGATTTTTGGTTATGAATAACGGACGATTATTCTATAACTCACATTATTTATTTATAATACAAAATATCGTATTATAACGCGGTATTATAATATATTTCAAATATTATACTCTTTCTTACTGTTGAATTCATGTAATATAAAAATACCGTTTTCGATAGTTCATTTTGCTTATGAAATAGAATTTACATAAATTATTCACTTACTATAATGAAATTTAAAAAAAAATTAGGATTCATTTCATATCCTGGAACTTGATTAAAAAAAAACTAGTTTTCTTTCTCGTTTCGGAATATATTTTTTTTTATTTCTTTAAATTAAATAAAATTACTATCAAATATATAAGAATGCATGTTAGCTTTTTAAAATATTATTGTTTATTTTCTATCGTAATTATTCTATTAATTATTCATTAACTGTTAAAAACATTCGATAAAATAAATAAAAGTATAACTTTTACTTTAAAAGTAGTATTTCATTAAATAAGGAACATAAACGTTTGTATACGTTTAAATAGCTAAATTTTTTCCCGTTTCTTTTGTTGTGAAATGAAGCAATTCCAAACTTTACTCCTAAAAAAGAAATCGTTCTACTTGGTGTCCGTTACTTTAGAAACTTGTTTTTTCGAAACTTCTCAACGCTGTTCCAACACAACTAACACAAGTAGGTACTATACCAAAGTTTTATTATGATGAATAACCAAACTAAATAATATATTCTATATTATTTTTGCTCAAGTTCCCAAGTGCATTTTTAAGTTAAAAAATGTAATTTATTTTTCCGAATGAAAACTGAAACAAATGATTATTATTATTTACATAAACTCAAAAATTATTTATTGTTACGTAACTTATTACACAGCACGGTGATTTGTTTTCATTACATAAACAACACATTTTTTTTTTTTTTTTTTTATCGACATTTACATCTGTTAAATACTTTTATTTCACATTCATTTATATGTACCTACGTAACGTATACACTTTACAATCTATTCGTATTTTTTTCAACAAATGTTCAAAAACCAATGATTATCATAAATTATTGATGTGTTGAGTCAAAAACTATTTTCGTCCACTAAAAAGAAAAAAATACAAATTTTCATACTATAAACAAATATTAAGCATGGACGTTGAGAATACGATACAATCATCATGTTCTGCAACTGTGTAGCTTTATATCATTACAAAATAATATACAGTGGATTCCGCTTAATGTGGGCACCTGTTAATATAGACATCCGCGTAATATGACCTAAATGGTCTGGTCCCAATACAAATGCATACTAACAATGTTAAAAGAAACGCCCGTAATATGGGCACTCAATTCGATATAATATATTGTGTGCAATTTTTTTTTTATCATAGCATTAGAATATACAAATAAAAATATTTATGTTTAAAAACGACAAATATAATCGGGCTTTGTCGTATCCATGAAAAAATTATTACTATTTAAACCTTAATGGCATTTTGTTGACCAAATGTAAAGGAGTGTTCTAAAACGTTAACCATTATTAATGTTCTATAACGCGACAATACCCGCATTTCAATTTTAACATGAATTTCAATAGTCTACTGACCGTCAAAAAAAAATCCTTCCCTCAAGAAAAAAATCGCAATTTGGACAAATTGAAATTGATTCCTTTAGGCACTTAACAACATAAAATGACTAAAAAATTATGCGTAGCATAAAACGTGTGAAAAATAAAAAAAACTTCACTTGATGTAATAAATTTTTGTGTTTTTGAACTAATTTCGATTTTTATGGAAAACCGCTGGTCCCAACGTATTCGCGGAATCCACTCTATTTATTTTACGAATTACACATACGTTCAAATTATTATTATTGGACGTTTTATTTTCAACCGATATTTAGTGTCACTTTTATCGTATTGAACAGTTAAAAGATAATAAATATGATATTTTAAAATTGTTTTATTGTTATTTTATTGAGGTGCAGAATTATAAGTCTTTTCCTTCCAATATAATATTATATTTTTACTCGTAGTATTTAATCTAGCATGTTTACAGTTATATATTTATTAGCAGTAAATAAATTTATGTACGATCATGATTGTATTAGTTTAATAGTAAGTTTTACTATGTTCGATCATTTTTATTATTATCACCTGCAGGGAACACATGATTTTAATCTCATTTATTTAAAATACAATTTATTATTCATTGATATTAAAACACCAAATTGTTTACTCTTCGTCCATGTTTATTTTCTCGAAAAGTTTAAAACGCTAATTAATAAATCAATAAAATATTAACTACATACAGATATTAATTTGATATAATACATAAACATTTTTTTTCCATTAACGAAAAAATAGCTTTTTAATTTTAATATAAGTATATGATGTACATTTTTTTGACAGCTTAATAATAATATAATGCACAGTAACCGCTGCAAAAACTTGTATTTCTATCTTAAGAAATCTGCAGTTTTTAAATCAAATTATAAATATTTATTGATCGGAACAACAATTTCTGCAGATTATTAAATCATTTTAAAAATATTTAAATAAGCAAAATTATATCCAAGTTCAAAGTTCAAATTGTTTTTAAAAGTTAATTTTAATCAATTATTTTATAAATGGTGATATTATGTTTTAAAATATAATGTTCGTTTGAAGTATATTTTAGTGATTACATTTATTTTTTTTTTGATAACATAGACTTCATGTTATCTAATGGTATTATGGAAAACTTGGACTTTAAATATAAAAAATAAATAAAAAATTAATGGTAAATTTTTAAATTTATTACCACTGTTAATATTATTGTATATTCGTGTATATAATACTAATAATAATCAAAACCCGGAATCCAGTACTGGCTGATGAATAGTTACAATTTGTATATATACAACAAACATTCGAGTGCACGTCATGAATAGTAATATTATTTTCAACATTGATGTAGAGATCAATGGTGCAAACGTGGATTTTGTCTATTAATGTGCAAGCTTTCGCAACAACACTCGAAATTTGTTCGGAAGCTTATATATGTATAGCCTTCTAATCCTTTACTGATTTGTGCAATTGCATATTCGCTCAACATTTCCTATAATTTTATTCCGTATACCGTGGTAGAATAACACTTTACCAACTACTCTAAAGAGCTTCAGTAAAATATTTTATAATACATGTCTGTATAATTGTATCCACATCATATAAACAACTTTACTAGTCATAAAAGCATATAATTTGCAATAGTTTTTATTTTATTTTTTTTTTAAACCAATTATGTCAATTAAGATTGATTATCCTTAACATTTAAATGTACAAAATGTTGTGTACATTACGCATATGCATACTGCATACGTAAATAATTATTCGATAGGAGTATGATTACTTTTAAAATCGAAAATAGACATAAAACACATGGATATTTGATAAAATGTGTTGTTCTTTATATTTAAAAAAACAAAAAAAACCATTTAAAACTAAAATTCTTAGAAACCACGAATATACTTTTATAGCTAAGCATATATCAAGGGATTTTACGAATGAAATAATTTGAGAAATGTATGGTGAAATGTTAATTAAGTTGCAAGAAGTTAGATTAGTTTAAAGTTGTATATTACATACAGCTCTCAGTATCAAATGATCAAGGTCATAATATTATTACATATTAGACATTATGTTTGTTCATATAAATCTAAAAATCTGTGATAAACATTATAAGATGTACTAAGATAAAAAATATATTAATTATTAATATTCAGGTAGGCATAGGACTTTAGGAGGTACATATTGCATTATTATTGTAACCAGATAAATAAAGTATAATAATAATAGTAGAAAGAATTTTAAATATCATGTTTTTAATCAATGGTTATTATTATTCAAAAATATACTCAATTTATCAATTTTGTACACATTTTAAATAGCCTAACGCTCTTAATTTTATAATAATAAAATGTTGACGTAATTTCAGTAAGTGGATAGTGCATAATATACATCCATTTAGGAAGCTAAACCTCTCACCGTAAACTTAAGCCTCCCTAAAATTGTTGGTATTTTGAATTCTGAACACCACTCACATTAGGTATAACACAAATATTCTTGAACACATACACACACAGACACACACATACACACACACGCACACACATACACACACACACACACATACACACACACACACACTTTTATGGACAATTATAAAACCCTTATAGACGATTAAAACAAATGATTACCAATTCCACTATTGAATATATGGGTACAAACACGACGACGTGTTCTCGCGGTATATGAAAAATTCCACAAAATAATAAACATATTATCATTTCCTTATACGGATAATTTTCTGTAATTTTAAAAACCGTTCGAGTCATTTTGTTGAGTCATACGATTATTTATCGAGTTTACGTTTTAAAACACTTATGTCAAAACACTCGGTTTGGGTTGGTGAACGTTGAAATAAGAAGACAAAACAGGATGTATTGACAGTGAAACATAGCGTATTTATGCCATGTACACAAACTTTTAATGCAATACAATATAGTAACGTAACAATACCATGGCGCAATAAAATGTAGTAAGTAATGGAAAAAATGACATTTTCCATGTATATTATAATAAGATAGATTTATATGAGTTTCGCCTTTAAACGTAAATTATTGCATGGTGCCGAAATAGGAAAGCAGCAAAGGACGTAATGCGCTATAAATTCTAGGTGGTCACCCTCGATCTGTCGAGACGAGATGGTTTTTCTTTTCAATATAGTAGTAGAGAAAAACAGTGAGAGGTGGAAAGGGAGAGACAGAGAGAGATTGAACGAGAGAGAGTGTGGCGAGGAAGCGAAAGGAAACACAAAAAAATCACAGCTCATTATTTATATGCTATATTTGAATTACCTAAACAATTTTCCGGTCCGGACTTCCCCCCCCCCCAGCAACCTAACCATACCGGGAAACTCTCGAATACACGTGTATATAGGTACCTTCTTGTATGCTATTGGAGTTTAACTATTATGTTTATCCAGAAACTGCGTAATAAAGGTATAATATAATAATTAATCAACTGTTCTCGTCACGTTATAATTCTTGTTTCCCAATTCACATTCTGTGTTTTGCTCCAATCCAATTAATATTCCGTATGGTCACTATATTTTAATGATATATTTTATCGCACAAGTGTACATTGTATATTATTGTAAATTGTAATATACGTATAGTTAGTTGCATGATAACGTAATTTAGAAGATTGATTCAATTAGGTATGTTATTTAACCGTGTTAAAATCAACAATTAAAATATCGGCTATATTATATAATGATCCGATTTGAAATCTGTAAAAAGGTTTGAATCATTCATATTTTTTCTAGTATTCATTCTATTATGAGCGCTAGTTTTCAACAATATCTACTATGTTATTAAAAATATGTTTTAACATAATATATTCAATTATACACATCAGATTTAAAAGAAGAAAATGTCTAACACTCCCAATACCAATTATATCTATATCCACAGTAACCATGAACAAATAAGTCACAAAGGTTGACTGAATAAAAAATGTTTACAGAATTTTTTTCAACACCACCTTTTAATAAGAGTAATTTAGTAAATCCTTTAGATTAGAATTGTAAAAAATAATAATATGCGCCCAATCCCTTTAATATTAAATAATAAAATAATAAAACATTCATTTATACAACAATAAAACAATACATACATAATATACTGTGTTAATTAAAAATTTCACATTTTATGACACAATCATAGCAATACATTTTATTCATCTTTTTGAAAAATTTTCAATATTTTTGAATCGATTGCTGACAGAAATCCTTATACAATATATATAATAAACACGAAGAGTTTTTGTTGACCTAAAATGTCAACCATTATTTAGAATTACGTTAAAATATTTATGCAAAATACCTACTATGTCAACTTGTTTGTATAATTATCGTCAGTTTTCACTTCTTCGCATTCATACAGTGTGTTACAACTAAACACTATACAATATATTATTAACTATATATAGTTTTAATCTTTTAATTTCACACACTTACCATATCTTTAATAGCTACATTAATTCTAAACGTGCAAAAGTATAACCGTTACACCACAAAGTTGTTTGCGGAAAATGTGTCATTGGCTATAAATATAGGCCTGTAAATTAGTGTATACTATTATAAATGAAAACATTATATATGTATTATTTGTATAAATAAATTACCTTCATTTTTGTTTCAGAATATTTGAAAAAATTGTTAGATA
Source organism: Chaitophorus viminalis (assembly GCA_025469195.1). NCBI lineage: Eukaryota > Metazoa > Arthropoda > Insecta > Hemiptera > Aphididae > Chaitophorus > Chaitophorus viminalis. Next base: position 721,473 of record JAIPRK010000007.1, read on the forward strand.
CTGCGATACCTTCAGTAGTCAATTACCATTATCATTTATCCTGGGATTCTACGTGACGTACGTGGCCAAAAGATGGTGGAACCAATACCTGGCGATTCCGTGGCCCGACAAGTATAATGTTAACTTCATTGATATAGCCACTATGTCCACAGAATATAACCGATTTATTGTTGAAATTTTGATTTTAAGAGCAATGCACACCATATCACTGTACGTGGAGGGCAATGACGATTACGGTCGCATGATACGCAGGTCCTTGATGAGATATTTGATTTTAACTTTAATTTTGGTTCTGCGTTCCGTCAGTTCACCCGTCAAAAAGCGTTTTCCCACATTGGAACACGTCGTTGAGTCTGGTAACCATCATAAACTGTATAGGATAAACATACGAACATAAGACATTATTATTATTATTATTACGTTGCAATAATGAGTTTTAAATAATAAAATTATCTACGTATACAGGTTACATGACTGCGGATGAAATTGAAGTGTTTTATTCACTGCCCAAGGTGGAGTTTAACACTTATTGGGTACCTTGTACTTGGTTCACTAAGGTATTGAGAGAGGCCAGAAAATCCAAACGAATTGAGGATTCGGATGGTGTCAAACTCATTATGGAGGTAATATACTAACATAATATAATACATTCAACATACGGTTGTAATTAGTTTAGAAATGCCTACTCGAGTCTCAAGGCATCATAACTCGACAAAACGTAAACGAATGTATTCAAAACGCATTTTAATAGAAATGGTAATGTTACACACAACATATTATACAATATTATATTGTGTTATTTTCGGATTTCGATAAAATCTCATCGCGATCGGAGTGGGTGAAATTCTTAATGCGTCGCCTGCGGTTTCATAATATTTTCTAGTTTAACATTTCAAAAGTCTTTGTTAACGTGTGTATACGATAGTATAGTTACTATGAAACTATAAAAGTATTGTTGTTATTATTATTATTTAATATCGGGGATTATTTTCAGTGTCTTGTTTTAATAGTTACTGTATTCTAGGAGAGGAAAAAAATCGTGAAAACTTTTATTTACCAAAAGTTTTCAAACTGTGTATTGCTTGTTTGCCTGCCGTTCCCTGCAGACTCCTATGTGCGTTATATTTTGAGTTGTAATGTTTTCTCAATTCTTATCATTTATCATTAACAGATAAAATGCACTAATAAATGATAACTACTAAAATATATTATTGAAGAAAAATAATTACTATATATAGAGTAGTATTGTATTAATATAATATGATATATAGCCATATATACAGTGCTCGATTTGGTAAAATTAAAATAGGGAGACTCTGTTAACTTTTAAAAAAGAGCGTCCGGGACTGTGTCCCCATCACTTGTTATTTGTTAAACATTACTAAGCCGTAATTACACCCTCTAATATCCCTCTTTAAATCACATAAACAATATTTATGAATAATCAAATGATAAAAATAAAATTACTATAAATATTATATCGTATATTATATTTTTAACTTATAACTTATAATTTTTAACTGCATATATACTATAAATATAAAACTAAACCGAATATTTAAAATGTTCCAAATCGGTATAGGCATTATTTAAATTGGGTACATGGAATTTATTTCCCAGACAATGTATTGGATTTACGTAGGTACCTTTATCTATACTTTGTATTAAAATATTAAACGTATTTAACATATTTTAAAACAACTACTGCCCCTTAAACTTCGGTTCGACAACAATATTATAACTTTTAAAATTGCCAACACACCTACCCTATTTACTTTATTTTATCTGATCAGACTACAATGCTCACAATACCCATATGCACTACGCACACGTACCGACCAAAACTTATTCCAATAACAACATGCAAATATCTTCATCCAAAATTAAAACTATTATACTTCAAGTACATGCATACATGTTAACTGCATTCTCTTAATAGCCTCATTTTAATCTTGTTTTTAATTTTCAATCTCAACTCAAAAAATGATTTACATTTTTAATACGTAAAATTTTGTCAGGAGCCAATTGTGACGAATGTATATATAAATGTATTATACGTATTAATAACATAAATTCGAGAATTTATTTTTACACATATAAATACATTTTATATAAAAATTGACAAGTTATCTTTAAAACTTAATATGGAACTTATTTCAATTCAGTCGTAGATGACATCGAATTATTCAACTATGTGAACTAATATTTTAAATATTTAAAAATAATCATAATAAATACAATAGTGTTTAAAATATATACACCTATCTTTGGTTAAGCGACAATTATTACACAATATGTCTACAAAAATTGAAAAAAAAATTAGCATTTTATTATTTTTTTTTCAGAAATAACCCTTTCAAATTTGTAATGGTCTTTTTTTATTTCTTATGTACATCTCTTTTTACTCTATTTAAATTGAAGTTTTATTAGTATATTATGCATTTCATTATACATACCTACAACTTAAAAATCTAAAATGATAAAATTCTCATAAATTAAAATATCTCGTTAAATCTGATACTTTATATTTTAAAACTAATATGTTCAAAAACATGAATAAAAAAGTTAAAAGAAGAAAAAATATTACGAAACATTGCTTTAGTTATTGGTTTTTTTTCTAATACTCAGTACAAATAAAATACTAGTAAATAATTTATTTTACTTACCAAAAGATTGAATACTGATTTTCCTTTCAAATATTACATAAAAATTCGCAAACAAAAAGACATGAAATTGTGCGTGAAGACGGTTTAATTTTCTTCCACTGAGATTTTATTTAAATTATCTTTTATACATTTTCCATTTCAAAATAATTGGTGAAAAAACTAAAAACTCAATACATCGATCAAAATTAATTAAACGCACCAAATAAAAGTACTAAATAGATCTGGCAGTACGAATAGACCAGCATGACGACATAAATCATAGTTCACAGATGAAGTCTTTGATTAAAAATTAAAATGTCATATTATATTAAATTCCAAACAACGATATAATTGCCATTGAGCTATTATTAATTTACACTTCAACCACTGCAATGAAAATAAATAATAATAATATAAATAATTATATAATCGTAAACAACATTTAACGATTTCAATCGTTCAATGAGTAGTAATACCTTTGAAGTATAATAGAGCCAATAGAGGTATACCTTATATCGGTATGGTAATAAAAATGTAATAAAAGTAAAACATCGATTCTAAAGAGAAATGAGATTTATAAGTCTCCTTTTTATTTTCCAATGCCTTTATAGGCGTTAATGATCATTTTAAAGCTTTTTTTTCTTTTAATATCAAACGAAAACCAATCAAAACCGCTAACCTTATATCTACCTAATAGTATCAAGTACATTTTCAATGGTTTCGTGATTCGTAAATAGTAATCATATCTCGAATTAAGTGTGACGTGGGAAGGAGTAGTGGAGCTCTCCTACTACTTTTAAATTTTTTTTAGCGTACCTCTACTAAAATTTTTAATTTTAATGATAGGATATAGCACGTTTCTCCGTGTAAATTATTTCTAAAAAAACGTTTTCAACATTTATTTAATATTATTATTATAGTTTATAACATGACATTATATGTTAAATATAATGAATAACAGATATATGTAATTTGGTCATGTTTGTGGGGAGGGGGATAAAATTTTTAACATGTTACCTATATCTGGTGAAAACACTAGGAGGTATGAAGAGTACATAAGCCCCCCTCTATCCAGCTTAGGTTGAGTTAAATTACTTTAAGAAATGCTAATTTTTTCAAGTTAAAGAGTTCCCTTGCTTTTATTTTTCCGATTCGAGAACTGATGTAATTATTGTTTAGCAACATAAATGTGTAACCGACAAAGTTATACGAACTGCAGGTATATACAAGAGTTGAGGACAAAACTAAACTTTTCCACATCGTTGTGCGTATTTCGAGTGCACATCTAACCTATTTAGGTACCTACTATGCGTTTAACGTTTTCTGTTTAGCATAAAATAATGTTGATGTAAGACTTTAAATTGGTCTTGTGCATTGCAGTAAATCAAACACGCGCATCGCGATCGTGTTGGTTTAATTATATTACTGCAAACCGAAACAGCTGTGCAGTTGCATTAAATTGAAAACGATTTAGTAGTACGCGTACACCGTATATAGTATTAAGTCGGTTTTTAATAATATTGCGTTACGTGTTTCGCAGGAGTTTAACGAATTCAGAGCGAAATGCGGTCTGTTATGGAGTTACGACTGGATCAGCATACCGTTAGCATATACTCAGGTAATAATATTCGAATTACGTCTCCGTGTTAAAACGTTTCGTGCGATGCATATTTCGCAAAGAACGCGAAATTCGATAACGATATGGATTTGCTTCGTGTTTGTCTCCAGGTCGTCACGATTGCGACTTATTCATTTTTCATTACTGCCGTTGTCGGAAGACAATACGTCGAAGGATCAAAAAAACCACTGCAAACAGAAGTTGACGTTTTTATACCGGTGTTTACAATAGTACAATTTTTGTTCTTCATGGGACTTTTAAAGGTAGGTTAAATAAACAGAACTTTAATAGGAAACCTTAGTAAAGAATAAATAATACGGCTCGCAATCAATTCCTATATGCGTATCGATCTCGTATAATATATACAAAAAACTATATAACTAACATATTATATATTTATATATGCATCCATACGCAGAAATGTGATGCATCACCCTTTTTAGGTGACATAATTTATTTTCACTTCGTTTTACCGCAATGACCGTACAATACTTACATACGTTTACATCCTGGATGTCTCGGTTAACGCGTACCTCGATTTATTTTCGGAAACCCAATTTTTAAAGAAGCTGTTAAATTAAAATCGAAAAGAAGACAAACATAAATTTAGCGAAACCCGCGACCGGGTATAGGTGAGAATTCTGCACGTATATAATCCGAGTGAGCAACTGGGACAAGAGTCTTTAATTTGGAAAGCTAAAAATGATAATTAATTATGTATACGACAATATTTATAGAAGAGAGACATTTTAGCTTAAGGATGGTTAAGAAAAAATATAACTTCAGTTTTTGGTTTCTTGCTAATTGTTAATGTCTTTGAATAGGTTGGGTACTGAAATATTCTGGAAAACTATTGAAAAAACAAAATATTTTTTATTTTTTTTTTTTTGGATTCAATTATACCGTAATAGATATACAATTTTCCACATTTTACCGACTATTTGCGCTGATTATCAAAATCCTTGAGTCTTAATCACTAGACTCCGACTAGGTATTGAAGATATCAACAGTTAAATAAAAAAATAAAATAGTTATACTCATTTGCGACACACTTCATTTTAATTCACTTGAAAAGTTGTGCAATAACTATAAATACCTAATGGGTTATATAAGTAAAGAAAAAATTAAATATTCAATAAATTTAAAACATTTATAAAAAAAAAAATGCAAACGTCGACACTCGATACATTGTCGAAAGTTCAATCTACCGTGAACGTTGATGATATGAACACTGATGGTTGATAAATAAATACATTTTACTGTGTAGGTGTATATATTATATTTGAATAACACATTTTTTTAAATATTTTCAATTTTTAAAATAGACATAAACTAAATAACTCAATTTTATTTTATTTTGATTTTCATGCTTTAATTTATTTTGTACAACAATATTTTTAGTTTAATTTTTACTAGTTTTTTCCTATTTTTTAAACTTGATTACTTTAGTCATTTTATACATATATATAATTAATATAACGGTAAATTATTCAATTTTACAATTTTTTTTTTTTTTAAACATAGTTATTACTAAACAAAAACCAATAAAACTTACAAACTATTTTGTATACATAGATTTATTGGATGTATGGTTTCGAATTCCATTATTATTTTGACAAAGGTGTGTTCACGTGAGAGGCACAAGTATTATATTCCCCGAATGACTTTATATTTTTATACTGCAAATGAATAAATTACCAAGAGTAAATAAAATCTCTGGTTATAGTGGATCGTCAAAAGTAATAAAATTGAGATGAGAGTAACATAATTGAATTAAGTCTTATTTTTGCCTATATTATCCTAATTAATAAAAACGTTATGCTGTCATATAAATACATGCTGTAAGTAAGGACATCACTCATGTTAAAAATAGTAAAATTTTACGACAGTAATTTATAATTTGATACAAAATATGTAGGTATCTAATATAGGTACTCTTAAATTGAATCGGATTGAATGTAGTATACCTATTCATTATCCAATACAACTGAAGTTTAATTATTTGTTTTCGATTAGACGCAAAAAAATAATTTTTTATTTATTTTAATTAATTATTTTTTTTTTTTAAAAATACTCATAACATTCTGAGACAGAATTTTGAATGGGGCTTACTTTTTTAACGTTCAATCACCTTTTTAAAATAACTTCACTATTTTTCCGCCAAATAAATTGCATTCGTATTTTATACTCGTATAAAATAGTGTCATATGTATTGACAAGAAAAAAAGAGAAAAGTGAATATTTGAATTTAGAAAAAATATTTTTTTGTCACTAAAATTGTTACTGAAATTAATACAAGTACCCATTTAAAAATGATGAGAGGACTGTTGTATCATTATTACTTCCGTGATTAATATTATAGCACATTTCGTTTGTTGCAAATAACCATAAGTTAGTTTTCGATTTAAAAATAAAATGTTATTTCTCAAATACAATAATAATTTATATTTTGCAATACATCATCAAACTATAATTATGCAGTAAATAATTAAGATTAACAATTATTGAACTTCAGCTATTCATCATATTTTACTGATCTTACTAATAAAGGGTCATAAGTCATTTCTCGTTAGAATATTAAATTAACTTATACTTTAACTTGAACATAAGTAAACGTGTAATTTGTATGATCTACAGTGCAATATTTAATTAAATTAAATTATATTTGTTAAAAAGAAAATTATATCCAACCCACAGTTTCAATATTATTTTATTAAATTTTAATACCATTTTATTTTCATCAGCTGATATTCAAGAGTATCGGATAAAATAAAATGGTATAATCGAAATATAAAATAGGGATTAGGTCTTTAAAAATGTACAATCATATTGAATAACAATTTGAAAATTTAAACAATATTTTTCATCATCAATTTTTGTAAACAAGTTTGTTACTCTTCTATAATAATATAAACATTCTTGTAGTATGCGCATTTATAATAAATCTTAGTACAAAACACATAGCTCATTGCAAACGTATCATATTAATGAATTATTAAATACATAATAGTCACATATTATTATTACACTCACGGTCAGGCAATTATTAATCTTCTATCTTGTACGAATATTTGTTAAGTGATTTTATTTACTATTTACTGTTTTTTAGGTAGCTGAACAGTTAATAAATCCTTATGGTGACGATGAAGAAGACTTTGAATTGAATTTCCTAATTGATAGACACACAAAAGTAAATTAACCAACGTGAAATTTATAATGATCTCCAATCTCGAACTTTATTACTTTAAAATTATTAATAACGAATGGTCTTCAGGCTTCCTTTTTAGCAGTAGACTTCCTTGCTAAAGTTAACATACCGTTGGTCAAAGATATTTACTTCGATCAATGCGATGTGTCGATTCCATACACGAGCGCATCCGCACCACCCAAGAAGAGGTCGCACAGAGGATCTGTTCACCATATGCCGTAATTAAAAGTTATTTTACTAAGACATTATTTGTCCCGTTATTGTGATTTTCTATTTTTATTTTCATTTTTTTCATAAATACAATATAGTGTTCCCGAGAACCAACATATGATGTTTCTCCCAGAAATAATCGAAGATGCCGATCCGGACCAGACGAAGAGTAGAAGGACGTCGACTAGTTCGAACAGAAGCGAAGGGAAATTTAACCAGAAAAAGGAAAAACTCAACGACTCTTTAGGCATAATGCAGTAAGTTTATTATACTTACTTTTAACTCGAATGAATTACAGACTTTGGTTTCATGAATAAATTAACAAGCTTATGTTACGACGTACATAAATTATGGTTTAATGCTCGTCGTTCGTATGTATACCATATTATTGTGACAATGGTAACGCGCGAATTTTAGTGTTTTGGACTCTACAGAGTGCAGATGTTCACGCTCTAGCGTTGTCTAAATTATATTCTCAGTCATACATTAAAATTGAACAAATAGGTATAGCAACATGAATACTATAAATATTAATTATTTATATTCTCCGAAGAATACATAACACCTTTTTAGTGTGATAACCATAATTGCAGTTATAATGCTGCGTTGTTTAACATCGACGACAACTTGAAAAACACATCGTTTATGTTTAGAAAAAAGTATAAATATTTTATATTACAAATCGCAATTATCAGGTCTGCAATAGTTTCATAAGAAATTCGTGCACACCGGTCACAGTTATCCGTTTAGACCGTATAGTACCTATATGTGTACACCTGAAATTTACACCGGTATAAAAATGAGATTGACGTGTTTAATAAACTCAAGTTCCAACCTCGTGTACAGAGCTACCAGACATAAAGTATAATAATATTAATTAATAACCCAGAGTTATGTTCTTTGAGATTAGATCTTAGTCAGACTTCAACGTGGTTCACGAATACCAGCATGCATTATAGTGTCCGTAATCCCCCGAGAAACAAGAAACACGTCTAATAATAATCTGAAACAATATGATAATGTTGAAACGAGTATTCGAATAAATGAATATACCTACTCTATTTTTAGGTATTTAAAAAAACTATTGTATCCAATAGACCGTGGACCGTAAAATAATTGTACGAGTTCTATCACGTACCATGAGAAAATTTAATAATCGCGATTATTATACATGATAAACGAAACAATTTTTTTATTTTTTACCCAGGAAATATTATAGAGAGAATACGGGTCAATATACGGGGGAAAGGAATTAGTCATACAATTATTATTAATGTTGGAAGACTTCAACAACAGTGTTCATTATAATAATATATACTTTCCCATTAAACGTGTTGTATATTTTAACGTAATTTTGTTTTTTTAATGAATTACACATTATTAATTTTGAACTGTCACATCAATATACAAGTACATTTTTAATATTTAAAGTAAAGCAAAAATATATGTATGCTTTTATAGCACCTATAGATTACCTATATGACTATAGGTAAATCGTTACAATTTAAATATGAACACTTTTTTGTAAAATACAATTTTATTTCATATCCAATTTTATTAATTAATTGTATTATTGTGTTTGACTGTGATCTAGATATCCCAAATTTAAGTAAGTCATATTTTCCATAGAATACGACCATACATCATATTACTCTCCAGGTTTCATATTTTTATATATTTTTTTTAAATTGTGTATTATAAACCTAAGACATGGACTTCAGTTACTTATCATTATGGATGCATTAAATAATATAATTTTATTTCATAGACCGTTTTATTAACTATTTGTGTTATTGTATTTGACTATGATCTAGATACGCCAGATTTAAGTAAGTCACATTTTCCTTAGAATACGACTGGGTGATTATTATGCACGCACGATAAACGCTAAAACTTATGTATAAAATAGATAAGTTTTACAAAAATAGTTAAATGACGGGACATGAATGGGAACGTAACTTCATGATATGCATAATACCGCTATACGGTAAATACTGTATCGTCGCAGTATGCTTGAACAACATTTTATTTCATTATTTTATTATATTACAGCTTCACAAAACGAACAAAAATACCACAGACTAGTAGCAACCACACAAGTACACGGTAAATTACACACATCGCACGCACACACCAAATTCCATACATATATATATATATATATATATATATATTAATAATAGATAATATAACACTTATTATAAATTGTCTGCAATAAAATTATAGTACAACAGTTGAAAAAACATCACATTCTGAGAATTTAATATTATAGTGTGCACGTCTAATGTCCCCTTTAGAAATATTAAAATAAGCCTATGTAGTACTAGATAGTACCTAAATAAAAGATGAAGAAGTATTCGCAAAAACTTATTTTAACTTACTAGATAGGTTAGGTATCTTTGCAATTTTTCATTCATTCGTATTGTAACATTTTAAAAGAAGCAATAATATAATAATAATAAGGCACATTAGGGCTGCAATAGTATTCAAACAATGATTGTTATCAAAAATGTATCACGACAGATTAGATACTTATACATAATTATTTTGCACGTATTTTCTAACAAAATGGTATACTCGCATATTATCATATAATTACTATACTGTATGAACATTTATACGAAGCGTATTATATTTATATTATACTTAGGTGCAGATTTCTTCTTGGCCGTGCAAGGTATAACGCACATTAACATAATAATGTATTATTCTAGTTTGACTATTTCGCTACACTTTGAGATCACATTTTAATGCATTTCCAGTTGTTTTTACCGATTTTCGTTCACGTGAAAAAAAAATGCATCAAATGAGCTATTAAAACTAAAGACACAAAACTTTTTCAAAATGTTTTGGTTACCGCAATTCTTTTGGTACCGTAAAAACTACGTGCAAAGGCACAGGAGTAAATTTATTCTAGTGTAGTCAAAGAGCACCAAAATTATTCATACATATAATGTATTTTTAATGTCGTATTAAGTATACGCTGCGTAGTAAATATATGTATACGATGAGTTCATTACGTTTTACATTTCGCTCGCGCAGTAAAACCACAGATCCAGTTTTGCAAAAATAAAACAAATAATTGAGATTAATTTTATACATAATAATAATATTTGATATTCCTTAAAATTCTTATTGCCATGTCCGTTGATAGAAAATAAAGGAAAAAAAAACTCCAATTTATTTTTCTGATTAATTTTGTAATTTTATGGTAATTATAATAAATTTATTTGAAGGTATTGAACTTGACTAGTTTTGATAAACTTTTTTATTTAGGTAAATTTAACAATTTTTTCAATAATTCAATCATTGTTGTCAATTTAAATGAAACTAAAGAAAAAAAATAAGAAAAATAATTACTATAAAATCACAGGAACCTATTACTAGAGCTAAACGCTAAACAGAAATACGCGTAGTAGAATAGAGATTTGGCAGCAGAAATGAATGCAAAATAGAAGGAACTATGGAACATTGATAAATGTCGCAAATCAATAAAAAGAGAAAAAATTAAGAGTTGACCATTTGGAGAAAAGTTAAACTCAAAAATATTAAAAATATGAGTTATAGGGTTCGGATGAGATACAGGGACAAGTCAATGATATATATGAATATACGTACTTTCTCATTTGAAATCAATGTGTGCCATTGGTTTCGTTATATTATTATGAGTGAAGGAGGTCGAGTGAATTAGATCTATATCGAAAAATAGTTTTTGTTCCCATATTAGAATAAATATTAAAAACTAAGTCAAGTTGATTGAAAATTCTTTTACAAAAAAAAAAAATCATATAATTGTAACCTTTGGACTTTGATTTGATTAATTTAACAGTTAAAATTATAATTATAAATCATAGTACGTACCTATAAAATGCTAATATAAGAACATATTATTCAATTTTTTTTTTTTAAGTCCTTGCGATCAGTATTTTAATACAACAAAATAACTGTAATATCGTTTATAGAAATTTGTACTTAAATATTCGACTTTGTCTGGACTAAATATTTCTACGGTTATGAATTTTTTTTGTTGTAAACCTTTTTTATCGACTATAAAAAATACAAATGAGGATCTTTGTATTCAACTTTCACGTCTAAAGTATTAAAATTGAATGTTTTAATATTTTTAACTACAAAAATGTTACAGATTTTCGTGATTTTTGTCGAGTTTTGTCAAAGCTTAAAATTTAAATACTGATAAAATAAAATTAGAACAAGAGTTTTTAATATGTTTACTATATTTAAGTAAGACCAACTTATGAGGAACTTATGATACAATAGGAGACCTGACTTGTTCAACAATTTCGAGTATTGATACTAAAAATATATGAAATAAAACATGGACGTTAAAAGCATTTTATTGTCTCTAAAATAATTGCATTTTGTTTGTGATAATCTGTTTCAACACTAAAATACAATTATGTAAAAACACATACCAATGTAATTAAAATCAACGCGATTATCTTCGGTCCTCTTAAAATACCTAAAATGTGTATAAAACCATAAGGATATTTGTAAATTGATTGCAATATTTTTCCTCCGTTAGTATTTTATTATTTACTCGATCTTAGTAGATGCGTAATATCGATTAAATGTATAATGTTGATTACAAATCCGTAGGCAATATACCGTCAAACGTGAAACAATATTTTGTGTAGTTATATAACGAGCTGAATATTAAAGTTGTCATCGGCACTGACATTGCAGTCGTTTAAAACAAAATGTTCGAAACACTATTTTCAAGCCTGCCGCGGGTAATATTATTGAGCGACATCAATTATTATTATTATTGTAAGCCACGTGTAAACTCTGCAGATGACTTTCTCGTGTCAATAATAGCAGTACGTATACAAACATGATATGTATATATCGTAACTTGTATATAAACGGCCGCGGGCTACACCAATGGCTTTATTTCGATATTGGTTCGTCGACGACGGCAACGACAATGGCTACAGAGGGATAGTAGAAATGGTGAGAAACGTCTAAATGTTCGCACACACACCCACGCATGCATGCACTAACACACGCCTGTTATCCGAAGGGTGCGTTGAAACAAAAACATATATTCTCAGAGGATTATTGAGAGGTTATGACCTTGCTGGGTTTTTGAGCCCATGAAAATAAAGGATAACTGCTATAGCTCTTCTACTTGCTACTGCTCTTCTACTATACCATGATAATGTGTACACATGCTCATAAATACAGAGTGTTTCAGATCTCACATGACAGTAAAAAATATAATCCAATTTCTATGAATTAAGTATGAAATATTGAAAATTAAAAAAAATTAACACAAAACTTTATAATATTATAAAAACGTTTTGAAATCTTAAACCCATCGATTCGTCTATATTCAATAATTTGAATATACATTGTTTAGAATGTCATTCTATTTTTATTAAATATATCTGGCAGCCGCTTACCATATCGATCTGTAGATAATATTTGTACTATAATGCAGGTATATAAATTTTTCGGTCAAAAGTCACGACGCCGGGAAATGTTTTAGAAAGGTATACATCGTCGTTCAGACACACACGAGTGTATACAAACAGGCCGGAACTATTACGGTCGTGTTAGCCTGCAGCGAAAATGAAAAAAAAAAAAGAACACATACCGAACGAAAAAAATATTTTTTGTCCGTAATAAATACAAGTTTAACGGGTAAAACGTCAACAGTGTACCTTCTAATTTCTATAATATAATTTGTACTGTATTAATAATAATACCGTATTATTATTATTATTATTATTTTTTTTTTTTTTTTAAAGAATATAATGCACTCTCGTGTTTTACATTTAATCGAGCTCACGTTTAATATTTATCTATTAGAAAGCAGTTAAACCTTCACACCGTTGTCGCCGCAATCGCTAATCAGCTGTTGAATTGCTTTTCGGTCAGTTTTTTCCCTTGTCCTACCTGGATGTGTGTAGCTATACTCTAGAAGTCTAAACTCTAGTACTAACATTGTATATATTTCATTAATAAATATTTAGAGGTCAGTTAGAAGTCTTAGAACTCTAAAAATAAATAAATTAAACCGTGTTATAAGTTATTCTGGTTTCAGTGGGGTACCAATAAGAGGGAGGGGTATGGGAGTTCAAGTTGAAACCTTTAAGGAAGTTACAGAATAAATATCGATTCAGACTTATAATAAGTAAAAAATGAATGTTTACATATTTTTGCATGACTACCATAACATAATAAATCAATAACATCAAAAGTTTTGTAGATAAATTATACTCTTGTATAAGTATTTTTTATAATAGACGTTATTCATAACAAAAAAAAAAAAATCGGTAGGTAATAGTTGTAAATATATAAAGGTAAATTAAAATAGGAAAGTTCGATGGTTCGATCAATTTTTAATCTAATGATATATCGAATGTACATATTATTAGAACATTTTTAATCGTAATTAATGGAGATAAAAGGAAGTCAACAAATTTATTATATAGAGTCAAGGCACTTGGAATTGGAGAATTAAATGATTTGTGATGTGTGAAGGCAAGTAAAACATGGAAGTGGAACGGTTATATTTTAAACAGGAATGTTGAATGAGATACAATTTGATGAATAAAGAGCATAATTGTGGTTATTGATTAATTTATATATGTATAAAAAACTGTCTATAAATTCACATTTAGAAGCTAGGGTATAGGAAGGTTTAGAAGTAATCTTATTGGCGTACGTACAATCGTACTGATCAATAATAGTTATTTTGAATTTGAAAGCTATAAACTTCAAAAATCGGTTTTGAACACCTTCAATAAAATCAATATTATATTTAATATAAAAAGACGTCAAATAAGTAATCTATACCCTTGGATAGATCTAATCATCAAAGCGCAATAGTGCAGTTTAAATGATTCTAAATCGTTAAAATTAGACGAATGGCGTTCTTCAAGGCCGAATGCTCTCAGAGATGACCACACATTCGATTGTTAATGTTTCTTAATGTTAAGTGGTTAATATGATAATACGAAATAAAGCACGCAAATAGTTCATTTGCTTCGGTCGGTGTGGTCACATACCGTGGATCGGCGAATTGTATATTATGTTCGGTAAAAAAATATCGGTATCTCTGATAACTATCGAAACAATGGTTCGCAGCCGGCTCACCCGGCATGCTAAAAAGGCACAACTTCGCGACCCGAAGAACAATACCCCGAGTCAGCAACTTTGGGGCACGTGATCGGAACGCATATGATCGTACTTATACTACTACTATTGTACTAGTCTACTTGTACTTATTTATCATACTTATTCTAGTACATATATATACTTTCCGAACAAGTTTCTCCCATACCTACACTATTGGATACAATTTAATCGTCGTGCAATCAAATATAATACCCGGGGACGTGCATGCGTTTGAACTATATATACTCGGTTCGTGATGCGTGTTTCAGCTATATATAATATGTTTTAACTCGTATCTATAAAAGTTTTTGTGTAATAATAATTATGCCGTGCAAAGCGGCCGCTAAACTACGTATGTGTCACGTCATCCAAGTGAGGTACGAGCACTCGACAGATGTACCAATAATACTATGAACGTGGTAGAAGAGAGGCAGATTCATCTTGTTGTGAGCAGAAGGTTTCAGATTGAATCGTATTCCTCATCGAAATGCACCATTAATAAAATCATAACAAAAGTATTTTTAAGTGCTGCAGAACTTATGTGCTATTATACCAATGCGATAGTATACAACGCTGTTAACGGTTGTGATCTGAATACAATGGTGGTCAAGCGGGGGGAAGGAGGAAATATATCCCCTCCATAACCTTTTCTCAATACTGAGTATTATATATTTTTTATATTTATCGAAAAAAAAATTGCATATTAAAAAATAAGCCACATGACAAAATAGATTTAACCGTCATTGACTGAATAATAAAATCAAATCAAGCATTTTATGCTACGCTGTCTATACAATTTCCAAAATGTGCTAATAAGAAACGCTTGCACTCAGGCCGGGGTTTCAATTATAGTTTGAACTCAAAAGGCTGTGGATAATGTATTGCAAATTGCAGTGTCATTAATCTTATGTCATTTACGGTTCGGGGCCGCGCTTTCAGCAAAGTTGGCCCAAACATTTACACTTTCATTCACCTGGTCTTTAATGTTTTCTATAGTAGTCTTTATTAAGTTTATTTTTGAGTTTTTATATCAAAATGGGTATAAATAATAAATAATAATATATAAAATATAGAATAGTATAGATAATAAATATAATATAATTTACGAACACGTTTAATACCTATGTTATATATAGTTTATAGACGTCAAACACAAAACAGCTGCTTGTACAATGTTAAACATGCCATCAATTAATAGTGATCATAAAAGGCGCCTATATGTATAAACATATTTTGATGTGGGTTTTAAAATTTTTAAGAATGTATAAGCTACAACAAGTATATAAACGAAATAACGAGGGAAAAATTGATTTAGCTACCTTTATCAATCTAATATCTTCTGCATGGATAAAAACTCGTGATTATTAAGGGTAAATAAAAATATATAAGTACACGTTTTCTTATAATCTGGAGGGTGTTTGAACTCTCTCCTTATGCACGCACTTGGATCGGATAACACAATTGAAATGATAATGAATATAGACTCGGATCTCCTCTTCTGGAAAGAAAAATTGAAGCCAATCAGTTTCCTGTCCAGTATAATTATAATATTGTAAATATATGCTTTACAATATGAGGGTAAATGAACGATATAACACAGATGGTCAATAACCAAAATTTGGCTATTGAACGGCACTCGTGTTGTTCCAGGGCGATTTATTTTTCAAACTAACAATACACGATGGTCACGCCTAAGACTGATACCGAACTCTGTAATCGGAAATCTTTATAACTTTACATTTTAGAACGATATTGCTAGGTAGTAGGTACTGCACGGAAAAATTAACTGCTTGTTTTTATTTGAATTGTTTATTTAAACGTTTTGGTTATATCAACCGGACAATAAAAAAGGGGTGTGGTTCACTGAAGTATAATATATTATAACATGGTAGTCTCCTATCAGGGGCGGCTTCAGAGACTTGATTGAGGAAGAGCTAAGTCATAATTTTCAGAAAACTTTACAAAATAACTAAAAATACATTTTTACAACACAACTTCAAACAGTCTATTTTTAGTTTTGGCAAAAATACCTATAATATGATCTATTTGATCTAGAGATAGTATATGTTTTTTTTTAAATTTTATTCTTAGCAATACACAATTTTTTTAGAAAAATACTGACCTAGGAGTGCAGCACCTACCCCTACTTGTCCCCTCGAAGTTGTCCTTGTTGATACCCCATTGATATGCCTACTGTTGAACTTGGTTGAGATAAACGTTTAAATAATTTTTTTTTTGTTTTTCGTGATTGCCGGCAACTATCCCATACGGAAACCAAACATTTCAACCGCGTGCTCGACTGTATTATAATAATATTATTTTTTCAAGTCTTTGTAGATGTTTTGTGTAGCCAAATCTCTGCCGGTTGACACACCCATACTGTGTTCATCGGCATAACTAGTGGTGGGGCGGGGATGATGTCGACTTACTACATTTTGTACCCACTTCTCTCCCCTCCCCTCAAAAGAAAAAGTTCTTCGACACTTGAAAAATTCAAAATACTTGTATGTTTTTTACGTGATATGACTCAAGCATCCATAATCCTAATCCTGGTTACGCACACGATATTGTTTTTTTTTTTTTCGCCTCGTACTATACACGTCATTATACGTATGACGTGTACGCGCCGCGTGAGACTTTACGTAAGAACACTGGTTAACGAAGACTTTGGTTTTAGGGTCGAACAGCGGCCGAACGGCGGCGGTGGCGAGACGACCGGACCCGGGGGACGGGACCCGCCGAACTCGTACTCGTCGACGACCAAGCGGGGCAGCATTGCGACCGCTGGCGGTTTCAAACAGCTGGCGCTGCGCAAGACGGACGCCGCGCAACCGGTCGTGCTCGTGTCGATGACCAGGAGGCCGAGCAGCAATTCCGGCCAATGGAAGCCGTTCAAGTGGAAATCGTTGGAACGACGCGGTTCCGGTGGCGGTGCAGTCAGTGGCGGTGCTGCAGTCAGTGGCGTCGTTACCGGTCATCCACAGCAGCAGCAGCAGCAGCACTGGACCAACGTGGACCTGAACGAGGACGATGACTGCAGTCGGCAGGACACGGCGATGCCTTCAGGTCGCGTGCCCGAAGGACAGGACAACCCGGCGTACAGCCCGAGCAAACACGACGTTTGACCGTTTACTTTGGAAACACACATCTAACCTACACGTGCGCAGCGGTGGATTTTCAACATTTTCTTGTAGGGGGTCCTGAAAAATTATATATAATATTTCTAACATATACCACGTGTCAAACACTCATTTTGTAATCATGGAGACATGGAATACGGTCCGCGTATAATATATATACAGTCATCGTCCGTCGATCATTGTCATCATCATTATATCATAAAATTGTAATAAAACTAAATATATATTATAAGATTACCTCGGTGTCTGGGAAGGATTCAGACCCCATGGACCCCCTCCCTCCCCGTAAATCCACCACTACACGTACGCGTTTGGTTCTATGTCGACTGGTAAATAGGCGAAAGGGGTAAAAGGTGTATATACCACGGGCTGTGGCGGATTCTCAAAAAAAATTTTGGGGGGGGTTCTGAAAATTATATGTATTTTTAACGTACAACACGTGTCAAATACTTAATTATAATCATGGAGACATGGAATGCAATCCGTGTATAATATACAGCTATCGTCCGTCAATCATTGTTATTATGATACAATTGAAATAAAATAAAATATATATAATATGTATATAAGATTACATCGGCGTCTGGGAAAGGGGGATATAGACCCTCCCCCGTAAATCCACCACAGACTACGGGATAACCGACAGTTATAGATTTTTCGACTTCGCACTAGCGCCGCTAGTATTCCTCTGACCATTTATAGTAATAAGATATAGCGGTATATATGTATTAGAATTCAGATTTTTCGGAACAAACGACACAACCGGTAAAAAATTAGGGGATGAGCACTTTTTTAAAAGTATAAGCGAAACACTATTGAAAACTCAACGCATTCGAATTGCGTCCATAAATGTTATTATTTTGTCAGAGTTGCGTCCTGGTTAAAAATGTATATATAAATATTTTTCTTCTCGCTTTCATAGACTGAGAACTGTGATCTATATACATTTATATAATTTGTTAAAAATTTTAATTATATATTATAAATTGTTTTAGATTCATGTGCTCCGGAACGTATATACTTATAATTAATGCTTAGAGTCCGACCTTATTCCCCCCCCAACTCAACCACTACACATAAGTCTACCTCCCTCTCATCCCCTCTTAATCGTTCAGACCGAGACACCATAATCGAGTCGGCTGCCTCTGCAGTGCTTGTAGTATAGCTCTATACACGTGTATAGCACCTTTAGGTTGTTGGGCATTTTTTTCCCCCTATTAAAAACAAAAGCTCTAGAAGTGCCGTAACCGATTAAGCACTATAATAATATGTATATGGCAGAACCTTTTGTGCCGCGGTCATCTGACGGAGAAGGAAATCGAGTGAACAAAAAATCGGGAAACAAGATTATTTTCAAGGTACGCAATCCATTAGCGAACGAACGCGCGTCTTAACAGTATTCAATAATTTCTAGGGAAAAATAAAAATTTTAATTTTTAACACTGCGCGCAGCGGGTACGGACAATATCCAGTGGTGCCGAAATCTAAAAATTTATGTATTAGACTGTGATGATGACATTAGACACCGCGAGAAAAAATGTCGACACCCGCCCACTTCTCAGGCGTATGGCACACAAGTACATTAATCTGTAATCTAAAATTTTATGAATCTTAGGGACCAATTATTACCGATTGATATTAAATCTTTTTAATGAACATGGTTAGGTATTAATAACAAAATAAGTATCAAAAGTTTGATTTTTTTTAATTGTATTATAATTATACAATAATGTGTAAGGACAAAACAAGTCAAAATAAATGCAGCATTGCATTTAATTTTAGATACTTTTTATTTACAAATTATTATATATTATTCGAATATAAGAGCTTTTTTACGTGCAAAACTCTTAGATGTAAATTTGTTGATAATATCTTCTTTATTATTATATTATTTTTAAACCATATATCTTATTCACACGATATTTTCTTCAAATCTTCTAAACAAGTTTCTGATACAGTAGTTCAACGTCTCGTTTTGATTAACTTAAGTTTAGAAAATTATCGTTCTGTATTAAAACTAGAAACTGGAAGTGTTATTCCAATCTTCACTGCCATAAAAAAATTCGGAAATACTGAAATCATTTATGATAAACATAATGTTTTAAAAATATGAAAAATACTTCTTGAGTGCTGTGTAATATTTCTAGAATTTTTTTTTTTTTGAGGAATCTGTAGTGTTACTTCATCTCTATAATTTCTATTTTATAGTTCGGATCAGAAAATACGAATGAAAATTAAACTAATAATCTTCGCTATACTTTCATTTTTTTAGATACTAATATTTATAAAAATACCCACCCGACACTCACCCACCAAATTTACCTATGAACATGTCAACATATACTTCGGCACATCACTGCCTGTAACCAGTATGGATATTGTTAAGCAATGGTCATACTCGTATAATAGTAAGCACAGTACGCGCGCAGTAATGCGATTCTCCACAACCTTCACGTGTTGCTGCTGTGGTGCATTCGGTACTTGAAAGTAATATTATTATAGTGTTTTGCCGGTATCGAATAAACGAACACTCGGTGCGAATCACACTCAATATAGATTATTGTATTATAATGGTTAGCTGTACGGTGCGTGTATTGTTGCAAGTTGCAGTGCTATAGCGAAATCGTTAACCACTTGAACAGCGTTCGAATCAAAAATGCTTTACATTTATAATAATAATATAATGTCAACAGCCGGGAACGTGTCCGACAATAGGTTGTGGTACACATTATCACAAACAAGAAGAAACGTCCGCTTTTATTTTGTATCGGAGAGAATTTTTCGCTGGTATTCATTACGTCCGTTCCGAAAAGTACGTGCACGCACACTTAATAGCTCGCCATACACGAAAGGATTTTTTGACAGGTTTGGTCCTCGAAGGATCAAATCCGTTGGTAATTCCGATCATGGTGTGGTGATCATGGCATTGAAACCATTTAGTACAAAAAATCCAACGGCATAAGTCCTACGGATCAAATCTTTGGACTCTTCGGTGGGCCACTAATTTGACAAGGGCCGAATCCTACGAAAAATAAAAAATAAATAAATAAAAATATTGTAGTACTGATAGGCAATAATGAACCGTGGTCTTTTAAGACTTGCTAAAAGATCGGTGGATCTAGTCCTACGAATCAAATCCTATGAAAACTACCGAAAATTACATTGATGGACTTGGTCCTTTTAAAGATCTGGTCCGTTGTCATCAAAGGATACCTATTATTTCCACGTTAGCGGACACAACTTAGGATCCAGTCCGGCGGACCAAATCCATCGAAGACCTAAAGATTTCATCCGTAAGACCAAATCCGTTAAAAAATCCTCTCATGTACGGCGGGCTAATGAGTTGGACGCACCGTAGCTCCACATGAATAAAATTATTTTGAAAATCCGCAACTCCGCATTCACCGTAGCTCCGCATTCTAAAAATATTTTTAACGCCGAAAGTCCGCATGGACTAAAATTGATTGAAATATCTAAGGAAATAAATAACCCAAAGATGCACGAATCAAAAAAAATGATCACTTAGAAAAAACATCGCAAAAACCAAAGCAACATTTCCACCCAGTATTTGGGCCAAAAAAGAAGCAATACTGGAGAAAACTATAAACAACTGTGAATCTTTTCATGCAAAATTTTATAATCTATTTACTTCAGCACATCCAAATATTTCAGTCTTCATTAAAAACTTATTAGCTATACAGATGGATTCTTATATACGAATGAATTCTGCTAATAATAATGAAAGTAGGATTATTACAAATAAACAAAAATCAATATGGAATTTATTAATAAAAAAATAGAATTATATAACGATGGCCAAATTGATAGGTAGGTATAATTTTGTAAAAAGTTTAGCATCATTTAATAACATTTAATAATATTTAGTTTTAATTTACATCATAATGACATATTATGTTTATTGTAAATTGTGTTAATTATTATTATTTTTCTTAGATAATTAGTTTTTAGTTTAAAAAATAAATTTAATTTAATTGATATAAATGTTTTTTTTTTTTTTTAATAACATAAAATATTAAATTTAAACAATAAAAAAAATATATACGAAATTAGGGTGGTTGAAAAAAAAAATTACGTGCGGAGTTAAGGTGTAAAAAAAAAAACCTCGTATGCGGAGTTTAGGTGATATATTATAAAATGGCCGCGATGCATGCGGAGTTACGGTGCACCGAATGAGTTTACTGAACAATTTTAAATGCCCCGCGCAGTACACACCTGCACTTTTATTGTATATTATATTCATAAGTGTTCCGTACCTACATATCATTTGTGTATTTTGTATACACCTATTTATACGCTACAGCTACACGCATCATCGTTTTTGTTATTGATTGCAGTGCCGGCCGTAGGTATAATGATTTATCTTACGCGCATTAAGTGTAGGTACAACTTAAAACTTTACGTTCAAGTAAAACCGTGTACAACAGTTCAAATTATATAGTGATTTGTTCATTAAACAACAGTATACAGACCGTATCACTGTACAATATAATTAAGTCTGTAATTGTAAGGCTATAGAATATCCATTTGAATACATGGTATCGTGTGTTATTGAGTTATTATTGAGTTGTATTTTTGTGTAGCGTTTACTTGATGTTATTTGTAATTAGGAATAATAATGATGTGTCTTACCTACATAGCCTATGTACATAATATTATATAATTACCATGTTTCAATAAAGACATTCCATTTTATGTACCTATGTATATTTACACGTAAGTAACATAATATTATCATAAAGTGCTGATTAGTACGCGTTATTACGTTATACACTTACGTTATACACTACCTATATACTATGGGATCGCGTTTTTATGTGCGACGAAGTATGAAAAATATTTTTATAACGAAACATATATTATTTTAAATGCATTAATCTTATATGTTATGAATAATTATATTTTTTGCGATAATTTGTTTAGAACATTTTAATAAACATTTACCCAGCACGATAACGCTTTTACACCATTGTTAATAAATAATATGTTGCAGATTTTTCGTAATCTTTGTAGAATTTTGTCAACATTTGAAATTCAAACGGTTATAAAAAATATTTATAGTTCAAATTGTCGATATTCTTTTTGAGTCACCTTAAGAGAGAAGTACAACAATGTTGAGTATTGAAACAAAGAGTGAAATAAATATAACATATACATTATTTTCATTTTAATAAAACATTTTTAAAAACATTGTCTTTTAAATAATATTTTAAGAGATTTACCTAACACGTTGATAAAATACGCTTTTTATTTATTTGTTTTTTGAATTCTTAATTCGAGTGTTTTACATTATGTACAAGTACAATATAATGTGTGGTACAATAAGCATATAATGATGATTTTTAATTACCTATTCAACAGTTGACTTAGTGTTTTGACGAAAAAACGATCCATTGATGGTACTTCAGGGAATACGCTTTTAAATGTACTTATTTTGTATCTACTATAATACAATCATTCGCAAACCATAATACCATATAATAATGTAAACAGTCATCGATAAATCAATAATCGATAAAAATGTCATCCCACTAAGCATTATTTTTTTTTTATCCTACAAGTACCTACGTATCTAAATATAAGTACTTAATTTATTTATTCATTGAAGTTTAACCCTTCAAATGTTTCCAATATTATTTTAACCACGTACAAACAGACCACGTAAGACAGATTTTAACAATTTACAGAACGAACCTTTCATGTTAGATCATATTATACTAGATATATATCATATACACATATACCTAAATTTATAAATAATCACGTATACGGAAAAGTTTTTTGCAATTTTTCACACTGTTTTTCTCTATTGTTCCGAAAACTTTGAGGAATTCTAAAAAAAGACCTCCCAAGACCCAACTAGATACAATTTCCTATCAAAAAAGTTATAGGTTTCTACGCATCGGAGCATTCCTCAGGTAAAAATGTGTACACAGACACTAAAATAAAATTAATAAAATAAAATAAAAACACATCATTGAATAAACCGGATCAACCAAAAACCTTGAAATTTTCAACAATCTTAAGCAAAATCAAACTTTACATACTTCTTTTTTTCTGGTATGAGTCCCTCGATTTGAGGGAAACTAGCGTTAAGCATAGCCCTGATAAGGACCGTTTTGGCTGTGTATGGTAAGAATGACCCGTGTCTGAATCATTGTTTTCCCTACAATATCCTTGGATGAAATAGGTGTGGAGTGAAGGAAACAATAGCACTTACCAGGGAGCACCACGAAAAGATTCTTACCACGCCTCTCTTCATATACCTAATCAACTGGAAAAACAATTTTCTGTTAAATATATTTCATGAGTAGGGCTCGGATTTATATGTAAATACATATTTTTACTGTGACTTGATAAATTAATTTAGGTAAGTGATAAATTCGTTTCAAGCGATTTCCAATGCAATGAACTATATTTTATTTTACATATTATTACATATTTTGTCATAAGTACATATTTTTACATATTTATCAATAATCGCATTTTTCCCTACATATTTCGACAATTTGTTCATTTACGAGTTTTTAATAATTATACACGATTGTATTTCTCAATACAGACAATATCCCATGTTTCCAAAAGTGCATCAACAAAATAATACCAATTATTGAACTAATCGACCGTAATCTATGGTCGATATAATATTATGTTAGATATTTATGACCTCGATAAATGATAGATAGGTAACGATTTATTAATATGTGTTTGCGTTTGAAGTACTGACAGCGAGTCAGTATACCCACATCGATGAACGGAACGAGTGTTTAAACATGTGTTAGACGTGTAATTTTGAATTGGCCGTGTTAAATTATGCCGAAAGTTCGAGTGTCTAAAGCTGGAAAAGCTAAAAACTATGTACTAGAATTTCCAAACGAACATTTTCAGAATGATGGTGAGATTTTGTACTGTTCTGCGTATGAAAAATCTGTTTCCGTTGAACAACGTTTTTCAGTAGTACAACATGTAGGGACCGCCAAACACAAAGAGAGTAAAATAAGACGACAAAAATTCAAACAGCAGTTTTTTGCTTCCGCCATTTCTTCAGGTAATAAAAACTCGTTTAATTCTGAACTTTGTCGTGCTTTTATACATGCGGATATTCCAATCTCCAAGTTGGAAAATAAATCATTGAATGTTTTTTTAACAAAGTATACGGGACAATAAATTCCTGACGAGAGTACTCTTAGGAAAAATAACATAACAGAAATTTACCAGGAAACACTTAATTCTATTAGAAACATTATTCAAGATGGGCCTATATGGGTTTCGATCGACGAAACAGTAGACGTTGAAGGTAGACTTGTTGGAAAATTAAGTGAAACCTTTTCTAAACCATTTTTATTAAATTGTGCACAGTTAGAAAAATGTAACCACAAAACCATAGCTAAACTTTTTAACGATTCGATGAGCTTATTATGGCCGAAAGGTGTAAAACACGAAAATGTATTATTGTTTTTAACGGATGCAGCGCCGTATATGGGGAAATCGGCAGTTGCCATTAATGTATTTTATCCAAAGATGATTCACTTGACATGCTTAGCTCATGGACTTCATAGAATTGGAGAAACCATTAGAGCTAAATTTTGTAAAGTAGACAAGTTAATTGCT